>CM068376.1:14972852-16172852 GCA_034769895.1 Magicicada septendecula
ACTGGTTCCCGACATTTGTGATATCTTAACAAGGGAGACGTCACAACACAACTGTGCATAAAAATCAAAGTTTAACCAACACTGAGAAATTTCAGTTTTTGCTTTCTTCACTTCAACATGAGCCGTTGAATTTAATAAAATCATAACCTCTTACCAATGAGAAATATTTTATTGCATATGATATTCTAGTTAAGAGATACCACAATCCACGAACTTAAATTTGCACGAATACAATCATTGCATTTAAATCATTTAATTGACTTGCCTACTTATCACGATGTTTATGCAAAAAACTTGCGAGCTTTCATATGCCAATTTAACGAACATGCAACAGCTCTAAGTAGCTTAGGATCGGATGTCCAAGACGACAATCCAATCTTAATAACATTACTTTTACGAAAGTTCGACTTACTTTTGAGTCCAAGCGAAACAATTCACATGCGTTACCAACACCAAAGGAATTCATTAAATTTTTAGCAGACCGAGTGCTCCCACATGGAGAATGCGTGTTTAACACAAGTGCCAAAACCAAATTTTCAAAGACAACCTGTTAACAATGTTTTTAAATCAACCAATGTTAAAAATAAAAATGTAACAACACTTACAGTACAAACTAGTAAATTAGAATGTTCGTATTGCAAGGGAGAACATTTAAATTTTCAATGCCCTAATTTTCTCAAATTAAAATCTGAGCAAAGGTTTACTTATATTAAAACAAGTGGTTTGTGTATAAACTGTTTAAGTGACCATACTTATCAAGATTTCAAATGTAAGAGTACATGCCGCCAGCGTAACAAACGTCATAATACGCTATTACAGTTTACACAAAAACCAGCGAACTCGGTATAATTTAACGATAACGGTGTGACGTCACAGTCAACATTGCCGGTTGCTGTATCACAAACAGCTGATTCACAAACAACACTGCACTCTGTTCAAGCAATGAAGAACCCTAGTTATAACAAATACATCACCCTTTTGGGCACAACTCTTGTAAAATTAATGTCTTCAAAAAACAATACTGTTTAAGCAAGAGCTCTTATTGATTCGGCTTCTAGTTGTTCCTTCATAAATGAGGATGTAGCTAATAAACTCAAAATAAAACGTGAGTTCTCTAACCAAGTTTGTAACGTCAATGGAATTTCGGGTGCTTCTGTTAAAACTAAGGGTAAAACATACATTGATTTACTCACTCTTGACAACAAACAAATATGCACGTCTCTTCCAGTCCTCGTATTGGACAAAATCACTGGGGAATTGCCCTCTTGCACGATATCTCCAGAAATCAAGGAGAAACTACTTCACTTTAAATTAGCAGATCCCACTTTTGATAAGAAGGGTCCTATTCAAATGCTTATTGGTGCAGACATTCTAATGCAGGTAATTAAACCTGCAAAATACAGTTTAGGTGAAAACATGACCTATGCTTTGGATACAGAGATTGGTTTCATCATAATAGGTAAAGCCTCAATCGTCAGCACAGACAACTATGACCATTGTGACAGTAACATTACTACACTATTCACAGTTCATGAAGATCCTCTTCACAAACTTATGACTCAATTCTGGCAAGTAGAACAACCACCTGAAGTAGACCATTTTACACCTGATGAAGCTGAATGCGAAAACCATTTTCAAAAAACACACTCTAGATGTCCTGTCACTGGGAAGTATACTGTCAGACTCCCATTCAAACAAATCTCAGAACTTCTTGGTGACTCATCAAGCATTGCTAAAAGAAGATTTTTTGCGTTAGAAGAGAAACTTCACTCTCAACCTGGGCTGAAAGAATTATACTGTGATTTTATGAATGATTATTTAAATACGGGACACATGAAACTGTGTACCAATGTAGTTACAGACAAACCACACTTTTTTTACCTCATCATGGTGTTTTTAAACATAACAGCACCACTACACGTCTTCGAGTTGTTTTTGATGCAAGCTGCAAGACGAGTAATAATGTATCGGTTAATCAGTTACTTCATGTTGGTCCTAAATTACATAATGACATTGCTACTATCATAATAAATTTCAGGCGTTATAAATATGTATTCACTTCCGATGTAAAGCAGATGTTCCGCTCTATCGACCTTGACGAGCAGGATAGATGTTACCAACTAATCTTTTGGCGTGACAATCCACAAAGCCAACTACTAGTTTACCAACTCAACACTGTTACGTATGGCATGGCTTCGAGTCCATATTTAGCTAATAAGGTAATACAACAACTCACGGAAGATGAAGAACACAACCATCCTTTGGCTTCAACAGCCTTAAAGGGCCAAATTTATGTTGACGACTCAAGCACTGGGACATGACAAACTTGAAGAAGCTTTAACGTTACAACACGACGTCATTCAACTACTTCAAAGTGGTAACTTTCACTTAAGAAAATGGGCAGCTAACCATCCAAAGTTACTGTGTGATATTCCAGCAGAAACCCCTATCTACTTTCGTCACCCACTAATAAGCATATTAGGTTTACAATGGTTACCAAACACAGATTGTTTTACCTACAAAATTAGCATAACTGACAATTCAATTGAAACCAAAAGAACAGTTCTATCTACAATTGCTAGGTTATATGACCCATGTGGTTTTTGTCACCGGCCATATTTACTGCTAAATCTTTTATACAACTCTTGTGGACTTTAGGTTATGAATGGGACACACCCCTTCCTAAAGAGATTGCCAACAAATGGAGTACTTTTCTACAAGAGTTGCCTGTTTTGGAGAAATTATCAATACCTCGTCATATAGGTGTCTCTGAGGCAACAAACATACAACTACGTGGTTTTGTGATGCTTCAGGTTATTCAGGTTGTGTGTATTTACGTACGTGTGACAGTTTAAATAACATCAAAATCACTCTCATTTTAGCAAACTCCAAGGTAGCACCCCCCAAAGAACATTTCATTACCCAGATTGGAGTTATGTGGCGCAAACCTACTAGCACAAGTTATGAAATATTCTATAAGTATTCTTTCCAAAACAACTTCTATCAATTCTGTCCATCCATGGACTGATTCTAAAATAGTATTGTGTTGGATATCAACACCACCTTACAAGCTAAAAACATTTGTAGCGAACCGTGTAGCTCAAATTCAGGAATATCTACACCCTACTTTCTGGTCTCATGTACAATCTATGCAAAACCCTGCTGATTGTGCCTCTAGAGGCTTGCAACCAAGGCAACCTATTCATCATGATATTTGGTGGAAAGGTCCCTCATGGCTAAGTGCAGATATTACTAAATGGCCAAAGAAACCAGAAGATATACCAGTTTTTGATCAGCCTCCAGAAATTAAAAATACACATTTAAATGCTTTTATATCTGTGAAGGAGACACAATCTATGTCTGACATCTTGCACAAATATTCCTCATGGAGTAAACTTCAGAGAATAATCTCATATCTCTTGCGATTTTGGAACAATTTAACTTCCAAAATTAAATATACAGGAAATCGAACGGCACATGAGATTCAACAAGCAACATATCGGATTTGTCGTTTAGTACAACAATCTGAATTCCTTTCAGATATTAACAACATCAAGAGAGGACAGCAATGTAGTCTTAAATTACAGCGTTTATCCCCAATCATTGGAAATGATGGATTGAAAAGGGTAGGAGGCCGTCTTCAAGACTCCAGTTTAAATGAAGATGCGAAACATCCTATTTTACTTCCAAAAAAACATTTTGTTACAGATCTCCTTGTCGATTACTATCATTTAAAGTATCTTCATGCAGGACCACAACTGCTTCAGTCGCTACTCAGCAAACAATACTGGATCTTATCTGCCAGGAGCCGCCTTATACGATCACGTATTCACAAATGTATGCAATGTTTTCGAGCCAAAACAACCACCGTATTTCCAAAAATGGCAAGCTTGCCTGAAGCTCGTATTCGTCCGCCGCCATCTTTTCATAAAATAGGGTTGGACTATGCTGGTCCCATGGAAATAAAGGTACATACACTGAGAAGAGCACAAGTCGTCAAGGCTTATCTTTGCATATTCGTTTGTTTTACAACAAAGGCAGTCCATATCGAGATTGCGACCGATCTCTCAACAGAAACTTTTATAGCAGCATTATCACGCTTCATATCTCGTACAGGACTTCCTTCCGATCTGTATCTAGATAATGCGACCAATTTTGTTGGTGGACAAAATAAAATAGATAAAATCATTAAGCATCTTTTGCGTCAAGAGGATACAAAAAATAAATCAAATGAATTTTCAATTCACAACGCAACTAAATTTCATTTCATCTCACCCGCAGGACCTCATATAGGTGGTTTGTGGGAAAGTGCTGTCAAAAGTACTAAAATACATTTAAGAAGCGTAATTGGGAATCAAATATTAACACTAGAGGAGCTTCAAACTCTCACTTATCGAATAGAAGCAATATTGAATTCTCGACCATTAACGAGCTTATCAACTGATCCTATGGAACTCGATGTACTTACTCCAGGACATTTTCTCATTGGAAGACCATTGGTATCAATGCCAGAAACTCAGTCAGAAAATATACCCGTTGAGCTCCTTAAGCGATGGCAAAGAATACAAGCCATGTCTCAAAATATATGGAGGCGATGGAAAACTGAATATCTACATACCCTTCAACAGAGGTCCAAATGGACAAAAGACAAGCCAAATTTGTCTGTTGAAGACTTAGTTATCATACATATACCTAATACACCCCCACAGTCATGGTGTTTAGGCAGAATAGTAAAGACGTTCCTAGGTAAGGATGGAGTAGTGCGGGTTGTGGAAGTCAAAACTGCTAAGGGAAACCTCATACGACCTATCGTCAAGGTTTCTCCTTTACCAAAACAAGAGTACTGATATCATGTATTGTACAACTTTCTATTTATCCATACATACTGCAAATATTTTTCTTTTGTTTGTTTTAACGTTACAAAGCTTGTTTTATTTTACTATTTACTTCATGTCTTTCTAGTGAATCGCGGAGGATTCACGGGGGTCGGGATGGACAGTACTTATTTTAGTTTGCGTCATATATATATATATATATATATATATATATATATATAATCATATTTTTATTTACTATTATTAATGTAACAAGACATTGTTTGTACAGGACCGTTGTTTCTAAAGACATTTAAAATTTCCTAACACATCTCCTAACACATTTAAAATTTCGTTTTGATTTTCCATTGGCGCTAAAACGTTTTTAACAAAGAATTCATCACAACACGGTGCTTGATTTTTGCATTTTAAAAACACGCGAAACAGGAAAATTTCAAACAGCTGGTAATAAGTGAATAAATTGACGGATATATCTGGAAATTAACAGGTGTTCACGTGAAATATACGTCTTGCAGAACACGAAAGATTTTAGTTCTACCACTGAGCTATAGATGTCGCTCCGCGAACTTTTCAACTGACACTCGTACGTCCAGTAAATGAAGGTAGATGTTAATTAATTGCAGGATTCATGTTGATATGAAGAGGAGGGCTGAGAATCGAACCGACTGGAGGATTGCCACAGACCAATCTACGGATTGGTTACCCAAGAAATGAACACACACCCGCGCGGGCAATCTGTCGAAAGCCTAAAACATTATAACCGTTTTGAATTGTTAAACGTTCGATTCTTAAATTGTACCTTTTCTTTCAACAACACGTAGTCTGCGGACATCAGATTTTGTTGGCAGACAACTCGCTTCTTCGTCAAAGCGCCGTCTCGTTAGCGATATAAGATACCCTAGTGAACCCCGTTCTGTATCTAACTTTGTGTTTCATAACAGTAACTCTGGAGAGTACTTATTTTAGTTTGCGTCATATATATATATAATCATATTTTTATTTACTATTATTAATGTAACAAGACATTGTTTGAACATGATTTTAATTTACAATTAAATTTATGCATCCTGATTGGTCAAAACCAATTACCCCATTAGTGGGGGCTAAGCAAAGTCTACAGGACACAACAATTCAAGTCAGTACTTGCTCACATCTCATGCGTGGAGGTTTTTAGGTCAAAGTATGCCTATAGAATACATTTGTGGCATCACCTTACTTCACGTTTTCATTTAATATATTTTTTTTACATTCAATTAACTTCAGTTCGCCGACAACAGTGCGCGTGAACATTTCATGAGTACAAATCGTACATGTCAATTCAGTGTTTTATAATACATCTAGTGGCCTCGTTAGTGAAGGATCTGCAGCAGCATCCACAGCATCCCTATGGGAAGGCCTTCCCTAACAATGCCCCTAACCCCTTTCATCTCATCATCCAGCATCACGACCTCAGGCAACATACTGCGTGTACGGGAGTTCAGCATTTAAAAGAAACTCTACCGACACAAGGTATGTGTTATACTTTATTCAATCATATAATGTAATTGACAATTTATTAACTGTATCTTTTGCAATCTACATAAAATTCCAGTGTTCACATTAGAGGGACCGGCAATTGCCCCAGAAGTGTATCGCTGTGGGGTTAAGAACCTATTCATATTTATGACAACAGTAAAACATAAGAATGGCAGCATTTCTCTTACTTTACGGGTTATAAATAACTAAAGTGTAAAACACAAAACATTACACAACAAACTCCATTTTTAGGCTAAAAGTACTTTTTATTCTGATTAACTGCTAGATCAGATTTATCCGAGAAAGCAGCCGTTTTAAAATAAAAGGTCTAGACGTCAATGTTAATAAAACGAATCTAACGATTGTATCTAAGAACAAGTTAAAAAACTGTACCCTTAATATAGACCAAAGGGCAGTTGAACGTAAGCCAATTTACATATCTTGGTACGTACTATAGTCAATGAACAATGGGTACCGCTCTCAATAAATAAAGAGCAGAATTGAAAAGGCAAGAGCAGTGTACACTAGAATGAGCAGTTTAGCCACATAAAATGCGTACATCTTAGGATGAGAGCATGTTGGATAAATGCTATCTCCGCTTTTATTCAACATCTACTATTTTTAGAAAAGCTTTAGAGAATGTGATGTGGGAATCTCTCTGAACTGTGAAAGAATAAATAACATACGTTATGCGGATGATACCGTCATATTCGCAGATAGCTTAGAGGGGCTGCAACAACTAATGAATAGAGTGAGAGAAAGCAGCCGTAGATATGGTATAGACGTCAATGTTAATCAAACGAAGATAATGATTGTTTCTAAGAACAAGCTCACAAACTGTACCCTTAATATAAACCAAAGGCCAGTTGAACGTGTAAGCCAATTTACATATCTTGGTACTACAGTCAATGAACAATGGGACCACTCTCAATAAATAAAGAGCAGAATTGAAAAGGCAAGAGCAGTGTACACTAGAATGAGCAGTTTATTCAAAAGTCACGATTTAACAATAAACACAAAGATGAGACTTGTACGCTGCTACGTATTCTCGGTCCTCTTCTACGGTGTAGAATCTTGGACTTTGACTGAAGCCACATCTTAAAAATTAGAATCTTTCGAAATGTGGCTTTACCGTAGAATACTGAACATTTCATGGACAGCACATAAAACTGATGTTGAAGCTTTTAGAAAGATGAGGAAAGAAAGGGAAGTTGTTAACACAGTGAAGATGAGAAAGCTTCAGTATCTGGGACATCTCATGAGAAATGAACAGACATTTTACTTATGCAGTCCATACTACAGGGAAAAGTACTTGGAAAGAGAAGAGTTGGGCGACCGAGAATTTCATGCCTGCGAAATTTAAGGGCCTGGTTTGGCATCAATACAACTGACTTATTCCGTGCAACAGTACAGAAAGTTAAAATAGTCTGTATGATATCCAAGATCCGAAACTTATAGGAAACTATCAGAGGAAGAAGAAGAATCTGCCATGGCTATTGTACTTTATATTTATATTGTTGTAAAATTTAATAATTACGTTCATTTTAATGGATTATCAGGTCTTTCATTTCTAAGATCTGAGACAGATGGCTACAGGACGTTTCGGACGAACTCGCTACGAAGTAACGGAAGCTGGATATGCCATTTTGGGAAATAATTATTGTCTACAATCACGCGTAAAATTGGCACATATTTAGTTAATAATTTGCGTTCAGTAGTCAGACTCGAGACCTTATATTACAGAACGCACTGCAATGCTATTCGTTAAGCGCGCCGTCTGTCGGCCGAGAGTTCAACTAAAGTTTACTAGACTTTGTTTTGTTAACTTTTTACGTTTATTAATTAAGTCTGTTACAAATCTTTGACGATTTTGACAGATATTTTTGCTTATTTACGTGGCGTTTTGTTGTTGTTTGGTTCTGCACGCACAAACGGAATCATTACGTTCATTTAATATGTGAAAATATTAAACAAAACCAACTTCACCTGACAACGAGTAGCGTTCCGCAACAGCATAATACAGCCGAAGCGAGACCCACTGGCGGGGAGGTCCGATATCACTAGGTGTCAAACGGGCAGAGGCCCACTACGGGGACATGGACAGGAACACTAAATATGCTCTACACCTCAGTGGTGACTACGTCCTCCCTTTTCATAGATTCCGTAATGTTTATACCCATATTTTCTGCCGTAAATATAGTAAAACATTCATTCCTTTATGAATAAAATTGAAAACATTCCTTGTAAATGTACCTTAACTCCTACAAAACACTGGGTATCTACGGCTCTCACATTCACACATAATGTGAGCTATGATTTTCACATCCACAAAAATTTTAACGTTGTATCTTGTATCACTAGAAAGAAAATTTAATTTCATCCAAATTTGATGTAAACCCTCATACTTAGAAACTTGGAGCGCACCAAGCCTTCCAGGAAATTTTCAAGCTGAGAATAGCAAGACAGACTGAAGTAACAAAAGAAGCCATAAAAAAAAGGAACTTTAAAATCTTTCTTACACAGCGTCCTGCAACGTTCCGTCGCAATACACACAAACACCAACTGTGACGATTTCTTTAATTAAAAATAAAATAAATAATAAAATAGGAAATGTTAAAAGCTGAGAAATTTAAATTTTAATAAATCGCACATTTAAACTAATTTTTATCACTGTCATAAATCATAATAATATTTAATAAAGAGTTTTAATGGCAAAAAAGGGAATGCGAGTGTACAGATAGGGAAACCCTTATTAATGAACCCTGCATAGACATGCGCTTACCGGAATTAACTTGAATACCGACCCCTAAACAAACTAATAATCCTTGTAAATTGATATTAAATAAATAAATAAACAAGACCACAGTAGTGTACTATAATGAAGTCTGTAATAAAGAATATCTTTGGATAATTAAAAGGTCAAACTTTAACCCCTTAAATAGAGAATAAAGGTGGAACTATTTTGTTGCGACGCCTAAACTCCGCGCGATTAACTGACCCGTCCTAACATAGTAATTCAATCGAGATGAAGCGCTCGCGTAGAAAACACACGCTTGAACCATGTCTCAGAGAACGACAACATGTTTTTATTTAGAAGACAGATACAACAATGTGTAGCGAAAAGTAGTGGCAAATTAGCACACTAATAAGTTTAAATGTAAAAAACAAAAGGAATAAATTACTGTGTGAGGGATGACATCTCATTTGTATAATTTGTAAGATCTCTATGTTGTTTTTTAATAATATGGTACGAGCTACCTAAAGTGAGAACTTTATAAACAATAATGTGACGTGTGATTCTGCAACAAACAAGAACATTTACGGCACTTATACTACTAACGATGTTTAACTACTAGACTTCTGAGGACCTCTACGTTACTTCTTATGAACTAATCACTTCAGGAACTTCAACAGGAAAGTTAACTCCACTAAAGATCAACCGCTGACGAACCCCACAAGGACCAAGGACCCGGACCTCGAGTGAACTTCTGGATATCACAGGTGACACGGAGACTTGTCCTCCGTGATTAATTAAAATTCTAACAAATGAATTGTTAAAGACAGTTTCAATAAATATATAAAGACTCTAATGATAATCACTTTATAATATGTAGAATGTCTTAGGATTCAAAATATTTGTAGTACCAAGTAATGCTGATGTATATATGTAAAGCTTCACTGATACAAAATTTTAGTTTAAGTCCATTCTTCAAATGCCCCCCCCCCCCCAAATAGTATGATAAAATATGAATAAGTGAGCTTAACTCACAAACAAGTTTAAGGTCCCGGATCCGTGGATAATGCTAGCAACTTATAAATCCATATGTTTTGGCCCCCTGTTTTTAACAAATTCTTTTATAAATTGTAATCTTTTATTAAGAAAACCTTAGGTGTGAATATTTATGTAGAACTGTTTTAGTAATTGTTTAATAAAGAGATGTCGTTACTTTACACAAAAATATTGAGTGAATAAATCATCAGACCCCCATGTAAAGTTCCTTTAGTTATAACTACAGCTGGTTTAATTAATAAGTAAAAGTTAATTACGAGTATGGCAGCCCGTGCAATTGATCTAAGGTTCCCAATGTTATAACGTAGGTGAGATGTTATACAACATAAAATATAAACATTTTCCAAATAGTTACGCTGCTACGTATTCTCGATCCTCTTCTACGGTGTAGAATCTTGGACTCTGACTAAAGCCACAACTAAAAAATTTGAATTTTTCGAGTGTGGCTTTACCGTAGAATAATGAGCATTTCATGGACAGCACGTATAACTAATGTTGAAGTTCTTAGGAAGATGAAGAAAGAAATGGAATTTATTAACACAGTAAAGATAATAACGCTTTAGTATCTGGGACATCTCATGAGAAATAAACAGAGATTTTACTTATTGCAGTCCATACTACAGGGAAACGTACTTGGAAAGAGAGGAGTTGGGAGATACGAGAATCTCATGGCTGAGAAATTTAAAGACCTGGTTTGGCATGAATACAGCTGACTTATTCCGTGCAGAAGTACAGAAAGTTAAAACAGTCTGTATGGTATCCAACATTCGAAACGGATAGGAACTATCAGAAGAGGTAGGATGAAAGAAAGGATAGCTGTTAATCAGGGTAAAACGTGTCCAACAGCACAAAAACTTGGAGTGTATTTAAGGTTCATATTTCTCTATAAACCGTCAAGAAGGCATCATTGTAACGGCTTTTCTATTGTACCTGATAAATCACCAGACTTTGAGGACAAAATAAATTTGTACAAAATAAATGGTATATATCCAATCAAAGCTTTTTTTTTACAGACACGCCTTCTTCCAAACACAAAACGTCTCTAACCTAGCGTACACATACATCGCATTCATTTGCACCGTTTGTCACACCAATATCCAAGCCTGTTTTACTTCCAAATGCATTAAAGAAATAAGTTATTTAATGTTTTTTGCAGTCAAAGTTGTGTGTGAAACCTGGAGATAGGTAAAGAATAGAAAAGTGGATTAATGCCATTTGAACATTGGTGCTTCAGAAGAAATCTTGAGGATTAACTGGAAAGACAGGGTGGCAAACGAAGACGTTTTTCAAAGAATAGGAGAACATAATATCTTCTGGAATGGTACAAAATCTAGGAGGGACGGAGCAATAGAACACGTTCTAAGACAGAAGAATCGATCCTGAAGGAAGCGCTAGAACCAAAGAGGAAAAGAGGAAGACCCCGTTCTATCGAAGGAAGCGATATGTGAAGTCGCTGTCAAATTCCGTTTCCGGGAAAACAAACCTTAAGTATCCATTTAACACCTACAGACTCTAACCTCATAATTATTACGACGCTAATTTAGTGAATGGCTGTCACAAAATTTGAATGTTTGAGGTAAACGACTCTTTACCATAAGACAATGGTATTAATAGTGGTACTTGTACCCAGAACAAAATCATAAAGCTATTGTGAATAGGTGAGCTAGGAATGTACCTAAGAAGGAACGGTAGATAGTCGCTTACGCAGACAATATTAACACAATTGGAAGGTCACAGAGAGCAGAGAGACAAACGAGGAGAAGGCCACACTGAGAATTAATGTTAACAAACCAGTGTGATGGAAATAAGAACGGGGACGATGCTGGAATATCGCGTGTGACACACACACACACACACACACACAGAGTTTCAATTGCGATTTGCTACACCGGCCAATAGGGTAGCAATTCTCTCTATGCATCCATAAGTAAATAGTTATGCAATATAAAATTATGCTAAAATATAAAACGGGAAAGAGTTTAGTTTCCATAAAGCCAATTCCACTAGGGTTAGACTAGGTAACAAATCCAAAGGCATAGAATTAAGCTGGTTAGCTTTCGCGGATGATCTTGCCATCTTCGCCCACTCAAAAGAAAAGGCAAGGAAGCAAGTAGAAGATCTCAAAGAGATAGCGGAGAAAACTGGCCCCCAAATCTCCTTTGCTGAAACGGAAATTATGACCACCCTATTTAAATTCCCGAAAACTTGCCTGGACACTATGTATGAAGAAATAAAATATACTAACAATTTTAAATGTCTTGGGGAAAACATATCTCGAAACACCTCAGACAAAGAATCCTTTAAAATTAGGAAACTCAAATTAGCAAAGGCCTTTATTCTAACCCGGGAACTCTACGGAAGAAAAACCTTTCCAGAAGTGCGCCATTATAGCACTGTGATCAGGCCGGTGATCATGTATGGAGTGGAAACAATGTGCTTTCAAAATTTGGGACCTCTTCTTAAAACTGAACGAAGAATTCTTTGGAAAATAAGCCTTAAATATTTCTGCGGCTGTTTCCATTTAACACCTACAGACCCTAACCTCATAATTATTACGACATTACGACGCTAATTCAGTGAATGGCTGTCACAAAATTTGAATGTTTGAGGTAAACTACTCTTTACCATAAGACAATGGTATTAATAGTGGTACTTGTTCCCAGAACAAAATCATAAAGCTATTATGAATAGGTGTGCTAGGAATGTACCTAAGAAGGAAGGTAGATAGTCGCTTACGCAGACAATATTAACAAAATTGGAAGGTCACAGAGAGCAGAAAGACAAACGGGGAGAAGGCCACACTGAGAATTAATGTTAACAAACCAGTTTGATGGAAATAATAACGGGGACGATGCTGGAATATCGCGTGTGAGACACACACACACACACACACACACAGAGTTTCAATAGCGATTTGCTACACCGGCCAATCGGGTAGGAAACGGGTCAGCTCTCAAGGTAAGGGTTCGAACCCAAAGAAGAGCTATACAGGGATCTGGAAGATCTGGAAACGGCTTTCCGAAGGAAAAGGCTGAGATTCCTTGGACATATGGTTCGGATGGATCGGTCCAGATTAAATAAAAAAATTTTCAACTATATTTGGCAACGTTTCAGTCTGAACGGATACACCAAACAACTCAAGGAGGAAATGATGAAACTCGGTATCTCTTTCAACGACTGTGTGGATAGAAATACATACACAAAAACGGGAAAGAGATCCTACACGTCACAGCCCAATATTACAAAATATGAAGTAATTAAAATCTTGAAAAACATAACAAATGTTACAATAATAATAAATAGCTTAAATTATTTACATTAACTTCATCAACATTTGCATTCTTTATTTACGTTGGTCGGTTCCTTGAGCAAGCATTCTAGCTTTTGTAGGTAGGATATTGCCTTTAAACAAGACATGATTTTGGCTGTTTCCTCATACTTTTTTACAGTTTCTTCTGTATGTTCATGCAATTTTAAGAAGGTTTTTCTCCTCTTTTTCCCGCGAAGTTTAGTTTGGCTCTCATGAACATACAGGTTCAGTTGTCTGCCTCTCTCTTCAAACAAAGTATTACGTCTTTGATCCTGGGGTTTGGTTTTCCCAGTAGGTTGTTGATTTTGTTGGTCCAGCCTTCAACAGGTTGTGCTATGCCGCCTCTTGTAGCAAGTCCACAGTTCAGTAGGAATTTCTTCAATCTCTAGCCAACTCTCTATGTAATCGTCAAATAACTTGAGTCAGTTTTGAAGCCTGCTTGTGGACTTTAAGCCAGCCATCTCTAAGACGAGATTTTACTTACTGCAGTCCATACTACAGGGAAAAGTACTTGGAAAGAGAGGAGTTGGAGCCGAGAATCTCATGGCTGATAAATTTAAGGACCTGGTTTTACATGAACACAACTGACTTATTCCGTGCAGTAGTACAGAAAGTTAAAATAGTCTGTACGATATCCAACATCCGAAACGGATAGGAACTATCAGAAGAGAAGAGATCTCTAAGACGTCGTAAGGCTTCAGGAAGACTACCGCTAAACACATCGGAATGTGCAGTCGAACTTCCTCGTTTTCGCAGTATTCACATTCCAGTCCAGGGTCTTGCACTTTTCTTTAAAGACATTTTGTCATGTGGTAGTTGCGCCGTTTATTTCCACGGACGGAAAACTATTTTAAGGGAAGACACTGCGGCTCCCTCAAAATCATTGTTAAGTCTTGTAGGTCTCCATTCTGGAACTGCATGTAGAATATGGCAGAAAAGACGGATAGAAGTCCGTTTCTTCTTGTATATTAACAGGGCACACACAGCTGGACAGACGTTTGTTTTTTAATTAGAGATTCTACCATAATCAGCGTGGACAGTATAAATTTGGACAACTTGTTAGCTACAAATTTTAAAAGTACCATGAAACAAAATCCTGCTGACATTTCAGGCTCTTTCTTTTCGCTTCACTGAGAATTATTCATTCTTTCTCATGAGTTCTCAAGAGACACTAGTACAGGACACTAGTACCATATTTCATCTTAAGTGTTTCTTCATCTAGAACAACTTCACTGTCTTGTCCGCTCCGTCTGATTTCCACGAGATTTGCTTCCCCGGTGGTACAAAATTCTCTTGAGCTGTCAAAAAAAAATTGGTGGAGTATTTCTGCGACGAAGTCAAAACTAGCCTTTATTGTGTAATTCTCCCAATTCTTCCGTGTAGATTCCTGAAATGGAAGTGTTTTCTTCGCGGGCTCTCTTTTTCGCTCGATTGATACACTTCATAACTTCTAAACGGCCTGCGTCCGGTGCTTAACATAAATGGTCGGTCACATCCAAAACGAAGTCATTTTTTGTCTTAAGCACTCCACGACTTTTACCCTTTACTTCTGGGATCGCCAAATGTAGTCAGGACAAGTATAACGAATGGAGCGGCACTCGGATTACTGAGAAAATTATTTACTGAGAAAATAATGAAGGGACAGGTGTTAGGTAACGAGGATCCGCTGGTGAGACGCTGGGACTATGAGAAACTGGCAAGCGGCCGGGACTGTTTGAAGACAAGTGATAGGAAGTCGTTGTTGTAGCATCAAGGAAAAGAAGTAAACGATTCTCAAGCATTCGCAAGTGTGTGCGTATGGGCGCTCGCGAGTGTGTGTGTAAATGAGTGCAAGGTGGCCCTTCTAAAACACTTCTAAGAAACGAAACACTTTCACCAGCACTTTCGAAGGCTACAGTAGAAGACCCTAAGCCACCATGAAATTATAACACCACTGTTTATCTGTTTAACATCCGTCGAGTGGCGCTACTGAGGATGCCTCGTCGTGGTATGGCCAAAACATTCGTTTTTAATAGAAATAAATCGACGTGTGTTAAACCCGAAAAGTAGTGTTATTATTATTGTTACGCTGATGAAATAAATAGCACCACGTCGTTGAGTGGGCACCTCATTCTGGGCGAGAGTATTCCAGACGTTTACAGATCATTCTACGCGGCAGAATTACGTTTTAAATTATCCAAGATTCCAGTGCGCTTTCCTGACGTTAATTAGATTACTTTACAAGCATCCGCGCCCGCTTCCTCGCTACACTGAAAGGTGGCGAATGTATAAATACATTATTTCGGAGCGGCCTTGTTCAGTTACAGCTAGCGATTACTTCAGTGCGGATCAAGTAATTTTTGCAGATTATTGGAAAGTTATTATTGTGTTGATTAGTGAAAAATTGTAATACTGTAAGTTGATTTTTATTATTGTGTGTTGGACTAATTCAACTTGAATTATTCTATAAGAATGCTTTGTTGATTTACAACTGTTGTTTGTGACTAATTAAAGATTGTAATTAGATTTCATTGGTGTCAGTTATTCTGTTTCCATTGTACCCACGACGATCTGTGTGACCGTCGTAACATTATTAACGAACACTACGAAATTTACGAACATGATCACCATATTGCCATGCAGTAGACTCAAGTGCGAAAAATACCAAATTTGTTTTAGGCCACAACTAAAGTCCGGCCACGATGGCTAAGGACCAAATTAAAAACTTGCAGTTAAGCGCAAAAATTAAGGCAATTATCATATTAGTGTGACTTGAAGTGAGATTGTCCAGTGCGGTGTAAATACAACGCGGGCGATAGAAGCATTTTACGAGTGCACTGTCGAGATAAATAAAAGTCTGTTGTTGTAATAACACTGTAAAAGTCCAAGTAGCGTTGTAAATAACAAGAAATTATGTTTATTTTAAAAGTCAAATATTTTTAATGAACATATTATTTAACGAACACCTGGTCATTAGCAATTCAAATAGAATTCATTAGCAAAGCGCGTGGTTTAAACGGTTAGAGGAAAGTCAATTATTTATATGTGTTCTACGGAACAACTTAAAATCATTTGACTAAAGGAATTGCGTAGTTGGTACAGAAGCATTTCAGTCTCGTGGGACCACACGAAGGAGGCAGGCTAGTGCAGCTGAAACTTGAGCCGTTGGGGATTTTCGACGGAGTCGAGTGTCTGCAAACCGCTGGAACCGGTCTAAAAAACTACAGACAATCCTGTTGGACGTGGGAACACAGTATGAGTTCAGGAAAGCATAACAAAAACTTTATTTGAATTTACCACAGAGCAGTAAATTTAAAATCAGTATAGAGAAGACAACATAAATTTTAGAACACTAAATTTTATGTTCAACGGTTTACTTAATCGTTAGCTTAATTTGTTTCTATGTGTAATCAGTTAATCACTTTCTTCATAAAATTGCATATATATATATATATATATATATATATATATATAATTTGTGATGTTTTCAATTTGTTTCTTCTGCAAGTAGATAATATTGTATATTCTTTTTAACACCTGACGCACGTTTCACTGAAAAATATCAGTATCATCAGAGGTTTCTAAGTGAATTAATAACAATCGTAATAATTCTATTAATATAAAAGTAACGAATAATCGAATTTGTATCGATTTTAACGTAAAATAAAATAACTGATAATCGATTTAGGTCGATTAGTTAACGATTGTTTTAATGTTTATTTCTTCAGCAGCTGTTTTCTCGGTTATATTTGAAATTTTGTTTATATGTATTTTATTCACATTTATTTTTATTTTTTAGTAAATTTATAATTTTAATTAGATCGTCTTGTTTTGTTTTTATTTGGGTTTGTTCTTTAATTAATAAATTATTGTTATTGTGTTTGTAAATGTTAAGATTTTCCCAAATATTCATTTTTTGACCTTTTTGTATGTTTTTAATTAATTTTATATTTTCAATGTTTGGAAACTGGTGGTTATTATTTAGACAATGTGTGGCTAAATGAGATTTATAAATATTTGGTTTTAAATATGCATTGCGGTGTTGAACGAATCTATCTCGTAGTTTTTTCTTCGTCTGGCCCACGTAAAATTTATTGCAATCTGGACATTCTATTTTATATATTCCATTTTTATTGTGAGTATTGGATTTAGTTTTAGGTTTTATTTTATTAAAAATTATATTATCTGTGTTATAAGATATTTTTAAATTAGTATCTTTAAATATTTTATTTAGTTTTTGAGTTATATTTCCGTAATAAGTGAAGGTTGTATATTTTATATTATTATTAATAGATGAATTTTTAAATGTAGTGTTTTTAGGAATTTTATTAGTGATTTTATGTTTAATTTTATTTTCTAATTTATTAATAGTTTTTATTTTGTATCCATTTTTAACTGCTATTTGTTGGATAATTTTTCTTTCTTTGTTTCTTTCTGTGTTATTTAATGGGATCCTAAGCATTCGGTAAATCATGGAATTAAATACTGCCATTTTGTGTTGGGGAGGATGATTAGAAGTATTTGGTATTACTAAGTCAGTTTGAGAAGGTTTCCTGTATATTGCGTATTCAAAATTTGTTTCATTTTTCTTTATTGTTAAGTCTAAATAATTTAATTTATTATTAGATTCTTCTTCTAACGTGAATTTTATTTTAGAATGTAAATTATTTATGGAGTTGAATATTTTATTTATATTTATACCACTGTTTTGGGAAATGTACAGAGTGTCATCAACGTATCTAAAATAACATCCTAATGGGTCGTTTAATTTTATTATATTTATTATTTGTTCGTCGAGTTTTTGTAGGAAGATTTCTGATATGATAGCGGAGGTTGGGGCTCCCATAGCAAGGCCATCTGTTTGATAGTACAATTTGTTGTTGTATTGAAAATAATTTTGATTTTAAATTATTTTTAAAGTATTAGTTAACTGTTTAATGTATGTGTTACTTTCGTTATTTGTTTTCAGATTATTTATTATAATATTTATAGTTTCTTCAATGGGAATGTTTGTATACATGTTTGATATGTCGAATGAATATAATTTTGTATTTCTGTTTACTTCTACGTTTATTAGTTGTTCCGTGAGTTCGATACTATTTTTTATATTGTGTTTTGCTGGAAGTTCAATTTTATGTTTTAAGATTTGAGTTAATAATTTTGATATTTTATAATTTGGTGCGGTCCTAGCGTTTATTAAAGGTCTGATAGGTTTATTGATTTTGTGTAATTTTATTAAAGAATTTAATTTTGGTGCACAAGGATTATCCATTTTATATTTAAAGGAGTCTTTAGGATTTATGATTTGGTTACTATTTTTTAATATATTTGTTATTTGTGTTTGATATTTATTTGTGGGATCTTTATTTAATGTTATGCAATTATTATTAACTATAAATTCTTCTGTTTTATCGTCTAAATCTTTCTGAGAAATTATTATTGTACTATTACTCTTATCAGCTTTGGTTAAAGTGAGGTTATTAGTCGTTAGTTTCTGTTTTATTATATTAATGGTTTTATTTTGTTTATTTTTATTTTTAATATGATGATTTTGGTTATTATATTTTTTGATATATTTTATTATTTCCATTGAGGCTTCTGTTCTTATTTTATCTTGTTTTTCGTGTTCTACATTATTAATTGCGTTTTCAGTTTCGACTATGATATTATCTATTACATATTTGTTTATATTTTTAAGATTTGTTTTGTTTGATGATTCTAGGGTAGCTATTTCGTTTTCCGTGAATTTAATATTAGATAAATTTACGAATTTTGGGTAAAAAGTGTGGTTATTATTTAATGTGTGTAAATTTTGGTTATCTTCTTTAGGTGTACTATTTATTAGTAGATTTTTAAGTTTTTTATTGATTGTGTTAAATTTAATTGTTTTGTGTTTATTTAGTATTTTAAGCATATTAATATATTTATTATTCCATGTATGATAATCAAGTGTGTTGGCTAAAAGAAGATGTAAATTAATTAATTGTTTATTAATGTAGTCGATTTTTCTGTAATTATTTGATATTTCGTCTTTAATCCATTTATATTGGGCTTGAGTAATATATTTGCTTACTTTATGGTTATTGTTGTTTTTTACTATTATTTTTGTGTATTTTGGAAAAATATTAAGGTGTAGGCATTTTTTGTTAAAATATATGTTTCCAAAACAATTAATTAATTGTTTTTTACGTTTAATAAATTGGTTATAGGAATGAGTTACATCACCTTGTATGGTGTTTCCATCCATCATTTTCTATATAATATATATATATTCATATATAGGCAAACTGTTGAAAAAAGACTTTTCTTGAGTATGAAAATCCAGATGACAAATGCAAATGTAATTTTTAAGGCAGAATACTTTTTTACAGTTATTGACACAAACAGCAAAAATACTGTCACAAGATTTGCAGAGCTACGAAACTGCGAGAAACCCTTGGTCTCCTGTATGTCACTAAAGCGCTGAAGGACAGATCCCCATTAAGAACTTCTCCGTAGCTGGAAACGTCTTCGGTTAGTGCTTACTGCGCACGATGCAGATCCATGATAAAACGTCCTACAATAAACTATTAAAAAACATAATATACATAGGCTAATTACAATAAAAACCTTATCATAACAAATAACTATTACGAACATTGGGAACAATATATAAGACTACACTATATTATATTTCTATTCTTACATGTTTATTCTTATATGTTGTTCCTAATTCTTGTAAGACTTATATTGTTATGGTAAGCTTTTAATCGTAATTATGTATATTTTGCCAATATTTTGTTTTATAATGTTTTACTGTAGGTTGTTTTATGATTTTAGGTTCTGAGACGATCACAGATTCCAGGGATCGAAATGTCAAGTGAAAAATATTACAATGAAAGCAGTCCAAGCAGAGGTTTTGCCCGATAGAAATCACCCGTCGGTTAGGACTTACTCCATCAAGAACTGTAGACGTTTGTCAGAAATGTACCGAAAGACTTAAGAATAGGCGACGTGCTGAAAAAATGTGATTCAGAACAATATACAAATCACGATATTTATTTATGACTCGTTGGCCACTTGGTGAAACATATTAATATTTTTTTTTCAGATAAAAAGATAAAAGAATAATAGACTCCTTAATTTAAAAAAGACAGAAGAAACTTATTTTAAAAGAATTTTATTCCATGAAGCCAGATCAGGGTAACAAAAAATTTCATTTAACAAATTACATTCCGATTGTAACAGATAGGATTAATAATATAATAGGTTAAAACAGCATGGTCTTAACATGGTATCAGTACACAAACGTGATCTTTTTTCATTACTAGTAAACAATAAAGAAAATTCAAACACACTAGAGAAAAATGGAGTTTATCAACTCCATTTGATAAACACACTGTGCAGAATGCGATGCGATTTATATCGGACAATGTGGCCGTGCTCGGAAACATCGCATTTCTGAACATAATAAAGCGATTTTAACTAATACAGCCAATACAGGTTTTACAGATTATTGCTTACAACACAATCACTTCATAGATACAAAAAACATAACACTACTGCACAACATACAAAAAGGTAAGAAAATGGATTTATTAGAAATTCTAGAAATTATAAAAACAATCAAAAGTAACAAAAATTTAACAAACGAACAAACTGAATTCTGTGTATCCCCTTTATTAAAAGTTGTTATTTAGTTTACTTAATTTTTACTTTTGCCTTCCAATCGTACTTAATTTTTACAGATACTTGAACTTTCCACTACCTTCCTCACCCCCTCACCACCTCCATCATACACACCCCACACATGTCCGGATACACGCCCTAAACACATGTTCACCACCCTTACTTCTTTGTTTAGTTTAGTTGTTCACTGATCTCCTTGCAAATAGCTTAATAAGCTGAAACAGCTGTCAGAGTTAAATACAAATGTGAAACGTACCAAGTGTTTATATTTTAAAACCTTTCTGATATAACAAATGTTTAAACAAATGCGGTTTTATGAATTCTTTTGACGATATCAGCATCTGTTGTAACTGCAGAACTATCGTTTTTTTCTTTAAAGTTGATCAAACATTGTTCTCGGCCAGTCATGACACAAAGCAGGTTGTCTCCACTCTCAATCTTATCGATTGAATGTGACATTGCTTTGAAACTGGACTATTTGACGTCGTAGATACATTCAATTCTGATAAAAGTAGAAGAACAGTTTTGTAAGTTGCCTACATTTTATACACATATTATTCTTATATTATGGAGAGTTATTATACACATTTAATATCTTTCTTATGTTTTTATTCTCTTTGTTAGTACAGTAAACAAATTAATGTGATTACCGACTTACATTATTTCAATACCTGCTCTTCTATTTCAATTTTAAGGAGGCATCTCGAAAAGATACGCTTGGGTCCTTGCAGATCCCAAGGCGGCCACAGATTATTGCAATTTATTTGATTTGGTGGTTTATACTTTTGTTCGTGTACAGTGTATTTGGAACATCTGTACTACCAGAAAAAACGTCTAAAACATGAATATTTTAAAAAAGTGTTAATAAAAATAGTATCAATTTCTCAGGCATGTCACGGAGCCTCGTAACGGTATCTATTTAAAGTAGAAATATTAAATGTATAGGACACAGAGCCTATCACATGTTATAACGACTTCATCAAGAACATTCTGGAAGCAGAAGACTAGGAACACCTGGGAAGTAAGAATACGTAATGGTAAGAATGGGATATAACACTTGTTTCTAAACAAAAACGGCGGCCTAAGACCAGCCTTTAGAATACTGTAAAAGGACGGTGGATTATGTTTTGGAAAATTACTTTGCTTGGATTTCGAGAGGATTTTTTAATTAACAATTTGATCTGAATTTAGTAATAAATAATAATCATGTTTTTATTAGAATGAAAAATAGAATATTATAAATAATAATAAAAATAAGTAAAGTTTGAAAATAGTGTACATACATAACTTTAATTTCCACCATTGTTTTTTATAATTAACATATTGTTACTTGTACATAATTTAACACATAATTTTCTATCAGATTAATACTTTTTTAAACTTTAAGGTTAAGTAGTTAGGTTATTTTTCTTACAGTTTGTTCATGTTGATAACACCTCGAGAATTAACGCACACATCATTTTTTCTTGAACTCTCCCCAGAAACCCTCCTCCCATCCTTCTGTAACTATTATTTATTAAACCTTTCTCTCACCATTTTGATTGGTTGTTAGGAAGATAAGAAGGGATAAGTGTTTTGGGTCCACCATTCTCTTACAATTTGATAATACAAAACAAATAATGTGAACACAAGTATGTTAAAAATACACGTACAAATACAGAATGAGACAAAGACACGGGCGATTATAAACATCCGAATTCTCCTGTAACATCCGGCTATGTTCGATTACATTCGGAAACAATCGAAGCTTCCGTCTACAGCAATTAGTTATTATGAGCGTCTGGACGGGCAAAGAAAGTGCTTTTGCCACAAAGCCGTATTACAAAAACGGGGATAATTTTGTGGCCACACAACGGTTGTTTCGACGCCACTTCAATGTCCAACGCAATGGTAGGAGGCAGTGGTTTCCATTTGAGACAAACGTAGTTCCGTGAAATACAACAACTGGCACTTTTTGATTTTTATAGAAAAGCGGAGGGTGAAGTTGTAAAGTGGTTGGAATATGTGGCCGGTTTGTATTTTTAAGCACGACTGCAGTCAATGACTGTATTGTTAAAGGTTTAAAGGAAATTGAGCCCAGTAATCCTAATCTTGATCAATTTTGTGATTATTTAGTTCAAACACTTGTAAACGTTCCCACAGGTGTATTCAGATTTTTATAAAACTATTAATGCTTGCAAATCTGTCCACGCCGATTTACATGTATGTTATCATAATTATCCAAATATTTATCATTTTCTTAAAGCTTTACAACTATTTCAAACAAATTCATATGTAACAGTTAGAACGTTATTTGTAGAAGAAATATGAAGTCAACAACTATTTAATGAGAAGCGCTTTGAATCTTATTCTGAGAAATGTATTTCAAGATTAGATTTGTATATATCTGTACCATGTAGGAATAGGTATAAAAAGGTTAAATGTGTCTAAATGTAAGTCTATTTTTGTAACTTTTCATTTATTTTTATATGTTAGCACATGTTTTATGACACGTATTTAAAAATAAATGTTTTTAGTGTCTGGGCATATATTTTTTAAACATTACTTTCCAGAAAATTTATGGACGACGTTTTAATAATAGTGTGAATCACATTTATTTAATATAGAAATAAATGTTAAAGGATTAAAGAAAAGATTTGACAAAAGAATGATACGCTTTAATTACAAAATATAAATCAATAATAATAATAATTTTTTTCTTATTATTAAAAAGAAACTGTGGAAAACTTATGTTCGCCGCAGGAGGAACCGCACTCCTACGGTGTGTGGGACTCCACCCACCAAAAACACAAACCCTGTTGTCCACGGCATGGATCCACCTTGGGACTCAGCTTTCGCAATACGCAAAGGTGGTGCCATTTGTACTTGGTCCTGTGGACGTGCATCTGTTTTAACCCTTCAGCGGGTCCACGTTACCTGTTTCCTGCTAGTCTGTCAGCGGTCCTAGCAAGATCATCTTCGGCTTCTTTCTTTTGCTGCTCGGTACCTTCTCTATGTAACCTGTTACCTGCTCCCAATAATGTTCGCTCTCCAGCATTATTCCGATAATATTTTCAGGTGATTGCCTCTCTTCTTTCCACCTATCACAATTGAAAAACGATGTGATTCACATCGTCCAATTCTTGTTTGCAGAAAATGCAATCTGCTCTGTCTACTTTCCCCATCCTATATAGTGCGACAGTACAATCATATGCTGTACTGTGCATTTATGAGATAAAATAAATATTTAAATTAAATTTATAAATATTTAATAAATAAGCAGGTATGAGATTGAAAGGTTGGTTTATGTTAAAAATACGGAATGTAGACAGGCAGGCGCTAACCTAAACACTCACACAACTGTCGCTGGGATTGTGTACAGTAGTAAGTGATGTGTGTGAGTGAGGCCAGCTCGAGCATGAAAGTTTGCAATCTCACCCTGAATAATTGTCAAATTACAGTTTTTATTTAATTATAAGAAAACCATAAATGGTAGGAAAAATTCAAAGACTCCTAAATATGTATAAAATTAATACGCATGTGTAGTAAGAAAACGGGGTGAAAAGGGCGCGCTGTGCGAATTCAGTGGGATTTTAAGTGCGTAGTAATTACACAGATTATTCAATTACTATAGTAATTACGTTGGACGTATGTGATTAAATCATCCATCGTTAGAGCACCCTGTAGTTCACATTAGACTTTGCCATTGGCAGAAATGTGCGAAAATATGAATTTGGACGAGAGTGGGAGAAGTGACGCCACCAAGCAATTTCAAACAGGCAGAATTCTGTCCCAACAGGTGCGGTACGATGCTCGAATATAAATAGGGCACGGAAGAAGCCAGCCTTCTTCTCAATCAGTCTTCAGTAGCGGCGGGACGCTATGTCCATTATCGACGCGAATTTTTAAATTTTGTTAATTGAACAGTAACTCTTAGTCTGTTTCCGAGTACGATTATAGAACATACTTTACGATGTCCACACACACAAACGTCCGTCAGTCAAGACAAGCTACGAGGTTACATCATGCAGAGGAACGCTATGCTGAACAATAGAGGCGTCTGCTAGAACAACAGCAGCTGGTGCAGAGCAACATCTCACTCTATACTACATCAACCAGATGGGACCATGATTGACGAATAACTGGAGGACGACAAGTGGAACCTAGGAACGTGCAGGAAACTCCATCAGAAGAGGACCTACGGATCAACGGAGGACATGAGTATGAGCTACAAAATCGAGGTGACAGATAATCCATTTATAAATTTTAAATGAGGGACTAAAGACATTTAAAAGACACTTTAAAATTTTAAAATGAATAAGAGTTTATGTAAAATGTAGATAAAGATGTTCAGAGGATCTGATTTAAATTTAATAAAATATTTTCTTTTATGTTTAACGATTAATTTAGTCAAGTTAAATTTTATTTAAAGTTTGTAAAGCAATCAAGGATTACTATGTATGCAATACATAAAGTAACGTAGTTGAAAGTTATATAAAGAAAAAAAAATGCAGTAAAGCACACTGTCAGACTGAGCAGTCGAATTTTAATATTAACAAATATGTATTTAGAATATAACTTTGTTACTGTAGAATAACATTTAATACGATTTTAACATTTAATAAGATTTATGTAATGATAAATGTACTGCAACATTTGAACGTTTTAAGCAAACAATAATGAATATTTATGGCGAAGTAAATGAGATTTTTAAACACGCTTGTGGTTTATGAATAAAATTATGAAAATTCGTTACAATTCAATCAATGAATACTCTTATTACCGTTACACCCAATGTACAATGATACTCTTATTGCACTTTACCAATAATGTAATATAATTTTTGGCACTCCACAAATTAAATGTACTTACATTTATAATTTTTTGTGTTACAAATAAATTGTCTCCCAAAAGCGTGGGGCTCCTCAAACACAAATTTATATTTATTCTTTGTATTGTTACAAATAAATTGGCGCTCCAAGAACGTGTGGCTAAACAAATCAAATTGGTAATCTGTACTGTTAAAATAGGTAAGCCCGGAATAGGCCGTGGCAAGTTAGAAACTGTGTTAAGAAATAATTAATCTCGCCATGTTTGCGATCAGTCCACTCACCTAACTGTTTTATGAGCCTAGCGGTCCATCTTTCCTGCCACCGAGCCACAGTACGAGCCCTGGGCTCCTTGTGAGCTTGTACAGTATCTACTTGGCCTTTCCTCTTGTAAACCAGTTTCCGTTCCTGTGCCAGCAGATCGATTGGGATTATTCCCGCGATGACAAGAACCGCGGACTCCGAAACCGTGCGGTAGGAGCAAGCCACTCTGAGCGCGCCGCTTTGCTGCACTGCTGACATACGTCGTCTGTATTTCTCGAGCTTGAGTACACAGCCCATATCTCCGCACCATAAACCAGTATTGAATGCGTGACTGACATAAGTAGCCGTCGCTTCAAAGGTTTCGGCCCACTGGTGTTTGCCATAATTCTACTAAGTGCCGCGGTTACAGTTGCAGCCTTCTCAGCCACCCTTTTAATTTATGGCCAAAACGTAAGCTTCGTGTCCAGCAGTATTCCCAGATACTTAATTGCGGCTTTTGTGTGCACCGTTTCTTCTCCGACCTGCATTGGCAAGATGTTGGGGAGATGCCTCTTTGTGATCAGCACGATTTCTGTTTTGTCAGCTGCCAGTTTTAAGCCGTGGTCTGTAACCCAGGAACTGACTCGTCGCATAACCTGCCTTAATCTCATGTGAGCCAGTTCCACATCTCGCGCTATGATAACCGCTGCTATATCATCAGCGTACCCCACTAAGAATGTATTTTCGGGCATTTCCATCCGAAGAATACCATCACATGCAGCGTTCCACAGGTCTGGCCCAAGAATTGATCCCTGAGCTGCCCCTGCTGTGACCTCTTTAATCCGGCATCCTGATGTAGTGTCATAACGTAAAGTCCTGTTACGCAGGTAATCTCTAATCATCCGCAACAGATATGTGGGTAACCGAAACGTAAGTTGTAAAGCGTTAAGCATATCACTCCACTTCGCTGAGTTAAACGCGTTTTTGACATCCAGTGTTACCAAGAGGCATACTGGCCGCGAGAAATGGTTTCCTCGTTCGGTTACCCTTGCGGATTCAACTACTTTATTAATTGCATCTACTGTAAACCTGCCCTTCCGAAAACGATATTGTCTGTCGAATAAGTCTCCAGAGTCCTTTATTGCCTGCAAGAGACGAGGTTGTATCAACTTTTCTTGCACCTTCCCGGCAGTGTCCAACATACACAAAGGCCTGTACGATGCTGGAGAATTGGCATCCCATTTGCCTTTGCTGATAAGAACCAGCCTTGCCCTTTTCCAACGTCAACAGAAAACTCCTGCCCTGAGACAAATGTTAAACATGCACAGCAACAGTTGTGGGTGAGTCCGCGCCACAGCCTTCAGCACCTCTGCCGGTATGCCGTCAGGCCCATGTACCTTTTTAGTGTGTAGCGAGTCTACTGCCTAGTATCAGTTCATCTTCGGTGAATATAGGGATCTCTGCGGGCTCTATCGTTTCTCTCTCTATTTCTTTCACCGGATGAGATGGGAAAAGGGCATCTAAATGTTTTGCATCCTTTCCGCGTCCTGTGGCCCTTCCCGCGCAAAAGCTCCGAGCTTGCGAGTTACAATTTTATAATCTAGTCCCCAAGGGTCCCTGTTCATTTCTTCACGCAATGATTTCCAACAAAGCGCCTGTTGCCGTCTAATAGCTTTGCGCAAGCCCTTTTTTGCTGCCTTATGCTCAGCTGTTCTAAGGTCAGCTTCTCTCCCTCTTCTTCGTGCCCGTTGAGTTTTTCGCCTCAGCCTGAGGCATTTCTTTCTAAGAGTAGCGATCTCTTCCGTCCACCAGTAGATCGGGCGCCTATTGTTTCGAGGTCTTTGCTTGGGCATAGATTCATCGCAAGCCCGTTGCATCAGCCCCATCACAGCCTCTACCGCAATCTCTGCACCATTCCTGGTATCAGGTCCCTTCAGAGCCTCCTCAATCTCGCGTCGACCCTCTTGTAGTGCTGAGGACAGCTTTTCTAAATCCATTCTTGCCGTGTTCCATCTACGTGGCCTGCCTGTTACATTTCTTCCTATCCGCCTGTCTTCACAAATGTTGTAAATTATGTACTGACGATCACTCGCTGTATAATCCTCGATGACGCGCCATTGCCGTATCCTTGATACAAGATGTTCTGATGCTAAAGAGATATCTAAAATAGTTTCCCTACATCCAGGTCGCCTGAATGTCGACGTCCTCCCAGTATTAAGCACTACCAGACCCAGCCTGGATGACATCGCAACCACTCGCTCTCCTCTACTGTCTGGTTCAGGCATTCCCCATTCCAAAACCTAAGCATTGAAGTCGCCGGCCACGATCATGTCGCCTTCCATTGTTTGTATAACATCCTCCAGTCTATCTACCCTAGCTCGAAAAATGTCTGTCCGCTCATTTGGTGTAAAGTAGCAGCTTACATACGTAATGTCGTTGCTCTTTATCCATACGAAGCCATCGCCGCATCCATGGCTGTCAACGTGGACCCGCTGAGGATCTGGAACCCATATAGCCCCAGTCACCAGGTTGTCTGAATACCAAGTAGGTGTGTCCTTATTTCTGTACTGTTCGCTAATGATGATTATGTCAGCGTTATGTTCCAGTATAATTTGTGTGAGAAGGTAAATAACCTACTTCTATGCATATTCCCTTGTAGGGCTTGTTTATAACCATTTCGGTTTTGTTTGACCTTGTTCAATGCCCTTCGAAATATTAGACATTTACTAGAACCTGAAATGTGGTTTATGTCCTCTCCTGTCTGTTGCAAGTCAGTGCACAGTATGCAGCGTGGATTGCTGGTACAGTCTTTGGCCATATGTTCACGCTTCCACAATTAAAGCAGAGTCCCTTTCTTTCTGGGCCACTACATGCTCTAGCTTATAGTGTAAATTTAAAAAAAAAAAAATAAATAAAAAGATAATTTCAGATTACGCAACGAACGCGAAAGGCAGTTAGTATCTGTCAAGAGTGTGATAGATAGGGAAGAAGTACGACTGTCATTCGGACAATACAAGCATTCAATAACACGACAATGTGAAGCCTTGTTTAGTAGAGGCAATAATTCTAAATTGCTGTGTTAAATTAGGGTGAAGCGAGAGAAAACGTCTTCATAACAGATAGACAAAATACGCTGCCTTGTACATGCAATTTACCAAGAATACACGAGGCGAACGACACGCTCGCAGCGTAACACCATGTGTGAAAGGTCCGAGACGACATTCTGACACAAAAGGTTTACAATGACATTACTTGAAGGTTCGTCATATGAACAATAAGGGTTTTATTGTGAGAGTGAAAAGACGATGTAGTGACAACGGGGGTTTCGTACACGATTCCGGACATGAATGGAACTAGGAGAAAGGCAGATGTACAGTACCGAGAAGTTATCAACCAGCAGTGTACTAATAAAAACACTGAAAGGATACAGCAAACAATACCCAAATTCGTTACGCTTGAGACTATGAGACGATAGAATGACAGGGTATAAATCACAGGGATATAACTCGAACTTGAGTAGAACAAAAGGGTGATTGACAGGCGGAGAAATTGCTCTTTTCGAAGAATTAAGGGGTGATGACACCAGAGAGTATGTTAGAGTAGGGTAGACAGCCTATCAGAGACCAAAGTTTGGCCAGGGCTGGGCACAAGAACTATGTTGCCATGGAGACGATTGGCATAAACGAATCGGAAGGGAGTCGTGAACCTGACTCAAGATTTTGGGTGGAGTCTTCGAAGAAATTGAGACAAGAAACCAATGAGAAAGACGTTGGAGGATGGTAGAGATTTGAGCAAGAGATGTTGGAAGGGAGTTAAGATGATAAAACCGGGTGTTTACCACGAGGAGACCCCAGTATCATATAATTTTTAACGAGAGTATCACTTAATTTTTAGCCCAGTATTATAAAATTTTACGAGAGTATCATATAACTTTTGGCTCAGTGTCATACAGATTTTAGTCAGTCTTACATAAACTTTGTTCAGTATTATTGAGATGTGCGGTAACTAAGTATATTAGTATGTTACGAGTTCGGAATATCAGTTTTCAATCAACGGTATAATAGACTCATAGTATTATTGAACTCAGACACTCGTCAGTTTATATACATCAGTGCGTAATGACTTTATAATATATCAGTTTTACTACCGCAACGTAACACGACATTGTGCGCAGTAAACGGTGAGCGCGGTGGCAATACGTTAATTAACAGTTTCAATTTACTCATAGTAAGAACTGAGGTGTTAAAATGAATAGAAACATTATTGATTAACAAGTAATTAATGTATAAACAATCTATACTTGGTATTACACGTATATATCTAAATCAAACGAGACCGGATACATACCGAAGCGGAGTGCGAGAGATGTGTCGCGGAAGTGTGAAATCATTTGTGATATAAATGATAAGTGCAAAGCATTTGTGCTGGAGAGTGCAGGACACAAGACGCCGGATGGAGGGTCTTCGCAATTTGGATAACAATTAACAAGTAACGTAAATTATTTATTGTTAGCAGTTACTAATCCACTGACCTGATTCTCACAAAGAAAGCCACGTAGAAATGAATATGAATGATCAGATAATAGCTAACTTATCTAATGATCACTATTGTAGATGCAAGTCTGGAATATGAACTCAGTAAGTGTAAGAAGATGTTAAATGTAAGGTATAATTTATTGCATACTTATGCCGTATACTATAATAGTATTATTAATTAACAAATAAGTTGTGTAATATTGTTTATTTACAGGAACATGAAATGTATTATCATGAATGCAGATAATAAATAGTTTAGTATATAATAAATCGTAATATGTAGATCCAGACATGCGTATGTGTTTTATTATTACAATACCAAATAGTGATCAATAACATATGCAAGATATGAAAGAAGGTGAAATCATGATAACAGTGAATCACACTAATTCAGTTAAATGTCTAGTTCACGAATATTTGAATTAACTCATTAGTTAATTACCTCTTACTTTTATTGACACCCAAACGCGGGATGTTATGAAAGGTATCAAAATTATATTAGTGAGTACTTTATGATAGTCAAAACTTATTCAATATCAACTCACACATCAATTATAATTAAATAAATGGATTAATTATCTTAACAACAAGAATAAACTAATTCGCATAATTAGAGTTAATTAAAACTATAAAGTTGTAATTGGCTTCCCAACGAGGGGCTTGAGAAGGCTATAACCGCCGCTTAATTGTTTACAAATAAATAAAATATGTTAATTAATTAATTGAATAATTAATTACCAATAATAATAAAAATAACGAGTTGTATTGGCGCTCCATCGCGGGGCTTAAGAAGGATATAAATTACCACTCAATACCTAATTAAACTGATTAATTAATTAATTAAAAAATAATTAATTAGTATTTATAATTAATAACCATATATAAGCTTGGTGCCCATAGGCAAGAAATCTGAAGCATCGAGTGACGACAGCTCTTCTTCTGACTCGGCAACTCACCCAACCGATCTTGATTCTTGCGGTTTTCAGCAGATGATTGGCCTCCTCTTCGTTTAGGATGACAATCGCCATCTTTAGACCAATGCTGTTTGCCTTTGTTACAAAGATCCTACGGTCTCCACTACTGTTAGGGAACTCGCGTGCAAGTGCGCTCCTCACATCTTCTTCTTCTGTTAGAGAGTCCAGGTCTCTAATCTCTAAGCTAGTAGTTGGTACTAAACTCTTGACTGTACCTAACTGACCAATAGCGTCGTCAAGTTGCGTCCTATTTTCGCTATCTCCACAAGGACGTCTCCTGCCTTTGTTTGTCTTATGGATCGGACATCCACCTTGACGTCCTCTGGCTTGACACTACTTCGTATGACACGAAGTATATCAGCGTAGGTTTTCCCTTGCTCCGGGCTAATGAGTAGGGCCTCTGTCCTGTTCTTGGCGCTGTTTCCTCTGCGTCCTATCCTCTGAAGCTACTTTGTCTTTGGTCCTGTTCGCTTTCTTGTTTTTTCGCCGGATTTCGGTCCATTCGTTTGGAGGGAAGTCGTCGTTTTCTCTTATTTCTTCCTGTTCCTTATTTTTATCTTTCTTCCCTTTCTCTTTTCCAAATCTGATGGGACTAGTAGCGACCTCTATCTTATTTATAGTAGACTCCGTCTGTGTCATACCAATTCTACTCATCGGTCCCGCAGCTGTTGATTAGAGAGTCTGTCTAGCTTGCTTGCAAATGCCGAGGATTTCTTCGATGACTTCCAAAGATTCTTCCAGAGATGTAAGTCCAGATTTAAAAGTCCATACTGATATTCCTCTGTCTTAACACAGCAGTCATCATCTTTTTGATGAGAGCTTTACATTTCTGAAGCTCTGTGACTTCTTTGGCTTCTGCTTCCTCAATCTGCTGTTGACTGAGGTCCACACGCTGTTGTACCCCTGAGCGTACAGCATCCAGATCTGTCTTCTCAGAGTGTTGGCGTCCTGAAGGACTAGATTCCGAGCTAGCCACGCCGACCACAGGTTCGCAAAAAAGCAGTGGTTGCCCCTCCCCCCAGAATCCGTGGGGCCTGCCTCCGAATAGGTTGGATTTTCCAGCATAACTGGAGTGCCTACTGGGGTATTACATCCGTTCATTTCACTCATTGCCCATGTTGTACCAAATTTTTAGAAAGAGAGTAGTGAGGAAAGTAAAGATCCCTAGCCCTCGAATACTCTAATAGCGTCAGGACCGGAAAAACAAGAGGTGTCAAGGGAGACCGACAGAACAGATTAAAGAAAATAGGGACCTCACCCAAGACAAGTTGAAGCAAAGTGAGAATCCAGCTAGGTGCCCGGGCTTGCCACGCCCGTACCCACAAGTTGTGAGCCCCTGGGCGAATAATAATGAATTGTGGTCAAAGGTTTTCAGGAAGTCCCCAAGAAGAGGACAGGTGCCATCTGAACTGACGAAAGGAGGAAGAGACATCGATCAAGAATGAAAGAGATGTGGGAGAGGAGGAAGAGAGAGGAGAAGAAGGGAGGCACCAGTTGAACCAAACGTAGTGCACAGTGGCTCATACGAAGCAATAGTCGCCTAGCAACTCGCCCATGTTTGTCTAACAACTCGACCTAGGTCCAGTGACATGTATACCTGCTCTGTCTCGTCTAGGAAGTCACCTACTCCGCACGAAGTTTCACCGGTTCATAACAACCCTTCATACGGCTAGGCAGTTAAACATTTGTTTCCAAAGCATGTCACTTCCAGGTGTGATAACATTCCATAGCCCACGAGTTCACCAGATCCGACGGCATGAAATTTTTTCTTGTGGGGATATTTTAAGGGTAAATGGCGGTGATTCGCCCCCCTCCGAAGGAAACATCGAAACACTCGAAGAAAATATTCACAGCTGTAATTGCTGTAATTCCTGTTCACATATTGCGTCGTGGAATGGAAAACGTAACAACTCGACTTCAAGAATGCTTCATTGGAAATGGTGGCGACATTCAACACGTAGTGTTCCAAACTATAGTTTTATAGGCTTTTTCTAGTTAAATGTAATTATGTTACTTTCAATTTCATATTATTATATATTATCAAATTACATTACTTCTGCAAGTCGTTTATATTATCCTGACGTACGTTTCACTGATCTTCGGAGGTTGTAAATGAAAATTAACAATAGTCAAAATGATTCGATTTACATATAAAAAACTAACGAATAATCGAATTTGTTTCAAATGTTAATATAAAATAACGAATAATCGATTTAATTTTACGTAGGCCAGGCAAAGAAAAAACTAAACAATAGATTACTTCAACATCGCAATGCATTTTTGAAACCAAATATTTACATATCTAATTTAGCAATCCATTCTGTAAGGTAAGGATCACCAATTTCCAGATATTGAAAATATCAAGTTAATTAAAAACATACAAAAAGGCAAAAAATAAATATTTGAGAAAATCTTAATATTTATAAACACAATAACAATAATTTAATAAAATAAGGAGCAAACTCAAATAAAAACAAAACAAGATGATCTATTTAAAATTATAAATTTATTGAAATAAAAATAAATAGTCTTATATAAACCTAAAATATTTCCAATGTAACCGAGAAAATAGCTGATTAATAAATAAACATTAAACAATAGATAGTTAAAATCAAATTAAATCGATTATTCGTTACTTTGTATTAAAATTTGAAAAAAATTCGGTTATTCGTTAGCTTTATATATTGAAATCGAATCATTTCGATTATTGTTAATTCATCTATAACCTCTGAAGATTCTGAATCTATCAGTGAAACGTCCGTCAGAATAATTTAAATAATAACAACAACTTGAAGAAGTAATATAAGTTGATAATAGATATATATTAATATTAATCAAGAATACTGTAAGAAACTCGTGGAGTTACTTATAAAGAAATAACTTTCAATTTAGCGTAAACGTTAATTTTTCAATCAGAATGATCACAGTTGCACACCACTATATAAAAATTATCCCGATTAGCGCTTTCAAGCCTCACAGCCCATCGTCAGATCGGAATAGCTATTATTATTATTATTATTATTATTATTATTATTAATATTATTATTATTATTAGATATTATTATTACAATCATTCTGATTGTAATTTCAACCACTAACACAAATTTCTTCATTAAACGTCTGTTAATTTTTCAGTTCATAAATAAAAACAGTATTGAATGTTTAAAAACGCCCGTTTCATGGCTGAATCCTGTAGAATCTAAGAAGTAATAATTAAATATACTGTACCTAAGCAAATTCAATTTTCCGTTTAATTTCCAGATGAACGTATTAGCAGTTTTCTGTTAGCACAGTAATTTTATAAAATTATCCCAATATTAGTAAGGGCACTTGGAAACATTTGTTTCAAGCACGTAATTTTCAACATTAAGGGTTTACGATATTGCGAAGCGGTATGTTATTTCGATTAAACTGTACAGCTGTAAATACGAATTTATGCAGATAGATTAATATTCGTTTTCCCTTGGTGTGATTAATGTCCTGTTTTGGAGCACAGAACATAAAACTGAATCCTGCTTCGTTCATTGCGTTTTGTGAATATTCTTATTGCAGACGTTACAACCGCGCGACCATCCCATAGGCTGAACGAGGCTCTCGTTTACTCCTCAGCTAGATACTCAACGATTTTATTGTTTCGATGAAATTCATCTGGTTTTACAACGTCTAACCGTGTTTTTCTACCACCGTAATACCGACAGGTTTATCGCTGTTTGATTTCTGACGAGGATTGTTTAATTTTTCTGGTGGTAACGGGCTAGCATATATATTCTCGCAACAGGTACATACCCCATTTACATTAAATATGTAAGACAAAAACAAAACTGTAACACTGAAAAGAAAAAACAATAAAAATTTAATAAAGAAGTTGTTAAACACTTGTTTCACAGAGAATGATAGTTAAATAGTAGTTGAGTTCCTAGACGAGGTAGGCAAGGCAGAAAATTTTGGAACATATATATGGGTACGAGCGAGATCCTAGATGGAGTTGTACTAACTAGAGGTGGGCGAAAATACCTGTAACAGGTGTTTTAATACGATATTTTTGTGGAACGGATATAACAGTGATGTTCCGATCCAACAGTAACTGAAAGTCGAAATACCCGTTCCGATTACTCGCGGCCTCGCGGTTCCGAGTCACGGGACCCCCCTACGCAACTAACGAGTAAGTAAGAACACAAGTAACAATAAGTAAACGAGTACTACGAGTATTAGGAGTATTACGGGTACATAAGTGACAACAAGTAAACGAGTACTACAAGTATTAGGAGTATTACGAGTACACGAGTACGAAGTCACTTTTTGGTCCTGAAAACACTTCATTCTGCGCATGTGCCGATTGCCATACAAGTACGACACGAAGCAAAACAGGGAGGTTCAGAATATCTGTATGCCAAAGAGACGAAGCTGTTTTTAATAAATGAAAAAAAATTCATATTGATGGTACATTTATTCTCGTGTGTTATGCACACATATACTACAGATTATAATAACAAATTATATATTATACTACTAGTCACCAACTTGGTAAATTAAAAAAAAAAACTAATTATATTGTGTTATACCTACAGAGTGGCTGGATGATTTTAACTTAACAGCACATCTCACGTAAACTTTTTTTGACATTCTTTGTTGTACTATTACGTGCACTGTAAATTTCATTGCCTGAATTTCGCAACTGATTTGTCTAACAAAAATGGAATCAATAATTTAATATTAAATCTATGTCAGTTTGTTTATTCCTAGTGAAAACTTAAATTAGTATTCCCAAAGAGAGATAAACCTATAAATTCTCTTGTTTCTTACTTTCTTTTAAACAATAACAGCTTAATAAAGTCACAGTGTAAAGTAACACTGTTAATACAATTTACTTCTTATAACAAATTATATAATCCTACAGGTATATGTATAATAGAGTATATAATAACAGGTATCTGTACGTGTTATTTTTTGGAACAGTTTCGTTCGTACCTGTTATTTTCAAATACTAGTTCACACTTCCAGCTACTAACCAATAGCGAGTCGCTAGACAATCACCTGCTTTGATCGTCATTCAGTCAAGGACCACCTGCTCTGACCAAGCCTTTGTAACAAACGCATTGTTATACGACGGCATAATAATTAATTTAATAAACGAGAAAAGTAATAAAATTTACATGTAAAATGAATGAAAGAATAGTACACACTATTCACAAGAAATCGCATTAACCAAGTGAATCACATTAGCCCAGAAATAAAATTATGAAAAGATTAATAGTGTATTCATTTTAAATGAACCCGAATTCTTTAAATAAGAGCCGAGCAGTTTACTATTTAAATGGTGAATGAGCATTTAAGAACGTAAAATTAAAATATTAACTACTTACCAACTGGAAAAACGCGTCTGTAATTTACCGACATTTGTATTAATAATTCTATTTAGATATACAGTAGAATCTCCACTAACCGAAACACTTTTAACCGAAATATCGTTTAACCGAAACGACTGACTAAAAAAAAAATTGTATATTCCAGATTTTTTTACTACAATGAAAATTTGTTTTCCGGTTAAAACACGAAAACTAATGTAATAAACATGTAATAAATTGTGCGTCATGTCAACAAAGCGGAAACGGGTCATGATAACGATTGAAGAAAAATCGGAGGCAATTAAAAGAATTAAAAATTACGAGATTTTGCGAACTGTGGCAGTCGATTTTGGTGTTGGTTCCTACTGTTTCTGATTGGGTCAAGATGAAAAATGAGTTTGAAAGCATGCTCCGAAGATGCCAAACAAGAAAACAATGAAGACGTGTCAAAACGAGAAAGTAAATGAGGCTGTTTTTTTAATGGTTCACGCAACAAAGGGACGACGAAAACGGTGACATAGCAGAGAGCAGCAGCCATGACACCGCTGACGAGATCTTCGAAGCCTTAGAGGTAAATTTTGGGTTAGGGCATTAAATTAGGCTAGATGAAATACGCGTTTTTCTCACGGAGATAGAATTTTTTCATATTTTCAGATAGCGTTACGCTTCGTTGGACGATCAGAAGTTCTGTTAATGGCGAGATATTACTGCAAGAAAGCGATGTGAAAAGAAAAAGCAAAGAAAAATATAAGATTTTCAACAAAATCATAAAACTATTGTTAAAAAAAGACTTTATGTAAATAGTTTGATTTATATCAAAATCTTTTGATAATAAGCTACTGTATATTGCCTCCAGTTATTTTACGTCACACTTTAAAAAAGGATATCTTAATTATTATCCAAAATTTTGGTTATCCGCAATTGCCTCCCCCCATTGTTTCGGTTAACAGAGGCTCTACTGTAAAATTGTGCATATTGGTAAACGAGGTTGTGACCAAAGAGTACAGGCTACAAAAACCGTGTTTATCGTTATAACAATAAGAGTAAAAACTGAGGAAGTGCTCATATATTCCTACAAGAGGTAACATATACTTGAAAGTGATAATACAATAATTCTTTGAAATTACAGTACAACTGAGCACCATTGATGAAGGAAAAAAGGTTGAGATTTTAATTTCGTATTTCGACAATACATAGTATATATCCAGTGTCATTTCCAACATAGAAACGTATTTCTCAATGTCAGTGCTGTGCTACAGGGGCTTTTTGGACTACAGGGGCAAAACGAAATAGAGGGAAGTAGACAAACTCATACTCTTTCGTCTTACGTAGCAGGGTAGTCGCTCACAAGGAATGTAATAATATCTCCAGCAGTGACTCAATTTATAAATTTGTGTGCCAAAATATGGCGTTAACTGTGCACCATTTTATTTTATTTCAAGACACTGTATAGCCCTTTCAGTCATTATTTTTTTTTAGTTTAAAAAAATTGTTATTTTCTTTTCATAATCATTCGTATAAACACCCTTTAGTTAAAAATTGTTGTATTTAATTTATAGTTTTTGAAAAATTGAATGTTGTCAATTGACACCATTGTGACTCCACGGGTACATTACACGAAAAAAGAACATACTACAGAAATAACAAATATTACTTACGTTATGTTATGTACAATTTATTATAAATGAATAGATTTTCTCACTTAACATAAAATTTAACAAAACAATTATTGTTTTTGTTGATACAAGGTGAAACATTACATTTGAAACGTTGAAGTCTTCTCCTCGCCTTGTATCCTTGCAACTTGAACCTCTGTTCTCTTCCCTCAATGTTCATTGGTCAGTAAAAATGGACGTCGTCTGAAACTAGACTAATTTCCTTCTTTGATCTTTTTAGGCTTCCCTGGTTTTCATATTTACTGTATCATCTTATTGGCTGGCTGACTGCAGCGCCCCCTTTTCTTGGCAACGGAGCTTTTTCCTTTTTCCATCAGAATCAATGCTTTCCCAATGCTGTTCCTGAATTTCCGTAGATACATATTTTCTTTCATGTTTCTATATAGTTATGATTGTACATAGTGTAAGCCCAGTGAAAATTCTTTGTAACTTTATAATATGACGGAAGACAGTTTGTTTTTGTATTTATGCGTAGTTAGTATCCATTAGTCATGGTGGCGTCAAATAACAAAATAGAAATTTAAAAAATTCTTGTTCGCAATCTACAGAAAATATTTTGAAACTATCATGTTTATGTATTATGTTTAAGTATTATTCACACCTTTTATAAGCCGTTGTGTGGATTATTTTCTGTCAAACTTAAATAAAATCAACCTTAAAATATAATTAAAAGCACAGTCTCTCAAAAGTAACTCGCCACACACTGACCAACATGGGAAACATAACCACATCATCAAAACAAATTCAAATCAAAACTAGTTGGAACGCTGCTTGTGGCAAAAGTTAGAAATATGATGTCGTCAGATGCCACCAAAATAACGAAACGAATACAGCACTCGTTTGCATGCAGTGGTCGTATAAACACACTGTTGTCAATTGACAACACGGTGACCGAAAGGGATGGCGTAGAACATTTGCATCGAACCGGTCGTCATGCGGAAAACAGACACACACCGTATACACAACTCCTCTTTGCGTAGTCGGGAAGAAACACTGAAAGCAATCTCGAGAACGAGAAATTGAAGGATAAACGATGAAATAGACCCAGCCCTTTGTATGAGATATAATGACAGTGGCGTATCCTGGTCTTAGGTTCAGCGTGTGGTCTACATGTATCTAGACATGAATGTAGTCAGTATGGTAGACTATATCATCACATGTTTCAAGTACAAATCTTACAGGGAATGCTTCCTCCACGCTTTATTATCCTGAACCAGTCTATTCATTTCCTGATATCGCATCCGTATACATTTTATCATCTGGTCTCTCCTCTACTTTCCATTTATTAACCCCTCCCTCCAGTGTTTCTAACATCACATTGCCTTGTGTTTGCCACATACAGTGCCCCAACCAATTTCTCTTCCTACCCTATACAACATTCTCCTTTACTCATCTACTCGTTCAAGAACCTCCACATTTGTCACTCTATCATTCCAGGAAATCCCTTCCATCTTTCCACACCTCGAAGACTTGTAATCTCCTCTCCTCTTCTTTCCTCAATATCCAAGTTTCTACCCTGTATGGGAGCACGGTCCAAACAAAACACTTCACCGTCTAATCTTTATGTCTAGTGGCCTGCACAATAATCTTCCCTTTCTATTAAAGGCTTCCTTAACTTCTTGGATTTTTGTTGTCCATGACGTGTCCGTTGATTAACTAAATATAAGTATATCACTACCAACTCGGAACACAAAGTTTTTTGTTGGTAAAAACGTAAAAGTTTACCTTATAGCCTGAACTAGTTTTCGCTTATTATAAGCTTCGTCACCTTCCTTACATTTAGCTTCCTTAACCATTCCAATTCTGCATTTCACTTCTTTACTACACAGCATTACCTCTCTAAGTAAACACACCCATAAAATTTATAAAACTTTTACTTGTTCAAAATATGATACATGATAATCATTAATATAGGTGATGTTAAGTACAGTAAACTTAAGTAAGGGTTTATTCATCTAAAAGAATAGATTTTGTGGTTTGATCTCGTGACCAAAGTGCTGGATTTCAAGGCAGACGCGAATCCCAAGTGTTCAAACGTGTATGTGACCTGAATGTTATTGAGATTTAAGAAATTCGCCCAGGGTTTTATCTCGTCCCCAGTGTATGTTATGTACAGCCGATGCGAGGAAATAATGGTATTCGATCTGCAAACTGTCAATCTGATGGAAAATTAATTAACTGTGTAATGGTAACAAACTAGAAATTTGTGTTCAAGAGAAAGAATAGTGATTATTATTGAGAATAAAATATGAATTAAAAAAATAAGAATAAAAATAATAAACTTTGCTATACTTTCTGAACATCTGACGTCTGCAGTAACACAAGTTAATTTTTTGGAGGACATAGCCAGTAGAACAGGCTTAAGAATGTCTGCAGAAAAACAAATTTCTCACGAACATTCAAAATGCGCCAAAATTCCTGGTAACAGATATTGGTCGAATAAAGAGGGTTCGAAAATTTAAGTATCTAGGAGAAATAATTCAAGAGAATGGTTTAGAAAAATCTACTATAGAAGAAAGGATTCATATAAGATGGAAAGGCCATATGGTATAACTAAAGATATTTACAATAAAAAGTGCATATCTAAAAATGCGAAAATAAGGCATTACAGTACAGTAGTGAAGCCAGAATGCCTATATGTAAGTGAATGCCTAGCATTTAGTTATAATTTAGGCAAACTAGAAATATTGGAAAGACGAATTATTAGGAAAATATTAGGCCCACGGAAAACTTCAGAAGGTTGGAAATAAAAAAGTAATGATGAAATATATCAAAGTATAGAAAATATAACAGATACAGTGAGAAAAAGAAGACTATTTTTTGGACATTTATATAGAATGGACGACAATAGGTCAACAAGCCAGATCTTCAAATATCTGTGGGGGAAGAAGTCAACATCAAGTTGAGTTAAAGAAGTCCAAAAGGATTTAGAAAAAATAATATACCCGCAGAAGAAGCAATTGAAAGAGAAGTTTTTCGGAAAAAAGTGTTAAAAATGGAAGGAGTCCAGGGTAGGAGAGAGAAAAAACAGGTTCAAAGTGGACTGAAGACAGGAAGAAGAGACACAGTGAAAAGATGAAAGAATATTAGAGAAAAAGAAAAGAACAAAGAATAAACAATTGAACTTAGCATGTGGTCCTTAGATGGCCGATACAAAAGAAAAAACCAATAAAAACATTAACAAAGAAAAATATGTTTGTCTTTTAAAACAGCAGATTACTCAGCGGTAGCCATAACAGAATTCCATGTGATAGATTGTGATGTATCAAAATCACACCGCATACAGACCAGTTAACACTATACACTGCCCTACCACTTTCGCTGTTTCATAAGATTAAAATATTCCTCAGTCTTCCTTACTTTTAAACCAGTCACTCGTGAGACTTCCAATTCTCTTATCGTTCTGGAGAGAACGCTGTTTCCTTTTTCTTATCACACTCAGCGACTTTAGCCCTTCACAGCTGTTGTCGTAACATGCTGAAGTCTTTCTTCAAAACTTTGATTAGCGTGATCTACGGTGTGATCCTATTGTGGTGTGATGTACCAAGCAGAACGCATAGTCTTTTGTGTTGCGAATCACTGATAAAGCCCTGGTTGTCCATCCCGCACAGAGAATATCAAAGCATGTCCGAAGAAGAACGATACTGAAGTTGCCGACAAAGGAATTCGATAGTAAATTTTATTCTTGGATTTCGTTGTCCATGACGTGTCCGTTACTTAACTAAATATCATTATTACATTAACGACTCGGAACACTAGGTTTTTTATAAGTAAAAGCATAAAGTTTTACCTTACAGCCTGAACCGGTTTTCTCCTTTAAAAGGCTTCTTCAGAGAGGCTCTGAAGGAGAAAACCGGTTCAGGCTGTAAGGTAAAACTTTATGCTTTTACTTATAAAAAACCTAGTGTTCCGAGTCGTTAATGTAATAATGATATTTAGTAAATTTTAATTATGTTTCGGCATGACCACAAGTGGTAGTGTCCGGAACGTGATATTACCGGATCATGTGTTAGTGATTTCATGTCGTGTTAAGTTCAGTGACTTCGTGTCCGTCTGGAGTAAGCCATATTGCAGCGTAAGGGTTCTGCTCCGCGAGACTAATGTTAGGCGGTGTTTAGGCCTACTAATGCCCCGTCGGACGCCTCTCCACCTGAAGTGGTCGGAGTTCTGGTGAAATTTATGGGGAGAAAACAATATTCGCAATGGGCAGATCGGGCTCATCGGCTGTAGAGAAGTGTCCTCGAAATCGATGCACTCAGTTATGGGCCTTGCCTACGGTTATTAGGTGAAATGACAACGATGGAAATAATTCATTCCGCTCCGGTCAGTGAATGGGGAAATAATTCACAACGGCTGAGGACGGAAGATCGTAGGAAACCCCAAAGAAAATTCTGCGAGTTTGGGTGCGGTAAGGTGACAGTCTATCACCAAGCTGACCCAGCGATGGACCAGTAACTCATTATATGGATTTCTTTGTTATTATCAAAAGGCGTTTGAGTGGAAAGCCAGACGAAATTCAGGGAAAGATTTACTTGAGGGTAACCATATTACGTGACCATATGATCACCTGAACAATGTCTTTGGAATAGACCCTACATCATTTGTGGTGATGATGACGATGATTATGTCTGCCAACTGTGAGTAGTATGGATTACTGTGAGTACTATGGATTACTGTGAATTGGATTAAAGTGTTTGAGAAACTCTTTTAGAAACTCTAAATCTAATTTAGGCGAATTTAGATTGACTTTAGATAAGTTTAGTTTGATTCGCTATCTCTGATTTTTTTTCAGTGGAGATCACTGGAACCCACTTAGCAATAAATTTGAGTCATTCTCTTAAAGATTTAACTTGGCAATTATGGAAGTAGTTGTCCGCCTACAGTGTCCCGTATCGTCACATATACATCAATTCCGATTGGACGATTTCACTAAGTCCGATCAAATCGGCTTTGGGGTTTCTTAAGAACAACCTTTATCCTCTTTAACCGCTATTATCTGTAAGCTATTATTCCTGGTACAATGAGTTTTCAATTGATCTTTTATCGTTATGTGACAATGCGTGTTTGATACAAATCCTCTGTATTTCTCAAAAACAGAAATATTCAACGACGCTCGTCCAGTATATTCTTGGCGCATCCGTCATTGCCGAGGTTCCGATATGAAAGCTGTTGCAAACTAATTTACTTTTCAATACGGGCGGGCCATTCTATTGCCTACAGAGCGTTTGATTTCTGTCTCTTGTAATTTCATAAGCCGTTATTAACATAGGCGAAGATTTACAACGCTTCCTACCTTGCACGTACAAACGCATATTTAGAAACAGAACACAGTTGAACCGTAAACGAAGGGAAGACTACAGTTACCACACGAGACAGTTACGTTCTCAAAGGTACTGGCAAATAAAAAAAAATACTGAAAATATGGTAAACAATAAGATAATTCAAAAGTGAGTTATCTCAAGTACCTAGTACAGACAGATGATGGACGGGTTGTCTGAGCAATACTATCACAGCCACTGGTATTGCGTGTCAAGGAATACGGTGCATGTTCAGAAATGGAGGGATTGAGTGTTTACAAGTCGACTGTCCATAGCCAACGAAGTTGAAGGATTCTATTCTACTTTACAGAGAAAAACTTTCTCTCACCATGTAGGCCTAAGTGTTTGAAGTCTGGCGAGATCGTGCTGATACTGTGGGCCTAATGGATTTGACCGTACAGCCCGTTCCCGGACATTTTTCCTAATCTAATTTTCCTAAACGACGTTTCCTGTTGACCATATTTCCTAAAATACTTTTTTCCTAATCCATTTTTCCTCATTTTGAATCAGTGGGTAGTTTTTTTTAAATTCCGATTGTTTTTTAAAATCATAGAAACGATAACAAATTCTAACGATTAAACCAAATCACAAAATTTCGCAGTTAGGAGTTTTTATTCAAGTGGTATAATTTCGTATATTTTACTAAACAAAATTCCGAAATGGATCCAAAAATTGTTGACAAGCGATTAATTTATGGTGGTCACATATATTATCGTGTTAGACCGCCCGTCGGAGGAACAACATACTGAGAGTGTCTAAGACTATGATGTGAGACGTTGATACTATGATATGGGAGTGTTACAATGATGTGAAACGGTGCTTTGAAATCCTCAGAGTTGAAGTAGTTGATGAATTACTTCCTATAATGGATTATTTTGATGAATTTTATATCACAGTCCTTCCACCAAGAGGACGACGATGAGCCTAGGTACCCAATACAAAAATGGAATCAATATGGAGCGACTTTTAACGGTTCTCAACACACAAACAGTTCAAGTGAATGCTGACACAATAAGTTTAGACTGGTTGTAGGAAAGTATCGCCCAGATTTATACTCCGCGTTGGGTGAGTTTCAGAAAGAACAATCGGAAACCGAAACCATTATTAACGAGTTGAGTTTAGGGCGAACTATCAAAGCGGGGCCCAAAAGAAAGTGGATCAACAACGAAAAAAGAATAAGACACAGAGTGCACGAATATGAAGTATATGAAAGTGAAAATAATCAATTAGATTATTTACGTGCATTAGCGCATACTATTGTACTGTAATAATGAATAAATAAATAATTTTCATTGATATTAATTAATTTAGAAAAAATTGGTTGTAAGAAAATTAGATTAAGAATTTTTATTTAAGGGAAATTTGTTTTAGGAAAAATGTTTTGTAGGAAAATTGGATTAGGAAAAATGTCTGGGAATCGTACAGCCAGCGACCGTATTTCAACGTCGAGTGTCGGACAGCGGGAAATAACTCGACTAAGTGCCAACAGTGTCCGAGCAGGACGGTGCCAGGGCACCTAATGGCGGACGACCCACGTATCGGACAACCGCATGGGATCCGGAAAGCCAAGGAAAATCGTCACATTAAAGATCCCTAGGGTATCTCAAGTAGCAGCAGGTAACCCATCTCTTAAGTCACGACGCACGACAGCCTACTCAAGACCATCATCAAGGGCACGGCGGAGTATAAAAAGGCCAAGGGCAGACGGAAGGTTGTAGAGGACATGCTTGAAGAAGACCGCGAAGGCTGGAGAGCTGCTACAAACCGTCCCACGCAATCAGAACCGCAGAAGAGATGTTAATGTCTGGAGATTTCTCAAGCGCGTAAGACAAGAGTAAAACGAAGCCGAAAACCAGATACTGTGAAAGTCAGACCCCTCCCCCAGTTAATACGAAATACGTAACAGATTAACAAAGGTTGCTACAAATATTACAATCACGCCAGTCATACAAAAACTAAGGCAATGTAAAGCTCTATCTTAGAACCATATCCTACCACCTAAAAGTATTGCTAATCCGCTTTCTCTTGACCGGGAATAACTTCATTTACTACAAAATAATCAAGTCGTTCACATTCCGGGGCACTTCAATTACTCGCATGTATTAAAAAATTCCTGTCGGAACTGTTTCATAAATACAGTAGTGTTTTATTTCACAATATAATTTTAGTATTTAATTTTCGCCCATAACATAAAAAAGTGGACGTAGAATAGAGTTACCACTACTGTAATTGTCCTTATAGTGGGTGGACATTATTGCCTGAACCCGTTCAGAAAATATTCATTATCATGACGGCGTAACTGGAGCAAAACCTCGTGACGCTAGTCTGTTAAACATAGTTAAAAATGTTAGTGCAGTTTTAAGATTTTAGATTTTTCAACGAATTACGAGAAAGGCGAGGTGAGCATAACCATATTTAACTGCGTTATACTTTTTTAAAAGCGTTATAAGCAAATTTCGTAGAAATTAACAACAAAATAGTTGTAAACATTAATGTATTTAAATATGGAAACTCATTAAAAAATTTTTTAAATTTGCAAGATACCACAAATATAATAAATCAAAGAATTATGATAATGGAGTCTGAAAACAGATTGCAGATGGGGATACATTTGTTAAACCGAATCTACAAAGACTGGATTGCGGATATCCACGCGTAAGACCAAGGTGATGGCTTTTCGTGGAACTGATCCCGTACGGGCAAAAATTGTTATAGATGGTACTGTCCTGGAACAAGTTAGCAATTTTGAATACCTGAGCTACAGTGCGTCTTATACTGCATGCAATGACGTTGTGAATAAGGTGCATAAGTTAAACCTTATGTGCGGGACCATTAGGCGAACCGTTAAGTCATCAAGAAAAGGAACACGCCTAAAATTCTACAAGGTGATGGCTCTTCCCACACTTTTTTATGGGTCTGAGAATTGACTTTAACGAAAGGCCAGGACAGTCGCATCCTAGCGGCCGAAATGAGATTTCTCAGGCAAGTGCCAGGTTATACTCTCCATCATCATAGAATAAACACAGATATACGCCAGGAACAGAATATTATGAGTATACTCGACAGGATCGCCCAGTACGGCTGAATTGATGGGAACACCTCTGCCGAATGGATGACTCCCGCATCCCCAAACAACTCTGGAACTATAAGCCGAGGGGACGGAGAGGTGTGAGACGTCCGAGGAAGCGCTGGAGTGACCAGCTCTAATCTTTGCCTATTTGAGACGGGAACAAACCATCCTTGGTTTAATCCGTGCAGATGGTGATGATGATGTTGATGATGAATTATGATCATGTATAGTGTACAGTAACGTATGACTTATTAATTAGACTAACCAGTGTCGAACACAACTTCAAGTGACAACAAACGTTTGCCACTAACATTAATTTGTTAACTGATATATTCCCGGTATTGACTGAAGAATCTGGTCCATTTTCAGTTGAGAATATTTCTGATCTTGCCACCGAATAATAGCTTCCCTTAGAATTCTGATGTGGCTATAGCATTCGCCTTATTGTGTGCTACTGATAGAAATCCAAAGCTCCTCGAATGTCAGAAGTTTTTGTTTCGGTGGTGGGGCAATCTCGTGCCCCTCGTTCAAAAGACATCCTGTCACCGAGCAACAGTGGTTCTTGTAAAGTATTATATTAAAATTTGTTAATTTTTTGAAAACTTGTCCGCATAATCCGAAGTCCGGAAATCGTGGTCCGGAAAACCGAGGTCTTACTTATACGATAGGGGAACAGGCGCATTACCTATACCCTGTAGTGAAGACTATGATGATGTTAAATAATATAATCAACAGATACGTAAGAATTCACAGATACTATAATAAAGTACGCCACTAGGTCTACACTGTTACGTGTCAATGAAACATGGAACCACTGGCTACGAATATGGAAAATCAAGACCAACGAATCCAAGTCGTCACACATTAACCGCGTCGAATTACATCAAAAAACAGTAGTCAAATAACTCGGCATTCATTTAGACGTTAAACTGATCTGGAAACACCACATCAAACGGAAAAGAAATCAATTAAATTTAAGATTTAAAGAAATTAACTGGCCGATAGGCAGAAAAACTTATCTATCTATGGACAGCAAACTACTTCTCTATAAAACTGTCCTCAAACCCGTATGGACTTACGAAATCGAGCTCTGGAGCTGCGCCACCAAATCTAACGTAAATCTAACGTAGCAATCATACAGCGATGACAATCAGAAATCCTACGAACTATCGCGGATGCCCCGTGGTATGTATCTAACCACACTTTGCACACAGACATCCAAATTCCATACGTTCGTGTAGTTATTCATGAACGTGTCACCAGACAATATAATTTACGACCATCGTAAGCCTCTGATCATGCCTCTTCTACAGCCTGAAAATCAACAGAAGATTAAGAGGACTTTGGCTACCCGACCTTTAAGGACCAGAGGTGACATCGCTGGATGGAACACCTCTTCACGCCATCTGGTTGTACATTTCTTATGTGTGTACATTAACCAGCAGATTAACTTACGGAATGTATTTTCTTACTGCTAATAGATAAATAAATAAATAAATAAAGAGTTTGGTACAAAAAAGTACACGAGTAGCGATGGTATGTGTGGCTGAAGACCTAGTTATTCATTATAACGAAGGTCAGGTAAGTGTAAACCCTTATTGAGTAAAAAAATAAATGATATTAAATAAAATTACAAGGTAGTAGAGCCACAGATAAATGTATAGAAATACAAACTATGAAGTGGTCAGTGAAGGGGTCAGTGCAAAGAGTGAGTGATGAGTACAGTTTAAATAATATGAAAAATAATATAAACAGTTTATTCAATGCTCGAAAATAATTAATTACATTGAGAGTATATTAAATAATTGATGTTAAGTTAATTTATAATAATGAACATGTCACCATTTTAACATGGAATTTATGTTAAAATTTATATAGAGTAAATATTTTATAATTACCTTGAATAGATAATGGTTGTGTTGTTAGATTATAATTGTAAACTTGGCCAGGAAGGCAATAATTGGTGAAAAAATGCCAAAGGGTTTTATTGTAACTACATTGTGGACATATGAAGGGTTCTATAAAAAAAACTATGTAATAATAAATAAAAAATCAGAATGGAGTGAAAAGTTGAATTATTGGCCCTAAGCCAGTGACACATTGTACAAGAAGCCATGTCAGAAAAGTTAGGTAACTAACAAATGTAAAGACACTAAATTTTATATAATAAATTAGAAAAAAGTAATAGTAGTTATTAATAGCAGATAAGTGCCATGAATTACAATAAAAACATAATATATGTAATAGAAGAATAGGCCCCAAAATTAGTATTTTGTAATGAGAAGATAGTACTTGTTAGAATGATAAGATTAAGAGGAGAAAGGTAGCAAAATGTATGTAATTTTATAACAAAGAATCTGTAAAAATTCAATATGATATAATGTGACTTTGGTAAAGGAGTATTTTATTAAGTAAGTGCAAGAACATTTTTTTTATTATGGCTCAAGGATTACAAATATTACCCAATAACAGAACAAAGATTGGTTGTCAAGGACTACATAAAGGCAAGAAAGTTTGTTTACTCTATTGTTACCTGTGAAAGAGGAGAGTTTGATATGATATCTTATCTTTTGATATGACATAATGCACGTTTTGAGATCTTAAATTGCTGTTTATTGCTTAATTATTTTTATTACTTATGTGTCAATGACTTAAATGGTGCTACCTGGTTTGTTTATGTTACATAAAATATTGATTGTTTTCAATTATTTTGGGCTTATTCGATAATCGGATTGTACACTTCCTAACGATGCACTTCCTACGTTTTCTATGTGTACGTATGTTTTTCTTTTGGTATGCACGTTATTTTTCCCCCTCCTCGTTTGTTTCCCAGTTGCTCACCGTTTATATGAAGATCTGTTGCTGTTTATTGCTTAATTAGTTACGGGTTGTTGTGCAATCCACTTGTTAGAACTGTTCCATCGTATTACTATGAATCCGGTATGGTGCAATACGTGTTGTGTAGTTACACTGATTAGTAGAACAAGAGGGGAATTGTTCGTCTATATAAACGAGACTTGTTAGCTATCCCGTTCAGTCTTCTGTAGACAGTCGCGAGCGAAGCTTCGCACGGAGCTCGAGCTTGACCCCGGCATCGACCCCGAGATGTCTGAGACCTAGACCAAAATGAACGTGTGCGAAATATTTTGCGAAAAATTCGCACACACACACAGCCCGCCCCGCCCCTCGGTACAACATGGGGAAAATACGGAAACAGTGGACCGGGGAGTGGTGGTGGTGACCTCACGATCATGACCTACCTCAACAGCCAGTGTTGTCATTGAAACAATGGCGCTACTGAAACAATAGGCGCCACTAAAACAATAGACGATACTAAAACAATAGACGCTACTGAAACAATAGGCAGCACTAAAACTATTACCCCATTGTTGTTTCAGTGACGTCATTGGCTGTTGAGGTAGGTCAGGATCGTGACGTCATCACCACCACCACCACCGTCCACTGATTCAGTATTCTCCCCAACACACTACTACTAATAACCACTTGAGAGGCACAGAGTAAATCCCCCGACGTAAACTGTGATCTAAGCGGCAGCTGTTGCTTATTTATAGCCTGCAAGATTCCATAATATGCGTCCTTAGCAAGCATCCGAAAACTCTAGAGTGTGCGGCCTTGGCAGAAACACGCATTGCTGGGCTAGCCGAGGAACGGGTAGAACAACACTCTCCATAGTTCGAGAACGTTCCTAATTGCGTAACAATATAATTGGATGGCAACCGTCGTACAGCTTGCAATAAGCACAACGTACTATTTCACACTCTGCCTGAATGCAACTCGCTGCCATCAGGCCAAGTAACGACATTCCAAGATATGATGGAAATTTATTCTGTCAGTGTTTATTCCGCAAGTTTACCGACTGCAGCAATGTAAAAATGGGAAAACTTATTTAATACTGAAGGAGTTTATATTGTTTGTGGTACAGCACAGACTATCCCCAGTATCCTCAACATTTTGAATTTTCACTGTGTATACCTTTCAAGTGACAACGCTCTTCTGCCAAACGTTTGCCAAACTTTGATCATTACTTCAAATTTCATCTACATTAGCAAGCATTTGGTGATTATACATAATTTTCATGGTTTTTTCTTTTCTCTGTTTGTGTGTGTGTGTGTGTGTGTGTGTGTGCGCGCGTGTGCGCGCGCGCGCGCGCGCGTGTGTGTGTGTGTGTGTGCGTGCGTGCGTGCGTGCGTGTGCACTTACTGTAATATATTATTAGAGACTAGAAACAATTTTTTCTCGTTTATTTTCGACTGAAGAATTAACTTCGCTTTTTTATTAAACTTGTGTACTTCCAGTATAAAAGGGCACAGAGTGCAGAAATTTGTATACTGAACATAAACCAATGAACACCCCAGGATAAAAAGGAAGAGCAAGTCTATTTTGGTAAATTTTACACGAGAGAAAATTTAAAGATTGTAACACTGTAATTATCTAATCAACTCCATAATCCAAAAACCTTTGTGTTATTGATAGCACATACACAGTATTAATTACTCAAAATAAGATGTAAAATTACTCCTATAAGTAGAATAAAAATAAATATTAAAAAAAAATTCGATAACGTGCCTTTATACTGAGGTAAGTCTACAATAAGTACTAACTAATACTGTAATTACCCATTTTTCAACAATATACCAAACGCTTCGGTTAAGAAAACTTGTTTCCTTGTCAGAATAATGATTACTTTTGAAGTAAAGCTGGTGTTTCAGGCAACCGCGTGCGCGCACACACAGTCTCTCTCATTCAATTTCTACTTCTTTCCCAATTTCTATGTGTTTTCTTGACACTTGTTTTGGTAAGCAGTTTGCGGATGCATAAATTCTCCCTAATCCAAAACTCGTCATTGTTGTGGATTCTCAGTTTGTCATTAAAGAAGACACCCCAACTCCGTTATATGACTGATGATATCAAGGGTGGTCTGCTTCAAACTTAAGTTCTGATTGGGACGTTCAAACACTGTACGGGTACCTAAAAGGGATATTTCAATCTTCACAGAAAATTGTTCTATAACCTCATAAGATACATGACTAGCAGTATAGTGTTAATTAATCTGAGCGATAAACATTTATTTTGTTTTTTATACAGGTTAGCCAACAAAACGTATGAAAACTATCATACATATTGTAACAAAGGAGTAAGCATTATTGTACTTACATCGTGTTCCCCTGTTTGCATTGTACTTAGATACTTACCTCTTCTTTCCTTTGTACAGCTATTTTTTACATTAAAATATCTCACTCACTTGACTTATTCTTATCCAGAACGTTGCAGAATTATAAACTATCACTTTTAGCAACATAACAGTACTGTAGTTCTAACCGAAATTGGACAAAATGTGGGCGTACCGACTTCAAAAAGGAAGAGGTTGTATTTTCGTCCTTATTTTATTTTTTGAATTTATGTTCCTCGATTAATCGAGACCGGCTGGACCGATTTTAAATATCGGCATGGAAAACCATACATGACTTCCATGTTCTAAGATTTATATTTTAAATCATTTACTTAAATTCGGTTAGATAATTTTCTAAAAAAATCACCCTCAAAATATTTTCACTATTTATAGATAATTTTGTTATTATGGGGTAGTCGTTTAATGTTATTTTTGAGTCACTTTATCTATAATAATTAGGTACTTTATTCTTATAAAGAAACTGAACTACGCAGATAATCATCCCTCTTCCTCAACCGATCCCCACCATTAATACTTTCAGACAGTAATAGTTTTATCATACGTAATTGCTAAGGTATCTTATCATTCAAAATTAAATACTTGGCCTGTAAATCCTTCAAAATTAAATATTTTGCTTATATTTACCTTCAATCTTATTCCAGCGGATTTTTGATTTAGCTCTTTGTAAACCTCAACCAGTCATTGTCTTGCTCTAGCTATTATCACATCATCAGAGTCAACACATATTTGGATTGTGTTATTTAATATCGTTCCCTGTTCAACAAATACCTACAGAAACACAAGCTTTAACTTGCGGTCGATATTAATTTACCGACAAATAATTAAGTCTATATTTTTATATTATTATTATTATTAACATTAACAGAAACATCTTGTGAACCCTGATATTAAGATGTCACGAGACAGATATCTGAATGTGCTGTTGTTTGCTTACTATTTGCTTGTAACTAAAAATACAAAATCTGCTTTAAAGAAATCCGTTTTTACGCTTCATCAGATGTGCAAACAATATTATACGAAAATCTCCACTACAATAACAAAGCTAATGAGTGACACTTAAAGACAAGGAACAAATAAGAACTAAAATAATAATTAATAACCAAATTGTAGAACAGGTGAGCCATTTTAACTATATGGGAAATGATATTTGCTCTGATAAAAATTATGACATTGATCTTAGACATCTGTGGATCAATCAATTGTATTTTTAGAAACAAGGTACGTCAAGATACAACCAAGGTTACGGCGGTCCCCGTATTATGGACAACAACCAAGAGACAAGAAAGTAAAATACAAGCCTCGGAAATGGCGTTCTTAAGAGATGCTAAAAGGTGTTCTAAACTTGATCGCATAAGTAATGAGACCATAGGAGAAGAATTATGATGAGTTTTTAAATTAATGGGGGATTAAAAGATTATAAACAACGGTGGAAAGAACGCTTAGAAAGAATGTCAGATACAAGACCGCCAAACAAGTCTGGAAATTAAACCTATAGGGCACAGTTGTGCGGGTAGAGCAAGGAAGAAATGGCTGGAGGAACTCTGATGGCAGAACAGGCGGTACCTTGCCTATGTTGTGATGTGAAGATGATGATAACGATGGTGATGATGATGATGATGATTATTATTATTATTTACTTTTATTATTAATATTGTAACGACTGGACTTTTACGGAACCCTCTCGAAGAATCGAGAGAGTCCTTCTACCCGTTTCTCCGCTAGCCGTGCAGTTGTAGCGTTTTACCGCACAGATTGTTCTGGAAATCACTTGAAATACGCATGCCGCAGTAAGGATGGAAAGTTATTCTGCAACACCTGCGACAGTCAGACAGTTAATGTGAGCGACTTCTTTAGTGTGAATCGAATGGTTACTGAAGATTAGTGGAAAGTGGTTACGGTGTTATAATTAGTGTGAACTCTATTACTTGACATTACTATTGTGTGCGGATAAACTTAACTTGAATTATTGTACGGGACTACCTTGTTGATTACAAATTGTTATTTGTTTTTAATTATAGCTGGTAATCAGTGATTTCATTCGTGTCTGCATTTTCTTTCCACTGCAACATAGTGAGACCGTCATAACAATACTATATAATAATAATAATAATAATTATTATTATTAATTATTAATTAAGATTAATAATATTAATAATATTTATTATTAATATTATTATTGTTATTATTAACTAAAAGACACTCTAATAAAGAGGTTCGAAACTTTAACTTTGAATGTTTGAACTTTTAGGCTATAAGTTCCTAAGTTAGTATATAAGAATCAATGATCGCCGTGAAACTCTCGTTTAAACAATAGAAAGCCGGCTCTCAATATTTCAGGTACGGACGTTCAACCTCTTCTTTACACTGACGTGTTTAGTTCCTACTGCACGTGATGGTTAAAATGGCTAACCTGTTCTAAAATTTGATCATTAATTATTTATTTTGTTCTTATTTTTTCCTTGTCTTTAAATGGCATTACCTTCGTTATTGTAGTGGAGATTTTCGTAGAATATTGTTTGGAAATCTGATGTAGCGTAAAAATAGATTTTTGTAAAGAAGATTCTGTATTTTTTTACAAGCAAATCGTAAGCAAACAACATCACATTCAAATATTTGTCTCGTGATATCTCAATATCAGGGTTCACAAAACGTTTCTAATAATAATTTGTTTCCGTCAGAGGAGGACGTGCCGTGTGTGGGACTCTCACCCACTAAAAAACCCACCTCTAATTCAGGCATTTATATCCACCCTACAACCACACGTATTACTTAGCTTATTACTTCACGATGGAGACTATTGCGCCCTTATCGGGTTCCTTCTAGTTCTTCCTCATCTTCTACTGCCCGTTGTGTACAAGTTGGGCCTGTCTTTTTTTTCTTGTAGGACCCACTGAATAAATGTTATTGATGCGGTCCCATTCCGCATTACCACGAAGCATATGCGCAACTACACTTTCGGGCGTGAACTCCCCGATCTCAATTTCCAGTACCATCCTCTGTCTTGCGAATCTGCAGTTCTTGAAAAACGTGTGCGAGGTATCTTCATGGGGAGAGTCTCCGTACTGGCATGCTAGTCTTTGCATCTTTCCCATTGTATGGAGGTAGGCATTAAAATTGCCGTGGCCACTGAGCAACTGGGTCAGATGGTAGTTGACCTCACCGTGTTGGCGGTCGATCCATTCCTTCAAGTTTGGTATGAGCCTTGCGGTCCTCTATCCTCTCTAGCCCAACGATCTTGCCAGTGCCAGAGAGTGATTTCCCTGGCTTCATGCTTTGCGGCATCTCTTTCAATTTCCTCTCTTCTTCTCTTCTCTCTGCTTCCGCTCTAGAGCCAACAGGTCTATGGGAATCACTCCCGCTATCACCGGGACTACTGGCTCTGGCACTGTCCGGTAAGAGGATGCTACTATGAGGGCTCCTCTTCTCTGCACCGATGCCATAAGTTTTCTGTACTTCTCCGTCTATAGTGCACCTGCCCAGATTTCGCAACCGTACTGAAGGATGGATTCTGTGACCACAATCAACAAAATCCCCTCTTGCTTGCAGTGGGACCTCCTACGTTGGCCATAAGTCTGATGAGTTTGGTTGTAACGTTAGCCGCCTTATCAGCTGCATACTTTATTTGCTCCCAATAGAAGAGCTTTGAGTCTAGTCTGAACCCTATGTATTTCACAGCGTTCTTTGTAAATACTGTCTCAGCTCCCACTTGCAGCGGTTTGATAGTAGGAACCCGTCTCCGGGTGAGAAGTACTATTTCGGTCTTATCGGTGGCTGGATCCAGGCCAAGAGCTCACTCGCCTCATTACCTCGACGTTTCGTGCTACAATCACTGCCGCGATATCATCTGCGTAACCTACCAGGACAGTATCTGGTGGCGTCTCCATCCGTAGAATTCCGTCGTAGGATACGTACCAAAAGTCAGGGCCCCGGCGGTGATCTTCTTCCTACGAGGTCCGTCTGTCACTCATCATAAATAAGTTCCATGTCACTCAGATAGCATTCTATTATCCGCACGAGATAGTGTGGGATTATTAAGACTAATACTAATACTAATACAATACTAATACTAATACTAATACTAATACTAATACTAATACTACTACTACTACTACTACTACTACTACTACGAATATTAATAATAATAATAATAATAATTTTACAACACTGTATGAATTATATACGTCAGCGACTGAGTGTGTCCTTAACAGTTGTGTTGAACAACTTTTATCATCGTTGATTGCGACAGTCATGAAATGACCAAAACGGACTACCAGACGACGTTACTTTTGCGCAATAATTATAGTTTGTTTCTCTGAAAACATAAGACTGTTCGGGACTGTTAATTTTCTGCTGCTACATATATTAGGGCGATTGTCAAAGATATAATTTGCTGACACCGTTTAACGACTGTATAGGTTTGTATGGGCGAAGCCTACATCACACTTTCTCAGAAATTAATCGGCTGCAGAAGGAGTGGATAGTATTTCTACACGAGGTAGGAACGTTTACCAAGCTGGTTGGTTCTTTTATAAGTCATAAAATTTGCTTTTCCTGAAACTTTACTGCCTTTTTCAATTGAACTGAGATTATTCGTTTTGCATGTAGGAAACGTAAGCCTTCTTCTACTACCTACTAGAACACCCCACATGTCAATTCGTTCTTCCTTTGCAGACATCTTCATTATTTTTACGCTATCCGACTTCGTTAATTCATGCTATTCGGCTTATATTATTGCTGTCTCTATCATTATGATCATTGTTACGCCATTCTAGGCTATTCCAGCGGAGCCCGGCTATAATGTGGGCGCGCTACTTTGAGATGAAGGACAATTACGTGACACTTGCCGAGACAGATCCAGACTTCACCGGTCCGTGCACACTGTGTTGAAGGCGGCAAGCAATTACGCTCCAGTGTTTTGTAGTAGCGTTGACGCGTAGTATGGATTATTATGGAAACTCAGCGGGGTATAGGCCTAAATACAAGCATTCAGCGACGCTTAGGCAGTTTAAGTGGCGATTTATTCAAGTGAGGTTCGAGTTACACACTGCGTTTCAAGTGGTGTATTAGTAAAAAGTGATTATAGTGCGGAAGTAATATTAGAATTAAAGGGATAATAGCGACATTATTATTGTGTGGACAGAGTAACTTGAAATGTACGAGAATAATCTTGTTGAATAACTTGATGATTATTACAAACTGTTAATTGTGATAATTAAAGCTGGTTTTCAGTGACTTTATTGATGTCTTGTACTTTGTTTTCCACTGTCCCATACTACGATCGGGTAGACCGTCGTAACAATATTTAAGGATTACATTTCCTGACCTAGTCTGTTTCAACCTCACGAAATAAAGCATTGTGTACCGAACACATTCACTACGTCACGTGTAGGTCTGGTGAAATATTTCTTTGTTACAGATTGTTTCTAAACGTCAAATCAGATTTTCGAAAAAAGTCGTACAAGCAATTTAAACTATTGGCTTTTGTGGTCATTACTGTTGTCCACTCTACACTACTCGTGCCGCGTAACATCACCTCCCCAGGTCGACAATAAAGATTTCAGAAGAGAACCGAAATCACTTTTATTAAAAAACGGGGCATTATGTCCACAGACCGATATAGGATAAGAAGAAACCTGAGCGTTAGGACTTCAAGTTGTTGATGGCAATCTCGTGCCCCTCGTTCAGAAGACATCCTATCACCGAGAAACAGTAGTCATTGTAAAATATTATATTAAAATTTGTTAATTTTTTGAAAAATTGTCCACAAAATCCGAAGTCCGAAAAATCGAAATTTTACTTTAGGCCTACTGATTTGGATAAAGGGGAACATGCACATTACCTATACCCTGATGATGGTGTATAATATAATAAACAGATACGTACAAATTCACAGATACTAGAATGAAGTACGCCACTATGTCTACACAACGAATATTGGGCGTTGAAGAACGGTAAGATTCCTCAGTATACGAATTGCATGAGGAATAAACGACCGATGTTTCTTTGAATACCGTATTTCCCTCACCCCATTGTCTGCATTGATTATTAGAGGGAAAATAGAACACGTGTGTATTGAAACTGGTGTGAAGCAATGAACGTGACAGTTTAAGTTGGACACACATTTTTATAAAATATAAAATCTTATATATTGTATATACCACTGGGCCCTAGGTTATTCCAAGAGGGACGGGTCAAAATCGCAAAAGGCGGGGCCGACGACACGAGATTTTGGAGCCACCGAAGGCAGAAAACTATAAGGTATTATACAGACGTTCATAGAATAAAACGAGCGTGTCATATTTCTTTGTTTTTCCACTCGAGGAAGTGTTTCACCTAAGCGAGGAGAGGAGCAGAACTGTTGGTTGAGAACGTGAAGCGCTCGCATAACAACCAAAGTACTTTCAAGAAAACACAATTTTGTGATAAAGAGTATCATATCTGAAAAGTTTCCTAAATTTATTAGAAGACAAAATTCTTGTTGTTTTCTAACTGCTGATTTCGGAGTTATTTAGTAAGGAAATTTGAAGAAAAGCATTGCATTACGTGAAATTGCTGGGTACTTGAAACGTCTTGTGTTGCCGGCTCGGACATCGGCAATGCTTTACTGCGTACGGTCATTGACCTCGTAGTAATTGTCACTGTACTGACTGTGGAGGGAGGAACACCATCTTCCACCCAATGTGTTACCGCTGTATAAACCGGCAAAACGCTCAGTTAGCAGCTATCTTCGTTTTCGGAACCGACTTGCAGCAGTCACTACGTACCTATTTGTGTTTTGTTCGTTTAGTCATGTGTTTCTCGGATTGTCTTAATTTATTCTGTTTAAGTACAGTATAATGGAGTCAGATCCCGTTGAACTGGGACCTTCTTCTTCCGCCAGCGAATGATAGAAAATACTCTTAAAAAATATTTTGCCTCGATAGAAAATACTCTTAAAAAATATTTTGCCTCTAAAAAGTATATTTTGGCTCTTAAAAGAACACTTGGTACTAGAAAAAATTCTAATTAATGTTTAGGCTAAGTTTTAGGCCTATCACAAGCGGCAACAGCTGTTATGTACCTACGCCACGCCACTGCAGGGTATGGTCCAGTGTTGTGCATACAAGGGGGTGGTTTTTATCCATGGGCGTGCTTTGCAAAGTGCATACTGTACAGTAGCGATATGTCGGAGGGTACCAGCCAGACAGCATGGCCAGTATTGAGCCGTTTGTTTTTGGGTTTGTTTTTATTATCTTCTCGTATGGATTGAATGTTTTGGGAACGTTTGTTGATGCATAAGGCTAAGTCGTCTTCCAAGAAGTTCTGACAATATTAAACCTAGCCTTCTTTGAAGTGTAGTTCTTTGCCAACAGGTCGGCTATTTCATTTCCTTGTAAGGGTATCCACCGGACAGCGATTATCCTTCCTTGTCTGTTAAGAAGTAGTATATTTCTTGCCTTCTTCACCGTGTGGGTTGCAGTTTGTGATGGTTTGGATGGCAGATTTAGAATTCTCAGGGAAGACGACGGTCTGAGGAATGGCCGTTTGAGTGGTTGGGGATTAAATATCCCGTCGAAGTTGGTTGAGATGTCTCCGACAAAAATATAAAGGAGAACAGTTCACAGTGGCTTTCTTCCGCATTTAATTGTTATCCATCAGTGTAGATCCTCAGGTATTCATTCGGAGGGTATCTTTCGTTGATGGATTGTTTTCGTAGCATTTCATACTTCTTATTTGTGTTCAGTCATGTGAGTTATTTACTCAACCAAATATAAAGTCGCCTTAACAAAATGAACAAACGTGATCTTTGTAATTTTTTACAGAAACAGAACCGGGTTTATAAAATATGTTTTTTGCCACCAAGAACAGACATCACATTGATTGAAGAATACTTAAGTAGCCACTTTTGGGTAATTACCTTGTGTACAAAACTATAAAAGTTTTGTATAAAGCAAGGTCCATTTACAACTAAAGCATTTAATAGATACCTTTCTTCCGTAATAACGGCGAGGGGGCAACAGGTTGGAAAGGGCTCGTGGATGGGAATGTCTGGCCTACACCATGGAAAACTTCTACGCTTCTATAAGAAAACAAAGAGTGTTTTATAAAACTTAACACTAAAGAAAAAACATATTCTGTTAAAAATGTATTTTACAATTATTTAAAATATTCTATTTAAATTGTTTTATTTATTTTTTAAATTCAAACACCTTTTGTTACAGCCTATTTCTTGATGCATATATAATTTATTTAATATTTATAATTTCTTTACCACAAGATGTTCTGTCCCTTATATGGTACCTGTTTCGGGAATCCTATTGTTTCCATCCTCAGCCATCTTAATTTGGTATTGTTACGCCGGTCTACTTGATCGTCGTAGGTACAGTGAAAAACAAAATAAGTACAAGACACCAAGTAAGTCACTATCACCAGCTTTAATTTTTACAGTTGAACAGTTCGTAATTAACACCACAGTCTCCTAGTACAAATAAAAAAAAATTGTTCACACGCAATAAAATGTCACTAATATTAAACACAATTGTATTACAATTATACCGCCCGATTATAAAACGCAACACTTCACTAATAACCACTTGAAGGTACAAAGCAATATCGCCCGATAATAACTCGAACCGCACTGACAATATATCGCTACTATACTGAAACTTAAGGCCGCTGCCGCCATGTATTTGTACCTCCATTCAAGACCAGAACGTTCCAAATTCCGTCTTAGCGCAAGTGTGAACTACGTAATTAATTGCGGCCTTGACACAGTCCGCACGGCTGGCGGCTTCGAGAAAACTCTCGCGAATCCGTCTAGAGTCACGTATCCACGCACATTAGACTGAGATTCTTCTGACACATTCGACAAACACGTAGATTGTTCTGTGATGTCGTAACAGTATCTTGTTGAGCACTTGTGTTTTGGTTTGTTGTTTTTATGGTTTACTGTTAGTTTTTGGTATTTTAAATTTGTATTATTGTGTGTGATTGTGGTATTTGGTTTTTGATATATAGCAAACATCTTTATATGTACCCAAACCTGCATATATTTGCTTTTTGAGTATTTTCGATGTTGAGTGCTTTGAAAATTGTGTCATGTTTTGTATTGATTTGTATTTGTTCAGGTATTAGGTTGTTTTGTGTTTGTATATTTGTACATTTTCATTATGTTCATTATGGTGCCTTTGTGTGGTATATGTTTTTTAGTGTCATGTTGATTATGTCTGGGAATTCATGTCCTTTGGGTTTTTTAATTATATTATTAAATATAATTTTTAATATATAAATTATTTTAACTTATTTTTTCTAGATATCTTTTAAATAGCTAAGCAAATTTCAGATAATAAATATTCGAAGTTTTAGTGTAAATCCCGGAGCGTCGGAGACCAATCGAAGGCCAAGGATGACAAATCGGTCATACATGGAGAGACTGTGACAAAATCGTGGGTAGAGTCTACGGGAAATGAAGGCTATGTGCACGGACAGGGATAGGATGGAGACGATGGACGTTGAGAGACTGAAGGTTTAGATAAAAAAAAAGAAGAAGAGGAAGAAGAAAAAGAAGAGATGTTTTAGTTTGTTTTTCTAAGATAAATTAAGTTAATTATCACCACATGAGTCTCAAGATTCATATTTATGTAACCGTATCTACAAACGTAATGACATGCACTCATTTCTACTTCCTATTCTCTCTTCTGGGTCAGCCTTCACAGACTACTCCCTTCATTTTCCTGCAGCCTTGTTTCAGTAGAACATTAGTCGTTGTTTAATCCTATGACAGCGTTCGACTTCTCGTGGCTGTTAATTTTCTGCTCCTACAAATATTAGGATTTAATGCTGTTAGAAAATTAAATCCTGTCTGATTTAGTTTGCATAGGCGACTGTGTGTGCAGCCTACATTCCAATTCGCCATAAATTAATCAGCGGACGAATGGGAGGAGAATATATTTCTCTGCGAAGATTATCTGTCCAGATTCCGCTGTAATAACGCGACAGAAAAACAATGAAAACTGCGAAACGCCTGAGGCTGCAGCTTGACAGGTATCTTGCGTGAACAAGTCATGTTAAAATGAAAAAAACTGGATTAAAGGTGCGTTGGCAAACGGAATATTGCTGTATTACGACAGAAAATTACTGAATAATCCTTTATCTCTGATGCTTAGCAAAACAGAAAGCCTCGAGATTACTAAAAGCATTCAAAACTTTCATTACTTTTTTTTTAATTTGCTTTCACAATTTTTCTTCTGTTGTTGCTAGTCTTCACTACCATCATAAAAGAATTTAAGAAATATAGGATATATATTTATATATGTTTTTATATTTTGAAAGTATATTTAATATTACACCAATACGTTTAAATGGTAAAACTCATCAGGTCGATATGTTGCCAATACGTTGATTAATATTTAGTTAGTGTAATCAGCTTTAATATTTAGCATTTTATGTAATTAGAGTTTCTGACAGTCTAAGCTGTAACATATATACAGTTTATTCAGCCAAAGGCTAGGAGAGACTTAAGTTGATAGGCTGATAGGTTCGAGTTCTCATCGAGGTCCCGAAAAGTGGTTTCGCCGTCTACCAAAAGACAGTTTCTTAGTGCGACGTTAATGCTAAACGGTAAGACATAGTGAAATCTCTGTAGCAGTTGATAAACTAGAATTCTCTTCTCCTAATTCAACGCTAAACACAGATCTTTGACAGCAAACGGCAACTCAACACGTACGCCTACACATAACAATAATTTTTTGCCTACTGTGGCTACCGATGGTAAGTAGCTGAAATTCTTCCATATGAACGTCATTAATGCGGCAGTATTGCATACACGTTGCGATGACAACAGAGCTACGATTGGTAACGCACTCCATAAATGTCTCTGAATAGTATAGTTATAGGGACCAGCAAATGTAAGCGACAATCAGAGTCTCATAAAGACGAAATTGTAAACATTCAATATGAAAACGGTCATGACTTTTTTGTGAATCCTGTAAATAACCACAATATTATTTACAAAAATTAATACGAAGCCTTGAGGAACACCGCGCAGGATTCGAAGACGGGAGAAACATAGAGGCAGAGTATAAGACGGTGAAGCAGACACATCGCTAAACAACGACAAACTGAGCTACAGGTAAAATGGTAGTCAGATGGTGCTAGTGTTCATATAACTAAAACTTTAATATAAACGAAATCTTGTAAGTTTTCGAGTGGCGTATCTAGAATTTGGCCTCGGCTGAAATCAGTCCACTTAAAGTAAACGGTAATAACACAATATATATACGCGCTATGGAAACATTGATTACAAGATACTTATTGACTGATGTGATTTTCCTATATTTCATATTTCAAAGGTATACGCTAATGTTATGTAATAAACCTGTTTGTATATTTGAAAAAGAGTTACTACTATATTAATTATATTCATCATAAATGCTCAAATTTTACTTGTTATATATTTTATATTATTATTAATAATACAACATTTTTATAATAAATATATAATAATAATAAATTTTAATAATAATATTTATTCTTGTAAAAAGTTGTATTATTAATAATAATATATAATATACTATATTAATGTACACAGCTACAATAATAATAATAAAACTGTCTAAAAATTAAGAGCTTAACAAAACTCGTCAACTTTTCCAACCCTCTGGGGGGGGGGGGTCCGATCCCGTTCGCCCCCCTCGTAAATACGCCCCTGAAATTTACCACGTAGCGCCTACCCGCACGATTCTGTGCCCTTCAACACGAGAACTAATTGTGTGCGTAAGGGTATGAGGTCAGTGTATTTGTGAGTCGTTTCTGCGGGGGGGGGGTACGTTTGTGTGAGAATAGACATTACACTGTGGCGAGCGGCGGGTTGTGGAGATTACAAAGCAGCAGACGGATCGGTTCAGTTTGCGGCGCTTGTGGTAAGGACTGCGGGCTTAACAATATTACCAGGAGTATCATTTGTAAGTAAGTTAAAAGGTTACGTCAGTATTACTGTTCTAAAACTATGGAAGTGTGTTGTCGGGTTACACGGCAAACCTCAGCCAACATTTAGTTGCATGGACCGTCGTTTTCATCATCAAAAACTTACAGTCAGAGTAAGTTCATTCACACGGAAGTCTGTATGTCAGTATCTCTGGTTTTTGTGTGTGTGTGTGACAATCTTGTTGCCAAAACTTGCTATCCTTCTAACATCAAGTATGTAAGAAACGGATGTAACAACTCAAAAGAGACCAGCGGCGTACCCAGAATTTTTTTTGGGGGGTTATGTATATAATATTATATATATAATAACCATATATATTATTTGTTGTACGGTCCGGTCGAGTCGACTTCATACAAAAGAAAAACAAGTGAAGACTATAATCAACATCAAAGTGTTGTAATCAACATTACAAAACCTCTTTAATCAATCTCAACATTAATCAACCTCTTTAAAGTGGTTGAAAAAAGGTGTGATAATATCCCAAAATCAATCCCATTAAAATAAACGGCAATAACACAATAAAAATATGCGTTATTGAAACTTGTTGACTGGACTGATTTACCTGTATTTCATATTTCAAACGTATACGCAAATGCTGTGTAATAAATCTGTTTGTATATTTAAAAAAGAGTTACTACTATATTAGCGTACACGGTTTAACCAAAAATAATAAAATAATCTAATAATTAAGAGATTAATAAAATTCGTCAAGTTTTTTTCGACCCTCTGGTAGGGGTTTGATTTGATCCCTTCGTCCCTCCCCCCGCCCCTGAAAGAGATCAGAAGAGTCAATAAATATGAGATAGAGAAATTTAAAATAGTAGCCTATAAAGTGAATGAAATGTATATTTTTCGTTGGAAACATATAAGTGTTTACAATGTGTAATAGTTTAAAAACTATTTTTAAATTAAAGACTATTTACAATGTTTATAGCTTAAAAATGGGTAGATCTCTTGTGAATCTGAATATAATTAAATATCAATTAAATTCTATGCAACTGATTATTGATTAAAACAATGTTATAAAACTTAGATATTATAATAATATTTGAATTTAGAAACATATGGCGAAATACGAATTGTATAGTTCCCTACGTTTTTTCTCTGGTTGATAATTGGTTGCCAAGATTGTAACGGGTTGTAGGCAGTTTCGGGTAAAATGTTCTTACACGTACAAAAACGAAAGACGTTGACATGCAGGTTCCAACTAGTAGCCACTCTGTCATGTCAGCGCAGGAATCTCTGCCCCTGTTTAGTCTTTGTTGTGAACTTTCTCGCACTGTTGCGAAGTATAAGAATGTGATAATTAAATCGTGTTGTTATTTTTTCTTATAGTTTCGAAATATATAAAAGTTTTTTTACTGTTCTGAAACACTAAGTTTATTAAATGCGTGTAGTAAACTGACTGAGGTCGTAGATGGCGGTGACGGGACTCCAACAGACAAATATCGGTACGGAGAACCATAAATGACTTCCATGTTCTAAGATTTATATTTAAAATCATTTTGAAAATGAATTACTTCCATATAAACTACTTCTTTCTTCAGCCTAACCACAGTAATGTAGGTTATTAACGTATACCACCTCACGTTAGCGCACTCGATTTTCACTGATGACGGCAGTCGATGGCACTGCCGAAACGTCAGGTTTTGCAGAAAACATTGGACCATAGCCGAACAGCCCGGGAAGGAATTTTAACAACAAACTACTTCTTTGTTGCCGATAATGTAGTACACATATAAAAAATTATCCCCTCCCCCTACAACTACCCTTTTCATTTATAGATGTTTCATATACCCTTCTGCGGTGGATTATTATGACCTTTTCAGGATACATTATTTATCAAAATTAAGTACTGTACTCTTGTTAAAACGTAAAACGTTACAGGTAAAGTACCCCTCCCCCTTAACCGATCTTCACCAAAATAAATAAGCCTTGAGTCCTCTACAACTAGAACACATATGCAAAAAATTATTTGATTCTGTTTGAATTTGCGGCAGTTATAGTTCGCTATAGAAAAAATTCTACACAGACACACAGACACAGACACAGACACACACACACACACACACACACACACACACACACACACACTTTTCAGAATATGATTTTTCTTCAGGTTTTGAGGGTAGTACAATCAGAATCAGGCCTTATCTCGAAAACGATTTTTTTTTGCCATCACCATACTCCATTTCCTTATGGAACATGTAAGTAATTAACCCCATTGACCTACCTCAACGTGTGAGTTTGTACACCCCCGTCTAATCCGCAGTTGTGTTCGAACGCGTTTTATAATATGTTAATATTAAAGCACACGGATTGTTATCTTATTAATTAACAGACAAATAAGATAAATATGGTTGAGTTTGTGAATTTATTGCTCAATGTACTGCAGGTAATTCTACTAAACATTGATCTCTGGAATATATTACAATAAGGCTTCAAATAACTTTGCTTTGTGTTCCGACGTGTCTTACCAAGTGCGTACATTAAAATTAATATAATTTTGTAGGGCGCCCTAACATTACGTATATCTCGACATTCCCATCTATCTGAATGTGTGCGCGCGTCTTTGTTTTAGTACATATTTACCATCAACTGGGGTCACTTTGTGTATCGTCAACTGGGGTCACTTTGTGCTACTTTTTGTGAATTTTCAGTGAGTTTTAAAAATTAATGGACTTTTTGTATTGTTAATTATATGTATTACGAGATAAAACCTTTAGCTTTAATTTCGTATAAATTAATTGTAAATCTGTGCAGAGAGCTACAATTGTGGAAAATTTGTGACACAATCTGACCCCGCAACTCGGGGTGACATTGCGCCAGAATATATTTCATGTTCTACTCAGAAGGTATTTTTAGAGAAGCTTTAGATGGATGTTATGTGGGAATCTCTCTGAACGGTGAAAGAATAAATAACATAGGTTATGCGGATGATACCGTCATATTCGCAGATAGCTTAGAGGGGCTGCAACAACTAATGAATAGGGTGGCAGAAAGCAGCCGTAGATATGGTCTAGACATCAATGTTAATAAAACGAAGCTAATGATTGTATCTAAGAACAAGTTTACAAACTGCACCCTTAATATAAACCAAAGGCCAGTTGAACGTGTTAGCAAATTTACATATCTTGGTATTGTAGTCAATAAACAATGGGACCACTCTCAAGAAACAAAGAGCAGAATTGGAAAGGCAAGATCAGTGTACACTAGAATGAGCAGTTTATTCAAAAGTCACGATTTAACGGTAAACACAAAGATGAGACTATTAAACTGCTACGTATTCTCGGTCCTCTTATACGGTGTAGAATCTTGGATTTTGACTGAAGCCACAACTACAAAATTAGAATCTTTCGAAATGTGGCTTTACCGTAGAATACTGAGCATTTCATGGACAGCACATATAACTAATGTTGAAGTTCTTAGAAAGATGAAGAAAGAAAGGTAAGTTATTAACACAGTGAAGATAAGAAAGCTTCAGTATCTGGGACATCTCATGAGAAATGAACAGAGATTTTACTTACTGCATTCCATACTACAGGGAAAAGTACTTGGAAAGAAAGGAGATGGGCGACCCAGAATCTCATGGCTGAGAAACTTGAGGACCTGGTTTGGCACGAATACAACAGACTTATTCTGTGCAGCAGTAGGCCTACAGAAAGTTAAAATAGTCTGTATGATATCCAACATCCGAAACGGATAGGAACTATCGGAAGAAGAAGATATTCCATGTGAATTTTAATAGCAAAATGGCACTTGTAATATAGGCCTATGTCATGTAATTCTTAATTTTTTTTTTCTCTTTCTCAATGTCACATTAAGATCGAGTGACTTTTATGTTGAAGTAAAACTATGGGAAATGGAAGTACTTTGTTAAAGGCTAAACATATGGTAAATAAATTTTTGTAACATACAGTATTTATGGACAAATATTTATTCAGTTCATTACACAAAAAATCTGATGACAACACAACTAAATTCATATAAGAGACACAAAAACTACACAACTACACACACAAAAATAATAAGTCTAATCATTTGATAATTGAAAAAAATATTCTGCAAACTAATTTGATACACTGCCGCCAGTTTTAACGTCCTCATTTGAGGACGATATTTGATGCGTTGTAAATGATCTTTACAAGATCCAAGCAGAAATGTAAATATTTCCATTGTAAATAGCGAAAAGTGACGAATTAGAGCATATACGTTTGAATTTGGTATGAATAATGGGACCATTACGAGTTCAGTAATGCCGATAATGTTACAGTCAAGTGTAATCGCATCCGTTTCCGCGACATATTTTGACATTCCTAACGCTGATAATGCGTGCAGTCGTGAAAATTATGACAGTGATTATGATATAACTAAGCGTTTTATTGTTTTGTATAATAAATTGTTTTAAAACTAATGTAAGATATCCCGTCAATTCTAACACTGAAAATATTACGCGCCAACTCGTCAAGTACAGCCATGCATCCTGCCAAGAGTATAGTTTCTAAGACAGTTTACGTCGTGCTGGCTGTGTACAAAACGTCTTCCGGAAGGTCCTCCTAGCAATACGACTGCCCATACGCTCTATCGTCAATGCTGCTGACGTTCACGTTTCTTTGTAAAGTATGTTAAGTCAAGGCAAGAAAAACGCAACGTCTGGATAAAGAATGCAATTCTAAAGAGTTTCCACAGCCTTGTGATAAAGCCAAGTTGTTTCTCATGCCATTTCTTACTTTCAGTTTTATAGAATCATGCTTTAGTCATTGGCAGAAATCATAATGTGAATGCACGAGGGCAGTTCGGGAACTAATACCCGTTTGCGTCTACAGAGCGCGCAGTTGTCCCATTGTTGTTGAGCAGTCTCTGTGACGGCCGGACCAGAGGGCTGTGCGGGACGAAGGGCATGCCCGTCGCCCGCTCGTATACTGCGTCCCGAGCTCCTGCCACAGGGACGATAGATAGGGGCTGGATTTAGGGTGTGACCTGCTACCGGCCGTGCGTTTTTAATTAATTGAGGGTGAGAGTACGCCGAGGCCGGGTCCAAGATTCTCCTGGCACAGAGTGGCAGCGACCGAGGGCGCTAATGAGGTGATTGCCCTGGAATCGGGCGGAGCGGCGATAAAATTTTGCGGGACAGTGTCCGTATAGTGGCGTCCAGGGAACGGACACCCAAGGTTTCTCGGATGGTTTTTTTGGATGTCAGATAGTGGGCTTTGCACGCCCAGCGCAATCTCGGTCAAGGAGAGACTGAAGCTTTCGCTTATGGGTCTTGGCCAAGTAGCCCCATACGAGGATCGCGTAGGTAACCATCGGCGCCACATAGGTGGAGACGATAAGTTTCCCTAGTCGGCGGGTCATGGCGTTGCTGCATAGCAGAGGACGGAGTTGGTATAGGCGATTGGCGGTCTTGCGGGTTACTTGTGCGGAGTGTGACCGCCAGGTAAGTCGACGATCGAGGTGAGCCCTGAGGTACTTGACACCTCTCGAGACCAGGACAACTGAGTATCACCTACGTAAAGTCTGTTGTTGGGGAGCCTTAAGCGTCTGGAGAAGACTACCATCTCTCTGCCCACTCAACGTATTCGTCCAATTGTTCCTGTAGCCAGATAACTGCCGTTTCAGCTCGACGATCGACGGCATACACCGCCGTGGTGCCAGGCAACTTGGGCACGTCATTGACCTAACAGAGAAAAGCACGGGGCCCAAGACGCTTCCCTGAGGTAAACCAGCCGTAATAGCTCTTGCCGAAGAAAGGTGTTATCAACTCTCACGCAAAAGGTTCTGTTCCGAAGAAAGCTAGCATTCAGATGAATGTAGTAATCCGGAAGCAGAATCTTCGTGAGTTTGTACAGGAAGCCTGGATGCCAAACACGATCGAACGCGTTCTCGACATCAAGGAAAACGGCGACGGTCTGCTCTCGCTAGCAACCGGCCTCGGCCACGGTCTCCACGAAGCGCATCAATTGATGCGTCGAGGAGTGCCCGGAACGAAAACCGAATTGCTCGGGGACCAGAATATCGAACCGTTGAAGGTGATCCGCTAGTCGCCGCTGGACTAGTCGTTCGAAGACTTTCGATGTGGATGACAGCAGGCTGATAGGCCGGAGGTTCTCGGCAAACTTGGGGTCTTTGCCCGGCTTCGGGATTATCGTGACCGTAGCCGAACGCCATTTCTTAGGAAAGTAGGCGAATCGGAAGAGGCATTGAACAAATCGACCAGGAAGCAAACTCCCCGGTCCGGAAGTCTCTGTAGGCGGTGTTAGTAACATCGTCCGGTCCAGGGCTCTTCCGGGGCCAAACGCTAAAAGCCTGTCCGTAACCTCTTCCACCGAAGTGAGTTCGGATTCGGAGGTGATCGGGTTGCCGAGATAAGCCTCAACTTCGTCTTCAATCTCCTCATCGGAGTCTGGGTCCCCGGACGGTTTAGGAGCAAATTGAAGCTCCTAATGCCCGGCCAGGAACTCAGGTTTCTCGTCCGGCTTGGCAAGGGGATGTCCCCCAAGTCCGTTGATGGCCGGGAGTGGAGGACGGCGCCTCTTCCTGGTCAACTCGGAAGGAATCCTGTAAACGGAGCTTACAGGATTCTTCCTTGTCGGCCGGAGCTCGCGTCCGCTGCCACCGTCTCCGAAGTCTTCTCCGAAGCGAGAGGACGGGCTTCATCGGGGATCCGGCGGAATTCGGGCGTTAGATTGGGCTTCATCCGTGAGCACACCCCGACGGAAGAGACCACGGCATCGTCGAACAAGGCGACTGCCTCGTCGATGTGCTGAATGGTATCGAGCGGAACCTCCTCGGGAAGTCTGCGACAGAAGGCAGGCCCGAATCGGTCCCACTCGACCACCCATCGTGCTGCTCTCCCAATCGTGTGTCAGGTAGGTACGTGCACTTCAATGGGACAATGATCAGAGCACAGCTCCGTTAACACGGAAACCTCAATCTGAGTGGCAACTCCCTTGACAACAGCAATGTCAAGTCGGGCTCCAGGTCGGCCGGGGTAGAACGGCGGTAGTCCAGGTCCGTAGGCTCGAAGATGGTGGTCATGAAGGTACCTGCTAAGCGCCCTCCCGGATGTTGTAGCCAGACGACTACCCCAGGTCACCCGCAAGAATAACCTTCCTATGGAGCCTGAAAAGAGCAGACAGGTCGGCGTCTAGAACTGGAGCCGAAACCAAGAGGACGCCTCCGAGAACCCCGGGGAATTCTACGGCGGTGGCCTCGATATTTTGGCGAGGAGGCAGAACCACGCGGTGATGCGCGAAGCAATATTTCGCCGCTATGGCCGTGCCTCCCGCCGCGTTGCGCCCAGGTCTATCGTCCTTGTAGAATGCATAGTTGGGCAATCTCACTACGTCTTGAGCCCTAAGCCAGGTCTCAGAGTTGAGAAGCACATCGTCCTTGCCACGGGCTAGAAACCCTCGAAGTTCCTCGACACGGGGCTGAAGCCTATCGGCGTTCCACGCAATAATGGTGAGGTCGCGTTGAATCAGTGACGTGTCTGTTAGTCCATGTGAGTTACACATGTGTTTCTGATCTATGTGTGTTTTTTCTGTGCGTGTTTGAAATGTTTAAAAACATCGATAATGCCACCGCGCGGGAAGTGAAATCCGTGATTCATTTCTTCAAGGAATATAGGGCAGTGTGAATTTTGCTTAAAGTGTACTGTAGAGTAATGAGTATGTAACCATCAGTAAGGCTATGGTGTCGCGTTTTTGACAAAGGTAAAGAGAACGTCCGCTAAACAAACGAAGTGGTCCAGGGGGAGGGTCTAGAGGTCCAGCCCCCCCAAAATTGAAAAATGATTATAGCTATTATAATACTTATGGTTAAACGGCCAGTATCCTTCATAACAGTGGCGTGGCGTGGGTACATAACAGCTGTTGCCGGTTGTGATAGGCTTAAAAATGAGTTCGAATTTTTTCTAGTACGAAGTGTTTTTTTTAGAGCTAAAATATTTTTTTAGAGTATTTTCTATCATTCGCTGGCAGAAGAAGAGGGTCCCGGTTCAACGGTAATTACAAATAATAAAGACAAACAGACAAACATATAACTAAACGAACAAAATACAAATAGGTATGTACTAGTAGTAACTGCTGCACGTCGATTCCGAAAACGAACATTGCTGCTAACTGAGCGTTTTGCCGGTTTATACAGCGGCAACAAATTAGGTGGACGAATCTGTCCCCCTCCGCCGTTTGTACAGTAACAACTACTACGAGGTCAATGACCACACGCAGTAAAACATTGCCGATGTCTGAGCCGGCAACACAAAACGGTGCAAGTGCCCACCAGTTCGAAAGCAATGCTGTAGTTTTTCTTCAAGTTACCCTACTTGAAACCGTTGTTCGCGTTTCAAATTATTTAATAACTAAAGTATTTATTCTGTGATATAATTAATTTTATTTTATTTCATTGCTTTTACTGTTGCCGCCGGCAACAGCGGTTACATGGACGCCGCGCTCCTGGTTTATAGAAAGATGGTATTCAGGATAATCACAGATGTTGATATGCATTGTGTATACTTTTTAATGTTATTTCATGACAGGCTTACAAGGTGGCATTAAGCATACTTTGTTTCCAAAATGTGAAATATAGAAACATAAGGTCATTTTAATTTTAAATGTCAAAAAATAATGATTTAATATTGCGACATGCTTTATCAGACTGTTGTAGTAGGAATTATGCCGTAGATTATGGGTACTGAATAAAAAAAAATTCAGATTTTAATATTCACTTATGTTTATTCAAATCTGATAAGAAAATTAGAAAATGATTGTAACTGTTTCTTTTATTATGTTTTTTCTGTTTTATTAATTCCAAACAGTTCCAGAATGACCTAAACCTGACTTTAGGGTCCTCATGTCTGACCTGTTTCGGAGACCCCACTTTTCTGAAAGGAAATATCCCGGAATGGATATTATCGATTTTGATTCCACACCTCCAATATAATCTCGACCCCCCCCCCAACAAAAAAGAAAATTTTGGCTACGTTTCTGTGAGTCATTATGGATGATTTGCTGCACCGTGTTGACCAATTCGTCAAACATGATTGACCCATCTGTGCGAGATGGGTTCCGCGCAGTCTTAATGGCGAACACAAAAAAGCTGCAATTATGTGTGCTGCGTTATCTCTTTATAATCGTTATTCAAAGGACGGTGCCGAATTGTTAACACATCGTAACAGAGGACGAAATCGGAGACATCATACGAATAGTGCGGACACCACCTCGGACTGGGGGGGGGGGAGAGACAGTGAATACTTTTCGTTTAGACCGTATCAGATCCATTATATCGAAGCTTCATTCCGTTTTTCAGACTGATTCCCATAGTATGTTCTCCAGTCTCTGAAACTGGAGACAAAACGATAGTATTGACAATCAGTTTGGTATCTTTAAAATCAGGTTTGAGCTACTTCTTTTTTGTTACTGCAGAACCATTTTTGTAGTTAAATCGGAGCCGGATTAAGGGGCGGGCTAGGGGGGCTAAAGCTCCGGGCCCTGCTTGTCGCTCGGCCCCATGCCCGACCATTTACAAATTCGTTTTCGAACGAATAAATAAAAATTTCCGAGCAAGGGAAATATTAAAAACCGCACTGACAAGGAGAGTACCTGAAGTGCGGATCACGGAGTTAATGAAACTTGGGGACATGTTTAGGTACATAAGGTTATGAAAATAGCTAAAGCAGTAAAGTTGAACGCTCAAACTTTCCCCAGTTATAAGCTGTCACTGTGAGTAAGTTATAAAAATATGTGAGTAAAAACATGGTTTAAGAACAATATTTTGTTTATTATATTTATTAAATAATCGTCTGAATAAAGTAAAGTATTGTGCAAAACGCGATAATTTCATACATGGGCCCCTCTTAAATAGCCTCGGCCCCCCATACTTGAATAACTCCGGCCATGAGATGAATAACTCTCATTTTAAATTTTAAAAGTACTGTACATTTTTATTTTCAATTAAATACGAGTAATTCATAATTATTTCTTAATTGTTAATTTTTAAATCAACTTAAATTACGTAAATTAAAAACTTAGTGCAAAAAACAAAAACTCAGTGCGTTTGCCATACGACCTGACGACGCCCTAATAGCTGCCACAGGAAATTTGTTATCTGTACGGATTCTCTGATTTTTCTAACTGCCTTGGACAACCAGAGCACAGTGGATCCAGATAATGGCGTTATGCCATGCGTTAGAAGACCTTGGTTTATCTTTTACTTTTGTTTGGTATCTGGGTATTGAAAGTAACGAAGCTGCAACGCTACGGAGTCGATGCGACCTGATGACGCGAAACTAGCCTCCACAAGCGCCATTATTAATGTGTAACAGACGGCAGAGCAGACTTTCTGCCGTGAAGCACAGCGGGCAAGTAGCAGTTGTCGTGAACAAGTTTGCATCACCAGACTACGAATTGGGCACAATAACTTGACGTCTTCGTACCTCCTACAAGGACAGGAACGATCTGTCTGCGGAGCACTTACAGTGAAACACATCATCGAAGACTGTAGTGCTCTTGCGGAACTGAGGCAGAGACACGGGGTAAAAGGTAACCCGAAAGAAGACCTCGGAAACAAACAGTTAGCGATAGACAGAGCGCTGTCCTCCCTAAAAGCAGCAACATTACTGTATAGGCTTTGAAAATGTTGTTTTGCGTCTTAATGTGCACGAGACTACATTCTCGTTGAGTTAACTAAAATGTAGATGAAAACGAAACATCTCATCAAGCAACGCTCCTGATAGATGTCGTTGGGCTAAAATACTTGGTTGCCAACCTCCAAAATAAATAAATAAATAATAAAAAACTGTAAAAAGGCATATAGTAAAAATAATAAAAAAGGAAAGGAGTAGAGGGAAAATGAGGATTCAAACCCACAAAGGAATGCCGCCTTTCTTAAAAAACACTAAAAAACATGATCTCAGAGATGACGCCGCCACCGCTGGACCCGCAGCATCCCGATGGACCACAGCACCGCGAATTTCCACGAATAAATTTTTTTATTTTTTTTATTTGGTTTTTTATTTTTTTAATTAAATTGATTTGCATATCAAGGGGGTGGGATGATGTTCAATGGACCACCAGCATCCGTGAATATAATTTTTTATTTTTTTAAGAAAGCTGATTTGCATATCAGTGGGTGGTGTTGGGTGGGAGGTTTTTTTATTTCATATCAGTGGGTGGGGGTGGTTCCAACTCGAAGCATTATAGTGTATACTAAAATATATGATCAGGTGTACCAACCTTTGCATAAGTTCAAATTTGTTGTGTGTTATAATGTATATTAAATCTATATGATCAGGTGTACCAACCTCTGTAGTATTATTATAGTGTATAGATATTTTATATGAGCAGGGTTGTCAACATTTTCTGCGGTGGGGGGAGGGAAATTCAAATATGTGTTATATAGTGTATATATTAAAATATATGATCAGGGTTACCAATCTTAAATTATTGTGTGCGTGTATAGAGCAGATCTGCCAAAATTTCTTTCTCTTCTGAGGTGGGAAATTCAAACTATATATGGTCATAATTGTTACTCTCTCTCTCTCTCTCTCACACACGGTGTGTATGTCTCTCTCTCTCTCTCTCTCTCTCTCTCTCGTTGTCAAACGTTATGCTCACCGGCATTATAGTGTATATTAAAATATATGATTAGGTGTACCAACCTTTACATGAGTTCAAATTTGTCGTGTGTTATAATGTATATTAAATCTATATGATTAGATGTACCAACCTCTGTATTATTCGTCCTCTCTCTCTCTCTCTCCCTCTCTCTCTCTCTCTCTCACACGTTGTGTATGTCTCTCTCTCTCTCTCTTGTTGTCAAACGTTATGCTCAAACCGTTCTCCTCTCTCTCTGTGGTCAGTACCGAGCGCATGTATATGAAATTAGAAAGTTTATATTTATTCGACAAATATTAACGTCCTCTCTCTCTCTCTCTCTCTCTCACTCTCACTTGTTTCAACTGTGTCAACAAATAGTAACGTCCTCTCTCTCTCTCTCTCTCTCTCTCTCTCTCTCTCTCTCACTTTCACACGTTTCAACTATGCAAGGTTCCATACCCTTTCTCCTGTCCCCCTCTCGTACATTGAGTAGTCGGTGTGATGAATAAATAATTTTAGCACTATCTCTCTTTCGTTGTCAAAACGTCGTCTTCATTTTCAATGTATTAAATAATTAATAGTTTTATAATGCAGTCAGTGTGATTGATCCTTGTTAGAAATATATATATTTGGCGTCAATGAACTACTTACCTGTTATGTTGTTACAGACAATACTTCTGTTTTAAGGTTGCAGTTTACACACACACACACACACACACACACACACACACACACACAGGTTCAGTAGTGTATAGCGAAATAAATTAAAATTATACACACACATGAAAACGGCGGCTGAAATTCATACAAATCTTCTGATGTAACAGTTCACAAAATAAATTAATTGTACACATTTTCAGAGGTGTAGAGTGAAATAAAATAAAGTCATAATTTGTTTAAATGATTAAATATATTTTAACATTCACAATATAAAATTCACAATTAAATAAATACATTAGAAATTGATATTTTTTCGAAAGTTTATATATATAATTGTGTGTCGTACTTGTAGAAGAAGCAACCTGCAACATAACAATACAACAACAACATTAAAATCATGTTAAATATCACACACACAGATGCACACGCAACGCGCCCACACACAGACGCAAACGCAACGTACACACGTTTGGGTTACACCACACGTGCACGCACACACACACACAGACGTACACGCACACATACGCAACGCGCCCACACACAGACGCAAACACAACGTAATCATACACATACATACAACGTGTACACGTTTGGTTTGAATCATGTACCATGTAGGACCAATAAACAGATAACAGATTTAAATATGCTATAGTCATTGTAAGACGTTACAATCATTGAAGTGTTTAATAAGTAAATTGTATGTATGTATATATCACTGAATAATAATAATAATAATATAATCGTTCTAGTGTTAACGTTTGCTGCAACAGGTAAAGCAGTTACAAATAATTACATATAGGTTCAGAGGCGTATAGTGAAATAAATTAAAAATCCATTCATCAAAACTTTGTAAATTAGAATCTGCACTACATTCAAACATACGCACACACACACAATGATAAAAAATTGTTTATTAAAAGTAGTTTACCTTAACGAGGTACGATTTCCATATGTACTGTTTGATTCCTCATGCCTCGAAACACGAGATGTAGGTCGCTGGGGCTTATATGACGGAGCTCTTCATCTGTAAAGACGCAAGCATACCTCTTAGGTAGATATACACGATAGCGTAGCTCACCATCTTCCAACGTTACAAGCACAGACTTCCCATATCTTGTGTCCACATGCACCATGTTAACAATCGGATACTGCTTGTTCAATGTTAATTCTGCACACCGTTTGTACTCAATAGCAGAAACTGCATTGAATTTTGTGATAAACGACATTATTTATGAGAAGTGAAGACGTCTGTATCAAACTAGGTGGAACTAAACAATGACTACAAAGAAGACTAGTGAAAGTAATGGTGGTGGTGGTGATGTGGTCATCAGGAAAGTTCACGTTCATCGCCCGAAGCTTTGCATGTACATACACACAGGCAGAATTAGCGCTGTTACAAAATATATATATATTAGGAAAGTCAAGCCCACAGACTACTAGAAATAGTTATCGTTTGAAAAAAAAAGAAACCACACATTACGAACTAATATCGTTACAATAATAATAATACATAAACTTACGTTTACGGTCGTCCAAACTGAAGTATGGAGTGACAATAACTATAGATATCACAGTAAGAATTTTTGTTGTTGTTTTTAACAGGTGATGTTTTTCATCCCCTGAAGCTTTGTATGCAGAATTATGACTGTTACATAATATATATTAGGAAAGTCGTCAGAAATAGTTATCGCCTGCAGCAAGAATTTTTGTTGTTGTTGTTGTTTTTAACAGGTGGTGTTTTTGCATGTACATACATGCAGAATTATGGTTGTTACATAATATATATTAGGAAAGTCGTCAGAAATAGTTATCGCCTGCAGCAAGACTTTTTGTTGTTGTTTTTAACAGATGGTGTTTTTCATCCCCTGAAGCTTTGCATGTACATACATGTAGAATTATGGCTGTTACATAATATATATATTAGGAAAGTCGTCGGAAATAGTTATCGCCTGCAGCCATATACAAGTTTACCTAATGAAATTAACAATGCTATGAGACACTTACATTAAAAATGTTTGTATAACAGAAAAATCATTAATTATCCACTCTCTAAGTGCGTGCACATTATGGTTTGTACATAGTGTAGAAGAAGAATTGCAATGTGTAAGACATAACGCCCCAGGAATGTCTTTTGGTACGTCTTTTGGGCAACCAATGTCATCAAGATTTATTATATGATAATGAATTATTTTCGATTCTAAAAAACGTTTTTTCTCAAGACCCTTCACAAACACATATTTATATATGTTCGTATACGTTGTTAACACTGAAACAAGATTGTCGTACGGTGTCTCTCCTTCATCCCATCTTAGCCCATGATAGTTTGCCGTTAACCAGCAGTTGGTTCTAGTGTATTTCGAATTCGTAACGACTGTAGCAGGCGGGGCGAAAATCCAATGTCTGTATGCAAAACGTGTTACGTCCATAACCGACAACTCCTTTACTATATAATTGCCGTTGTCATCATAAAAGCAGTGAAAGTCAATTATTACAGCAGCGTTTTCCATTATACTATAAAAAAAAGGAACCACACATTACAAACTAATATTTATAAACACAAAGATCATTACAATAATAATACACAAACTTACGTTTACTGTCGTCCGAACTGAAGCGTGGAGAGAGAATAACTATCGATATCACAGTGAGAATTCTTTTTGTTTTTAACAGATGGAATTTTAGCAGGAGGGGGAGCAGAGTCGCCGTCGGCAATTAATTTGGCACGTACGTAAGATTTTAATAAAACAATTATCAGTTTTAAATAATAATTTTCGGAAACAACCCCCGACTTAAAAAAAAATATAGTTTACCTTGTGGTATAAAATTCAAACTATTAAATTGTCTCTCTCACACACATTCTGATTACTATACAACTAATTGCATGTATGTTCAGATGGTTCTACCGAAATAAACCATTGTATGTATGTGTGTGTGTGTGTGTGTGTGTGTGTGTGTGTGTGTATGTATTCGCTAAATCCGCCTTTCACTTTCTAATATGACACATGACACTCATTAGTTGCACCCATCACAAGTAATTATGGATTAGAAAGTATTCACGTCCAAAACAAACATCGGCTTTCCCCTACCACCAGAGACCAATATATACTCAACAAATTTAACGATAAATTCTCATTTGACTCGCTTGCGTGCACTGACAAATCTATCACGACATTTTTAATAGTTGGAAGACTGTATTATTGTGCAATCGCAGTATACGCAAGTTCCTGTGTGTAGTCAACATACAATAGTTTTGGTGAGTATAATTTATTGTATGTACAGATTTTATTTAAACGTAAAAATTATTTGCATTAAAACATTATTTAATACATGTATGTGTATGTTCAAATCACAATTTATGAAATATATTCTTACCGTATTTTTATATTACACTTCTAATTGAAGATATATATATTTTAATTTAATACATGTGTGTGTAAGCGTATGCGTATGATCAAATTACAATTTTCTGAATATATTCTTAACGTACTTTTATTCTTAACGCACTTTTAATTGAAGATATATATTTGAATTTAATACAATTTTCTGAAATATATTCTTACTGTACCTTTTATACACTTCTAATTGAAGATATATATATATTTTTAGGTATAACTGAATTTATCGGGTTCACACTGACTGCTTGCGTGCATTGATAAATCTATCTCAACAGTTTTTTTTTAATAGTTGAAAGACTGCTTGAATTATTGTACGTCTCAGTATACACAAGTTCCTGTGTGTGTGTAGTCAACATACGCTAGTTTGGTGAGCATAATTTATCAAGTGCATTATTTATTGATTTAATACATGTATGTGTGTGTGTGTGTGTGTGTGTGCGTGATCAAATTATTATTATTATCTGAAACAGAACAGTATATATAGATTCGAGTGGTATGTAAGACGCTGTTATATGTTACTAGTAAAAATTATTTGCATTAAAACATTATTTACTGAATTTAATACATGTATGTGTATGTTCAAATCACAATTTCTGAAATATATTCTTACCGTATTTTTTTTATATTACAGTTCTAATTGAAGATATATATTTGAATTTAATACATGTGTGTGTGTGTGTGTGTGTGTGTGTGTGTGTGTGTGTGTGTGTGTGTGTGTGTGTGTGTGTGTGTGTGTGTGTGTGTGTGTGTGTGTGTGATCAATTTTCTGAAATATATTCTTACTGTACCTTTTATATTACACTTCTAATTGAAGATATATATTTTTAGGTATAACTGAATTTTATCGGTTTCACACTGACTGCTTGCGTGCGTTGATAAATCTATCTCAGCAGTTTTTTAATAGTTGAAAGACTGCTTGAATTATTGTACGTCTCAGTATACACAAGTTCCTGTGTGTGTGTAGTCAACATACGCTAGTTTGGTGAGCATTATTTATTGATTTAATACATGTATGTGTATGTGTGTGTGTGTGATCAAATTATTATTATTATTATCTGAAACAGAACAGTATATATAGATTCGAGTGGTATGTAAGACGCTGTTATATGTTACTAAAATCATAGCAAATATTTTCATTCTAAGCATATTTACTGTTTAATAATAATAATTACAACCCAACGAATGATATATATAGTTTGATGCTTTATAAGTTTGTGTACATTGGTTGTATATTGTAAGCATGAAAGTATTATTTAAATCTGTTTGTGTGTGTGTGCGCGAAAATAAACTTAATTTTCTCGATCTAGCAAATAGTTGGTCTAAGCGTACATGTATTATGTACAAATTGATATATAAAACGTTTACGATACACTAACATAATACCAGCGTTATAACAGTACCTTTTGTTTTTCAGTATTCATTCATTCTCACTTGAAGATCATGGCTAACCTTCAGCAAGAACGTGGGGAGGAGCAGACTGAACAAGGTAAAAAGTCCAATACCAATTGTCACAGTTAAGAAATTATTTTTGTAATTATGTAGTGTGCAAACTTGCTGATGCGAATTAACGTTTGAGTCATACTATGTCTATTGGTGTGTGCATGAAAAGTCTCACTCTTAACATCGTTTAGAAATTGACATGTAGATGAAAATTTTTCATGTTCCTTCATAGGTTTGTCACCTTCTTTCCAATCAACTAATTCAATTCCACAACAAAAGCATTTAACTCTATCGTCTACGAATGACATACTATGTCCACAAACATCGAAATTTCTAGGGTAGAAGTAGAACCCCGCAAACGCTAACTCGTCGGGGCTGATAAACGTCACTTCCCAATACTTGAATGATTTTATTCTTTCACTTTCAATACTAAAATCAGGAGTAGCCGACATCTTCACGGTTTGTAATAAACTGACATATTACCCCCCGACGAGTGTTATTTATTTACTACAAACATGAATTTGTGTGTACACGTTATTTATCAATCCTATTGGTTACTAATACTCATGTTTCTATTGTTTCAGTTGTGACTCGGTTTTATATCGAGAGGAACAGTAGTGTCCGAGGGTGCATCACAACCTTCGACTACATTCCAGTGAACGTCAACGCGTCGGATCATGACATAGTATTCGTAATGACTGAGGCACGTCCTTTATTGCTTGAGGATATTCAGGCAGAGCAGGCACGTTTACGCAATATCAAGTGGCATATTGCGTGCAGGATACGTTTTACCAAAACCGTGGTAGATGGTGACAGTGGTGAGGAGAAAGAGGTAACGAAAGACGCCGTCTTCCACGGACGTTGTCGCACGTTGCTCGCGGACGACAGCGACGAGTTGAATTGTCTACTCGATGAATCCTACGATAAAATCTTCAATAGCATATCTAATTTTACCCGTGACGGGAGCGGATGGTCGGTGGATGCTGTACTGAAGCTGGAACTGGTTGTTGGACGGTACCAGCCTCTAGCAGCGTCCTCCTACCTTCCAACCCCGCGAAAACTCTCACACACCAGGGCAGTAGTCAACATCAGGAACCCCAACGATGAAATGTGTTTTCTGTGGTCTGTTCTAGCCCACATACACCCTCAAGAACGTCATAGAGACCGTGCTTCAAAATACATCCCATTCATAAACACATTAAATATGTCCGGTATCGAGTACTCTGTTTCGTTAAAGTCCATTTCCAAATTTGAAGCACAGAATCCTAACATTTCTATAAACGTTTTCGGCTATGATATAGAAGACAATATCAAAAATGAATCAAAAAATGAGGTTTACCCTCTGAGAATTACCCCGAATAAGGACAGGTCGCATCACGTTAATCTTTTGCTTCTGACCGATACGAATAGCCGAAAACATTACTGTCTTATCAGTAACAGGAATAGATTGTTATCATCCCTAACAAAACATAACAATAAATCATTTTACTGTGACTACTGCCTGCATCGTTTCACCACAGAACATGGTCTGTCCGATCATCTCCCCTACTGCACACCTTACGGCGAGCAGAAGACCAAAATGCCCACGGAGGAGGAGAAGTTTATGTCCTTTAAAAATTACGCGCACTGTCTTAAAGTACCCTTCACCGTCTACGCCGACTTCGAGTCCCTCATCACTCCGCTTCAATCGTGTTCACCTGGTAACAACGTCCCGACGACAGTGCACGAGTTAGGTGAATTCTACTCCGTCGATAGCAGCGGTGCCCGTCAGAAACTAACTTCTCCTCCTGTATCGTCCACATCATACGAAGCGATGCATATCCCGTCAGGCTTCTCCTATGCTATCGTCGATCATACGCACAGCCTTTGGAGAGAGGCTAAAGTTTATCGGGGTGAAAACGTTGTAGACACGTTCTTCTCGTGGTTGTTGAAAGACGCCGAGGATATGATGAAGGTGGTACGACATAACGTACAATTAATTATGTCCGATGATGACAATGTTGTGTTCACTAACGCCACCGTTTGTCATTTGTGTGAGCGCCCTTTGACAGACGATGACAAGGTACGCAATCATTGCCATCTTACGGGGAAATTCTTGGGAGCAGCCCATAATAGTTGTAATCTGAGTTACAAGATGCCTCGTCATATCCCCGTCTTCTTTCACAACCTTCGTGGCTACGACTGTCACCATTTAATGCAGGGTTTAGGGAAATATAAGGACGAACGCGTATCCTGCATCGCAACATCCAGCGAGCGTTACGTGTCGTTCTCCCTGGGTCCCTTGCGTTTCGCAGACTCCTTTCAATTTCTTAATTGCTCTCTGGACACACTCGTTACCAATCTGTCCGCGTCCGGGAGCCAATTTCCTTTGCTCAGAGAGGAAATGCTTAGACGGGGTTTCGATGAACAGACCAATCTGCTCGTACGCAAGGGGGTATACCCATACGAGTACGTTGACATTATTGATCGGTTCAACGAAACAAGTCTACCCGCTCGTGAACACTTTGATAACCGGTTGATGGAATCATCTATTTCGGACGCAGATTACGAGCACGCGCAAAACGTGTGGAGTGCATTCAATCTGCGTACGTTTGGAGATTACCATGATTTGTATTTGTTGACAGACGTAATGCTGCTGGCCGATGTCTTTGAAAGTTTCCGAGACATGGCCTTACGCGATTACTGCTTGGACCCCTGTCATTTTTACTCGCTTCCCGGACTCGCTTGGAACGTGATGCTAAAAATGACCGGGGTCGAATTAGAACTGTTGACAGAAATAAATCTACATCTGTTCCTCGAATCTGGGATCCGCGGAGGCTGCGCGATGATATCCAACCGTCATGCAGTCGCTAACAATCCTCTGATTCCAGATCAGTACGATGTTTCGAAACCGACCTCCTTCATTCTGTATACGGACTGTAACAATTTATACGGTGCAGCCATGTCGCAACCACTCCCTTACGCAGACTTCCGATGGCTCGATCGTAACGAAATCGAGTCCTTGGACGTACGTACTGTGAGTGATGATGCTGACATCGGGTACATCCTCGAAGTCGACCTACACTATCCTAATACCTTACACGACCTGCATTCCGACTACCCGCTTGCACCTGTGCGCCAGCGCATAACACACGATATCCTTTCTCCCTTTTCCAAACGTTTACACGAGAGTATATACAGATCATCGTATAACGAATCAGGGTCATCCGTAGAGAAGTTGTTAACAACTTTGGAGGACAAACAAAATTACGTTCTCCATTATCGAAATTTGAAATTGTATTTAAGTCTTGGTTTAGAGCTGAAAGCGACTCATAGGGTGTTGTGTTTTAAGCAAAGCGCTTGGTTGAAACCGTTTATCGATTTCAACACCCGCAAGAGGCAATCAGCCGTCAACAGCTTTGAAAAAGACCTTTTCAAACTGATGAACAACGCCGTATACGGTAAGTCGCTGGAGAACGTACGGAAACATATAGACTTTGAACTAGTCTCGAATGAACGACGGCTTCAAAAACTAGTTTCCACACCCAGGCTAAAACGTATGATTCGTTATACGAACGATCTGGTGGGGCTTTCACTCCGTAAAAAATCCATTGTTCTTTCTCGTCCCGTGTATGTTGGCTTCACGGTGCTTGACGTTAGCAAAACAATAATGTACGACTTTCATTATCGTTATGCTGTCGCCAAGTACGGCCGCAACGTTAAATTGTTAATGACTGATACAGACAGTCTGATGTATCATATTCAAACATCAGACTTGTATGCAGATATGAAGAAGGACTTGCACGTTTTTGACACCTCGGATTACCCTACGTCTCATCCTTGTTATAGCCTTAAGAACAAAAAGGTTGTTGGACTGTTCAAGGATGAAACGTGTGGTCGTCCTATTAGAGAATTCGTAGGTCTCAGAGCGAAATGTTATTCGTTCCTTGTGGCCCACGAAGATTCTAGCAATGCGAGTCAAAAACGTGTGTGTAAAGGTGTGCCTCGAGTTGCTATTAAGAGGAGTCTGCGACACGATATGTATCGCAAGTGTCTCACTGATCATTGTCCGTTTTCTGTCAGTGCGCTGTGTTTACGTAGCGATCATCATACGTTGTACACGATGCGTGTAAATAAGCAAGCGTTGTCACCGTATGATGATAAGCGTTATATATTAGGCAATGGTCGTGATACCCTTGCGTACGGACATTATCGGATACATGCCGACGACGATGACGACTCTGCTCCTCCACCTGCTAAAATTCCCCGTTACACCACTGGTTAACAAAAAAATTCTTACTGTGATATCTATAGTTATTGCCTCCTCACACTTCAGTTCGGACGGCAGTAAACGTAAGTTTATGTATTATTATTATTATTATTGTAACGATATTTGTGTTTATACATATTAGTTCGTAATGTGTGGTTTCTTTTTTTCAGGTGATAACTATTTCTAGTAGTCTGTGGGTTTTCCTACTATATATATATATATTTTGTAACAGCACTAGTTCTGCATGTACCACGTTAAGGTAACAAACTACTTTTAATAAACAATTTTTTTATCATTGTGTGTGTGTGCGTATGTTTGAATGTAGTGCAGATTCTAATTTACAAAGTTTTGATGAATGGATTTTTAATTTATTTCACTATACGCCTCTGAACCTATATGTAATTATTTGTAACTGCTTTACCTGTTGCAGCAAACGATAACACTAGAACGATTATATTATTATTATTATTATTCGGTGATATATACATACATACAATTTACTTATTAAACACTTCAATGATTGTAACGTCTTACAATGACTATAGCATATTTAAATCTGTTATCTGTTTATTGGCCCTACATGTACACGTTGTATGTATGTGTATGATTACGTTGCGATTGCGTCTGTGTGTGGGCGCGTTGCGTATGTGTGCGTATGCGTATGTGTGTGTGTGTGTGTGTGTGTGTGTGTGTGTGTGTGTGTGTGTGTGTGTGTGTGTGTGTGTGTGTGATTACGTTGCGTATGCGTCTGTATGTGCGCGCGTTGCGTGTGCATCTGTGTGTGATATTTAACATGATTTTAATGTTGTTGTTGTAGTGTTATGTTGCAGGTTGCTTCTTCTACAAGTACGACACACAATTATATATAAACTTTCGAAAAATATCAATTTCTAATGTATTTATTTAATTGTGAATTTTATATTGTGAATGTTAAAATATATTTAATCATTTAAACAAATTATGACTTTATTTTATTTCACTCTACACCTCTGAACATGTGTACAATTAATTTATTTTTTGTGAACTGTTACATCAGAAGATTTGTATGAATTTCAGCCGCCGTTTTCATGTGTGTGTATAATTTTAATTTATTTCGCTATACACTACTGAACCTATGTGTGTGTGTGTGTGTGTGTGTGTGTGTGTGTGTGTGTGTGCGTGTGTGTAAACTGCAACCTTAAAACAGAAGTATTGTCTGTAACAACATAACAGGTAAGTAGTTCATTGACGCCAAATATATATATTTCTAACAAGGATCAATCACACTGACTGCATTAATTAATTATTTAATACATTGAAAAATGAAGACGACGTTTTGACAACGAAAGAGAGATAGTGCTAAAATTATTTATTCATCACACCGACTACTCAATGTACGAGAGGGGGACAGGAGAAAGGGTATGGAACCTTGCATAGTTGAAACGTGTGAAAGTGAGAGAGAGAGAGAGAGAGAGAGAGAGAGAGAGAGAGGACGTTACTATTTGTTGACACAGTTGAAACAAGTGAGAGTGAGAGAGAGAGAGAGAGAGAGAGAGAGGACGTTAATATTTGTCGAATAAATATAAACTTTCTAATTTCATATACATGCGCTCGGTACTGACCACAGAGAGAGAGGAGAACGGTTTGAGCATAACGTTTGACAACAAGAGAGAGAGAGAGACATACACAACGTGTGAGAGAGAGAGAGAGGGAGAGAGAGAGAGAGATGACGAATAATACAGAGGTTGGTACATCTAATCATATAGATTTAATATACATTATAACACACGACAAATTTGGAATCATGTAAAGGTTGGTACACCTAATCATATATTTTAATATACACTATAATGCCGGTGAGCATAACGTTTGACAACGAGAGAGAGAGAGAGAGAGAGACATACACACCGTGTGTGAGAGAGAGAGAGAGAGAGAGTAACAATTATGATCATATATAGTTTGAATTTCCCACCTCAGAAGAGAAAGAAATTTTGGCAGATCTGCTCTATACACGCACACAATAATTTAAGATTGGTAACCCTGATCATATATTTTAATATATACACTATATAACACATATTTGAATTTCCCTCCCCCCACCGCAGAAAATGTTGACAACCCTGCTCATATAAAATATCTATACACTATAATAATACTACAGAGGTTGGTACACCTGATCATATAGATTTAATATACATTATAACACACAACAAATTTGAACTCATGCAAAGGTTGGTACACCTGATCATATATTTTAGTATACACTATAATGCTTCGAGTTGGAACCACCCCCACCCACTGATATGAAATAAAAAAACCTCCCACCCAACACCACCCACTGATATGCAAATCAGCTTTCTTAAAAAAATAAAAAATTATATTCACGGATGCTGGTGGTCCATTGAACATCATCCCACCCCCTTGATATGCAAATCAATTTAATTAAAAAAATAAAAAAACCAAATAAAAAAAATAAAAAAATTTATTCGTGGAAATTCGCGGTGCTGTGGTCCATCGGGATGCTGCGGGTCCAGCGGTGGCGGCGTCATCTCTGAGATCATGTTTTTTAGTGTTTTTTAAGAAAGGCGGCATTCCTTTGTGGGTTTGAATCCTCATTTTCCCTCTACTGAAAGGGCATATGGTATAACTAAAGATATTTACAATAAAAAGTGCATATCTAAAAATGCGAAAATAAGGCATTACAGTACAGTAGTGAGGCCAGAATGCCTATATGTAAGTGAATATCTAGCATTGAATTATAATTTATACAAACTAGAAATATTGGAAAGACGAATTATTAGGAAAATATTAGGCCCACGAAAAACTTCAGAAGGTTAGAAATTGAGAAGTAATGATGACATATATCAAAGTATAGAAAATATAACAGAAACAATGAGAAAAAGAACAATATTATTTTTTGGACGACAATAGTTTGACAAAGCAAATCTTCAGATATCTGTGGGGGAAGAAGTCAACATTAAGTTGGATTAAAGAAGTCCAAAAGGATTTAGAAAAAAATAATATACACGCAGAAGGAGCAATTGAAAGAGACTTTTTCGGGCAAAAGTGTTGAAAATGGAGGGAGTCCAGGGTAAGAGACATAAAAACGCAGGTTCAAAGTGGACTGTAGAAAGGAAGAAGAGACACAGTGAGAAGATGAAAGAATATTGGAAAAAAGAAAAGAGCAAAGAGTAAAGAATTGAAATGGCATGTGGTCCTTAGATGGCCGATACGATAAAAAACTGGATAAGAGTTTTTCGAAGTAATGAGTACATGTAGTACTATGTTAAGCGCACTAACATCGATGATGTTAAGTAACATGGTGGTGTCCGCACGTTTCGCATGTCAAATGTTTGTAACATCCCTCTTCAGGTATCAGGGTCCCCCATTGTCCGCAACACTTCGCAACGTCCCCGTTCTCCACACTATTCGCGACACCGAAATCGGGGCCGTTTCTTATGCGATGGCGACACCCCATTCACCATCCATACCAAACAGTTCAAGGAAGTAGTCTGAACTCGGAAGGCTATGGCTACAGTCTTCCGGGATTGGAAATGTCTACTCCTTGTTGAATTTATGCCCCATGAAACCACAATAAATGTCGAAACTTATCGTGGAACATAAAAAAACATTCAAAATAGCAGTAGGGCCTCTTCTCTAGCGGCATTTTTCTTCTCCATGACAATGCACGTGCTCATGCTGTGGAGAAAACAAAAGCTATTTAAGTGGGAACTTTAGCCATCCAGCCTATAGTCCCGACGTTGTCTACACTGACCAACACCTGTTTTCTAAACTGAAAGAATTTTTTTCGGAGGAAAGCGTTTCGAGAGTGATCAAGACTTACAGAAAACGGTGATTTCTTACACTGAAGGCGGACGCATATGATGCCGAAATACAAAAACTCATCAAACGTTATGACAAATGTGAAATGTACAAGGTGAATATGTAGTAACGTGGCTTAAGATTAATTTAAGTTAACTGTTATTTTTTATCATAAAACGAGTATTGCTTTACAAACGGTGTTCGTACTTACGGAATCGTCTTGGCATGGTTCAATCACAACCAATACAATCCCATAGGTAAAAGCATGTTTCTGGTCATCAAACACCGATCCAATACACAATAGCCTCCAAACTGACGATTAATGCAAATCTTACTACTTTAAATTGATATAGGCTATAATTTAATGTGTTACGTAGGCTGGACTCAGTTTGGTTAAAATTACTTACTTCGGCAACAAAGAAGTAGTTTGTTGTTAAAATTTCTTCCCGGGCTGTTTGGCCATGGTCCAAAGTTTTCTTCAAAACCAGATGTTTCGGCAGTGCCATCGACTGCCATCATCAGTGAAAATCGAGTACGCTAACGTGAGGTGGTATACGTTAATGACCACAGTACTGTGGTTAAGGCTCAATAGTACTGTGGTCACTAACGTATACCACCTCACGTTAGCGTACTCGATTTTCACTGATGATAGCAGTCGATGGCACTGACGAAACGTCTGGTTATGAAGTAATCTTTGGACTACACCAAACAGTCCGGGAAGTAATTTTAACCAAATTGATATATAATTTGTTTATAACAAAGCCGGAATCTGTTTTACTATGGTATTTGGCCAAAACTGTTAAGTAGGTTCCAGAGTTGCCCAAAGTGTCCGTCTTTGGTATGGATTCTTGCCTGGCAATGTTACTCTAATTCGACACATCCAAAAATAGGTGTATTCCATTGTTTTTCTTGTTAAAAATGATCATATCTGCTGTTAAATCTTTCAGTACATTAAGCGTGCCCGTGATATCATCACCCATATGTCTCTGGCAATGTATCGTTATCCTACTGGTAATCTACGTTAGGTTATCCTAGACTAGAAATGAGTTTATTAGTTATCGTCAATTAACAATCAGTGAAAAGTTTTGTCGGGCTTGGTCATTAACTAGTTACAATTTTAAAAACATTTGCGTCGGAATTAAATTTGCCATAATCGTCATCTGGATATGCAAACGGCGATTCGGGATCATGAGTGTTTAATGTGTAAGAATGAATGTGTGTGTTTTACATATTTCACACAAATTATTATTCTTATGTTAGCTATAACTATTATAATATTCCATAAATATCATTCTTCAATATTTGTTATTAATTTTTGTGTACGCCACGTGTAGAGGTCCTGATTTTGACAATAAATTTCGAACCTCAACGAAAAAGTTTTAAAACTGCTAAGCTCCTTGAGCTGAAGAACGGGACCGCATTTTTAACTAAATACGTTTATGGTTCAGTAAATTTCAGCATTAGATAATGTTTAAGTTATAAAAACCCTGATTACTCTACTATATTTTTTAGTAAAATAACAATTATAAAGCAGACCATAAACATACAATAAACACTAAAAATTTCCAAATACTGCAGTTCTTTTTTATATTTAACTATATAATCATGTTGCCTAAATGAGAAATTATTTATTCCCACCTTTTATGTGTGTGTATGTTTCGTAGATACCTGTAGGTCTGTGTCTGATACATTTCACATTTATACATAACTCATAACAATATACAAAGTTTTTTGGAAACATAGCTTACAAAATTTTTGAAGGCGATCCAAACTTGAGTGTTGACAGATATTAATTCTGTCAGATTATTAAAGACATCAATTTTATATTTTGAATATAACTCCTTATAACCTCAACCCGCATAGACTTTTATTGTATTCATAAAATTCTGAGCTTCATTTTTGGCTCCAGATGTCCTAAAAGTTAAAAAATTTTCATATTAAGCGCTCCATTCGGATTTGGGTTAAAATTGTTTATTCTGAAACCAGGCTGGAATTTTAATAATTTTCTCAAACATTGTATTCCTTTTTCAGGCTCTCGTATCATAAACTTTGAAATTCCTAAAACTGTACACTGTATTCAGTTTGGTTGAAGTTCCATTCGAGCTCTTCAAACAGAGCGAAAATTATAAAATAAATACCGCCTTTAATAATATTAAAAAAAGTTTGTATCTTCTCTACTCGTTGCTGTAACGTAAAGGTTATTTATTGACAATAAGGGACCATTTAAAAAATATGTCTTCCTTTCACTTAAAGATTTTCCCCAATGAGAGAACAAAAATTATTAATAACAAAATAATGAGTGATGATATTTATGGAACAGTATAATTATTAACAGATTTTACGCTGTTGCACACCACTATATCAAAAATTCCCGATAAGCGCTTTCGAGCCTCTCAGTACGTGATCAGATCGGAAATATACAATAATTAGAAGAACAATGTACAATTCTGTAAAAGATTATCTGGAATTTCTTATATAGAGGTGCTGGGGCGAACCTAGGATTTCATTTCGGGAGGGGGGGATTTTTTCCAACCACATATCGTTTTCTTAGAGAAATGTTTTTCTTGTGTTATAATGGGTATCGTACCAACAAATTAAAACTAATTTGGAAAATAATAGCTGTAATTCACTAATTTCATTAAAATCAATTAAAAACTTACGTCGGATAGACTTCCAGTTTGTCTTTGAAGCCTAATAATACCATTCTGTGAAATATAAATGCTTCAAAGAGAAGATTAAAATTAAGAAAGTGAGGGTTAACAGCATGTGTATAAATGCTGTGGATATAAACCTATATAACAGATATACGTTTTACAGCATGTAAAATAATGTTAAATAGTTTGTTAAAAAATATAATGATTGTCAGCCTTTTTCAAAAGGAAAAATAGAAAAAGAAAGAAAGGTAAAAAACTGAAGAAATAAATATAACTATATATTTTGTTAAATAAGTGTTCTATTTATCCTCCTTGATATTTTAAAAAATATGTGAATTATTTATGCTTCGTTATATGTTAATTGCATGTTTCATTAAAAAACAAACGAAATATTTAAGTAAATTTGGTCAAATAAGGCGTGTTAATTACCGAGTACATAGGATAACACTGGAACTGTTCGACTCCTAACATCACGTGACTTCAAAAATCTCGTACGCTCCATGGCCTGTATTTTTCGTAGGCCAACTACCGGGTAAAAGCAAACAATTCCTTCCTTGCGAAATTAAATAAATCAGCTGACATGGCTCAAGCATAGTGTAAAGCACGTCGTCACATGAATCATATGTTTCAAGTTGCTTGTAACCAGCGGAAAATCGTGTCCTCCTACTCTCTTTCAAGTCGACTTCTTTCAATTTTTCACCATTTCATTCAACATGTGTCATATTTGTTATCGAGAATAAGGCCTATTATTGTAGATTATTTAAACTTGTCATTGCCCTAAGTTGTAATTTTTTAGAATTGACAATCTTGTAAGTCAATTAATTGCATTTCAAAAAACACGCAACCAGTTAAAAATTTTTTTGTCCAACATCCTTTCAATATTTTCAGATTATGTGGGGGGGGGGATATATGCCCCATATCCTCCTTAGGTTCGCCCCTGTAGTGGCGTGCAACAGCGTAATTTCTGTTTGTGATTATAACCACTAACACAAATTTATTATTTAAAGTATAATTATTATTGCGAACATAAGAATAACCATTTATGTACAATAGTATGTAAAATATGGTATTATGTAACATACACACTTCTGACCCGGTGTCGATTAATAGTTTGACTCGTTTATTGTTAATAGGTAAAGAAAATATTTAATGTGTCTTCTACGCTTTGCTCAACACATTTTTTACGTACTTAATTCGGGTCCACTCTACTCATGTACAGTAGGCCTATGTCAGCATTCAATTATCAACTTTAGTATCATTATCTCAGTTCTACATATATTATCTACTGGCTTTTTGTGTGTTTTTGTGTCTACGTTTTTTTATTATTGCTTACGTGTTTATACGATCTTTAAATTAAGTTTTGATGGTACGTGAACGTTAGGTTGGAACGTTTCCGCTCAACGTTTCGACCAGTAAACAATCCGTATCGAGTAAGTTAAACTAGTACATTAAATACAAACTTCAGCCTACTCGAGATTCGTTCACGAACAAGAGTGAACCGTAAAAAAAAATAATAAACCACGACCACCACCATAACCTACAAAGTTAAACAAACTATAGAAAACGAAAATAAAAAGAACCGCTACTTAACCTCTTAAGTCCGCTGGACAGCACCGGGAAGCACAACCACACTAACGCAAGTTCACACAACGAACAACGTCAGAGGCAAGCAGTGCCAAGTTTAAATACAACACTAAGCACTCTGGGCTGTGCCAGTCAGCCTAGTAAAGATTTAGCCTATTTAGGATCTTAATTAAGAATTTAAAATATTATGTATGTGGGGGTGGGCTGTGGGTGTTTAGTAAACTACCAGAGGCATTGCTGGTCTCTGACGTTCGTTGTGCAAACTTGCGTCACTGTGGTTGTGCTCCGGGTTCTGTCCAGCGGATAAGTAATGGTTTTATTTTATATAGTTTTCCTACAGTTGGGCTTAACTTTGCAGGCGGTGCCAGTTTACTCTTTTGATGATTCACGCTTGGTAGTGAACAAATCTTGGGTAAGTTTGTATTTTATGTACCACTTCAATTACATTACCGCTAAATACTGTACTAACTCCGAGGCTATTCTGGTAAAATCCAGAATACCACTACCAACTACTGGAGGCTACCAGGAGTAACACTCCTGGTGGTGGTGGCTACTGGAGGTTTCCAGTAGTAAAATCTCCCCTGGCTGCGTTACGGCGCTGCCCAGGGACAGGTCAGTGGTGGTCGGCACCTTATTGCCTCTGAGGTTGCATGACTGGCTACCATTCAAGGTTTTCTCTCCTAGGCTTTTCCGCTATCTCCTCTGTTGAGATCATTCTTTTCCATCTTAGAGACCGTTGGCCGGTTTTCACCGTTAACCCCCGGCGGGGGCCTTTACTGGGTACTACTATCCGGAGCCAGATGGACCCAGGTTTTTTAACGAGGTTTTTACTCCTCCGACTCCTCCTTCCCCATTACTTACGAGATGAGTACCGCGCTTGTCGCCGGCAATGGCGGAGTTCACAGGAAATGAAATTTTTCAGGTTGGTCAAAGGGTGCACTTTACGAGACAGAATAAGTAACGCTAAGATAAGGAGGGGATTTCAAATTTTTAAATTACAAGATAGAATTACGGAATACAAGGCCAACAGGTGTAAGCATTTGGAAAGAATGCAGCAAGATCGCCTTAACAAACTTGGATTGAATTACAAACCCACAGGGTATCGTTGTATGGGACGTCCGAGGACGAGGTGGTTTCCGGAATAGGCACTGCAGCCCAATCCGTGAAGTGGAGATGGCGATGATGACTTCAATACACCTGAAGGCGACCACAGATTGTTTAGTGGTAGAAAAGTTGTGTGATAAATAACGTTTTCCTGGAGTTGTTTAACTTTGTAGGTGGTGGCAGTTTACTCTTTTGATGGTTCACGCTTGTTAGTGTATAAATCTCGTTTACTCTCATAATCCCATTTTATATAGTTTTCCTGAAGTTGTTTAACTTTCTAGGTGGTGGCAGTTTACTCTTTTGATGGTTCACGCTTGTTAGTGAATAAATCTCACTTACTTTCATAATCCCATTTTATATAGTTTTCCTGCAGTTGTTTAACTTTGTAGGTGGTTGCAGTGTACTCTTTTGATGGTTCACGCTTGTTAGTGAATAAATCTCGTTTACTCTCATAATTCCATTTTATATAGTTTTCCTGCAGTTGTTTAACTTTCTAGGTGGTGGCAGTTTACTCTTTTGATGGTTCACGCTTATTAGTGAATAAATCTCGTTTACTCTCATAATCCCATTTTATATAGTTTTCCTGCAGTTGTTTAACTTTGTAGGTGGTGGCAGTTTACTCTTTTGATGGTTCACGCTTGTTAGTGAATAAACCTCGTTTACTCTCATAATCCCATTTTATATAGTTTTCCTGCAGTTGTTTAACTTTCTAGGTGGTGGCAGTTTACTCTTTTGATAGTTCACGCTTGTTAGTGAATAAATCTCGTTTACTCTCATAATTCCATTTTATATAAGTTTTCCTGCAGTTGTTTAACTTTCTAGGTGGTGGCAGTATACTCTTCTGATGGTTCACGCTTGTTAGTGAATAAATCTCGTTTACTCTCATAATCCCATTTTTTATAATTCCTATATTTATTACTTTTGCTACACTTGAGAGACATGTTATGTGAGCTTCAGGCTATTAAAATTATTTTTTCTGTTACTGATAATACACCGTCCTATTATAAGCAAAATAAGTTACTCTTATATACCTTGGAATCCCTGCAGTAAGCATATTCTGTTTGAAATGCAACGCAAGCTTATCGACAATCTCCGGTACGGTCTACCAATGCTTCGCTTACAATGAGTCTTCGTTTATCGAATTCTAGTCGGGCGCGTCGAATGTCTGATATCCAATAATTCTGTTCAAAGCTGTTTATGATTTCAGCGTATAATTCCAACCTTATCTCGTACAACAGTGCACTACAGGCGTACGTATAATCTGTTCAAAGAAAGAAGGGCTCTTACTTTAGAATTATCACGGTATCTGAGATACAAAATAAATTCTCTGTGATAATCCTCCTTTGTTGCTGTATTTCTTCCTGTTCATTCATATTTGTTGTATTTTCCGTTATTTTCTAGGGCAATGAAATTCGGAAAAAGTAACGGGTGTTTTCTTCTTTATGACACAGGTTTTTTCTTCCTGACATCCTGTTGGGGTAGTTTTAGGAAACTGCTCCTAAAGACGGAAGTGCAACTAGGTGGCTAACGGCTTGTGACGGACAAGCCACGGAAGACCACTTCATTCAGGACCCAAGGGATATCCTAATAAAAGCAGCGTGCTGGAATCTTCTTACGTGAAATTTTCTTCTTCTTCTTCTTCTTCTTCTTCTTCTTCTTCTTCTTCTTCTTCTTCTTCTTCTTCTTCTTCTTCTTCTTCTTCTTCTTCTTCTTCTTCTTCAGCGGCGCGACAACCCATTACTGAGTCAAGGTCTCCTTTAACAGCCTCCGCCAGTTGCCCCGGTCAAGTGCAGCTACTCTCCAGTTCCGGGTCCCAAGGATATGACGCGCACCATAATTCACACCGTCCTCCCAACGTAGTTTGGGTCTACAAACTCTCTTGGTGCCATAGATCGGTTCTGTGAGTGCCTTTCTGAGTATTTCATTCTCCCCCATTCTGATAACATGTCCAACCCACCTGAGTCTACCAAGTTTTATAACTTTCACACTCTCTGGTTCATTCAGAAGAGTGTTCAGTTCTTGATTGGTCCTTTTCATCCATTCTACACATATTGGACCAAAACTACTGCGGAGGATTTAGCGTTCATGAACCAGCAGGCTTGACTCAGACTTTCTAGAAATGGTCCAGGTCTCAGAACCATAGGTGAGAACTGGGCGGATCAGTGCTTTATACAGAAGCAGCTTGATGCTCCAGGCAATTGTTCTGCTCTGTAACAGGGGTCTGAAACCAAAGAAGCAGCAATTAGCTGAGGTGATTCTTCGCTTTATTTCTTCTGCTGTTTCCCCATCGGAGTTAACTTGGCGTCCTAAGTAAACAAAGTTGTTGACTTTTCCGAAGGAATAGATGACAATTTGGACATGCTCTCCTTCCCTAGCTTCCTGTCCTGTGACCATGTATTTTGTCTTGCTACGTGAAATTTTCTAGGGACAGAATAGTTCTCGATCTCGGGTGGGGAAGACCTGGAGCTCAGTTCATCGATACCATTGAAGGTGAATGCCCCCGCCTCTGTCACGTGATTAAAGGGCTGGTATTGTAGAGGGAACGCATAGAGGATCTATAGATCATCTTGCTGCCCACCAACCTTAGGGTTGCGGAGAAGAGGAGAGGAAAAAGGAAATCCCTTTCGGCTATTAGAATATACCTGTCCACTATTATATGACAATAGTTACTAATAATATGCACTAAAACAATTCTTCACTCAGTCATATAAAGTAAAATATCCTAATATCTTAAATATTTTCTGTACAGAAACAGATTCAATAAGTGGAAAGGAAAAGTAGTCGCTGACCTGGCGCAACATTACTTGTCAGTGATTTTCAATCTCAGTGTTGTTTTGTTTTGACATACATTGTCATTGCACTCATTCTTTCCATTTATTATTATTATTATTCCGGCAGTACAATGTTTACACATTTTCCGGAACCAAAGATTAAAGAAGTGATTGAATTCACATTTACCTTTATTGAATCCATCCGGCTGCAACCTATTTGGTTTTTTAACATTTTATTTTTTCCAATGAATGGGGGAGTTGGCACATTGCATTAACCCCTAACCTGGAAGACCAGGAATTTTTAATCAAGGTTTACTTCCTTTAGCCTTTGATAAACCAACATCCAACTACAAAGCAGCAGCTGCTAGTTTTGGTCCGCCTCGGGTATTGTATTTCCCCGGTACCCACCATATCTGGTGAGCGCCCGATGGGAGACTAGCAACTCCACACGGGTTCTCCCTTTCTTTCTATTTGTAAGTAGTTAATAGTCGTTAGTTTGCTTACAGTAGCCGTATTCGGTTTGACAGCCAATGTAGACCTTCGTTCAAGTAATCATACAATTATTATCAATGTTAATACCTACTAAAAATTTATACCGCTTAGTTAAGTCGCATTCACCTCACAGATGTCAATCTAGTATCGCTCTATGTCTTAATACACTTTCGCAATATAAATATGAAAGTTACACGTAAAAGTACTACATAGTCTTGCAGCGGCGTAACTACAAGGGGGGGGGGAACAGCCCCCCAGAGTTATTACAAATTTCAGCGAAATTCCATAATCACTTAACGTATGCCAGTTGCTTGTGTTATAACAAGGCTTATAAATAATTGTATAAATAAAAGGAATTACAATAAATTTTTCCTGAGGAAAATGGGGAGTCCAACCTTCAATCTAATATCATCTCTCCTCTCCCCCGAACCAGCTTTAGTTACGATATTGAAGGTTTGTACATATAAAGAATGTATAAATAATAATAATGATAACAATAATTTTTTTTAGGATGGGGAAAATGCTTTATGCGGAGACGGTGCTTCCCCTGGTATCACCCACTAAAAAACCCACCTCTAATTCAGGCATTCATATCCATCCTGGAACCACTTAACGTATTACTTCAGGATGGAGCCCATTGCGTATTGCGCCCTTTTCGGTCTCCTTCTAATTGTTACTTATCTTCTATTGCCCGTTGGGTGCAAGTTGGACCTGTCTTTTTCATAGTAGGATCCGCTGAATAAAATGATAACAACAACAACAATAATAATAATAATAATAATAATAATAGTAGCAATGGTAGTAGTAGTAGTAGTAGTAGTAGTAGTAGTGGTAGTAGTAGTAGTAGTAGTAGTAGTAGTAGTAGTAATGGTGGTAGTAGTAATAATAGGATCTCCCTTTACAGTCATCTCAAACTCCTTGAAGATTTCTATCTAACAGGGAAGCAGAGCGACTGTGTATTCTCATGTGAAGAGAGTGACAGAACAGCATGGATACTTTGGTGTATGCGCTCTATTTCAGGGGGAACGTGAATATCCCATAGAAGAAAGGGATATATCGGCCTACTACACGTGGATACAATCGATAGTCAACTCCAGTACCTTCGCAGCAGTCTTCCTAAAGAATTAATGTTGTAATTGGAACAGGCAACGTCTTGACTATCACAAACTCTGTTCGTCATTCTGATGGATCTCGGACATTGGAGCCGACGTGTCTTACGTAAGGAACTATCCCAGAGACGTCTATATACATATATGTTTAGTGTTCTTATATTTTCAAGGGTCGTAACTCCCGCATGTCCACGATTGGCTTCGTATGAAGAAGAACGCTGACTGATTCCACGATACTGTTGATAAGAAAAAACCCTTTTTCGGACCGCCTCGATCTTCTGATCGGTGCCGTCCCTTGTATATCCCCCAATCACTGAACGATACACCAGACTCGGTCGAACAATGATTTGGTTTAGCCGGAAGAATACCAATAATAACATAACAACAACAATAATAATTATAATAATACTTTATAATAAACCCGTATATTCCATGTAGAATAGTGGTCACTCAGTTTCTAGACTTAATTAGCCGCTTACCACACATTTTCACCAGTTTAATCTCCTATTCCTTGAGACCTATATATGTCCTTATTTCTTCAAATAGCCTTTTATAACTTTCCCTATTCTGTATTTGCTTCCTCCGTCTTACTAGTCCCACATTTTTTACAGTCCTTGTTACCTGATGCATACACACACACGCGCGCACGCGCGCATACGTACAGAACAACTTTCGTATATTTACGTAGGTAATGTAGGATAAATAGCCTATCTTTGTTTTTGAGTTAAGAAAAAACAGGAGGCTAAAGGGTCTATCAAGCAATTATTTTACAATTCTAAAAACTAAAAAGTTTTGAGAATGCGTTTTTTAATGACCAGCGGTTCAATACTTCCACTTCTCAGTAAATAGTCTATTAATCTTATCACTATTATTTAAATAATATATTTGTTTTACGGTGAAGATATCCTTTTCTCTGATTGGTATTTTGTTGTATCAATTTATTGTTTCACCTGAAGACGACATCGGAGTCGAAACATTGTGGTTTAACCTGCACGCACGACGTCTAACGTCCGGAACGCTGTAATTTGTAATAATAATTATTTTACAATTAATGTTATTAAAATATAATTTTTGTCGACGGTACTGCAACTTTGTCAGGCGTCAGAAGTCATAAGCGAGAATGGGATACGTACTGACAGCCGGCTGACTAAATCAAATGGCAGTTAACCAGTACCTGTAAGTTTTACGGACAAAATAAAAAACGGCACACGGTCTTAGGGTACGGTATGTCCGATTCGAATTGAAGCAGGAAGTCGAGGCGGATAAAACTCTGTAGTCGTATGCACCAGACGGTAATGACCCGGTGACTTATCGTTCACTTTTCGGCGATCTTTACCGTTTGTACTGAGAAACGAATTGTAGCTGGTTTTTGAACGAGCGAAGCGAGTTCTCAGTTTCAACTCGACCTTTCGGCATCGGTTTGTCTGTCTGCCTTGCAATCACACGATAACTTTAGAATTCTTCAACGGATTTTCGTATAACAGCTCACGTCTCGATAATTTTTACTCCACAGACGCTATAGTTTTACTTCCATGTTCCGTAATGAAATGGAAGTATGGTGATCGCAAGGAAAATCGTGTTCGAGATAAGGGCTGATTCTGATTGTACTACCCTCAGAACATTAAGAAAAGACATTTTCGGAAAAGTGTCTGTGTGTAGAATTTTTTCTATGGCGAATGATAGCCTGACTGCCGAAAATTCAAACAGAATCAAATAATTTTTTGCATATATGACTGAGCCGTAGAAGTCTCAAGACCCATTGATTTAGGTGAAGATCGGTTAAGGGGAATGGGTAGTTTACCTTCTAGGTTTTATGTATTAACAAGAGTAAAGTACTTAATTCTGATAAATAAAGTATCCTGAAAAGAAGGTCGTAATAATCCACAGTAGAAAGGTAGATGAAATATCTACAAATTAAAAGGGTAGTTGAAGGGGGAGGGGCTAATTTTTTATATGTGTATTACGTTACCGGCAACGAAGAAGTAGTTTGTTGTTAAAATTTCCTCCCGAGCTGTTTAGCCGTAGTCCAATGTTTTCTGCAAAACCAGACGTTTCGGCAGTGCCATCGACTGCCATCATCAGTGAAAATCGAGTGCGCTAACGTGAGGTAGTATACGTTAGTGACCACAGTACTGTGGTTAAGGCTGAAGAAAGAAGTAGTTTTTATGGAAGTATTTCAATTCGAAAATGATTTTAAATATAAATCTTTGAACAATGAAATCATGTATGGTTCTCCATGCCGATATTTTATATTGATCCCCAAAAATAGGGAGGCGGAAGAATAAATATGAGGGGAGTGAAATTAAAGAGAATTCAACTAGAATCAGAATGTAGTTTTCCGTTTTGTAAATTTCAAAACTTTAGGATGTGTGTGTGTGTGAGACCCAAGAAAAGGGTCAAATTTTTTTTATTTAAAAATCTTTCCGTATATCAGAGTACAGGGAATTCTATCCCGAATCCGAATGACATTTTTACTCTGCAAATGTTAAAATTGAGGGATCACTTCTAAATTTTTGAAAAACAGGAGTGAAAATTTTAAGAAAATTGTCAAAGTATATACGGGGTATCCCACCGAAGGATTTTATTTTATTTTTAGTTGTGACGGACTTTATTTAAAACACTACTCAGTATCTTATATAATTTGACAAGATTAATATTTCACATCCCCTGCAAATTTTGAGCCCCCTTAAAAAATTGTTAAGCCTTAAAAAAACTTGACACGGTGTTATAGGCTGTATGCTAAATTTTTGAAAAACAGGAGTGATGAAAATTGTCAAAGTATATACGGGGTATCCCACCGAAGGATTTTATTTTATTTTTAGTTGTGACGGACTTTATTTAAAACACTACTCAGTATCTTATATAATTTGACAACATTAATATTTCACATCCCCTGCAAATTTTGAGCCTCCTTCAAAAATTGTTAAGCCTTAAAAAAACTTGACACGGTGTTATAGGTGTTATGTATTTTGTAAAAAATATTAGATACAGACTTGTGGATATCTTCGGAAACCTACATAAACTTAAAAGCCGGTATAAATTATTTGTCGTTTAGACATTATGGTTAAATTTTAATTAACAACCAATGCTGTGGTGTGGAAAATTTAGTGTTTGTTGAACGATTGACAGCTTTATAATTGTTAGTTTACTAAAAAAAAAAATAATAGGTGATCGGGACTTTTGAAATTTTTCTGATTACTGAAAAATTATCTAATATAGAAATTTCGTTCTCACAATATATGTATTTCGTTCAAAACTGAGAGCGAGTTCTGCAGCTCGCTAATTTAGTCTCGGTTCGACGCCGTAAAAACGTCTGCGCTTTGATTTCTAATGCCGGACTTAACTCCCACTGGGGTATTTTAAAATACCGGAACAGGGAGCGACGAGTATTGCTGGATTAATATTGACTGGTCGTGCCGCACGGGTAACGAAAGTAGACCGGGTTTGCAACACACGCGCCGGTAACAAATGTAGACTGGATTTTCAACACAAGTATCGCTATAATCCCAATGTTGCGAAGGCAACGAACATTTGGAGAATTTTTAATGATACCTTGTTAGCGAGGTTTTGGGTTCCCTACGGTCGGAGTGGGCCCGTCCTGCACCGTATCGATTACGTGGGTCTCGCTGCGCGCAGTTTCACTCTTCTTTAGTTCACAAGGTCACTGTACATTCACACCTCTGTTTTCTAATTAAATATTGATACAGTTATTTTTTTCATAAATACAACCATAAAATCCATACGGTGACCTTCGTTTAATCCGACAGAAATAAAAAGTTCCAAACAAACTTAAATGTAAAAGTTAACCTTCGTTCGTGTCGTACTATTTCGAGTCGTTTTAAATGTTTGTCCAGCTGTACTGAATATTTTTCTTATAGCTAACACCGAGTACTCTGTTCCTAGGAAATTAAACTAGATGGATGCAAACGGAATCAACTGCGAGCGAAGGTTAAGGTTAATCCGAAATAGTCCAGCCTTACCTATGTGACGTTTTTCCCGTAGCTAACTCAATTTACCTTGAACACGGGTGAAATAAAAATACGTTACAACTAGACGATAACAGGACAACTTAGTTTTCCAATTCTACTCTCACCGTAGGATGCACGTATCGTTTTATTAATATGTGATTTACGAGACGTGTACATTTGACGTAATTCAAAACCAAAAATTATTTTCCGTGGTCTACATAATTTGACACTTAAAAATTTAATCATTTACGCCCGACAGAGTAATTAAAATAAAGCGGAAGTTAATAATGTATTAAATGTACGTTCACGTCAGAAGATAACGTATTGAAAGAAAAGGAATCTGTTTTTTTTTGTTTTTTTTTTATACAGCTTTGTACAGTATTGAACGGCATTGTAAATATCTTAAAAACAAAAAACTGCTTCAGAAACCTGGACAGTGACAAAAAATAGCGAGAGACTTCTAGGTTGCTGCGAAAGACGGATTCTAAGAACAATATTTAGTGAAGTACAAGAAAATGGAATGTGGCGCAGGCGCTATAATTATGAACTATACCATCTTTACAAAGAGCCGGACATTGTCAGGATAAGGAAAATACACAGACTAAGGTGGTTTGGACACATAGAGAGAATGGAGGAAGGACACCCTACACATTTTCTACCAGAAACCAATGGGTAGTAGAAAAAGGAGAAGACCCAGAAGTAGATTCAAAGACCAGATAGAGGAGGACCTCGGAACATAAGCTGAACATAAGAAACTGGAAAGCCAGGGCATGCAATGGAATGGAAGGTATGAAATCGACTCTTGGAGCAGGCCAAGACCCACCAAGGGTTGTAGAGCCACGGTTGAATGACTAAAAAATAAAATACTAAGCTTGCCAGGCATAAGTAAAATAAATTTCCTTCAGTGGACTTGAGGAAGGCGATTCTTTGAGATTTTATGGAGGAGAAATTTCGCTGCGTGTCTCGGGTGGTTCCGCGTCTATAATTTGCAACGAACGCAGAAACAAAGCACTGCGGACCGACAGAGATAGACGGACCACAGAATATTGTCTACAGTCGAAGAAAACGACTTTCGGCAAAGAAAACGAAGTAATTTCACACACAAGCACACAAGCTCCTCAAGTGGTTTTGTAATGCCGTTTTTACTTCCATGTTCCATAAGGAAATGGAAGTATGGTGATGGCAAAAAAAATCATGTTCGAGATAATTGCAGATTCTGATTGTACTACCCTCAAAACATGAAAAAAAGTCATTTTTCGAAAAGTGTCTGTGTGTGAGTCTGCGTGTCTATCTGTCTATGTGTCTATCTGTGTGTAGATTTTATTTGGCTAACGATAAGAGCCGCAAATTCAAACAGAATCAAATAATTTTTTTCATACAGCCCTGAATTGTAGAGTACTCAAAGCCTATTGATTTTGGTGAAGATCCGTTCATTGGAAAGGGTAGTTTACCAGAAGCATTTTATGTTTTAACAAGAGTAATTGTTTCTATGACGAACGATAACTGCCGCACATTCAAACAGAATCGAATAATGTTTTTCATGCATCCCTGAATTATAGAGGACTCAAGATCTATTGCTTTTGGTGAAGATCAGATAAGGGAAAGGGGTAGTTTACCAGCAACGTTTTATGTTTTAACAAGGGTAATTTTTTTATGACGAACGATAACTGCCGTAAATTCAAACATAATCAAATAATGTTTTGCATACATCCCTACATTGTAGAGAACTCAAGGCTTGTTGATTTTGGTGAAGATCGGTTAAGGGAAAGGGGTAGTTTACCTGCAACATTTTATGTTGTAACAAGAGAAATATTTTCATGACGACCGATAACTGCCGTAAATTCAAACAGAATCAAATAATTTTTTATATATGTGCCTGAGTTGTAGAGGCCTCAAGGCCTGTTGATTTTGGTGAAGATCGGTTACTTGGAAAGGGTAGTTTACCAGAAACATTTTTTGTTGTAACAAGAGTAAAGTACTAAATTTAAATAAATAAAGTATCTGATAAGAAGATCTTAATAATCCACTGTAGAAACGTAGATGAAATATCTATAAATGAAGAGGCTAGTTGAACGGGGTGAGGGTAATATTCTATAAATAACAATTATAGTTGAAGGGGAAAGGGATAATTTTTACTTCCATGTTCCTTAAGGAAATGGAAGTATGGTGATGGCAAAAAAAAATCGTGTTCGAGATTATTGCAGATTCTGATTGTACTACCCTCAAAACATGAAAAAAGTCATTTTTCGAAAAGTGTCTGTGTGTGTGTAGATTTTTTTCTATGGCAAACGAGAGCAGCCGCAAATACAAACAGAATCAAATACTTTTTGCATACAGTCCTTATTTCTAGAGTAGTCAAGACCTATTGTTTTTGGTGAAGATCGGTTAAGGGAAAGGGGTAGTTTACCTGCAACTTTTTTTTTTAACAAGGGTATTTTCTGTGGCAAACGACAACAGCCGCAAATTCAAACAGAATCAATGATTATTTGCATATAGGCCTGAATTGTAGAATTCTCAAGACCTTTTGTTTTTGGTGAAGATCGGTTAAGGGAAAGGGGTAGTTTACCGGTAACGTTTTTTATCAAGGGTAATTTGTAGATGAAATATCTATAAATGAAGAGGTTAGGTGAACGGGGTGGGGGTAATTTTCTATAAATGAAAATTATAGTTGAAGAGAGAGGGGAGAATTTTGTATATGTGTACTACGTTATCGGCAACAAAGAAGTAGTTCTTTGTTAAAATTCCTTCCCGGGCTATTTAGCTTTAGTCCAATGTTTTCTGAAAAACCAGACTTTTCGGCAGTGCCATCGACTGCCATCATCAGTGAAAATCGAGTGCGAAAACGTGAGGTGGTATACGTTAGTGACCACAGTACTGTGATTAAGGCTGAAGCAATAAGTAGAAAGAAGTAGTTTCTATGGAAATATTTCATTTCGAATATGATTTTAAATATAAATCTTAGAACATGGAAGTCATGTATGGTTCTCCATACCGATATTTTTCTATGCCAAACGATAACAGCCGCAAATTCAAACAGAATCAAATAATTTTTTGCATACAGCTCTCAATTGCAGAGTTCTCAGGACCTATTGTTTTTGGTGATGATCGGTTAAGGGAAAGGGGTAGTTTACCAGCAACGTTTTTTTTTATCAAGGGTAATTTTTGTCTATGGCAAACGATAACAGCCGCAAATTCAAACACAATCAAATAATGTTTCGCATACAGCCCTGAATTATTGAGTTATCAAGATCTATTGTTTTTGGTGAAGATCGGTTAAGGGAAAGGGGTAGTTTACTAGCAACGTTTTATGTTTTAACAAGGGTATTTTCTATGGAAAACGATAACAGCCGGAAATTCAAACAGAATCAAATAATTATTTGCATACAGCCCTGAATTGTAGAGTTCTCAGGATCTGTTGTTTTTGGTGAAGATCGGTTAAGAGAAAGGGGTAGTTTACCGGCAACGTTTTATGTTTTAAAAGGGTATTTTCTATGGCAAACGATAACAGCCGCAAATTCAAACAGAATAAAATAATTATTTGCATACAGCCCTGATTTGTAGAGTACTCAAGACCTATTGTTTTTGGTGAAGATCGGTTAAGGGGAAGGGGTAGTTTATCGGTAACGGTTTTTTTATCAAGGGTAATTTTTTTCTATGGCAAACGATAACAGCCGCAAATTCAAACAGAATCAAATAATGTCTTGGATACAGCCCTGAATTGTAGAATTCTCAAAATCTGTTGGTTTTGGTGAAGATCTGTTAAGGGAAAGGGGTAGTTTACCAAAAACATTTTATGTTTTAACAAGGGTAATTTTTTCTATGACGAACGATAACTGCCGTAAATTAGTGACCACAGTACTGTGATTAAGGCTGAAGCAATAAGTAGAAAGAAGTAGTTTCTATGGAAATATTTCATTTCGAATATGATTTTAAATATAAATCTTAGAACATGTAAGTCATGTATAGTTCTCCATACCGATTTTTTTCTATGGCAAACGATAGCCGCAAATTCAAACAGAATCAAATATTGCTCTGCATACAGCCCTGAAATGTAGAGTTCTCAAGACCTATTGTTTTTGGTGAACATCGGTTAAGGGAAAGGGGTAGTTTACCTGCAACGTTTTATGTTTTAACAAAGGTATTTTCTATGCCAAACGATAACAATCGCAAATTCAAACCGAATCAAATTATGTTTTGCATCCAGCCCTGAATTGTAGAGCTCTCAAGACCTATTGTTTTTGGTGAAGATCGGTTAAGGGTAAGGAGTAGTTTACCAGCAACGTTTTATATTTTAACAAGGGTATTTCCTATGGCAACGATAAGAGCCGCAAATTCAAACAGAATCAAATACTTTTTTGCATGCAGCCCTGAATTGTAGAGTACTCAAGCCTGTTGTGTTTGGTGAAGATCGGTTAAGGGACTGGGGTAGTTTACCGGCAACGTTTTTTTTATCAAGGTAAGTTTTTTCTATGGCAAACGGTAACAGCCGCAAATTCAAACAGAATCATATAATGTTTTGCATACAGCCGTCAATTGTAGAGTTTTCAAGACCTGTTGGTTTTGGTGAAAATCGGTTAAGGGAAAGGGGTAGTTTACCTACAACATTTTATGTTTTAACAAGGGTAATTTTTTCTATGACGAACGATAACTGCCGTAAATTCAAGGGGAGAATGTTTTATATGTGTACTACGTTATCGGCAAAAAAAGAAGTAGTTCTTTGCTAAAATTCCTTCCCGGGCTGTTTAGCCGTAGTCCAATGTGTTCTGCAAAACCAGACATTTCGGCTGTGGCATCGACTGCCATCATCAGTGAAAATCGAGTGCGAAAACGTGAGGTGGTATACGTTAGTGACCACAGTACTGTGGTTAAGGGTGAAGCAATAAGTAGAAAGAAGTAGTTTCTATGGAAATATTTCATTTCGAATATGATTTTAAATATAAATCCTAGAACATGGAAGACATGTATGGTTCTCCATACCGATTTGTTTCTATGGCAAACGATAACAGACGCAAATTCAAACAGAATCAAATTATTTTTTGCATACTTTCCTGAATTGTAGAAGACTCAGGGTCTGTTGATTTTAGTTAAGGGATAGGGGTAGTTTACCTGCAAGGTTTTATGTTTTAACAAGGGTAAAGTACTTAATTTTGATAAATAAAGTATCCTGATAAGAAGATCATAATAAGCCACTGTAGAATAGTAGATGAAATATCTATAAATGAAGAGGTTACAAATGTATATCTCATGCAGATTTATTTGCATAAATTAATTATTCCATTATTTATATAAATTTTTATCTGTATTTATGATAGTGCTGTCGGTACGAACTTTGTCGTACTTATGTGTATTTAGCCCTGTAGTTGGACGCCATATACGGCAGTATATGTAGTTTGTTACGCCCCACGTTCTTTGGGAGCCATATACGAATGTAATATTTATGCAGATTTAATAATTGCATAAATTAATTAATTAAATAAATTTTACTTATTGTCCCGCGTTTGGGCGGCATGTACAAATATAATATATTACCACGCGTTGGGCATCATGTACAAATATACATGTATTATGCAAATTTATTAATTACATAATCTAATTGAATTTTTAATTGTATAAAAATTTTCTCTTGGTTACAATTATCTACTAGAATTTGCTTCCTCGTGTCACGTGTTGGGACACCATATGCAACTGTAATATATTTTATGTTTGTCTCTACTTGCATAAATTAGTTAAAATTATTCAAAGGAGTTTCCATAAATGTAAGTTTTTATTACAGATCTTGTTTACTGCTCCAGGACGGGCATGCCATATCTGATGATACACTCTGATATCACTGAGCCATAATACGCCCCGCGTGCTGGAGCACCATATGTAAACAGGTGTTTTGGGTGAATAACAATCATCTGACTCAGACACTATTAATTTTCGTAAACAATACAAATTTAATTTTTATGTACGATACAAATTTATTATATGTTTTCAATATCATTTAAATACTGAATAAAGTTAGCGTTTCTAGACAACATCAAATATACAATGCTGTTATATTATCTCTACGTTATGAACATCTACAAAATCAATAAAGACTAATTAATTAATGACCATATAAATTTCAATATATCCTACTCTATGGATTCATATTTCTCAATTTGCGTTACTTTTGAGCAATTAAATATATGTATATTCAACAATTAAATAAATGTATATTCTACGATTAAATAAATGTATATTCTACTCAGTGGCGAGTTCTTTTTGAGTGGCAGGACAGTGGCGACCTAATCTAATGTTACATGAATGATAATAATTTACTTGTTGTTTGTATCCAAATTGCGGTGATTAACTGCGTCGTACCTCTCATCCTACGAAGAAATCCAGGCTGAAGATACGCCAATTAAATTACACTTGACACTTCGTCACGACACTATTTGTCCCACATTTTATCCGGATACTCGCATGAACGATAATGACTAATTGCGTTAACTCGAATATGACTTCATCGTCTAAAACACTTTGCGTGTAGGTTCTTTGTCACTTTTGATGTACGCGTTCAATAGTTTATGCTGCGTTTAATTAGAGCGATTGTACCATTTATACTGTATTCACAATGCAAATATAATTGGTTTTAATTGCATTTTAGTGAGTTAAGAACGTGGCACAATCTTACTATATTGTTTCATGTCACTTATGTCACGGTAATGTGATATTGTCAATACCTTATCACTCGCATTAGATTCATAAAAACGAGATTTTTATGATCACAAAGTCTGATCGTACTTAACTCGACGTTGTCATAGTATTTGGTCACGGGTTAGTCCTACAGTTTTACATAGTCTCTGATACACTCTCGAACAATCTCTCTGCTCGTATCAATACACTTTGCTACCGTCCATCTGAAAGACTTTGGCTGGTTTATACCGAAATAGAATTGACTGACAAAAATTAGAGTACGACCGAACTGAGACTGAACTCTCCAAATCGACCGAACTGAGATTAAAATAGACTGACTGACTGATTTTTATAGACTGACTTAAATTGTTTGAAAATTGGAAATCGACTGAACTCTTCTTCTCTGCGAACACCTTATTTTATTACTTCAGCAACACGACTCCCTCCACGGATGTCATACCCTTACCACAATCACTGTCATGATTGGTTTCTCGTATCAGATTCTGCGAAGGCTCCTCCTGGATACTCCGGCTGGGGTCTCTAGTCTACTTCCCATTCGCTCTTCACCCTTGTCTCCATGTTGACGTCTTCTTTACACCCGCCTTTGCCGAATTCCTTGCTCCTGATAGGTCAGCCAAGACCCCTCTCTAAAAGTCTTGCTGTCCACACCATCTCCCCGTATGACGACGGACCTAATTACACGGTTGTCTGTTATGTGATTGTTCTTACGTTCCCAAGTGTCCTTTCTAAGCGATTTCCTTTCCGCACATGTGTGTACCATAACCCGGGTGTGTCGAATCGCCGTATTGTCCTCGACTTCCCTTGTTACGTTCACACGCTGATGGTGGTCATCTTCCAGGAACTAACATCTGTTCTGCAGCCTTACAAGATGCTCCGTATGTCGTGCCAGTAAGCAAGTTTCCCGCTGTGCAGCTATATAAGTTCCTTTGTACCTAACTGCATCCGCTCTTAGACTGCTTTTGTGGAAAATGTTATGTCCATGTGCAGCCGCTAACTCACACGTATACGTCGAAAATGTTGGCGTCCCCTTAGTACACTCCTTGTCGGTAGTTGTGATGAACTGACACCGTCTTTTGTTTCTTTGTTATTGTCGCCACTTGCGCTTATGTCGTTCATCCATGTCCAACATCTGTTATGTGCCAAGGCGTTGTCCTTCTTAAATCATTGTCTAACGGCGGCCGTTTGGCTATACCATGCATCACTCTTGACAGTTGACGCCCGCTACAGTGCCGTTTACGCAAAAAAAAATTCTCTGCCGTAATTGCTTTACAAGGTTAATTGAACGGGGTGGGAATAATTTTCTATAAATGAAAATTATAGTCGAAGGGGGAGGGGATAATTTTTTATATGGGTACTACGTTATTTGCAACAAAGAAGTAGTTTATTGTTAAAATTCTTTCCCGGGCTGTTTGGCCGTAGTCCAATGTTTTCTGTAAAACCTGACGTTTCGGCAGTGCCGTCGACTGCCATCATCAGTGAAAATCGAGTGAGATAACGTGAGGTGGTATACGTTAGTGACCACAGTACTGTGGTTAAGGCTAAAGCAATAAGTGGAAAGAAGTAGTTTCAATGGAAATATTTCATTTCGAAAATGATTTTAAATATAAATCTTAGAACATGGAAGTCATGTATGTTTCTCCATACCGATTATTACACGACTGCCAAAAGGAGTGTTATGTTTTCAGTGGTAGGGTATGTATGTATGTATGTATGTATGTTTGTTCCACTATAACTTTTTAACGGCTTTACCGATTTTGATGTTCGATGGCTCGATGGATTCCTTACTTCACCAGAAGTGTCATAGGCTTTATATCACCGTGAGTTGACTTCCGGTTTTGACCGGAAGTGAATACAAGTGATCGGTTCTAAGGATTTATTTTGTTCGTTTATTGGTCCATCAGATGGCGCTAGTGGAAGGTATTCTGTAATATTTGCGACGCTATTCGACGTGTGCAAGAAAAGGGAGACAGCATGGCGAAACAAGTTTTTGCAATTCAAAATGCTATTTTAACACACAGAGAGGTGTCAGCATGTGAGTGCGCAGTACGTCTGTGTCACCTTAAAATGCGGGATTCCTCACGAAAAGTGATCTTTGCTTTCCTGAGTTAAGGTACCGGATGTTGAGAATTGATAATAATGCAAACGTGCCATACAGAAATATTTTTGACCGCTACGTTGCCAGGCCTCTAGCGCTCGAAGAATTAAGTTTGCATGAATTCGCTGTCTGGTATGAGCCTGTGACGCACAATAGATTCTCAGAAGATGATCAGGATGCTGATGCTTACGAACAGGCACCAGAAGAAAATGCCTCTGAGAGATGTATCACTCTTCTTGATAATCAGGGAAAAATGAAAAAGCGTAAGCGCCCAGCTGTCTTACGAACTAGGTATTACACACCAAACTCAGATCCGGAAGCATATTATTATTCTCTTTTAGTCACGCACATTCCTTTCCGCTCTGAATCTGAATTGATGGAGGGGTAACAGTGCAAAACAAGCGTTCGTAGCAAAACAAAGTTTGTTACGACCAATGCAAGGTGGAAACAAAGTGGAGGAAATGGCTAGGTGGGAGGAAGAGATTCAGCAAGCTGTAGCTAGAATTGTAGCAGAAAACCTAGCTAATGAAGTTAATTTAGATGCTGACGTGGTCGAAAATAATATGCGTGAAATTTTCGAACAAAACCTTATTGAAGAACATAATGATGAAATTGCTTTAGCTAACGGAGATGGTGAACCTGAAATACATGAAATGACGGATCAACAATATGCCGCAGAAGTAAACTTAATGAATTTTCAGCAGCGCCAATTGTTCAAAATGATTTCAGACAGATTGCTTCCAAGTGAAAATAATACTGAGCCATTACGTGTGTTAGTTACTGGAGGAGCAGGCACCGGCAAAACCTTTACTCTGAAAATTATTGTAGAACAGATTCGTCGTCTTTCTCATTTACATGCAAGCAGAGCTGTTACGGTAGGAGCACCCACAGGTGTCGCTGCAAGATTGATTGGAGGTAGCACTTTGCACTCTACTTTTGTCCTTCCTATCGAAAAAGGCAAGGTGACAGCTCTTCGCCCTCTTACTGGTGAGCGTCTTCAAAGGGAACGGCTAAGGTGGAAGCATATTAATTGGCTAATCATTGATGAAATCTCAATGGTACCCTATACTACCCTAAGAAATATTCACTTAAGGTTGCAACAGCTTAAAATGAATGATGCTCTCTTCGGGGGTATCAATATTATTTTGTTTGGCGATCTAATGCAGTTGCCACCTGTATCAAAAGCAGTTGGTGGTACCTACTGCTTCAAGCAGTCTCATTACTTATCAGCTGAAATTAATTTGTGGACACTGTTTAGTTTCTGTGAATTACCTCAAAATATGCGGCAAGCTAACGACACTACTTTTATAGACATTCTAAATAATTTACGAATCGGCCAACTCACCATGCAGCAGCTAGAAATTTTAGATCGTCGAAGAGTTCCTTTGACAGATGAATTTGCTGATGACGACTGTCTGCGTATTTTCCCAACCACTAAACAGGTAGAAGAATATAATGCTATGATGATTGAAAAGTTGAAAACATCATCTAAAGTTTACGATATTGCAGCGGTGGATGTGTCTGTCGATGCTAAGAATTACGGACAAAAGTTAAAGAAAGACTTCATACCAACGGATCCAAACAAAACTGGAGGTATTCCAAACTCTTTAGTAATCGGAGTCGGATCTAGGGTAATGTTGCGAAAAAACATTAATGTTAATCATGGTCTGGTCAACGGAGCAATCGGCACTATTAGAAAAATTGAGTGGCCTGCACTACGTCGAGATCAGCTTCAACCTGGTGAGCTTCCACAAGCCGTATTTGTAGAATTTGATGACAGATCAATTAGGGGAAATACTGCTGGTATTGGAGTAAAGATAGAGCCCACCACTGTTGAATATGATGCTTTGCGTGGCCAGGGCAAAGTAGAACGACGTATGCTGCCATTAATATTGTGTTGGGCTGTAACAGTACATAAACTCCAAGGCACTACTTTAGACAAAGCAGTTATTGATTTGAGTAGTAATATTTTTGCCAAGGGTCAGGCCTACGTCGCACTAAGTCGTGTGAAAACATTAGAGGGATTAGCAATAAGTTGTCTGGATCCACGAAAATTGTTGCATGAACCGCACGATAAAAACTCACTTGAGGAATTAAATCGACTCAGAAATCTGTAGACCAAAGCTTTTTCTTTATCATTTCTAATAAATGAAATTATTTAGTTAATTATATAATTTATAAAACAATTTATCGAAATGTTTGTATTATACTAGTTATATAATAGTGTATAAAATAAAGTTATACTATATGTATAAGTTTATAAGTTCATACGCTAATTATACTATGTACATAATAAAGTTTCTAAATAAAACTATGTAAAAATTGAAATTTTTTTTGCACTTCACACATACGCACGCACACACTGCACATTCCCATTATACTCTTTTTAAACACAAAAAGGAATAAAATAAAAAATAATTTAAAAAATTAAAAAACACGACTGCCATAGAAATAAATGAATAAATAAAAAATAAATTGATAAAAAACTAAATAAAAATAATATTTAGTAAATTCACAAAATCTAAATAAAGTCGATTTAAAAAGCCAAAAACAAGGTACTGAAATTCAGCTCTGATCAGATTTAACGAAAATGTTATGAATGATTAAACGCATAGTAATTTTATTAGATTTAAATTACTTTTCGATGTTGAATATATATCAATGCATCATATGAAGACTACAATATTATAAAAAATATTGATGATAAAATTTTGCTCTTCAATTTTAATTTTCAATGCAGTCGGGGGCTGTTTAATGAAAAGAACAAATCTATTTAGAAACAGCCCCCGACTGCATTGAAAATTAAAATTGAAGAGCAAAATTTTAGCAGCAATATTTTTTATAATTGTAGTCTTCATATGATGCATTGATATATATTCAACATCGAAAAGTAATTTAAATCTAATAAAATTACTATGCGTTTAATCATTCATAACATTTTCGTTAAATCTGATCAGAGCTGAATTTCAATACCTTGTTTTTGGCTTTTTAAATCGACTTTATTTAGATTTTGTGATTTTTACTAAATATTATTTTTATTTAGTTTTTTTTTATTTAGTGTTTTTATCAATTTATTTTTTAATTATTCATTTATTTTTTTGGCAGTCGTGTTTTTTAATTTTTTTAATTATTTTTTTATTTTATTCCTTTTTGTGTTTAAAAAGAGTATAATGGGAATGTGCAGTGTGTGCGTGCGTATGTGTGAAGTGCAAAAAAAATTTCAATTTTTACATAGTTTTGTTTAGAAACTTTATTATGTACATAGTATAATTAGCGTATGAACTTATAAACTTATAAATATAGTATAACTTTATTTTATATACTATTATATAACTAGTATAATACAAACATTTCGATAAATTGTTTTATAAATTATATAATTAACTAAATAATTTCATTTATTAGAAATGATTAAGAAAAAGCTTTGGTCTACAGATTTCTGAGTCGATTTAATTCCTCAAGTGAGTTTTTATCGTGCGGTTCATGCAACAATTTTCGTGGATCCAGACAACTTATTGCTAATCCCTCTAATGTTTTCACACGACTTAGTGCGACGTAGGCCTGACCCTTGGCAAAAATATTACTACTCAAATCAATAACTGCTTTGTCTAAAGTAGTGCCTTGGAGTTTATGTACTGTTACAGCCCAACACAATATTAATGGCAGCATACGTCGTTCTACTTTGCCCTGGCCACGCAAAGCATCATATTCAATAGTGGTGGGCTCTATCTTTACTCCAATACCAGCAGTATTTCCCCTAATTGATCTGTCATCAAATTCTACAAATACGGCTTGTGGAAGCTCACCAGGGTGAAGCTGATCTCGACGTAGTGCAGGCCACTCAATTTTTCTAATGGTGCCGATTGCTCCGTTGACCAGACCATGATTAACATTAATGTTTTTTCGCAACATTACCCTAGATCCGACTCCGATTACTAAAGAGTTTGGAATACCTCCAGTTTTGTTTGGATCCGTTGGTACGAAGCCTTTCTTTAACTTTTGTCCGTAATTCTTGTTTTCAACTTTTCAGTCATCATAGCATTATATTCTTCTACCTGTTTAGTGGTTGGGAAAATACGCAGACACTCGTCATCAGCAAATTCATCTGTCAAAGGAACTCTTCGACGATCTAAAATTTCTAGCTGCTGCATGGTGAGTTGGCCGACTCGTAAATTATTTAGAATGTCTATAAAAGTAGTGTCGTTAGCTGGCCGAATATTTTGAGGTAATTCACAGAAACTAAAGAGTGTCCACAAATTAATTTCAGCTGATAAGTAATGAGACTGCTTGAAGCAGTAGGTACCACCAACTGCTTTTGATACAGGTGGCAACTGCATTAGATCGCCAAACAAAATAATATTGATACCCCCGAAGAGAGCATCATTCATTTTAAGCTGTTGCAACCTTAAGTGAATATTTCTTAGGGTAGTGTAGGGTACCATTGAGATTTCGTCAATGTTAGCCAATTAATATGCTTTCACCTTAGCCGTTCCCTTTGAAGACGCTCATCAGTAAGAGGGCGAAGAGCTGTCACCTTGCCTTTTTCGATAGGAAGGGCAAAAGTAGAGTGCAAAGTGCTACCTCCAATCAATCTTGCAGCGACACCTGTGGGTGCTGCTACCGTAACAGCTCTGCTTGCATGTAAATGAGAAAGACGACGAATCTGTTGTACAATAATTTTCAGAGTAAAGGTTTTACCGGTGCCTGCTCCTCCAGTAACGAACACACGTAATGGCTCAGTATTATTTTCACTTGGAAGCAATCTGTCTGAAATCATTTTGAACAATTGGCGCTGCTGAAAAAAGAATGCTTAAACCCCGAATAAACAACAACACGCAAAAAATTTTTATATCTACTAATTACACTAGCTTTATGCCTAAGGTTTTGTCTTCTATATTGAATAATAATAGTTTCACTATTTCATTCAGGACTAATAATAAGTTACTGGATATTCTCAAACCGAAAAAACACACGCCTCCAGAAGAAAAAATTGGCATAAGCTTATATAAGTTAACATGCAATGATTGCGAGTGCTTCTACATTGGACAGACTGGGAGAGGTTTCCTTAAACCATTTCGAGAACACTTTTGTAGTAGAGGGAAAATGGGGGTTCAAACGCAAAACAATGTCAACTAATAGAGTCCCGCACCACCGCTGGACCGCAGCATCCCAATGGACCACAGCATCCGCGAATTTCCGCGAATAAATTTTTTTATTTTTTTTATTTTATTTTTTTATTTTTTTATTTAAATTGATTTGCATATCAAGGGGGTGGGATGAGGTTCAATGGACCACTAGCATCCGTGAATATAATTTTTTATTTTTTTAAGAAAGCTGATTTGCATATCAGGGGGTGGTGTTGGGTGGGAGGTTTTTTTATTTCATATCAGTGGGTGGTGGAGGGTGGGGGTGGTTCCAACTCGATGCATTATAGTGTATATTAAAATATATGATCAGGTGTACCAACCTTTGCATGAGTTCAAATTTGTCGTGTGTTATAATGTATATTAAATCTATATGATCAGGTGTACCAACCGTTGTATTATTATAGTGTATAGATATTTTATATGAGCAGGGTTGTCAACATTTTCTGCGGCGGGGGGAGGGAAATTCAAATATGTGTTATATAGTGTATATATTAAAATATATGATCAGGGTTACCAATCTTACATTATTGTGTGTGTATAGAGCAGATCTGCCAACATTTTTTTCTATTCTGTGGTGGGAAATTCAAACTATATGATCATAATTGTTACTCTCTCTCTCTCTCTCTCTCTCTCTCACATTTGAATGTAAGTAAAACTATCTCTCTCTTGTTGTCAAACGTTATGTTCAAACCGTTTTCCTCCTCTCCCTCTCTCTCTCTCTCTCTCTCTCTCTCTCTCTCTCTCTCTCTCTCTCTCTCTCTCTCCTCTCTCTCTCTCTCTCTCTCTCTCTCTCTCACTGTGTACGTTGAGTAAATAATTTTAGCTCTCTCTCTCTCTCTCTCTCTCTCTCTCACACGTTGTGTATGTCTCTCTCTCTCTCGTTGTCAAACGTTATGTTCAAACGGTTTCCTCCTGTCCCTCTCTCTATCTCTCTCTCTCTCACTGTGTACATTGAGTAAATAATTTTAGCTCTCTCTCTCTCTCTCTCTCTTTGGTATAATGACAGTTCAAAATCACAAAGGAATGCCGCCTTTCTAAAAAACAATAAAAAACACTAAAAAACATGATCTAAGAGATGACGCCGCCACCGCTGGACCCGCAGCATCCCAATGGACCACAGCACCGCGAATTTCCGCGAATAAATTATTTTATTTTTTTAATTTGGTTTTTTTTATTTTTTTAATTAAATTGGTTTGCATATCAAGGGGGTGGGATGAGGTTCAATGGACCACCAGCATCCGTGAATATAATTTTTTATTTTTTTAAGAAAGCTGATTTGCATATCAAGGGGTGGTGTTGGGTGGGTGGTTTTTTTATTTCATATCAGTGGGTGGTGGTGGGTGGGGGTGGTTCCAACTCGATGCATTATAGTGTATATTAAAATATATGATCAGGTGTACCAACCTTTGCATGAGTTCAAATTTGTCGTGTGTTATAATGTATATTAAATCTATATGATCAGGTGTACCAACCCCTGTATTATTATTATAGTGTATAGATATTTTATATGAGCAGGGTTGTCAACATTTTCTGTGGCGGGGGGAGGGAAATTCAAATATGTGTTATATAGTGTATATATTAAAATATATGATCAGGGTTACCAATCTTACATTCTTGTGTGTGTATAGAGCAGATCTGCCAACATTTTTTCTCTTCTGTAGTGGGAAATTAAAACTATATGATCATAATTGTTACTCTCTCTCTCTCACATTTGAATGTAAGTAAAACTATCTCTCTCTTGTTGTCAAACGTTATGTTCAAGCCGTTTTATCCTCTCCCTCTCTCTCTCTTTCTCTCTATCTCTCTCTCTCTCACTGTGTACATTGAGTAAATAATTTTAGCTCTCTCTCTCTCTCTCTCTCTCACTTGTTGTGTATGTCTCTCTCTCTCTGTGGTCAGTACCGCGCGCATGTATATGAAATTAGAAAGTTTATATTTATTCGACAAATATTAACGCCATCTCTCCCTCTCTCTCTCTCACTCTCACTTGTTTCAACTGTGTCAACAAATAGTAACGTCCTCTCTCTCTCTCTCTCTCTCTCTCACTCTCACGCGTTTCAACTATGCAAGGTTTCATACCCTTTCTCCTGTCTCTCTCTCGTACATTGAGTAGTCGGTGTGGTGAGTAAATAATTTTAGCTCTCTCTCTCTCGTTGTCAAACGTCGTCTTCATTTTTCATGTATCAAATAATTAATTAATAGTTTATAATGCAGTCAGTGTGATTGATCCTTGTTAGAAATATATATATTTGGCAAATATTAACTATGTATGTGTGTTGTTGTCAATGAACTACTTACCTGTGTGCTGTTACAGATGACAAATCCATACGTTAACGGCTTAGCAATCTTCAATACGCTCTTCTTCATGTGGTACAATACTACTGTTTAATGGGTACAGTTTACACACGCACATAGGTTCAGTGGTATATAGCGAAATAAATTAAAATTATACCCACACATGAAAACGGTGGTTGAAATTCATACAAATCTTCTGATGTAACAGTTCCCACAAGTAATACAGTTCACAAAAATAAAAAAAAATATAATCGTTCTAGTGTTAACGTTTGCTACAACAGTACACACATAGGTTCAGTGGTGTATAGCGAAATAAAGTAAATTATACACACATGAAAACGGTGGTTGAAATTCATACAAATCTTCTGATCTTGTTAGGGAGGTCTGTATATGATTTTAGAAATATATATATTCGGCAAATATTAACTATGTATGTGTGTTGTTGTCAATGAAGTACTTACAGGTGTCTTCTCGCTCGCTCGCAGACGGCAGAAGAAATTCCTACTTTATAATGTAATTACCTGTGTGTGTGCTGTGACAGATGACAAATCCATACGTTAACGACTAACAAACTCTCTCTCTCTCTCTCTCTCTCTCTCTCTCTCTCTCTCTCTCTCTCTCTCTCTCTCTCTCTCTCACACACACACACACACACACACACATTTAGCATGAACAGATGTGTCTTCGTTAGTAAAATGTACAAATCGCACGACTTTATGTGAACGTTGATATTAACTATGTATGTGTGTTGTTGTTGTCAATGAAGTACTTGCAGGTGTCTACTCTCTTTCTCGCTCGCTCGCAGACGGCAGAAGAAATTCCTACTTTATAATGTAATTACCTGTGTGTGTGCTGTGACAGATGACAAATTCATACGTTAACGACTTAACAAACTCACACACACACACACACACACACACACACATTTAGCATGAACAGATGCGTCTTCGTTAGTAAAATGTACAAATCACATGACTTTATGTGAACGTCGAAGGGTACAAATAAAAATATGTAAAACAAAAAAAAAATACAGAATATATGAATTGCTATATTTACACATTATTAAATCAACACCACTGTATAGAAAGATTAACTATGTGCACACACACACACACACACACACAACGATACAGAAGTATTCACTAACTTAAGCTAAGGTCATTGATTCGGTGCGTCCTACTTTCTAATCCCTGATGGTAAAACCTAAGACAAAAACATACAATCAGTAGTAATAATACAAAATCACTGTTTTATTAATTTAAAATACTGTATGAAAGAGTGGTATGTAATTTTCATCCAAAATATGTAAAACAAAAATACAGATTATATGATAAGTAAATTGTATGTATATATCACTGAATAATAATATAATCGTTCTAGTGTTAACGTTTGCTGCAACAGGTAACGCAGTTTACAAATAATTACATATAGGTTCAGAGGTGTATAGTGAAATAAATTAAAAATAGAAATTAATTCCTCATAAGTTAATGTCCTTTCAAATAGTATTCATCAAAACTTTGTAAATGAGAATCTGCACTACAGTCAAACATACGCACACACAGTGATAAAAATTGTTTATTAAAAGTAGTTTGTTACCTTAACAAGTACTGTTATCCTACGCCGTTGGGGGTCCTCATGCCTCGAAACACGAGATGTAGGTCGCTGGGATTTTATAAATTGTTTATCAAGTCTTTTAGAAATGGTCTTATAGTCGAGCTTGGCCTGTTGACTATTGCTTTTAATTTCGCAATTTCTACAGGTGTTAACCGTTTCGGAGAAAAAAACCATTTATGGAGAAGACGGTCCTCCTCCTGTTTTGATGAGGTGTTTAGTCTATGATCCATCCTTCTTGTTCCTATAATGTAATAATACAGATTAACCTCGTATAATAATAATAATGACAGGACAGCGTATTTAGAACACTTAAAATTGGAAATCTACAAACACATCAAAAATATCTGTCAAACCCCTATCAAACAAAAACCCCGTTCTTATCGAGAGACAACAGTAACTGACCTAAGCACATGTGCTTCATTAGGCAACAGACCAAAAAATCAAATAGACGACTATAAGCTCAATTTAAATAAAATCGGAATATTCAATAAAATTATGTTTACTTAGTAACATATGCAAATCTTTTACTTACCTCTTAAATGTTGTTGTTGTTATACACACAATAGTCGATTGTACGATGAGTGTCTCATACAAATGAGAAATAGTGACATGTCGTCTTGTGTGTGTATATATATCATACGGCGGTAGCGTACACGTTTGAAAGTTGATGCACATTAAATTGTCTCTCTCTCTCTCTCACGCACACACACACACACACACACACACACACACACACACACACACACACACACACACACACACACACACACACACACACATTTCTGATTACTATAAAAATAATTGCATGTATGTTCAGAGGTTTGGTGTCTAAATCGATGCATTTTACTTTCACCTTCTAATTTGACACATGGCTTACTTTCATACAGAAATAGCTATCGCCCATGTCCGTCTACGAGTGTTGATAAACGAAATTAAAAATGCTGTAATACATAACGTCCTGTGAAATAGATATGGTATGTTTTTAGGACAGCCAATGTCATTAAAATGGATTATTTTCGAGAGCGGAGTCGCTACCAATTAATTTGTCACGTATCCGAATGTATCACAACAATTGTCTAGTATATAGCACTTATCATCAAACGGTGACAACGCTTGCTTTCAAAGCGTGTAGGTCCGTCTGCATACAAGTCAGGTGTTTGAATACTATACATCAGACCGTCTGTATCTGTCATTAGCAATCTAACGTTACGACCGTACTTGCCGACAGCATAACGATAATAAGTTTGACAACGAGAGAGAGAGAAACGGTTTGAACATAACGTTTGACATTGTATATTGCAAGCATGAAATTATTATTTAGATATGGTATGTTTTTAGGACAGCCAAAAGCATGAAAGTATTATTTAAATCTGTTATCTGCTTCTGTATGGAAGTCATCTATAAATATCAGGTCAGTGCGACACAACGTAATTGCACCTAACATGATTCATGCCAACGTGTGCGCTCGTTGTGTGTGCTTGTGCGTCTGTGTGTTCGTGTGTGCGCGCGTTGCGTGTTTGGTTACGTTGCGTATGCATCTGTGTGTGTGTGTGCACGTCGGATGTGTGATTACGTGTGCGTCTGTGTGTGTTCGTGTGTGCGCGCGTTGGATCATGACATAGTATTCGTAATGACCGAGGCACGTCCTTTATTGCATGAGGATAATCAGGTAGAGCAGAGCAGACACGTTTACGCAATATCAAGTGCACACACACACACACACACACACACAAGAATCAGATGTTTTGTATACGTTCTAGGTGAAAAACTACTGGGGTGTCTCTGACTTTAGTTGGAAATAAATAACATTACAGATATTGATATGGTACTATGAGTAGCCTATACGTGAATACTATACATCAGACTGCCTGTATCTGTCATTAGCAATCTAACGTTACGACGGCAGCATAACGATAATGAAAGTCATACATTATCGTTATTTTGTCTAAGCTATGTTAACTTCACACACACACACACACGGAAATGTAGGAAGAACTAGCATAGGAAATACAATTAAGTGTAACAATAAAAGAAGTGATTGGAAAGCCAACTGTGGGTGTCGAGACAAAACTCTTGCTTGTTCCTGAGTTGATAGAAGCGCTTGAGGGCAATGTTATGCAAGAGGTTGTTGACGAGAACCAAACAAACTTGGATCAGCCAGTAGTGTTTAGGTCATCAGTACATGACGCAACGGGAGTGATAGGTCCAATTAGGTTTGTTACACGTTGTGTGTTAGGTTAAAATGCAGTCCATTCACGTTTCATGTTAGGTTCAAATGCAAACAAATACCCACACACACACACACGTGTTAGGTTGCAACCTAACACGTGTCTATGTTATTTAAATAATAATTTAAATAACATACATCTAGTTCTTCCTACATTTCCGCGCGCGCGCGCGTTTGTGTGTGTGTGTGTGTGTGTGTGTGTGTGTGTGTGTGTGTGTGTGTGTGTGTGTGTGTGTGTGTGTGTGTGTGTGTGTGTGTGTGTGTGTGTGTGAAGTTAACATAGCTTAGACAAAGTAACGATAATGTATGACTTTCATTATCGTTATGCTGCCGTCGTAACGTTAGATTGCTAATGACAGATACAGGCAGTCTGATGTATAGTATTCACGTATAGGCTACTCATAGTACCATATCAATATCTGTAATGTTATTTATTTCCAACTAAAGTCAGAGACACCCCAGTAGTTTTTCACCTAGAACGTATACAAAACATCTGATTCTTGTGTGTGTGTGTGCACTTGATATTGCGTAAACGTGTCTGCTCTGCTCTACCTGATTATCCTCATGCAATAAAGGACGTGCCTCGGTCATTACGAATACTATGTCATGATCCGACGCGCGCACACACGAACCACACAGACGCACACGTAATCCCACATCCGACGTGCACACACACACACACACACACAGATGCATACGCAACGTAACCAAACACGCAACGCGCGCACACACGAACAAACAGACGCACACGCACACACAACGAGCGCACACGTTGGCATGAATCATGTTAGGTCCAATTACGTTGTGTCGCACTGACCTTGTAACGTATCGCCGCGTTACAAATCCAGGGAACCGATCTTAACTAAGCTCCGTCAATTAGATGGGCTGCCTACGTTGTAACGAAATGTATCCACAAATAATTAACTTAACAAATGTACTTACTAACTGTGTAAGGAAACAAGGGAAGGTATACTATTGATTTACGCACTCGTTATGTGTGTGTAACAAGACGACTTCTCTTTATTTAACATTTAAAAAAAACACTTACTGACAGATCCCATAACATTACTAATTAAACTAAAGTTATTTGAATGCTTTGTTTAAACTTTGGGATCAAAATTGATTCTATTTAGCTATACCTCGGATCCGGGTAACCTTCGGTATTTAGTCATTAAAACTTTCAGTTATACTTAATTCATGATATTAGCTTGCAAGACCTTTTGTTTTTTTCTTCTTTCATTATTATTCCATTTGAAGAATGGTATTATTACTTGAATTATACTACGATACATTAACATATAAACTGTTACAACGTATGATGTTTGAATAGTTACATTAAAACTCTTAGATTTAATCTTTTAATCTTTACAAAGTTAATAGTCTCTGAAAAGTCTCTTTTAAAGTGTGTTGTGTAACAAATATTATTAACCCTCGATAGACAGGCTATCGAGTCACCTTTAAATTGATATGTAGAAACCTCGTCCTGGGGTGTCCGTCTTGGGAATCCTTAATAGCGCCGTCATCATCTCGGTCTGGTCTTCGTCATTAAAGGGCTCAAAAGTCCGCAGGGTAGATTGAACCTTCTACGATGATACTTGTAGATTCTCGGATGTCCTGATCTGCATATTCTGTCGGGTCTACTAGAGTTTGTAAGTTCTGGTAGTTCACATCTCCAGGTATGATGTTGGAAGTGTTGTTAGTTCTTGAAGTTAGCAGTCATCTTGTTTTACACCATTTTTATATTTCGTGTTACACTTTAAGTCTCTTGCTTTTTTTACATAACTATACTGATTAATACATAACATATGCTTTCAGCAGCAATTTCTTGTATACAACATTAAAGTAAAACAAAAGTATCGGCAACATAGTGTAAGAGCTTTCGCTCGTACGTCTGTACTGCATGAAGTCAACATAGCGAGAGAGCGAATTTCTGCTCCCTTCGACTGGTACCTAACAAATGGTAGAGGGGCAATTACTGCGCGAGAATATAGTCCCTGTCTCTCTTTAAGTAAACATTTTTATTTATACAATCTATCCCTAAATAAATATACATAATTTAAATAAGTTGTTTTAGCGACTATCTGTGTCTTCAGATTTTTAATTATTAACATTAGGTTTTTTATCTTATTCTAAATTACAGAAGACTCGGAAAACATGTCGAGTCCGGAATTAACAGGTCTGCGCCTGACAACAAGCAAAGGGTTAAATACGACAATAATAACTATTTACAATATGCTTTTTTATTACAGTATGTTTGGGCTTATTAATTACTTCTTCCTCTCATACTGAGTACATACAGGTTTTTATGTTATTATAGTGAGATTTAAATGGATTAATGGCTCGCAACCTTAATTTTTAAAATTTCTTTATTTTACTATTATTGTTACAATTTAAATCGTCACAGACTCCACCGCTTAATTTGCACGTTACGGTTTAAATTTTTTACTTTGTTTTTTTTTTTAAACTGGGGACTGGGAGTACGATTAGGGTCAGTGTGTGAAGTTTTTTTTTTATTATTACTATTATTTATTATTAGTGCACAGTTTATTTTCTCTAATTCTCTTTAAATGCCCTTGTTCATTTAAATGATCGCCTTCGTGAAATTCCCTTTTTCTCACTTCTTACAGTACTAACTTATATTTTAATCTTAATACTAATTTCCAAACCTTAGATTGGAAAGATCCCTACTTATCCGTAACTCACAACATCGCGGACCCGACTGACACCAGCTTACTCTAACTACTCAAGTTAGCTTTCAGCATTTATTAATGATCTTTGGCACCTTTCTGCCCTATCATTACACCTTTCAGTCGGCGCCGTTGTGACCTGTTACGTTACACGTATAATCACTTTTTGATTATATACCATAAACTTATTTCTAATGTAATCTAAAGAGGATCCCATACTCTACTCTAGATTACTGTTTTGAGAGAAGCGGAATCTCACGAAGATAATTCTCTTTTATCTCTTTAACAATAACTAAACAAACTATGCGGAAGGGGAGACACTTTATACAAAGCATTGTAATACACACTAGGGGTGGTTTTCAATTGTTTAGGCTTGCACCGGTTTATCACGATAGGGAGGGTGCGTGCCTGCTTACTACCATTCCTAACACGCATTATTTTCTCTAACTTGCCACCACTGTGGTGTTTACAATATGTATCTGTACTTTTATTATTATTAATCTTTTCCCTTAATTCCTTCTACACTTCACACAAATTTAGTTTACATCAAGATTTATTTAGCCCTATTATTTAATCAAATATTATTATTCATTTATTATTTATTATTTACTTTGGGGGATTTAAGAAACTTCCTAGAATTAATTTCCTATTTAAGTACCATATTTATTTAGCACATTTTATTTATTATTAATAAATTTATTATTATTAAGTCACTACATTATTTAATTGTCGTCACGGGGAAAATACTTGAACTACTATACTGTACACATTTACACATATATAGGGTAAATTCTTAAGTGATTAATTTACATAAATTAGAAAAGAACAATTTCTCTTCTAAGGGAGAGACAGAAATTCCACACACATATTTATCAAGTTAAATAGCCGATCAGCTGTTTTCTGGAATGTAGGTCACCCTCTGTATTTAGTTAACAAAGGAAGGTTGAGCGTGTGTGAGAATGGGGGTTTGCTTTTACTTATTATTGTCTACACAATGCGAGTGAATAACACCAACGACCGGTATAAACAGGAGAAGGGGAGTGCAGACGTTAGGGTGTATCTTATTCACAACTCTATTATTATTACGTTTGGTAACACTCTGACTCTATTCATTCATATACTTTTCTCAATTAAATAAATTAATTATTTTGTTCACTATTTCAAATTACGAACTTCTACTTAATTACCTGGGTCTACATTAAGCAAGAGCATTATTATTAACAAAGTTATTTTCACCTTTTTTTTATAACACACATTGGTGTATGGCTAACATATACTGTGCAGAAGTATTCAAGAAACAACAGGTCATGGATTGTCGTAAATAAAAAACCTGTTTCAGATTGTCCACTTGACCAAAATTGTAATGTTTGGTCACAATTCATGTATGCAAGTAGGTACCTGCATATAGCTTATTTGCATTGTATGACGCTAATGATATTTCAACTTATACATACTATCATTTACGTAACTTAGTAAAATATTAAATATGTTTTGAAAATTAAAGTTATTAGGGTAACTTTCTGAGTGCATAGATCAATAAATGGGTATAAAAATTATCCAAGCAAAGTGCCGCATTTTGTTTACGCGTCACGATGCTTACACAACCTTTTATAAAAATAAACAGAGTGGCGCAATTTTGTTTGTGACACTCTGTACACAAATAAAACTCTCTCCTTTGTTTCCTTTTTTTAATAAGCAGAGTAACGTATCGCCGCGTTACAAATCCAGGGAACCCATCTTAACTAAGCTCCGTCAATTAGATGGGCTGCCTACGTTGTAACGAAATGTATCCACAAATAATTAACTTAACAAATGTACTTACTAACTGTGTAAGGAAACAAGGGAAGGTATACTATTGATTTACGCACTCGTTATGTGTGTGTAACAAGACGACTTCTCTTTATTTAACATTTAAAAAAAACACTTACTGACAGATCCCATAACATTACTAATTAAACTAAAGTTATTTGAATGCTTTGTTTAAACTTTGGGATCAAAATTGATTCTATTTAGCTATACCTCGGATCCGGGTAACCTTCGGTATTTAGTCATTAAAACTTTCAGTTATACTTAATTCATGATATTAGCTTGCAAGACCTTTTGTTTTTTTCTTCTTTCATTATTATTCCATTTGAAGAATGGTATTATTACTTGAATTATACTACGATACATTAACATATAAACTGTTACAACGTATGATGTTTGAATAGTTACATTAAAACTCTTAGATTTAATCTTTTAATCTTTACAAAGTTAATAGTCTCTGAAAAGTCTCTTTTAAAGTGTGTTGTGTAACAAATATTATTAACCCTCGATAGACAGGCTATCGAGTCACCTTTAAATTGATATGTAGAAACCTCGTCCTGGGGTGTCCGTCTTGGGAATCCTTAATAGCGCCGTCATCATCTCGGTCTGGTCTTCGTCATTAAAGGGCTCAAAAGTCCGCAGGGTAGATTGAACCTTCTACGATGATACTTGTAGATTCTCGGATGTCCTGATCTGCATATTCTGTCGGGTCTACTAGAGTTTGTAAGTTCTGGTAGTTCACATCTCCAGGTATGATGTTGGAAGTGTTGTTAGTTCTTGAAGTTAGCAGTCATCTTGTTTTACACCATTTTTATATTTCGTGTTACACTTTAAGTCTCTTGCTTTTTTTACATAACTATACTGATTAATACATAACATATGCTTTCAGCAGCAATTTCTTGTATACAACATTAAAGTAAAACAAAAGTATCGGCAACATAGTGTAAGAGCTTTCGCTCGTACGTCTGTACTGCATGAAGTCAACATAGCGAGAGAGCGAATTTCTGCTCCCTTCGACTGGTACCTAACAAATGGTAGAGGGGCAATTACTGCGCGAGAATATAGTCCCTGTCTCTCTTTAAGTAAACATTTTTATTTATACAATCTATCCCTAAATAAATATACATAATTTAAATAAGTTGTTTTAGCGACTATCTGTGTCTTCAGATTTTTAATTATTAACATTAGGTTTTTTATCTTATTCTAAATTACAGAAGACTCGGAAAACATGTCGAGTCCGGAATTAACAGGTCTGCACCTGACAACAAGCAAAGGGTTAAATACGACAATAATAACTATTTACAATATGCTTTTTTATTACAGTATGTTTGGGCTTATTAATTACTTCTTCCTCTCATACTGAGTACATACAGGTTTTTATGTTATTATAGTGAGATTTAAATGGATTAATGGCTCGCAACCTTAATTTTTAAAATTTCTTTATTTTACTATTATTGTTACAATTTAAATCGTCACAACCTGATATTTATAGATGACTTCCATACAGAAGCAGATAACAGATTTAAATAATACTTTCATGCTTTTGGCTGTCCTAAAAACATACCATATCTAAATAATAATTTCATGATTGCAATATACAATGTCAAACGTTATGTTCAAACCGTTTCTCTCTCTCTCGTTGTCAAACGTATTATCGTTATGCTGTCGGCAAGTACGGTCCTAACGTTAGATTGCTAATGACAGATACAGACGGTCTGATGTATAGTATTCAAACACCTGACTTGTATGCAGACGGACCTACACGCTTTGAAACAAGCGTTGTCACCGTATGATGATAAGTGCTATATACTAGACAATTGTTGTGATACATTCGGATACGTGACAAATTAATTGGTAGCGACTCCGCTCTCGAAAATAATCCATCTTAATGACATTGGCTGTCCTAAAAACATACCATATCTATTTCACAGGACGTTATGTATTACAGCATTTTTAATTTCGTTTAGCAACACTCGTAGACGGACATGGGCGATAGCTATTTCTGTATGAAAGTAAGCCATGTGTCAAATTAGAAGGTGAAAGTAAAATGCATCGATTTAGACACCAAACCTCTGAACAAACATGCAATTATTTTTATAGTAATCAGAAATGTGTGTGTGTGTGTGTGAGAGAGAGAGAGAGAGAGAGAGAGAGAGAGAGAGAGAGACAATTTAATGTGCATCAACTTTCAAACCTGTACGCTACCGCCGTATGATATATATACACACACAAGACGACATGTCACTATTTCTCATTTGTATGAGACACTCATCGTACAATCGACTATTGTGTGTATAACAACAACAACATTTAATAGGCAAGTAAAAGATTTGCATATGTTACTAAGTAAACATAATTTTATTGAATATTCCGATTTTATTTAAATTGAGCTTATAGTCGTCTATTTGATTTTTTGGTCTGTTGCCTAATGAAGCACATGTGCTTAGGTCAGTTACTGTTGTCTCTCGATAAGAACGGGGTTTTTGTTTGATAGGGGTTTGACAGATATTTTTGATGTGTTTGTAGATTTCCAATTTTAAGTGTTCTAAATACGCTGTCCTGTCATTATTATTATTATACGAGGTTAATCTGTATTATTACATTATAGGAACAAGAAGGATGGATCATAGACTAAACACCTCATCAAAACAGGAGGAGGACCGTCTTCTCCATAAATGGTTTTTTTCTCCGAAACGGTTGACACCTGTAGAAATTACGAAATTAAAAGCAATAGTCAACAGGCCAAGCTCGACTATAAGACCATTTCTAAAAGACTTGATAAACAATTTATAAAATCCCAGCGACCTACATCTCGTGTTTCGAGGCATGAGGACCCCCAACTGCGTAGGATAACAGTACTTGTTAAGGTAACAAACTACTTTTAATAAACAATTTTTATCACTGTGTGTGCGTATGTTTGACTGTAGTGCAGATTCTAATTTACAAAGTTTTGATGAATACTATTTGAAAGGACATTAACTTATGAGGAATTAATTTCTATTTTTAATTTATTTCACTATACACCTCTGAACCTATATGTAATTATTTGTAAACTGCGTTACCTGTTGCAGCAAACGTTAACACTAGAACGATTATATTATTATTCAGTGATATATACATACAATTTACTTATCATATAATCTGTATTTTTGTTTTACATATTTTGGATGAAAATTACATACCACTCTTTCATACAGTATTTTAAATTAATAAAACAGTGATTTTGTATTATTACTATTGATTGTATGTTTTTGTCTTAGGTTTTACCATCAGGGATTAGAAAGTAGGACGCACCGAATCAATGACCTTAGCTTAAGTTAGTGAATACTTCTGTATCGTTGTGTGTGTGTGTGTGTGTGTGTGCACATAGTTAATCTTTCTATACAGTGGTGTTGATTTAATAATGTGTAAATATAGCAATTCATATATTCTGTATTTATTTTTTCATGCTAAATGTGTGTGTGTGTGTGTGTGTGTGTGTGTGTGTGTGTGAGTTTGTTAAGTCGTTAACGTATGGATTTGTCATCTGTCACAGCACACACACAGGTAATTACATTATAAATTAGGAATTTCTTCTGCCGTCTGCGAGCGAGCGAGAAAGAGAGTAGACACCTGCAAGTACTTCATTGACAACAACAACACACATACATAGTTAATATCAACGTTCACATAAAGTCGTGCGATTTGTACATTTTACTAACGAAGACACATCTGTTCATGCTAAATGTGTGTGTGTGTGTGTGTGTGTGTGTGTGTGAGAGAGAGAGAGTTTGTTAAGTCGTTAACGTATGGATTTGTCATCTGTCACAGCACACACACAGGTAATTACATTATAAAGTAGGAATTTCTTCTGCCGTCTGCGAGCGAGCGAGAAGACACCTGTAAGTACTTCATTGACAACAACACACATACATAGTTAATATTTGCCGAATATATATATTTCTAAAATCATATACAGGCCTCCCTAACAAGATCAGAAGATTTGTATGAATTTCAACCACCGTTTTCATGTGTGTATAATTTACTTTATTTCGCTATACACCACTGAACCTATGTGTGTACTGTTGTAGCAAACGTTAACACTAGAACGATTATATTTTTTTTTATTTTTGTGAACTGTATTACTTGTGGGAACTGTTACATCAGAAGATTTGTATGAATTTCAACCACCGTTTTCATGTGTGGGTATAATTTTAATTTATTTCGCTATATACCACTGAACCTATGTGCGTGTGTAAACTGTACCCATTAAACAGAAGTATTGTACCACATGAAGAAGAGCGTATTGAAGATTGCTAAGCCGTTAACGTATGGACTTGTCATCTGTAACAGCACACAGGTAAGTAGTTCATTGACAACAACACACATACATAGTTAATATTTGCCAAATATATATATTTCTAACAAGGATCAATCACACTGACTGCATTATAAACTATTAATTAATTATTTGATACATGAAAAATGAAGACGACGTTTGACAACGAGAGAGAGAGAGCTAAAATTATTTACTCATCACACCGACTACTCAATGTACGAGAGAGAGACAGGAGAAAGGGTATGAAACCTTGCATAGTTGAAACGCGTGAGAGTGAGAGAGAGAGAGAGAGAGAGAGAGAGGACGTTACTATTTGTTGACACAGTTGAAACAAGTGAGAGTGAGAGAGAGAGAGGGAGAGATGGCGTTAATATTTGTCGAATAAATATAAACTTTCTAATTTCATATACATGCGCGCGGTACTGACCACAGAGAGAGAGAGACATACACAACAAGTGAGAGAGAGAGAGAGAGAGAGAGCTAAAATTATTTACTCAATGTACACAGTGAGAGAGAGAGAGAGAGAGAGAAAGAGAGAGAGAGGGAGAGGAGAAAACGGCTTGAACATAACGTTTGACAACAAGAGAGAGATAGTTTTACTTACATTCAAATGTGAGAGAGAGAGAGTAACAATTATGATCATATAGTTTGAATTTCCCATTACAGAAGAGAAAAAATGTTGGCAGATCTGCTCTATACACACACAATAATGTAAGATTGGTAACCCTGATCATATATTTTAATATATACACTATATAACACATATTTGAATTTCCCTCCCCCCGCCGCAGAAAATGTTGACAACCCTGCTCATATAAAATATCTATACACTATAATAATACAACGGTTGGTACACCTGATCATATAGATTTAATATACATTATAACACACGACAAATTTGAACTCATGCAAAGGTTGGTACACCTGATCATATATTTTAATATACACTATAATGCATCGAGTTGGAACCACCCCCACCCACCACCACCCACTGATATGAAATAAAAAAACCACCCACCCAACACCACCCCTTGATATGCAAATCAGCTTTCTTAAAAAAATAAAAAATTATATTCACGGATGCTGGTGGTCCATTGAACCTCATCCCACCCCCTTGATATGCAAATCAATTTAATAAAAAAAATAAAAAAAAACAAATTAAAAAAATAAAAAAAATTATTCGCGGAAATTCGCGGTGCTGTGGTCCATTGGGATGCTGCGGGTCCAGCGGTGGCGGCGTCATCTCTTAGATCATGTTTTTTAGTGTTTTTTATTGTTTTTTAAGAAAGGCGGCATTCCTTTGTGAGTTTGAACTGTCATTATACCACTACTACTTACCTAAGAAAATAAAAAACATTGACAACATCAAATCAAATTACGCCCGACACCTGGCTTCACACAATCATAATTACACAGATTTTAGTTCCAATTTAATACCGTTACATGTGTGTAAGAAGGGCCGTTTCATGAATGCCATGGAGGAATTTGAAATTTACAGTGCATATGCAAACCCAAGGAGTCGCGATATCGTGTTAAATGACCACCTGAACTTTTTATCCAACCGATTGTACGATACAGCCTTGAGTCTGCTCGCTGGGGCTACGATAAGGTAGCAACCGCTCAGTGGCAGAATGAACTTGAACGGGTGCGCACCCAAATCCGCGTACGGTTCATATGCAAATTTTGACATTTTAACTTCTTAACGGTCTCGCAAGAGTGATAGTTTTAACTTTTTAATATCTGATGATGGAGCATAAGCTCTGAAACGCGTCATAGACGAAGCACAAGAAATCACACGGCGGATAATTTAAGGTAAATAATTTATTAATATTTCTTTCTTTCATTGTCATTTAATGGAATTGTAAACCTTCTGTACATCAAGGAATCAAATGTTACCATTTTATGTTGTGTTTGTTCAAGACAAGCAAATAAAAACACATATCAACGACATGAAAATTTAAACAACCACACACACCAAGAGAAAGATTTTCAAGGCCCACTCCCAAATATAAATACTACTTATGCCCAAGTAGCAGCCAACAACCAGGCCATTGTCAACAAAGGCACAGAAGATTTATTTAATCAGTTGTCAACATTTATAAATGAATTTAAAAATATGTTTGCGCAGTTGATAAACCAAAACAGCATGATTTTGAGCATGCTCACAACCGTTATCAACAAAATAGCTCAATAATGGCTACGTCATTGAGAATAGCAGCCTGGAACGCAAACGGGCTTTCAAATCACGTACATGAAATACAAAATTTTTTGAACATCAACAAAATTGATATATTATTAATCTTAGAAAGTCATGCAACCGAACGAACTCACATAAAAATTCCACATTATTCCATTTATTACGCTAACCACCCAGACGGCAGAGCACATGCGGGATCAGCGATTAACATTAGAAGTGCCTTACAGCACTGCCCAGTTTGAACCGTTTACCACCAACAAAATACAGAGTGCAAGTTACAAATACAGAGTTTACCGTTACCAAAACTATGTACAAAAAAACACAGATTGGGACTAATTTCAAACAATAATCAATAGCACAATTAGATTAAACCTAAGAGTAAAAGAAGACAGAGAAGTCGACGCAGTCGTTCAATAATTTACTGAACTAATTCAGAATGCAGCTTGGCAAGCAACACCAATTGAAAATGTAAGGACACAAAAAGACCTCAACGTACCTTTACATATCAGAGAACTCGTCATCGAAAAAAGAAGAGCCCGTAAAAGATGGCAAAGATCTAGAAATATCTAGGATAAAATCATACTTGAACAGAGACACGCACAGATTACGAGGAGCTCTTCTTGAATCTAGAAATGAATCCTTTCAACACTATATCACAAACTTATCTCCTGAAGACTACTCTACCTGGAGAGCTGTAAAAAAGTTCAAAAGACCGATAGTAACAGTTCCTCCAATAATAAAACCAAATGACAGCTGGGCACGGTCAGACGAAGAAAAGGATGAAGTCTTCGCAAATCACCTTGCAAACGTATTCAGACCCATACCACCTAATGACGATGCAGGTAATAATGAAATAAATGATTTCGTTGATAGTCCTTGCCAACTACATCTACCGATCAGAGCTTTTTCACCAACAGAAACAAGAGATGAGATCAAACTAATCAACTCCCACAAAGCTCCAGGATATGACTTAATAGTTGGAAACATTCTGAAACACTTACCAAGAAAAAAAAGGGAGTTGTCTTCCTAACAATAATTTACAACAGTATGCTTCGTATCTGCTACTTTCCTATACAATGGAAATTTGCCCAAATTATAATGATTCCTAAGCCTGGGAAACCTCCTACTGAAGTTACTTCATATCGACCGATAAGTTTGCTACCTATGGCGTCAAAGATTTTTGAGAAGCTCTTGCTAAAAAGGCTAAAAGAACATACCCCTATGGACACTCTCATACCATATCATCAATTTGGGTTTCGAGAAAACCTCTCTACCATACAACAATACCATAGACTGGTACACTACATAATGAAAAGTATGGAAGAGAAAAAAATGTGTGCTTCGGTCTTCTTGGACGTACAGCAAGCGTTCGACAAATTGTGGCACGAGGGGCTCCTCTACAAGATCAAACGTAAGTTACCTAGTCAATTATACTTTCAGTTAAAGTCTTATTTGTCCGATAGATATTTTCAAGTTAAAGTCAATAACGCTTCATCCGATTACCAACAAATACACTCTGGAGTACCCCAGGGCAGTGTTCTAGGGCCATTCTTGTACACAATATACACAGCAGATGTGCCAACCACCAACAATACACTGATTGCTACATGCGCTGACGACATTGCCGTATTATCATCCAATGAAGACCCAATGCTAGCTGCTGAGGATATACAAAACCATTTACATATCTTGGCAGAATGGTTAAAACAATGTCGAATCAAAGTAAACTGCGACAAATGGACGCAGATCACGTTTACTACAAGACGCAGCAGATGTCCACAAGTAACAATAAACAACAACCCAGTACCAATGAAATCGGAAGTAAAATACTTGTGACTACACTTAGATGAGAAACTAACCTGGCGATCACACATTAAGGCAAATAAGCAACACCTAGCAATAAAAACTAGACAAATGAATTGGCTAATACGAAAACGATCGAAATTATCTGTGGAGGGTTGATGTAAATATCACAGGCTTTCTTGGCCGGAATCGTTTAATGGGCAGAATAAGGTTTCGGCAATGCACACGACCGCCATCCCCAGGGAAAGAGGTATCAAGACCCGCGAGAGACTTGGTATTGTGTTCGTAGAGCACTTGTTATTGTAGTGAATCTGTTAAGTCTTCTTAGTTTATTGACCGTTGTCATTATATTATGAACCACCTCAATAATAACAACAGCATGTTTAATGCTTTAGACCACAGCCCAACAGCTCGGTAAACGTTTTTCAATTCCGATGCACGCATTTTCTGTTTTATGTGTATTCAGGGTCCATCTCTTACATACTTCTATTAGTTTCGTAACCACACACGCTAGGAAATGGTTGACCGTAAACCTTAATGTGCATAGTTTACGATTCTTAAGTATCTTTCGTGCAGGCCATTTAGGACTAACGCTTTATAATTTTCCACATTCTTCTCTATTCCTGCCTTTATTAATCCAGACTTTGAATCTCTCTCTTTCGAACTCGCCATGATAGCGAAACTCGCAGCCATGATAGCGAGTCTTTCGAACTCGCAGCAGCCTCCCTCGCGTCTTCCTGGATTCCTTTTCCATCCTCTCTGTATGGGCTAGCCACTGCAACATCCTCCCACCCCTTGTCTCTTTTGATGGGGGATATTTATCTTCTGGCCGCTCAATTCCTTCATTTCCATTTGTTAGTATGGGAACTGGTTACGTGAGACCATATTATTTCAGGGGGTCGGTCCCTATATAAGGGCACCAGGGTACATGGGTCCTAACGTATCCGCCTTCCGTTTTCCTCCCCCACCAATATTCCCCCAATCATCTTCCTTTTCCGTTTCATCAGTGTCTTCTGTGTTTTTATTTATAGCCCACAATTCACATCTATATAACTATTACTATGCTTCCAGTAGAGTCGCTACAACAAAGATATCTCTATAATTAATACACTCGGTTAAATCTCAGCTCTTTAAAATGTGTACTAATTTGTGTCCACTCCTCTGTACATTTCCTCCACGTTTTAAGGCCGATCTTCTTCTTCTTCCGATAGCGTTACAGCCTATATCGACCTATATCCTATAGCCTATATCCAAACACTTCATAACGTCAGCTGTCCTCTTCCGACCTTTCCGGTTCAATGACTCTGCCTCCCAAACTCCCTAACGAAAATTTATCATTTTCCTAGCATCCACTATTGCACTCCCCCCCCCACCATATTCTCGGTTTCCCGCTGTCCGTTTTCCTCCTAGTTGGCAGTTGTACAATTTTAGGAGGATTCCGTCATTCGGCATTGGATGTACACGCCCTTCCCATTGGAGACGCTTCAGCTTTATGTAGTCCGACAATTTGGGTTCCTTGTATAATGCGTATAGATCATAATTATATCGAACCCTCCAGGTTGCTCCATCGTTCAGAGGTCGGAATATCCTACGCGTAACCTTTCGCTCTAAGATGTTGCAAGATTTCTCCATTAAGGACCAACTCGCGGATCCGTAGAATACCACTGTTCGGACAAGCGTTTTACAGAGTTGAAGCTTAGTTTTCCGACATTGCGAGACTTATAACGTCATACGGGAGAACAGAGTGGGATTTCCTGCAATCAGTCTCCTCTGGATCTCTTTCGCCTCGTCATTATTTGTTGAAAAAATGGAATCCAAATCTGCAAGCGTACCTTAGACTAGTTTGTCCCTAGTTAGAATGAGGCTTGTTATTTATACATTTTGAAAAGTGTTAAGCGTAGATAAGATCCCTATATAAATTCCCCCCCGATAATTGTGAAATCGTTTGGTACTGTTCTTCCTAACGTCCACGAATACCTTCCCAGACCAAATCTGGCAGAACGGATGTTAGCTGCATCGTCATGATGCCTTTACATTCCTACGCTACTGACTGCCTAGTATAATTTTCTGCCTTGTCTCCAATTTGTGCGATTCCGTATCATCCATCTAGTTCTGTTTTTTATATACCGTCACCATTATCGTTTCCACGTCTCTCTGAGCAGTCTGTAATGTACCATTTTTTTGGTTCACTGTCCATTTCTTCCACTGAAGCTTAACAAACCTACTCGTCTCCGGTAATTAGTGGGGAATAGTATATTCGTACTACGTATACATGTACACATTTTCTGTGTTGTCGTTTCTGTTTGATAGTTGGCCAGACGTTTTGAGTTCAGAAACCATTTTCGATGTCCGGAATTTCTACTTGCAACGGAATAATTCTTCCTCTGACTTGTCAGACTTAGAAAAAACGACCCGATTTTCTCCAAATAACCATTAGAATTCCGTAAATTATGTCATCTATTTGTGTCCATTATGTTCTGCTTTGTGTCCATTTTAATTTTTCTTTTTGGCTCTTCTCGTCGTTTGTAGTGCAGTCCTCTTTTCATGATTCTCCGTGCGGTTCCCGGTTTGTGCTTCATTTTAGTGTCCACTGGATTATTTAGTATTGAAATCACAATTTTATTAAATTAATAAATCGCAGTTGGGGTGGAGACGGAATTCTCGGTGAGTTGATAGACTGTCCATGAAGAAGAAAGAGTTTTCAGGACCGACGAAGTCTTCGGAAGGGGGTCCTAAAGTATCGACGACAAGAAGACAAGAATGAAAACAGATTGCCTAGATCAGGGGTGTCCAAACTACGGCCCGTGACGGGTCATTGTCCGGCCCGCAACAACCCGGCCTATACTACATGCAGTTTTTAAATAGATCGTCAAAACACTTCAAATATTATAACATTTTACTAAATGACTAACCAAGAAATAAGTTCAGTAAAATGTTATAATATTTTATACAAGTTTGAAACATTTACGTGGTTAATGTGCTTGTTCGTCTGGCTGCCTTGAATGAATCACGCTTTTCACTCACATCAACCTAAAGCGAAGATTCCTATTCCCCCCCCCTGCGCTCAGCTCTAACTCCCCCCCGTGGTATGCATGACTCATTGTCGCCGTTTTCAAAAATTAACTTTGTAAAATCAAAGTAAAGGTCTAACTTGTCAGACGAACACTTGAAATCCAGTCTAGTAGTGATAGACAGGAGCAACAAAATTTGACCCAAAATGGACAGACATTATATGTCAGAAGCAACTCCACACTTCCAATACGTAGCCTACATAAGAAAGCCAAAAAATAATACGTAAGAAATATCTTTGAATGTTATTTTTCCTTACATTTATTTAGATTATTTTCAACAAATGAATTTGTTTTCTTTGGATAAGTCTGCTTAATTTTTATTTAAATACTTACTTTATTGACTTGATTATTTCTTAACTTAAAAAAAATAAGTTTACTATATATATGTTATTGGCCCTCCTGACTTCCAAGATTTTTCAATTCAGCCCTCAACTGAAAAAGTTTGGAGACTCCTGGCCTAGACAATAAGTAAATGTTACATAATTTTAAAACCGAATAACACCCCCCCCCCACACACACACACGCACAGTAAAACCCTTCTTTAAAACACTCTTCGAGACCGCGCATTACGCGGGTGGCGACCAAGTAACATAGACACATTTACAATAGACATAGACTTATTTAGAAACAATTTCCTTACTGTGTATAAGTTGGTCATAGTTGTTACCCGATACGAGTCCGTAGTCTCAAGTTCCACCTTTCTGTGCTTCATATTCCAACGTAGGCAGATAGTTACGTCTTGCTTCATTTTGTTGTCCGAACCCTTTAGTCACGTAACAAACAAACTGCCAGTCACCCAACCGTCTGTTTGGCTCCTTCAAACACTTGACAGGTTCTTACACGTTTAAAATGTTGGGGTGTAACTGACTTTCCACCAGTCAAGAGCAGTTTAGAACGGTCAGAATTTCCAGCGACACTGATCACTGGCACGCTTCCCCGCCGCGACGTATCAATGTTTCTACCTATTTTTACGCGGTCAATTGCGTTCCGCGCTTTCACTTACTGGCCGAATCTGTCATTTAGAAACCTTGCTATTCTGAGTTTCGACGAGATTTCAATTCTGCAAACTTTTTATTTGTGCGAGTAACCTCATTCTTCCAATATTTTTGTTAGGTTAGGCTAAGTCGTACGTTTTCAGAAGTTTCAGAAGACAAGACTGTCTTGTCTTCTGAAAACGTACGTCACTGCTCGTGAGGTAGGTGCCGACACGAACGAGACAAAATTATAGTCCAATTTCTTTCGAACCTCGATGAAAAATAATCGAACATTTTTTGGATAATGCGTATTACGCGCGAGTTGTGCGCAATAAAAGGGGTATTTTATAAAGGTTCCGCAAATGAGGCGTGCAGAGTCCGGAGAGAAAGCGCGTATTATACGGCATAGCATAATAAGCGCGAGCGCTTTAACGGTGTTTTTTTTTTTACTTGAATACGTATTTATATAACAGTAGACTTTAGCGTTTTGTACAAAAAACGTGTAATTATCAATTACATGCAAGCATGAAACGATATTTCAGTGGCATGTGTAATACTTACTGTATGCCCGAGTTGCAGACCGGCTAAGTGGATGGTATTTGGAGACAAAATTGTAGTCCAATTTGTTTTGAACGTCTATGAAAAATAATCGAACATTTTTTGGATAAAACGTATTATTTGCGAGTTGGGCGCAATAAAAGGGGTATTTTATAAAGGTTCCGCAAATGAGGCGTGCAGAGTCCGGAGAGAAAGCGCGTATTATTAGCGGGAATACTTTAACGGTGTTTTTTGCTTGAATACATACTTATATAACAATAGACTTTAGCGTTTTATACAAAAACGTTTAAGTTAATTATAAAATAAACGCAAGTACGAAACGATATCTTCAGTGGCATGTGTAATACTTACTTTATGCCTGAGTTGCCGACCGGCTAAGTGGATGGTATTGACATTTTCATCATGCGGTCCTACTCTTGACGTCTGATATAGGAAACCCCGTTTTTCAATAAAACATCTCGTTCTCTCAGACACAGTCATATTTTTATTGTCCGCATACGTACCTTCCGCCAAGAAAACCAGCGAACCAAAAATATATATACAAAGAAAAGGATAGTTCACACTTTGTTGCACGCATTTCCTTTCTAAATGTAACGGTTTTATATTAAAAAATACATACGTGCGTATTCCATAATACACTATTTAGATTTAAGAAGTACTATATTTATGTTGCTAATACATAAACTATGCAATATGTATACATCCTGAGTATTTTAATATTAATCGAATTGAATACAAATCTTGCGTAAATAAATTTTATCTATTGAATTAAATATGTGAGTAGATAATACCTTACAAACAATATGAATTGTGTGCGCGTGTGTCTGGGAAAACGTTTACCGCGAAGATGTGGAAATTGTGTTTGTCAGTTTGTCCGCTGATGTGTGGTTACTGCATAAGTAACGAAACGCCACCATACGGCAGCATAAAGAGCTACAAGACACTCTCTCTCTCTCTCTCTCTCTCTCTCTCTCTCTCTCTCTCTCTCTCTCTCTCTCTCTCTCTCTCTCTCTCTCTCTCTATCTATCTATCTATATATCTATCTCTCTCTCTCTCTTTGTATATAGTGCGATGTACAGGTGACGTATAGAATAAGTGAATATAGTGAATATAAAACTTTAAAACACATGAAAACAAAATTAATCGACAACAATGCCCGCCCTTATCGTTAAGGCAGATAAAGGAAATACGCTAGTCATCATGGACTATGATGTATTCATGTATGTATGTATTCGCTGATGTATGTATTCATACAGTGATAAAGTTCATGATTTTATTTCTAACAACAACATTAAAATATTAAACTCTGACCCCACTGAATTGTACGTCAGGGAACTTAACAATTGTATTAATAAATGTACCAATTTATTCAATGAAAGCACACGACGTTACTTAAAGCCCATCAACGCTAAAGCCCCGATATTCACAGGACTGCCTAAAATTCATAAACATAACATACCTATCAGACCGCTCGTGAACTTTACCACTGCTCCTGGCTTCGAAACTGCAAAAGCACTAGTTCGTTTGATAAAAGATAATTTACAATTACGTAATAATCATAGTATTAAGAACAACAATAATTTTATTAATGATATTAAATCTGTTGAACTACAACCTAACCACAAATTGGCGTCGTTCGACATAACTAATTTATACACGAACATCCCGGTCATAGATACATTACAGATTTTGAGAAACAATTTATCTGACAATAGTTGCATGAACACACAGACAATAAATGAGTTAATTAATTTACTCGAGGTTATTTTGAAACAAAACTATTTCACTTTTAATGGCTCCTTTTACATTCAAAATGATGGCCTAGCTATGGGCTCACCCCTCTCCGGCCTACTGGCCGATATTTATTTGAATTATTATGAGAATACTCACTTGTTGAACAATAATATATATATGCAAATAAAATAATATTTTATGCACGGTATGTAGACGATACGTTTTTAATTTTTGATGGTACTATAAGACAAATCGAATTATTTAAAAACTGTTTAAATAAAATAAATAGAAACATTCAGTTTACTCTTCAAACAGAGGTTGATAACAAAATAAACTTTCTAGATTTAACCATCACTCGACAGATGAATAAACTAAAGTTCAACATTTATAGGAAACCGACTACCACTGACACCACAATACACGCAGACTCTCATCATCCTCTTTCCCAAAAAATGGCAGCGTACAATAGTTTCATTCATAGATTATTGACAATTCCTTTGGATGACAATGACTTCCGTGATGAGCTAAATGTCATAAAATATATCGCGGTTGCCAATGGCTACAATAGTTTAACCATTGACAAACTGTCGAGAAAACATGAAAAAAGAATGCTTAAACCCAGAATAAACAACAACACGCAAAAAATTTTTATATCTACTAATTACACTAGCTTTATGCCTAAGGTTTTGTCTTCTATATTGAATAATAATAGTTTCACTATTTCATTCAGGACTAATAATAAGTTACTGGATATTCTCAAACCGAAAAAACACACGCCTCCAGAAGAAAAAACTGGCATATATAAGTTAACATGCAATGATTGCGAGTGCTTCTACATTGGACAGAATGGGAGAAGTTTCCTTAAACGATTTCGAGAACACTTACCTAAGAAAATAAGAAACATTGACAACATCAAATCAAATTACGCCCGACACCTGGCTTCACACAATCATAATTACACAGATTTTAGTTCCAATTTAATACCGTTACATGTGTGTAAGAAGGGCCGTTTCATGAATGCCTTGGAGGAATTTGAAATTTACAGTGCATATGCAAACCCAAGGAGTCGCGATATCGTGTTAAATGACCACCTGAACTTTGTATCCAACCGATTGTACGATACCGCCTTGAGTCTGCTCGCTGGGGCTACAATAAGGTAGCAACCGCTCAGTGGCAGAATGAACTTGAACGGGTGCGCACCCAATCCGCGTACGGTTCATATGCAAATTTTGACATTTTAACTTCTTAACGATCTCGCAAGAGTGATAGTTTTAACTTTTTAATATCTGATGATGGAGCATAAGCTCTGAAACGCGTCATAGACGAAGCACAAGAAATCACACGGCGGATAATTTAAGGTAAATAATTTATTAATTCGTACAAGTGATTTGGTTACCATATTAAACCAACCCTCGAAAATTGCACTCGCCCACTCGCCAGTGGCGAGTGGGTTTTGACTGTGAAAAAAAGGAGAAAAGAGGAGAGAAAGAATGAAAAATGGAAAAAAGAAGGACGTCTATTAAACCAAAACGCGTCATGTTTTTGTTTTAGTAAAGGCGCGTGTTGAAGTCATAGGCCGTCAGTTAGCTGTCACCGTGTCAATTTTATAAACAAAACTGCTCTGTTGGATATAAACATCTTGAAACACGTCGAACAAAATAGTGTTGCTGAGAGAGGGGAGCGGAAATTTCACGCCGTTCTGCGCGGGCCGCCGGCCTTTGTCACTGCTTCCAAGTTGTAAGTCAACTAATTATTGTTGAGTTGACCGGATGTGTTACGCGTGTGATTTATTGTTTCGTGTACTAAAAGTATTCTCAATTTCTAAGATCGTGTTCAGCGTGTATTTTATTTTTCGTGTGTTATTTTATTCATAATGAAACAGATTAAACTTAATTATTTCTTTAAAAAAAGTTCTACTGTCAGTACGACGACGCCTAGTGAGTCTGCGAGTGCGACGTCTACTGCTAGAGATGTAAGTGCCGGGCCTAGTAGGGAAACTGAAACGCGAGTTCTAGTGGACTTAGGCCTACTCACGGTTCCTCTGGGAAACGAAAATTTCAAAGAGCTTGGCTGGATATCTTACCCTGGCTAGCTTACGATTCCGACCGCGCAAAATGTACTATATGCGCTAAATACCCTCAAAATAGTAACCCAAAATGAGTAGCAGGATTTTCTGGTTCCATGAAAAAGGAAACTTTTGTGTTTCATGGTAAAAGTCTAGTATATATGGACAATTTAACGAGGTTTGAAGTAGAGTCAGAACCAGGAAAAGCTCCTCTTGCCAAATGTATTAAGAAAATAGAGTCTTCTATGTTTAGCATCTAACAACTTTATCCAACATAGCCTATTTTATAGGCATCAATGAAAAACCATTTACCGACTTCCCTAAGCAAGTTGCCCTTGCAACTAAATTAGGTGTAAATGTGGAGACAAAACAATATGTAAACAATAAAAACTGCCAAGTTTTCATTAATTTTATTGCTAAACAGTTACAAGAAGATGTGGTTCAAAAATTAAAAAATGCTCAGTGTTTCAGTATTTTGATTGATGGTTCCACGGACCGAAGTGCTGAGGAACATGTGATTGTTTATGCTCGTTATGTGTGTGAAGGGGAGATAAGAGAAGACCTTTTAGGCCTTGTGCCTCTCGAGAGCGGTAGAGCAGAGTCGTATTTCACTGCTGTTACTGGGCTCTTGGATAACGTAGGGCTTGATTGGAGAAGAGAAAAGTACATGGTTAGTGTGGGAACTGACGGGACGTCGTCTATGATTGGCTCAAAGTCAGGTTTCGTACTTCGTTTGAAAGAAGAAGCTCCGCATTTAATTAGCATTCACTGCACCGCGCATCCTCTACAACTGGCCATACTTGATGCTGCCAATTCCATCCCTTACCTAGAAAAGCTTGACGAAACTGTGAAGAACATATACAAATTTTACAAACGATCCTCAAAACGCCTCCGTGAGCTTAAAAACACCGCGAAAACTTTAGAAAGTGAGATAGTAAAACTCAGAAATATTCACAATGTACGGCGGTTATGTAGTAAATCTGACGCTTTGAAAGCTTTGCGGCGTGATCTCGTACCTCTGGTCATCCATCTTGAGGATATAACGAACCGGAAAGTTACAACAGGAGAAGCTACGGATGCAGCTAGAGCAAAAGGCTATCTAAAAATCCTTACATCATACAAGTTTGTAAAAACATTAAACTTTTTGATTTTGATTGACCTGTATGGGAAACTAGAGCCATTTTGTAAAGTTTTACAGTTGAAACAGTTACTGGTCTCACAGGTACAATCGTCAATGATGGTAACGGTGGAAATGGTTCAGTTCTTGCTTTTATCTGAAGGATCCAGTGTGAAACAATTCCTTTCTGACACTTCAGACTCAGAGAAACTGAATTGCTCAAAATACAAAGGCGACCAAGGAATTGTTCTCACAAACATGTCTCAAGGGGAGGAAGAATACAAATCAATCCGTAATAAGCTGATCGAAACCACAGTTCATTACTTGAAGTGCCGTCTTGATACACTTGAGACTGTAGTAGGCACCAATTGCCACGTTATGGATTTCTTGTGCCTTCCTCAAGATGACACCCTAACTGCATATGGCAATGAGGAGATTCTTCAATTGGAGCAGGTTTTTATTACTGGTGATATAAATGAGGATGTTTTGCTATCGGAATGGCTTCAATTAAAAATGATGGTTAAAGAAGAGAAAATAACTTCAAAAGGACTGGGTGAGCTATTAAAAACTCTGTACAAGTTTCCTGAGCGTTTTGGTGAGCTAAAGAAAGTATTTTACGGCGTTGCATGCTTGGCAGTAACAACAGCATCTTGTGAACGGGGATTTAGCTTCGTTAACAGGATAAAAGTGAAACAGAGACTTTCCCTGGACATCACTTCATTAGGAGATCTAATGCAGCTGGCAGTAAATGGACCACCCTTAGAAGATTTCAACCCTGGTGTAGCAATAGACAAATGGTATTTCTCGTCGGGACTTCACCATGTTAGTGGCCACAAGAAGAAACACTCAGCCTAGTCCAGCTTGATTATTTTTAATCAATTATTTTTCATCTTCAACACGATAAGGGACTATCAGAATGTAAACTGGGCTAATGAATAATGTAGCGGTACATGCTAAATATTAAATAATAAAGTTTTATTCCCCCCCCCCACGGGAAACGGTATCTGGCGAGTGGGAAACGCCAACAATTTTCGAGGGTTGATTAAACATGAATATTAAAAAAGAAATATTATCAGACAGCAACAGATGGTGGATACAAAATAAAAACTATTAGTAAATTTAAAATAAAATAAAACATTAAGCTATTAAAACTTCGTCTAAAATTTTACGTATTAATGATAACGACCTTCACTTATAACTCAAAAACTAAGTAAAATGTTTAAAGACACAAATTTTAAAATATCTTAAACACAGATAATATTTAGTAACATAAAACTTAAAACTTAACTTAACTTAAAACTTAGTAACATATAACTTAAAAAGTCCAACATTCACAATAAAATTGAATATACAAAAAGAATGTCCGTATTGCAATAAATTCTAGGTAGGCCAGACGATGAAAAATATACTCGACAGATTCCTTCAGCATCGCAATGCGTTTTTAAAATCCAATATTTACAAATCTAATTTAGCCACTCATGTCTGAACAATAAACATCAAATTCCACACATTCAAAATGTGAAATTAATTAAAAATTTACAAAAAGGTCACAAAAATTAATATTTGGGAAATTCTTAATATTTACAAACAGGATAACAATAATTAGCTCATCAAAGAACGAAGTCAAAAAATAAACATTGTTATCTACTTAAAATAATAAATTTATTAAAATAAATAAAATATAACCATTAAATATTTTAATACAACAGCCAAAACAGCCGATTACTCAAACAAATCTTAGAACTCTCGAAAATTAAATTAAAATAAAATATTTTATTTGTTAATTTATATAGAAACCTCTGATGATGTAGATACGCGTATATTATGTCAAACGTGAGTCAGGTTAAAATACAACATTAAAAAGTGAACATGTTCTGCTTGCAGAAGTAATTATAATTTGATTATATACAGGGTGCGTCAGTTAAATCCGGACGAAACAAACAGTTTATTAAAATACGTGTTTATTCATTAAAATGCTAAGCTTACAAAAAAACTTGTTTGTACATTTTTCAAGTGACCCTTCCTGAGTTCTATTATTAAGTATAATGCCCGTTCGTTGTTATCACTGCCTCGACACTCTTCTAGGTCTAGAAACACGAAGTTCATGATCACCAGCTCGTGGTCGATATTCTCAAATAATCTAGAATGTATTACCTTGTAAAAATGACGTCATGTGTGTAGACCTATAAAAGCACTGGTGAGTCGTGAGTTAGTCAGTCTCTCATATTCAAATGGAAGTTTGCGGTGGCTAATTCGAGTTCCAACCAGTCCTTGGGAAACTAGATTGTATCGTCGAGGGAGCGGCTAGTGATTTCTTGATCATGCATATGTATGATGTTAATTTCTGTTTCTTACAAACTACTTATTTATACTGTATTTTATACAGGGCGTGTGAGCTAAATCCGGACAAAACAAATAGGTTATTAAAGCAATAACAGAACAAATATTTAATAATTTATTATTTATATAAAACAGTAATATTGTTACATCACCGAACAATCTACGTGTTTATCGAATGTTCCAGAGTGATCCGGAATGTAACGTGTGTGGTTGTGGCGTACGTGCTTGTTGACGCATTTTCTAGACTGTGCCAGACTTCGCTCGGGCGCACCGACTGTTCAAGGCCGCAAGTAATTACGTCGTAACTATACTGGCGCTATCGAATAATCTAGTAATTTGGGGCGGTATAAATACCAGTACTCAACGACGTTCAGTTCAGTATTAGTGCGATATATTGACACTGCGGTTCGAGAGTTATAGTAGCCATATTACTGTGCGCGTTCAAGTGGTTATTAGTTAAGTGTGGGGTTCTATAATCGGACGGTATAATTGTAATGCAATAATTGTGTTTAATTTTAGTGGACATTTTATTGCGTGTGAACAATTTTCATTTGATTTGTTGTAGAGATGGTGTTGTTAATTACGAACTGTTTAACTGTAAAAATTAAAGGTGTGATTAGTGACTTAATTGGTGTCTTGTATTCTTGTTTCCACTGTATCTACGACGATCGAGTAGACCGTCGAAACAATATTTATTCACAGTTGTTTGATGGTTCATCCTCTTCATTCACAGTAATCACTAATATTTATTCAGTACAACCCCCATTTGCTATGATTACTGCGTCGATCCTTTTTCTGAAGAGCGAGCATTCTCACATCAACTGCCCCTTGTCCTAATCCGCGAATGCTGCCTCAATACTCGCCTAAAGGGTTGCCACGTTGGGGTGCCTGGACTTGTTAGAACCATTCCAATAACGCCCCAAAAATCAGGAGTACTGGGAGACCAGAATGCGTCCACGTTATCGGAAAGCCAGTTCTGCACTAAATCGTTTGTGTGAGCCGGTTCACCGCCCTGATGAAAGATGTACGGTCTCCCGGAGGCCACAGTTTCCATCCATGGCTTAACTACAGTTCTAAGATCTGAAACTAAACCTCTATCGTGATGGTTTTTCCCTTTTTAAAGAAATTTGGCGGTATGACGTCACCCTCACTGGAGACGACGCTTAAGACTCCAGAACTGAGCCGGAAACTTCGTCCTGGCTACTACTACAGGGACATCCTCGGGATCATGGGCAAGCCAACGATTGTTCCTCCGGTTCACTTTTGCATTAACAGTAAAAATATTCTCATTAAAAAAAAAAACTGAGGCGACCCGCAGCTTAGTGCTTCAATGAACAAAGAAGCAAATTGAAGCGGGCAACTCTCTTGACCTTGACAGCCTCAGACAGCTTTTTTCGTACCTTGAGCACATAAAGAGGAGTATCTCAGGTCGTTTTATGCGATTCAACGCATGGTGGCCTCGCTCACCCCAAGTGTGGTGGAGAATTTAAAAACGACACCCCTGGGTCTTCCGAAATGAGCTCTTGAGCCCTATGGATGATACTTGGAGTCGTTGCAGTCTTCTCTCTCGAATGGCTTTGCTTTGCCGGGTTAGCAGATCCTTCTACGGACTTTTCTGCGTCTGCATACTTTTGCGCGATGTCATAAACGGTCGATCTCGGGTACCCGAAGAAGCGAATAATTTCAGTCTGTGAACGCCCGGCGCGAAGCTCGTCAATTATATTCCGCATTCGATCTCACAAACTCACCCATTTTGAGGTTATGTACGTCTTATACATACAGCTTCCTCCTAAACACCAACAATCAACTATTGCTAAGGTCAAATGTAGCGGGATTTTCAAATTAAATTTTGTCCCGATTTTGCTGAGCACCCTATATATTATCTTCAGCAGAAAGGATTAGGCCTAAACCAAACATAGTTTGTTCCGGTTGATTATACATATACAAGAAACTTCACAAGTTACTTACAAAGGAAAAGGTGTGTGTGTGTGTGTGTGTGTGTGTGTGTGTGTGTGTGTGTGTGTGTGTGTGTGTGTGTGTGTGTGTGTGTGTGTGTGTGTGTGTGTGTGTGTGTGTGTGTGTGTGTGTGTGTGTGTGTGTGTGTGTGTGTGTGTTTATATTTTTGCGAGGCCTAATAGAATATTAACAAAACTTGACAAAATCGACCAATTCCGATGGAAATCTCTGTGTGCGCCACTTTTGTGTAACAGTTATAGAATACCAAGTAAAACTGACCATATCTTACTGTGAAGGTTCAGCGTGTGCGCGCGCGGCATGTGTGTGTGTTCGGCGTGCGCGTGAAGAGAAAGAGAGAGAGCGAGCGAGCGAGTGGGAGAGGGAGGGATGAAGCACGAGCCTAATTATGTTAATTGCTGAGTGGTTAGGTCAGGACAGATCCACTAAACGTTATGCAACCCTGCCGCTTGTATTGTCTACTTATCTGTCGTACGTAGTCAATGGAGACACAACACTCTGTACGCTGCCTTTAGAGTTGACTACAAACGCTAACAGTTGGGCAAAATATAGATTCTTATTTAAAACAATTAAAATTATAGTTTTGCTTCACAGAACACAATTCAGTTACAATGCTTAATATTATTTACAATTATATAAGATTTGTAACTTCCAAGTAGGTTATATCTATCAGTTTGTTCTACATACGTTTCGCAGATGAAAACTTTACTCAGAAGCTGTCATATATTTAACGAATAATCTTTTTCTATTGTCGTAATGTTTGTTTATGTAATCGTCAGTTTCAACGGTTATAGGGCCTACTGACAATTCTAATCTCTATGTTTTATTTATTAAAATTATTTTTATGAATATTACAAAATTTTAAATATATAACTTTGTTTCGCTTTTATTTTAATTAGTACATATTGTTACTGTGTTTAAATACATTTAAGATTTTCTTATAGTCTCCATTCTGTGCCCTTATATGTTTTTTGAATAAGTTTATCACTTTAACTAACTACACTTAATTAAACAGAGACCTTCTTTACATAACGTTGGACGCACGCGACCTAGTCATTAAGTCTTTAACTCGTAAACGATCAATTGACATCGCTGAAATTCTTACGCTGCTGAACGAATTGCCTTACCCTTGCCATGAGCTCCTGTCTTTCACAAAGCATTACCTCGGACGCTCCGTAGGCCAAATTTATGATGAACCCCGTCCGAATCGCCCACCACCTTCCTAATCTGCCGTGATCCAGCGCGTGCCTCATAGCATAAACCTAAGTCTCGTGAACTGTTGCCATTCCGTTGGCTGTTCTCCTACCACAGGCCCTCACCCAGCTGTTCCTAGGCCTTCCTCTTCTATTCTTAATGAGTCAAGAATCAATGGTTCCTAGGCTCCTCTCTCTTTCCTACCAAATGACCACAGCGTATTAATTTCCTGACTTCTAGAGTTTCTTTCAGTGAGTCCACTTGTAAGTACCTCCTTGTAATTTCATCTCTTCTCCTCTCCACTCTTCGAATTCTCTTTTAAGGAATTTCATTCCTGCTGCTTATAATTTTTTTTTCAACAGAAAAAACTAAGGCCATGGCATTCCTAGGAAAAGATTCGATTTAGACAAAAATTGTAATTGAAAATAAAATTTTAGAACAAGTATCACATTTCAATTAGGGTATTCCGGGAGAGATGGACCACCGGGTGAGACGGACCAGTTGTGTAATTCCCAGTTCCGCCACTGTAGCGCAGTTGTAGTAGCAAACGTCCAGAGCGTGCATCACGCTGTGTATGCAGTCTTGTTTTTGTTGTGAAAAACTTAATATTTTAGTCACAAATCGACTTCGTTTGTTTGAGTAAGTTGAAAACTTTTTTCAGTATAACATTAGTATAAAGTTATTAAGGTTTAACTGTAAGATAAACGGGTGAAAGTGGTATGTTTGAGTAATACAATATGTAGCTTCTAATACAACCTATAGGCCTAATGGCGTGGTCGCAAGCAACCGGCATGCGTAGAAGGGGGTGGTCCATCTCTCCCGTACTTTTGGGTGAGATGAACCATGGTTACTCGGGATAGATGGACCATTTATTTACACCGGGTGAGATGGACCATTAATAAAACTAACTGGAATAATAAGTTAATTATATCTTTATTCATGATTAAATCATGAATATAGATAAATAACGTATTTAATAAATTAAATGCACTAATGGGGTGTATTCTTTTCCAGAAAACGCCAACACTATATAAAAGAAAAGAGGGAACAAGGCGAGGGGAATGGTCCCAATTAAATTTAATTAAAGCTGCTAATGCTGTAAAGGAAAACACCATGGGAGTTAACGAAGCTGCGAAAGCATTTAGTATCCCGAAGACAACTTTGAAAAGGCGATTAAAAAAACAAAGTTTTGAAAAGGGGTCTTTAGGTCCAACGTCTGTTTTGGGTGTGGAAGTTGAGAATAAATTAGTCACACATATTAAAAAATTACAATCTGTAGGTTTCACCCGATGTAGGGACTCCATTAGGTCCATGGCCTACGAACTAGCGGAAAGAATGAAAATTCCGCACAAATTTAATAAAGAAAACAAAAAGTCAGGATAAGACTGGTTGACTGCATTCTTTGCTCGACATCCAAATCTTTCCATTAGAAAATCCGAAGGCGTGTCGGTTGCCCGAGCACAAGGGATGGACAGAAAAACTGTCAGTGAGTATTTTGATTTGCTGGAAAAAGTCCTTATTGAAAATGATCTTATTGACAAGCCTGGTAGCATCTACAACATGGATGAAACAGGTCTACAACTAAATAATAAACCTGGGGAGGTGGTGGCTATTAAAGGTTCGATAAATGTAACTTCAATAACCTCTGGTGAAAAAGGGCAAACTATTTCTTGTCTGGCTTGCTGCAATGGCGAGAGGACGTTTCTTCCCCCATTTTGCATTTACAAAGGTAAAAATAAAGAAGCAGAATTTTCTGATGAAATGCCACCTGTTATTGAAATTCGAATGTCCCAAAAATCTGCGTACGTCAACTCCGAAGTCTATTTTGATTGGCTCAAAAACCATTTTACGCCTAGAAAACCTTTTGGCAAAGTTCTTTTATTACTGGATGGTCATACTTCACATACAAGCAGTGTAGAGATGCTAGAATTTGCTGAAAAAATTATATAATTTTCTTCAGTTTACTGCCTCATACTACACATTGGCTGCAGCCTCTGGACCGGTCATTTTTCAAATCTTTGAAAGCAAATTTCTATCAGGCTTCCAATAGTTTAATTAGAACTCATCCCTCGAGGAAGATAAATAGGCTTCAATTTTCTAACCTTCTTAATGTTGCTTGGAGCAAATCAGCAAATGTTGGAAATGGTGTAAATGGGTTCAAAGCAACAGGTATAATTCCATTCAACCGTGATGCAATACCAGACCATGCTTATTTGGTATCAGACATTGAAGTGACTGAAGTAGTCGTAGACCTACCTGGACCAAGCCAACAGCAAACTACTAACAAACCCAACGCTTCAACACCCATTTCAGTTCAGACAAATGCGTCTGTCATGGTAGATAGGCCTACACAATTTGACCTTCAGATGCCAAGTACATCGACACACGACCAGGTTAAGCCTATGGAAAAAAAGCTTGTTCGTGAAATGCCAAGTACGTCGACACACGACCAGATGACTCCAAGCAAAATGCTAAATGAGATAGCACCTGTACCTGATTTAAAAAATATTAAGAAGCTGAAAAGAAAGTCTTCAACTGTTGCCACTATGTTGAATTCACCAGAGAACGTAGCTATTAAAAAAGACAAAGTTGAAAAAGAAAAAGAGAAAGTAGAAGCTCTACAGAAGAAAAAAGAAGGAAATGCTAAGGAGGCAAAAAATAAACGATTAAGAAAGAATAAAACTGTGAGAAAAAGGCGAGAGTCATTCTCATCTGACAGCACTTTGGGGAATGTTCCACAGCTTGACGAACTGGTTATGGATGACGAAGATTCTTGTGCAGATTGGGACGAGAATGAATGTGTCGGATGTGGAGAAAACTACACTGAAACAACCAAAAACGATGACTGGATTAGGTGTTTAAAGTGTGAACGTTGGATGCACGAGGGGTGCACTCGATTTAATGACAAATGTGATTGTTGTGGTAAGAGGGAAAAAATGGGAAAACCTTAATCTGTATTGTAAATAAAAGGTTTTTTCGATTTAAATGAGTTGTTTTTCAACATTTTTCCATGAGGTCCATCTCACCCAGACATTTCCGGGTGAGATGGACAACCCCACATTATAAAAAAATTATTTGCTACGTAGTTTGTTTTGTAGTTACAGTTTCAATGAAATATCATATTGATGAATAAGTTATTTTATAATGATTTATGTAATTATAAGTTTAAAATTAATTGTGATTTGGTAAATATTAACAAAAGAAAAAACGTGGTCCATCTATCCCCGAATTACCCTACCTAGGATGTGATATTATATATGAAGAAGACAAAGATATTCTTAATAAAACAAACACCTTCTATAACATCTTTACTTACGTTATAACATCGGGAACCCGTATTAATTGACTCTGGCCAATTATACAGGCTGCCTTCGTTGTAACAAGCTGAAAATTAATCAAATCACCAAAACAATTAATATAAAAGAAACTGGGGAGGGGAGACTGCTGATTTATGCACTCAATTTAGCATGTACTAAAGATGACATCTCTTTATTTATGACTGTTAGATTATACATAACATATCAAATTTTAACTTACAGTGAAATCGTAAGGGGTTTTCTACATCAAGATTTATAATACAGTTAGCGCATTTTACCTCGGATCCGAGTTTCTATATATTACTTAGGAATTTCAAGTTTACTCTACTCCATTACTGAATTACTTTATTACTCTTTATACCATTTGAGGAATGGTTTCATTTAGTAGTGTGATGTTCCAACGCTACATCACACGAGTTATTTTACAACTTATTGTTACTGAAATTACTTGTTACAACATTTATTCTTAAACTTTAGAGATTGTCATTTTAAAAGTCTTTTAGTTTACAATTACTTCTATTTAAAAAAAAATACATATCCACGGAAGACCAGCTTCCGTGCTACCTCTTAGTTAAGTGTTTTAGTCCATGTCGTCCACGCGTGATTCTTCCGCACACTCTAGGTAGAGGGTTGTCATCGTGGTCGTCTTCCTGGTGAAGGTCCTTGGTGTCAACTAATGATAGAGAGTGTTACGATGTCATGAAGTCGTCCTGTTCCTTGGTGGTTTGACAAATACAGTTGAGGTCTTCGTCTTCACATTTTACATTTTGTAATAGAACGGTTGTATTTCACTTTACATATACAACCCTAAAATAACTTTAACTATCTTTCTAGATGTGAGATGTCACCTTTCGCACTTAATCTTCTACATTCTTCTTTACTGATACACACTACATACTCGTTACATAACTCTTCACACAGTTATTTAACTTAATAACAAAATAATAAAACATATTTTGTTGTAGCGCTCCGTTCTGAGCTGCTTACTGGCCGAACGACGCATCTCAAGTCTCTCTTACTATGTTAGGAAGGGTCAGTTAATCGCGCGGAGTTTTCGCGTCGCAATAAAATAGTTCTACATTTATCCTCTATTTAAAGGGTTAAAGTTTGACCTTTTAATTATCCAAAGCTATTCTTAATTACAGACTTTATTATAGTACACTACTGTGGTCTTGTTTATTTACTTAAATAATATCAAATTTACAAGTATTATTAGTTTGTTTAGGGGTCGGTATTCAAGTTAATTCCGGTTAGCGCATGTCTATGCAGGGTTAATTAACAAGGTTTTCCCTATCTGTACACTCGTATTCCTTTTTATTTTATTATTAAAGCTCTTTATTAAATATTATTATAATTTTATGATAGCGATAAAATTTAGTTTAAATGTGCGATTTTATTAAAATTTAAAATTTCTCAGCTTTTACATTACCTATTTATTAATTATTTTATTTTTAATTAATGAAATCGTCACAGAATATGTGGGACATTACGCAGAACACTCAAAGGAATTACCACGAAAGAAACACAAATAAAATTCTATAAGGTGATGGCAGTCCCCATGCTATTATACAGGTCCGAATCATAGGCACCAAGAAAGGAAGATTGTAGACAGATGGAAACGTCTGAAATGAAATATCTTATATCCGTGAAAGGTTGTATAAGATTAGATCACATAAAGAACGAAGATATAAGACAGGAATTAAAAGTACAACCAGTAACGGAACTAGCGAAAAACTATTTTAAAAAAATGGAAAGAGCATGTTATGCGGATGTCTCCAGAAAGAATTCCAAGAAGAATCCTGAATTATAAGCCAACCGGAAGAAGACTGTTGGCAGACCGAGACGGTGATGGTGAAACCGGAACAGGCAACCTGCCTAATCCTGGACAGATAGATGATGATGATAATTTTTTTGTTCTGTCTTCAGGTGAATAGACGAGGAGAGCGTATAAAGCAAAACTGGTAGAAGGAGGGATTAACTGGGTATCAATATAATATTAACCAGATTTTGTGGTTACATTCAGTTCTGCCGCTAACAGTAAATGTACAGTTTCACAAACGTTTGAACGCTTTCAGAGGTATTTAGCATATTTTTTGGGTATTCTTTTTTGGTAATTGATCTGACTTTTTTCAAAGCGTTAACATTTGTGAGCCTGCTTGTTGTTCTTTGCCATTAACATCCAAATTGGCCTGTCAAAAAACATTGTTAAGGTGAATTATTCACAGTTATCCATAAAGGTAACCAAGCCTTATATGTTGAAGTCCTCTGAAAAATATTTTAATATCTTCGTGTGCTACTTCAGACAATTTAAAATCGTTTCTTTTGTCATAAATATCAAAGGAGGAGGAAACGCTTCGAAAGTGTCCCATTTTATGTAGTTTACCGTTTCTTGAATAATTCATGAGTTTTCTCATTCCAGTCATGTGAAATTGTGTGTTGAAAGAGTTTAGTCTCCAGAATATATGTGTGCGATATGTCAGTTTAAAGAGAAAATAGGGCAAATTTATGGAGCTTGTGTATATGGTTTTCATTAAATTAAACGATCTCAATTAACAGAGGTTAGACTTTAAGGAATGTCTAGTACGTCAGGTTCTCAGTTCACTATTTGAAAATCGACATCAATAATCAACGTATAATGGATTCTGTACCGACGAATTTGATCCGACTCGCATAAAGAAAGAACGGGATCGATCCATTCTGGTAGCAACTAACAAGTACCTAACGTTGAAGTGTTGTATTGGCTTCTCCTCTCGCTTTCAGAACGCTTCCGTAAAGTAAAAATAACGTAATACTACGTGGAAATGTGAAAATGTAAGCAACAGAAGGGGTATTAAAGAGTACGGTGTTGGTATAACACAGAATCTTTTTCATAACATAGTATGAATTTTCAACAATTCGATTGAATTACTAAAGCGCTTCATACACGCGTAACTGTATTCAACACGAACGTACGTTATCTGTTAAGAAGCATCGTTAGTTCAATAAAGAAACGTGTATAGCTTTTGTTGACTTTGACAAGGCCTTTGATAGAGTAGACAGAATTTTTCTGTGACAAGTATTAGAGGAACGAGGATACTCACAACAACTTATAAGAGTTATACGATACCAATATAACGGAACAAGTATAGCTGTTAAAAATGATTGTAGAATATCTCAACAAATATCTGTCAGTCAGGGTGTTAGATAAGTGTGCAGCATATCGCCTACTCTTTTGAACATTTATATCGACGATCTGGTAAGGAAATGGAAACATCTACTGATCACTGGTATTTAGATATCACGAGACAGATATTTGAATGTGCTGTTGTTTGCTGACGACTCGCTTGTAATTCAGAATACATAATCTGCTTTACGAAAACCTGTTTTTAAGCTTCATCAGATTTTCAAACAATACAACATGAAAATCTCCACTACAGAAACAAAGTTAATGCCGTTTCGAGGCAAAGAACCAATAAGAACAAAAATAATGATTAATGATCAAACTGTAGAACAGGTGAGCCATTTTAACTATTTGTGAAATAATATTGGCTATTTTTCGGTGAAGGGTTTGTGAGGATCGGTCAAAAATATAACACAAATTTTAACTTATTTGTGATTATAGTAATATTGGCTATGGTAATAATTATGATGTTGATTTAAGTTAGGTAAGTTCCAGACGATCTGTGGGACAAACAACCGTATTTTTAGAAACAATATACATTGAGATACAAAATTAAAGTTTTACAAATTCATGGCGGTCCCTGTACTGTCCTATGGACAACAACCCACAAACAAGAAAGTAAAATACAGGCCTCGTAAATGGCATTCTCAAGAAGAGTTAAGAGATGTTCTAATCTTGACCATATAAAGAATGAGGCCATAAGAGAAGAATTACAATTTTGTAACTTGCATAAAAGACCAAAAGATTATAAACAAAGGTGGAAAGAACACTTATAAAGAATACCATATTAAAGACTGGCCAAATAAGTCTGGAAATGCAACCGTATAGGACCCAGATGTGTGTGGGTAGACACAGGAAGAGATGGCTGGAGAATCTTTGAAAACGGAGCACCTTGCCTATGCCGTGATCTGAAGATGATGATGATCTGTTAACCAACTCTTATATGGAAAAGCAAAATCGTTTCGGACTACGTTTCCTGACACACACTGGCGAACAAACCGAGAATAACACGATTTTATTTATTTATTTTAATTTGTTTGCTTATATTATGTGATTGTTTTCGCCAAAGGTATACGTACTTTACTTTACTTTACTTTAGCCAACGCCCGTACGTGGTTCCTCAACCATTCGACGTCGAGCCTCCCAGTAGCGATTGGTTATGTCGTCGGTCGGGTATGTGAGTGCTTGGCAGTCCCGTAAGTGTTCTCCGTCCATTCTTCCGGAGTTGCAAAGCGGACAGGTTTCGTTCTCAGCTAGGCCGATGCGGTGTAGATGAGCTTGCAAGTAGTCATGTCCGGTAGTAAGGCGGAAACGGGCGACGGCCTCAGCTCTGTCCAGGTGTCTCGGTATTGGTCCTACGGTGGCAAGACTTTCCCACTTTTTACCAGTACCCAGGGTTTTTAGAGTTCTTTGTGTGGAGGTGTTTATAACTGAGGTGATGAGGTTATTGGCTCTACCAAGAGTAAGCGGCACGTCCGGCTGCTCCGATTCTGCTCCTTCTTTGGCTTTGACGTCGGCTCTTTCGTTGCCAGGAATTCCTACATGGCTTGGCACCCACTGTAGGGTAACGATCCATCCGGTTGACATCAGCTCTGCAAGTCTCGCGCGGCACTGAATTGTTCTCAGGCAGTCGGTGGGAGCGTTGCTGGTGAGCGCAAGAATTGTGGACTGGGAGTCGATTAAAAATACCACTTTTCCTGGTGCTAAGGTCTTGGCTAGTAGCTGGTTGGAAGCTTCGTAGACTGCGCACACCTCACCATCGAAGTTACTAGCGTTTCTTCCCACAGCTGTTGAATTCTCAAAGAGGCTACAAAACCATCCCGCGCCTGCTCCCCTCGTTTCAGGTAGGAATGAGCCGTCAGTGTATATGTGGAGCCAATCATTCGCAGGGTACCTAAGGTTGATGGTTTCTATGGCGTACGACTTGAGCTCGATAGGGTTGGCTTCGGCCTTGTTGGTTGTTAGGCTGATTAGGTCAAGCCGCTTTGCAGGTAAAGCGTTTGCCACTGCATTGTAGTACTGTATGGGAGCCCGACGGTCCAATGATAGTTGGTACTTGCTTATAAGAGCTTCAGCGTGAGTTAGAGGCGAAGTTTGGGTTTTGAGTCGTTGGGTTGCACTTCTGTATCCATTCCACTGATTCCCATCCACTCTCTTAGCCCTTTCCCAAAACTTAAGCGTGCATTTATCCCTCCGGCTATCTAGAGGCTCGATGCCAGTTTGAAGTTGCATGGCCGCTATTGGGGTTGATTTTGCTCCTCCGGTTATAATTCTTAGAGCGTTATTCTGGACAACGTCGTATTTATTTAGGTTGGTTTTACTAGCAAGTGAGGTGACTTCCGAGCCATATTCAAGTACTGGACGGACGTATGTTTTGTAGGCCGTGGATAGAACATCTTGAGTGGCTCCCCACTTGGTAGCAGTTAGTCTCTTGAGAAGATTGATACGTTTCTGACCCTTATCGGCCGTACTTGTGACATGGGTGCTGAAAGATAGTTTCTTATCGAGGTTGATTCCCAGATACTTGGACAGCGATACTTGTCTTAGAGGTGATCCCATGAATTTTAAATTGATTACCGGGGCCCTAGTGGACATGGTGAAGAGTTGAGACACTGTCTTATCGGTACTAACTTCCATTTTGTTGAGGCTTGACCATACTTCGAGGTTAAAAAGAGCCTTGTTTAGAGCTTCTACGAGGGCGTTTACGTTGCTTCCAGTAGCCCACAACAGGACATCGTCAGCAAAGAAGAGGAATGAGATTCCTGGAATTTTTTGAAATGCATTCTTAAGGTCGTCTATCATTACGTTGAAAAGGAGACAGCTTAGTACCGCCCCTTGCGGCAAACCTTGACGTAGTAGTTTGTATGGGGAAGTTGCGTTAAAGAATTTGCATCGTATGTAGCGTTGCGAGAGGAAGCTTTGTATCCACTTTAGCATGTTCCCGTTTACTCCTAGTTTCTTAAGTTTGTGAACAAGCATACCGCGCCAGATTTTGTCATATGCAGCTTTAAAGTCCACTAAGACGGCTACAGTGGATTGTTTTCTGTGGAAACCGTCCTTTACCGACTGAGTAAACTTTACAACTTGGTCCATGGTTGCTCTGTGCTTACGGAATCCTGCTTGGCAGTCGCTAATGGCTCCTTTAGACTCTAGAAATTCCCGGAGTCTGCGTTCGACCATTTTTTCAGTAACTTTAGAGCAGACACTAGTTAGTGAAATAGGGCGGTAGTTATTTAGGTTGTTCGCAGGCTTGCCTTTTTTCAGTATTGATAATACTTCGGCTTTTCTCCATTGCTGGGGCACACGTGCATTCCATGTTAGGTTGATTAGTTTTAAGAGAGTCTTTAGTGCTTTCTTGCCAAGATTCTTAATGAAAGGCGGGAAGACCTCGTCTGGTCCGGCAGATTTTCCTTTTTTTAGCGAGTTGATGGCAAGAGAGAGCTCATCTGGGGAAAAGTCCTTGTTGAAGATGAGGAAGTCTTGTTCGGTTTGACAAGAGGAAACTTTAATGTCGGAGATAGATTTCCGCTCATTCGCGTTTACACGGAGTCTGCTTATTGTAGCGTAATTTTTACTTAATGCCTTAGCAATATCTCTGGAGCTGGTGAGTAGTTTGTCATTCACTTTAATGGGTTGCCAGTGACGAGAAGATTTTTCATTGTTCAAGCTGGATATAAACTTGTGAGCTTTGATCCCATCTTTCCGGAAGTCCAGTTTGGATACGAAGGATCTATAGACAGATCTTTTTGATTGTATAACAGCACGTTTCAGTTTGGCCTGAGCTTTCCTTAACATGATGCAGTGTTCCAAGCTATGGGACTTTTCTGCTCGGCGTCTAGCAGTATTCCGCTCTTTCTTAAGGGCGTCCAGCGATTTACTCCAGAAAGGTGAATATTTCTTAACTTGTCCTTTTGGAATGCTCTCGTTAGCTGCACGTAGTATGCCTTCCACGATAAGTTTGACTGAGGCGTCAGGGTTATCTTGCACCATGTCTTCAGTGACATACAAATCGGATAGTTCAGAGAACTTGTCCCAGCAGGCTTTCTTGAAATTCCACCGGGTTACTTTATGGAAACGGGGATGTTGACATTTCATTTGAACCCGTAGGTACATTAGACGATGTCCACAACCATCCATGGGGTCTTCCAGGGACAGTTCCGATCTGGAGGTAAGGTTTGCATGAACCAGTGCAAGGTCTGGAGTGCTTGTGTGGCCAGCGTAAGATAGGAATGTAGGTGCAGATTGAATTCTAATAATAGCAGAGTGGTCTATAAGGTCTTCTACTGCCTTTCCAGTTGCACTAGTAGTTGAGTAGTCCCATCGGGCTGAGTGAGCGTTGAAGTCTCCCAAAATGATGGTGTTGCGGTACTGGCATAGGTTGGCTATTGGTTCCAGGTTTGGTACGTTGCTGGGCGGGTTGTAGAGGCCAACAACTTTGAAGTGGACTCCATTTTTCCAGGCGTCGATACATATGGCTTCTAGTTTGTCGTTGTCATCCATTTCATGGACGATAGTTTCTTTACTTGCCATAGAGTTGTGAACAAATACGATGATGCCAGAGGCAACTTGTCTTGATCTCTTTAAAACATAGAGCGAAAAGTCGGGTATTTCATAAAAATGTGTGGCTTCGGTAGAAGCGCCAGCTTCGACAATAACAATGATGTCAGCGTCAAATTTTGAAATGTTAGTTTTTAACTCAGAGTGTTTTGCATTGCTCAGTCCACCCGCATTCCAATACAGTATGCGGAGGTGATTGTCCGCGCCCTCATAAGGGCGGGTTGGATTTCTAGTGGCGATCGCATGTGCCATGATGGCTGAGGCTCGAGAAAACGGCGGTCGCTGTAGCAGATTTAGCGTTACCCAGGGTGCACCTCTTGGAGGCCTGCTACGTTACACCCCCCAAAGGTATACGTGTATACGCGTATGTAAATGTTGTACATATGTACATATATAAAATTGTGCTAAGGCTTTCACGGCCGGTGTCAGTTGTATTAGAAGAGTTTACCGGGCTGTTTGGCCGTCGTCTATGGTTTAAAGACAAACAAAACGTTTCGACAGCACCACTGGCTGCCATCGTCAGTGGAATTCAAAGAATTCGAGACCTCCTGAACGTAGGTTTTTATCGTCAGGCCCACAGTACTGCGGTACTTCTTCAGCCTTTACCACAGTACTGTGGGCCTAACGATAACAACCCACGTTCAGGAGGTAAACTCTTCTAATACAATTGTACATATAGGCCTACACAGGAAAGTGTGTGTTTGCACGTGTTATGTTGGTCTAACTGAGACGTTATTCGTTCCCGTTATTCGTTCGCTTCTCCTCCCCTCTCTCGCTCACTCCTTCAGCTCCATCTATCCCGAGTGAATCTCATTTTAAACCTTTTATATTTATCTCGTCATACAAGTTCTCTTTCCATGATCTCTTGACCTTGTCTGTTTTCCTTCTTCTATTTGGAACCCGGTTTAACAAATTCTTGGCCGACGATCGTTCCACGTGGCCGTACCGTATGAGCCCCTTCATGTTGCAACGACGAAACGTCTCGAACAATGTACAGTGTCGTTCTACGTGTTTCCCGGCCAGCCGAGCAGGCGTGTGTTTCTGCCAAGGCCACACTGAAGTATCCTCTAGACTTTTGGAGTGCTTGTTGAAGCAAATTATGGATCGTCTGCGAACTATAAATAGACCGCTTAGAAGTCAGTTTATGTTGGGCGATTTGTGAAGTGATATCAAGTGGATGTTGTGTTCTTTATATCAAGGGCAGAATTCTTTATAGTTGACATTACTGTACATTACGTGTGGACAAATTTAGGTTGAATTATTGTACGAGTTGATTACGAATTGTTATTTGTGATAAATTAAAGCTGGTTGTTCATAGATTTTGTACCATACGACGATCAGAGCGAGACCGTCGTAACAATATTAATGGTGTCTTTGTCTAACGCATTAGAGCCTTCGTACTCCGCAAGTACTTCTACGGAAGTCCATCTACAGCCTTCCGAAGTTTCTTGGATTTAGATCCTCAGTTTCAGAGCCACGGGTGACTACGCTTTCCCAAATGACAGAGTAAACCATATTATTGGTTCTGTGGATTATTTTTATAGAATGAAAATACAAGTAGGAAATCAAAATTTATATAGTACACGCTGACGAAAGTCTGAGAATAGAAATATGAAGGAGGAGAGTAGAGTCAGGTAGATACAGGTATGAATAACTAGAAAGTCCTGTTGACTGAAGAGCTGAGCAGCGAAAATGGCCAGGAGAATAATGGCCACAGCGAAGGAAGGGCTGAGTAGGGAGTTGGACCTGATCGTTTACGTGTCAGCGATATGGACGCGTCTGAGGTGCAGAAAATGTGGATTTGGGTGGGGGGGGGATTAGGTGGGTGGTAAAGTTCGAGGTATATCCCGCCAAGCAATATTTTGAGAAAAACAGTTTACCTAGCACAATGGGGCTACATTCCCTTCAAAACACTCCCTGAAGACTTCACATACTTATCCCATCGTCTTTTCAAATTCTTGAACAGTCTGCGAAGTCCTCTCTCTTGCATTCTCTTGAATCTGGTTCATCGCTTGCTTCCTTCCAGCAGCGAATTTAGCTTTGGAAAGACTCAGAAATCAGAGAGAGGCAAACAAGGACTGTCGGATGTCTGAGCATCGAGTGTGTGACACAATGCTCAGCCAAGAAATCCTCTACCATAATGTGTCAGTCACCACTTACCCACAGCTTCTCACTGCATCCCTCAGCATCCCTTAGTTGTTGTAGAAACTAATTGTCGTGTAGGAGCATACTCAAGATGGACTACACCTTCACGCAGTCGCCGTGCCTTCTTTGGACCAGGAAACCCAGGCGACTTCTATTAGCAGTAGCATGGCATCCATGTAGCCGCTGTTGCCGGCGGCAACAGTACTGGAAATAAGAGAAAATAATATTCATTATATTACAGAATAAATACTTTAGTTATTTAAATCCTAACAATATTAGTAGGGAAACTTGAAAAAAATTGTAGCATTACTTTCGAACTGCTGGGCGCTTGCACCGTTTTGTGTTGCCGGCTCACACATCGGCAATGTTTTACTGGTACGGTCATTGACCTCGTACTAGTTGTCACTGCACAAACTGTACAGGGGGGGGACATTCGTCCACCCAATGTGTTGCCGCTGTATAAACCGGCAAAACGCTCAGTTAGCAGCTATGTTCGTTTTCGGAACTGACGTGCAGCAGGCACTACGTACCTATTTGTGTTTCGTTCGTTTAGTCATGTGTTTCTCTGTTTGAGTTTACATTCAATTATTTGTGTTCTGATTTATTCTGTGTAAGTATAATGCAGTCAGATCACGTTGAACCGGGACCCTCTTCTTCCCCCAGCGAATGATAGAAAATGCTCTAAATAGAACACTTGGTACAAGAATAAATTCGAATTAATTTTTAGGTTAAGTTTTAGGCCTATCACAACCGCCAACATGTGTTATGTACCCACGCCACGCCACTGCCTATTAGGAAGTTTTTATTTCTAGGTCATAGCCGTACACTCGTTTCCAGTTGTGACCTATTTTAGAAAATCAGTGCCACTGAGTGGAGTTTGGGGCAAATGATTTGCAATTTTTGCAACTGCAGCATACCATCCTTCTGCTTGTGACAGGCGCCATAGAACGAATTTTTCGGCCACGAATGTCATGCCGAGATTTTGTCTTAATATCTCATGAATAGTTCATGGAATCTCTAATAATCTTCCAACACTTGCACTTTCTGTCTCCAATTTTCGTTGATTGAAGCTTGCTCGTGTTTAACATTTCAGAAGATCTGCTGGAGGGACTTCCAGAATGTGGCTCGCTTCCTGTCCATCTTGGAATTGTCAGTACCACACTTTAATTTAAGCATTACTCAAGGAATCCTACACCAATGTCCCTGTTAATCATTCAAATTGTTTCCGCAAACGAATGTCAAAGTTTGAAACAAAACTTGATACAGATTCACTGTGCAACAATCACACAAAACGCAAACTTATTTAATGGCATCTCATTGCTGAACGAGGGGTCCAATGGAAGCCTGACTGTTCGAACATGCGCGGTGAGGTCTTCTGAGAGTCATGTGGCGCTTTATCGAGATATGCAAAATGGCTAGATACTTTATGTACAGATAACGTAATTTATAAAGAGGAAAACGTATATTTTTTAAGAGATGAAAAAGTAAATGGATTGGATATATGCAGACAAACTGAGACATGGGATAAATAACTGAGACCGTCGCAAACCAGTCTACGGATTGGCTACCCAAGAAGAAGAAGAAGGAGGAGGAGGTTTTATATGCTGATTAAAAAATTAACATTTGCCCCTCCCTTTGCAAGTAGGGAAGCCGCCTGACCAGTGGAAACCCGACCGCTGACTGACGAACTCTGGTTACTGTGCCGGAAGTTGTATAATCCGGCGTTCGAGGAAACGCAAATCCTAGTTTTTTTCTGATTCGGATAAGTGTCTAGTTATTAGTTGGGGAGCGCGATATTGGTGGCACTGTTTCGACTTTGAACGCGATCTAGCGGCTGAGTTCAGGTTTCGGTTCTGAGCAGATGGCAATGGTCAGTTCTGGCCTTGCTGTCACTGCATAAACTACTCCGGCCGCCTTCCTCGGTAGCAGTCCATTTTTTGTGTGTCGTCTTCCTCACCTTTATGGCAGGCTAATTGCTTAAGACTCACCGGTAAGTGCATTATATACATATACATAATAATTTGGTTGTAAGAAATTTAAATTCAAAACTTATTCAATCCAGATGCGAACGTGTAGAATGCCCGTGGCGTTGATCAGATGTGTGTGAATATTAGGAGATATTTAATTAATGTTGTTTTATTTGAATACCGCCTGTAATTGTATTAACTATTGTTCATTCAGCCTTGTATAAAGACGTAACAGAATGGAGTAATTTAGTGAAAACTGTATCTTGTTAACTATGTATAAACGCACACGTGAAACCGGAAGTGTGAATATTCTTTTAAGTAAATCATTTACTTGTAAACTTTAAGACCGCCCTAGATAAAGTACTGTGTAACTGTTAATTGTCTGTAGCTGATGGGCCTTTAAGGTATTCGTTATTTTGCGAAATTTGTGATCGAATGTAACGCCACGTGGCCAGGGGCTGGGTGCATGTCAAGATATGTTGCGGCTGGTCAAAGCCGGTGTGAGTTCCTCATTATTGTGCCTGGTTATGAGTGAATGATGATCATTTATTAAAATATAAATGAAATACAAAATTTAAAAATGGTATGCATTATATTGAGTTAGTTCGGGTGTTTGGTATGCATTCCTCACACATGACAAGTGTGGAAGCATTAGTGGACAGTACATTAATCATTCCGAATATTAAGGGTTCTCGCCTAGAATGGAGATCTGACCACAGCTTGGTGTGCTGCCACCTTCACCAGCTATGAACCACTGAAGCTTCGTCTGTGACCGAGGAGGGAGGACCAGCTGCCGCCAACAATGATGGAACCGCCCGCTTCATATGAGGTGATATAAACTCTTTTTATTCTATCCTGGCCCGCGGAATATCCCATGAAAGGTGTTTGTGCTATAGCAGTTTAACTTTATTCAGCGACATGGTTAAATCGAGGGTGTGTCGGCAAGAAAATTTTAATGTAAATTAAACTTGATAATACAGTTCAACAACTACAATTGTAAGCTGACCTGTGGGAGGGTACCAGAGCCGTTTTCGTTCCGTATTATGGGTGCAAAAGTTGTAGGGGAGATTTTTTAAATTAAGTATAGAGGTATGATTTTCGTGAATCCGAACCGGCTGGTTCGGATGTCATTCTTAGGTTATTACTGGGGTTTTACATTTTATTATTTTTCCTGTATACAAGGGCTGGGGTTTTTTTTGTTTTTATTCTGTTTCCGGGTTGTCATTTTATAAATGGGTTTTCTATTCACAAGGTAGGCACCTGTTGGTGCCATTTCATGCAGGTTCTCTACGGGTCATTTTTTGTCAAGTCAGGCTTGCTCTGGTACACTCATGCAGCCGGATGAATACAGCATGTTTTTTTTAATATATGCACGTATGGCTGAAATTAACATTTTCTATTTCTTTAAGGTCTATATATTTAATATTTTGAGATTATAAAATTTTACATGGAATGAAACTGTACAGGCGGTACTTATATTTTTGTAACTTAGATTTTCTGGCCATTATATGCTAAACCTGTCTTTGTTAATTTTTGTAATTGTCAGATTTTGTGAATGTTAGGCAGGCTGTATGTAGCCTTAATTGGAGTTATGCTTTTGTTACTATCAAATCCTTATGGTTAAATAATGACTTGCCATATAATTACATAAATGAATAATTTTTAAACATTTTACATTCTTATGGCAGATTTTTAGAAAAGTTCTGTACATTATATAGATCAACAAGTTTCACATTTTGCAGGATTAAAGAGATGTTAGTAGTGCTTTAACTTATCATTATATTTTTTAATTACGAGCCATTCCAAAAGTTTTCTAAATTTATAATGTATATTTGTATCTGACATGGAATTGTTACAGTTCTTAGTTAATTATGCTGGCTGCCGACATTATAAAAACGTATAAGGGGTGGTCTTGGTCGATGACCATAGTTTCCAATTATTTAATTCGATGTAGTTATTTGATGTTTCTATATCACGGGGCGATAAAGGAATAATATACTGGCGGGCCGTGGGGCGTTTGAGTATGATGGCATAATGAGTTGTAACTGTGATTTTGTGAAATTAATTGTGATGTTAGAGGCTGTTATGTGTTCTAGAGGTGGAGTGATAAATATATATAAATGTACCTTTTATAATGTCGAAATTAAGAAAGAAAAATTTGTTGAGTTATGATCATGATCATTTCAGATTGAGGGGAATACATATATATATATATATATATATATATATATATAGATGTATTATGTTCGACTTATATGTTTGTATGTCAATATGTTATAAACAGGGGATATATATGTATAATTATGTGATTTTGGACATTATGGGGTATTATGGGGTTGTGACCCATTGCTAATACGAAACTGTAGAAGTTTGAAACAAATTAAAATCAAGATTAAAATATCTTTTTTAGTAGTTCGAAATTTTACAAACTAAAACGTTCTAAGACTCTCGGCTTCGCGGTTAAGAGTCGCTTTTTACAAATTCGTCTCATGAAACAATAAACCGAACAAGACTGTTGTTATGTACAAGAAGTATTTTCTTACCCGGCATCAAAACTCAGTGAAACATAAACACCTGTACTTATTCGTAAGCATAAATATTGTTACGACGGTCTCACAGACCGTCGTGCTGTACAGTGGAAACAGAGTAACTGACACCTTTGAAGTCACTAATTATTACAAATTTTAATTAGACACGAACAACAGTTAGAAATTAACAAAAGGCACTCTTCTACAGAAATTCAACCGTAAGAATATTCCCAACAACTATAATAAATGTAACCTTATTATAGTTTTGCACTAATAAGCATAATGCTCACTTCCCAATAAACCGCCACCATAACTCCGAACAGCAATTCTAAAATCGCCAGGTGTAAATGAACTGAGCCCTTTGGAAATACAGTATTTATACCTCAACCGCCTTGCGTTGTGGTGACAGAGCGGGCGTGGATGCTGCTAGAGTAGTCGAGTAAACATCTGGAAGGGCACGAACAATCTCGAAGAATCCAGAACATTATGAATCGCTGCCGCGGACAATGACTGGAACAGCCGTGCATACCAAGAGTCACGTAGGCACTGACCGATGCGGTTCTATTTATTACCTTTGCGTAGGAATATATTGTTATGACGGTCTAACTGTTCGTCGTATGGTACAGTAGAAAACAAAATACAAGACACCAATGAAGTCACTAATAACCAGCTTGAATTATCACAATTAACAGTTTATAATCACAACTTATTCAACAAGATTATTCTCGTACAACAATTCATGTTAACCTGTCCACACAAATAATAATGTCCGCACTATAATCACTTTTTACTAATACACCACTTAAAACCAACTGTGTAAATCTCTGGCAATAACTCGAACCTCACTTGAATAAATCGCCACTAAAACTGAAATTAAGCGTCGCTAAATGCGTACATTTATACCACGTTGATATTCCAGAATAATCCGTACTACGCGTCAACGCTACTAGGAAACACTAGAGCGTAATCGCTTGCCGCCTTGAACAGAGTGCGCGCGGACCGGTGAAGTCTGGCACAGTCTTGGCTACGGACGCGTGACAAGTGTCACGTAATTGTCCTTCATCTCAAAGTAGCAGCAACATGTACCCGGGCTCTGCTGGAATAGCCGAGAAACACGTAGAATATTGTGTAACAATAATATATACGTATTACGTACACAATTAATCATAGACGTAACTCAGAGCCTAACTTTGCAGTGCAGCTTCAAGTGTGTAGTGACGCCATCTGTATAATAAAATATATTATATACAAAATTAGGAAGGAAAACGCTGTATACTATGTACACTCAGAAAATGAAGGAAAATCTCAATATTAATTACTAACAAACCTTTCTTTATAAGTTAAACTTCAACCTATGTTTACCTAGAACAAAAATATAGTATAAAAATAAACAACTTTAGTTTTGGTTTAATTGAGGTACATACCACATATTGTACACTATGGTGTTTGAGTGGCCGGTTTTGTTGCTAATGAAGTAGAAATCTTCTTCCTCTAAAACTGGTTCCGAATCAAATTCATCTGTTATTTTTTAAATATCCGAAGACAAGAAATGTAGTCACATGACCGCTTTCACAAGTTACAGGCACTGTTGAAAATGTTTGAAACATCATGTTCAAGTTGGGAAAACATTCAATCAAATTTTGTTCAATAAAAACCTATAGTCTCTGATAGAACCCAAACAAAGTCTTTATTTGTTTACAACGCACGCGTTTTAATACAGTTAGGCTCTATACAGTCACTGCTTTTGTTAGCAAAAAGATTTTGAAGTATAACACTTAAATCGGTCAGACATTCCCCTTGCAAGTTACTTCGAGAGAAACATTAATAACAAATCTACCTGAACTAATCGTCTGATATTAGTACAGAAGATGAAATATAACGCGACTGATGGAAACTGTCTCCTGTTTCACTATTTGTTAGTTGTTATTTATGACAACTGAAAATAGAGTTTGATAAAAATTTGAACATTGGAGAGGGCCCCCTTTACCCCGTCTAAATCACGATTGTGCACATAATGCAGAAATGTGAAAGTTATTATAATTGTGTTTTTTTTCAGTTTTTTTCTTAAAGACAATATTACATTCAATACTAGTTGTTCATTTAAATTATTTTTCTTCCCCTAACTTTGGTTTGGAGGACATTTTTAAAGAATTGTATCCCTGCAATTTGATGTCTTCACAGCAAAATCAGCTGATCAGCAGTTCATTTTGAAGGTAAAATTGTGTTAAATTTTGGTGATGTATTACTGTATTATTATATGACCTAAAATTATTTTAGGCAATTTAAATCTTTTTAGTTCAATCTGCATCTTGTTTATAATTTTTTGTTTATGATCAAAAATGACATTTTTCCTAAAAAGTGGTTCTAGCCAAGTGTCTCCTGAAAATTAAATTTTATACACAAACACAAATAGCAGAAATTTTTACACATACCTTTGAGTAGTTTAAAGGATATTTTCTATTCTGGGCGTTAATATGTGACCTCGTAGGAAAAAATGTGGACGTAATAGTAAACTCAGAGCAAGGATGGAAGGAAACTTATTTAAATTGTCGAGCGAAAACAAAAGAACCGCCAGCAAAGAATTATAAATGAATATGGGATAGTATGGGGTAAATGTTAGTTATTTTTTTGTCTGTCGAAGACTGATAGCTATGGACTCACTCTGTGCCGTCATCGAAGGAAAGCTGAAATGACACCAACTGAGTACAGAAAGAGGCTTCCTTGAACAAGAGTCCAAGAACAGTTTAGAAACAAGTAGAACGTAATAGAAAATATTACGTTTTCTTCGATTTATTATTATTAAATTTGAAGTTTCCATTTTGTTCTAAAATTATTCACACAGTGTATACTGAACAAGGACGCAAAACTAAAAAGTTTAATTTTGTTTATGCTGTACAGTAACGTGAAAGAAGGATATTTTTGTCTTCCAGGTATTGTTCTGTTGAATCCACGTTTATAATATCAGAAGACATTAGCCGCTATACACACATAGATAAATACATTATAATCATTTTATTTATACTCAATTAACTTAAGTAATGAGACAATTCGGGCTGTATTTACATAATATACACATAGGCACTACAAGGTTTGTTTCCTATGGATTTGAAACAACAATTTAAACAAAATACAACGTCACGCCATTCAAAATGGGATTAAAAGATATTAATTCACGGCCCGGATTCGTGTGGCGTGCGCTGAATGTCGTGATTACCAACACTGAATAACAGTTAATGAACCGAAAATTCGATATATCGATTCAAGCTACCCACACGTGCATTGGCCTGACGAACCACTATATGCATTTGTAGTAGAAAACCTCATTAAGGCTGCGCGAGCACTCGCGTGAGGCAAAGAAGTCCACGGCGGAGATCACATTAACGATATGAACAAATAAGACCTTTGAATGTACACTCAGTAATGTCGAACCCCCCCCCCGCAAATACATACAGAGTATAAACTGTAACCCCTCTTTGGATTTTTTATGCCTTATAAAAAAAATGTTTTTTTTTTGAAGAGGGGCCACTAGTTATTTAAAACTGGGCTAAAGCCTAGAGAAGCTAAAAAGGCGCTGGGTCCAGTGGGATGGGACTTGCAATTCTCCAGTGGGATTATAAACTCTCTGTTATAACTAACAATAACATTTATTGAGTCTTGAGTGTGTAACATATCGTGTACCAATTGTTTTCCTTGTTTTTGTTTTTTATAATTTCAAAATTTGTGTATAAATTTTTCCCGAGCATACCCCACAAAAGTGACACAAACATAAATCACAAATAATATATATATATAAAACAATTGTTTTCTTTTTTTTTTTTTTAATGCAAATATTTTTCGTGTAAATAAATCTTCCCCGTACATGACCCACAAAAATAACACAAACATAAATCCCAAATAACTATAAATATATATCTCTAAAACAATTGTTTTCTTTTTTATAATACAATTATTTTTGGTGTAAATAAATCTTCCCCGTACATACCCCACAAAAGTGACACAAACATAAATCACAAAAGTATAAATATATATCTCCGTCACATCCACATTCTAAGTCTCGCTTAATCGATACCCAACACGCTTATAAGTTTAAAAAAACAGAGGCACTCGCCTATGTACCCACCTTTTATTTTTATTGACATTTCTCTGCAGACATCTGAAAGTGTAAAAGTGTCACTAGTTCTCCCACGAATCTGGACTGCCCAAAATGCCAGATGTAACATTAAAGAAGTCTTAAATTTGGTAAGAAACGTCGAGTCAGAAAATTTAACTGAGGATGTTACATAGGAAAGACGGTGAGCCACCATCTTTCCTTCGGCCGGAATTGTAATTGTGAATTGGCTGAGATAATGATTTATAATTTTAATAATGATTAATTAATGATTAATGATTAATAATTTAACAATAGCGTTTAAAAAAAATTTACAATAATAAAATGTCCTGATCAGTTATGTAATATGTTAAGAAAACTGGATTGGCCCGGGAACCAACATGTTCCTCAACCTGGAGCATGCCTGTGTCTGCATACAAGGCTGCCTATACAGAATTAAGCAGAGGCCGGACTGTTACTGAATTAGACGCTTATAACCCTTACATAAACCCCAAAAAATGTAATTTATATTTGTGAACTGACAGTGGTAGACTGAACTATGTTGACAGGAATTACAGCTAAACCCTACCAGCCGGTGAGGTTTCATCCTGTCACACACAGAACTCCCCCTTACATAGACGGAAATACCCCCCTTTACTGGAAACTAGAAAGAAAATAATGATTGAATAAAATTTGTTAGGCCTTGGATACCTGCCAGCCCCGGGCTTACACTTAATACCAAGTTATTACATTATCAAAAAAATCCGCGCACAATTCTGTCTAGTTAAAGTGGGGCCTGATTAAAACGTTTTAAACATGATCAAAATTTGACAATGTATCACTCGTGCTCCACAAAAGCTATTAGTTGTTAACAGCACAGATCCGGGTGTCTATGTAGATTTAATTAATTATAATAATGGTTTGAGGTCACCTGGTGATGTTGAGGTTACCAGTTCCAGGGTGAGTGTTGGTTGGACTAGGTCATGTTGTTGTTCTCTACGACAGGCGAAATCGAAAGTCTTTATTATTCGTCCAGGCTGAGATGGTCATCCTGAGGCAGCGTCCGCGTCTAAGACCAGGGGCCCGCAGTTTTGTGCGTGTTTATCTACGCATGGTAGATGATAGAAATCCTTACAAAAAGACTTCGCTCTGTCGAAGCGGTACTTTGATGTTAACTCAGTGGGTGGCGGAACGAGACAGAACCAGACGTAAGTTACAACGCAGTACGGCAACCCGGTACAAGGCAAACACCAGAATGCGCTGGCATGGCCCTCGGCGAACTGTATTTCGTCGTTTCGCTAAACGTTAAACGCAGTAACCGGTAAACTAATTGTGCGTTATTTATTATAAATTTTTATAATAAAAAAAATATACCGTATTAGGCTCGTAAAACGACCGGCACAAAACGAAAATGTTTTAATAGTATATGCATGAAATACACAGTTAAACGATTTACAGACACGGGAACCGAGTATACACAGACTAAGGTACAATGACACATTCTTTTGACCAAATCATGGTTCAGACCACATCGATTGCTAACGCCTATATTGTTCAATATAGCCCTATATGTGGAGTCTGTTATACGAGAATTTATTGTTACTACTACTACTACTACTACTACTATGGTACTATTACTATTCTTCTTCTTCTTCTTCTTCTTCTTCTTCTTCTTCTTCTTCTTCTTCTTCTTCTTCTTCTTCTTCTTCTTCTTCTTCTTCTTCTTCTTCTTCTTATTATTATTATTATTATTATTATTATTATTATTATTATTATTATTATTGTTATTATTATCTCCGGCACAGACAAGATCGTTTGACTATGGATGACAGAGGAAGATGGATCGCCAGGCTCTTACCAAACTTGAGGGAATGGTACCAGTGGCGTGGCGTGGGTACATAACAGCTGTTGCCGGTTGTGATAGGCCTAAAACTTAGCCTAAAAATTAATTAGAATTTTTTCTGTTTCCAAGTGTTCTTATTTAGAACCAAAATTTTTTTTAGAGTATTTTCTATCATTCGCTGGCAGAAGAAGAGGGTCCCGGTTCGATGGGATCTGACTCAATTATACTTACACAGAATAAATCAGGACACACATAATCGAATTAAAAATAGTGAAGTCAAACAGAGAAACACATGACTAAACGAACAAAACACAAATAGGTACGTAGTAACTGCTGCACGTCGGTTCCGAAAACGAACATAGCTGCTAAGTGAGCGTTTTGCCAACTTATACAGCGGCAACACATTGGCAATACTAGAGGCAATACATACCTTCAAAGTTTGTACAGTGACAACACTACGAGGTCAATGACCATACGCCCAGCAGTTCAAAAGCAATACTTTTCTTCAAGTTTCCCTACTAATATTGTTCGGATTTCAAATTATTCAATGACCACAGTATTTATTCTGTGATATAATTAACACTATTTTCTTTTATTTCCAGTACTGTTTCCGCCGGCAACAGCGGCTGCATGGACGCAATGCTACTGTTTGACCGCCAACACATTTAAGTTATCTACCTTTTGACTCAACTCCTCAGTGGTCACGGCACTTTCTTCTTCTTCTTATGCTGCTGCTGCTGCTGCTGCTGCTGCTCCTCCTCCTCCTCCTCCTCCTCAAGGACTTTTACCTTACGATTCGTTGAACACTCCTTGGTCTTTCAATATCAATATTTCTTCTTCGATTCCGTTTGTAAACAAAAAATTATGTAGTATCCAGTTTCTACACGGCCTGCCCAAACCAGTCTGCATTGCTTTATCTTATGGTTTAGGTAAGACAGCAATATCGTACCGTATATTCCAAAAATGTTCTTCATGTCGCCATTTGTTTCTCGGTCTGTCCGTTATACTCTCAGTCCTGATCTTAAAAATCTCACTTCGTAAACGGGAAAAACTAGATTCGGAGGTGGGTATTCGCGTTCAGTGTCGAAATGTTGCTGCTGCCGCTTTATAGAATTTCAAAAGTTTATCTGTTTTGACCTTCCCCTCCTACCTTCTTCTTATCGTCCCCTACACTTCACAAAACACATTGAACACATCTATCTCTACAAAGTCGTATCCAAGGAACACAAATGAATGAGAAGACTGTGTATATAATTATGTACATTTCGGGACGTAGGTTTTTGGGAGACTGCAGTAAGGTAGGCCCTATATTTCAGAAATCATTAGCTTTACGAAAGCATCGAAGGTACGAAAGAGGAGACAATTTCAGGTGCGAAAAACCACGAGTTGGTCTCGGATTAATACGATATGTCATATAAATGTATATTTTAAACATTTTTTGAGTGGGTCATATTGTAACCAAAGCCTGTATAAACTGTATTTTTGGTCATACTTGATTGGGTTTTTACGTTTCAGTGGGTGAAAATTCGTTTAATTACTAGTAAGATCCCTGAGCTACAGAAATCTCTCACTATTTTCAACTAAATACATTTATTATTACATAAATGTCTATTTTAGATTATTTTTCAATTATGGAAAATATTATTAAAATCCTTGTTACTACTCCTTGTTACTACTTGTTACTCCTTATATTACTACTACTACTTTACTAATAAAACAACTGTATAAAACAGAATCATACAATAAACCCTAAATATTTTAAACATTCGGATTTGGGTTACAATTCTTTTTAGTTCTTTTATAAAAACAGAGGTTTTTTCATAATTTTTTCAAGTGTTATATTTTTTTCAATAGGGTCTCGAAGTTTTAAAATATTAAAAACTTAACAGTAAATTAGATTTTTGTAAAAATTATTTTTTATTTGATATTCCACATGTATTTTTGCAATTTTATCAAAATTTTCACTCAGTTTTCGAGCCCTTAAGTCCAAAAATTTTGAAATTTTCATAAATGACAGTTTTTCCTATCATATTCAGATTCCGTCCTTAAAATTACCTTTAATTTGGTACCTCACTTGGGATTTTGCGATTTTTTCACAATTTTTACCCCCTCACATTTTTGACTCGCGCCCCCTATTTTTGGGAAGATCAATCTAAAAAACTATAGAGTTCTGTAGGGTAAACGTATGGACACGCACGCCAAGTTTTACGAAAATCGGTCGATGCGTTCAAAAGTCATCGTGAGTTGGCACAGTCATACCCTAAATAGACAGATAGATAGACAGATAGACAGACAGACAGACAAATGCTAAACGGTCGAGTTAAAACTAAGAACTCTTGTCACTCGTTCAATTATTTATACTACAGCAGAAAATGTTGAGCTGTTATAAGCTAGCATTTGCGTCTTATTTATTTGATGATGATGAAGGGATTTGTTAGCTATAGCTGTTATTTTTGAGAACCAATGAAATTGTTGTTACCACATAAAGCGGATTGAGAAAATGTGTTCTCCTTGTAACGGATACTGCCCCTTACATGACAAAATAACTATAGGCGTATTCCGAAATGGTATACGTAACGGTCTTTCGCATGCTCTTCGGAAGGACTGATGAACAGAAAGCTACATAAGAGCTGAAGAACTTAGAGAGACAAGCCCATTGGAAATAGGAACAAGATTTTCTTTACAGCTTACAACTGAAGGTTACAGAAGGGACGGCAATGCCTACTATTTCCCTCACAACCCGTCACAACACGGAGGAGGACTTAAACTGATGCTGCAAATTATTATTGCACAAATTACTATGAGAAAATTTTTTATACGTCTGATGGAAGCGATTCAACCACAATCAAAACTGTTGTTTTCAGCCGCATTGTCGATAAATTTGACCTACATTAAATCTGATTTACTTGCCTTATCAAACTCTACTGCTCGGCTTGAAACTGTGGGCATTAAACACACTTAACGATGATGAAATCGAGTTATCTCAAATACTGGGTGCAGTAATCGGAAAAGTTAAATTACAATTACAAAGTATACTTGAACAATGTTTAAGTGGCGAGAATCTTCAGGCCTATAAATCCTGATAATATTAGTAAAAACAAATGCTGGTGGGATGATATAGAGCTTTTCCCAATTGTGATATTGCGGCCGTTGCGATGTGCACTGTAGAAAGGAGTTTCTCTAAATACAAAGATCCATTTGCATACAATCTGACGTCCACGTTTGACAATTTACAATGTACATGTGAAAACACATTCACTAATTGTAGATGTAATGAAAGGAAAATCGATTTAATTAAAAAACATTTTTGAAATTTTTTGTTAAATATAAATACACCTTTCTTTTTTACACAACAGAAAACCGAAAGGTATTCAGTTTTACTTTATAATTTTTTATTTCCATATGACATATTTTACCGGAAATATTTTGATAGTTTTTAGGACATAAATGCATGCAAATTTGCATATGTTTGGGTCATATAAATATAAGCATTATTTACGGTGCAAACGAAAGGTGAAAATTTAATAATTAGAAGAAATCTAAATGTATACAAAACCATATCTTCGTATGGTACAGTGGAAAACAAAATACAAGACACCAATTAAGTCACTAATCACCAGCTTTAATTATCACAATTAAACAGTTTGTAATCAACAACAAATCAAATAAAAATTGTTCCACGCAATAAAATGTCAACTAATAGAGTCCCGCACAATTACTAAAAAACTAATAAAACCCATAACACTTCGCCACAATACTTCGAACCGCACTGGAATAAATCGCCACTTAAACTAAAACTGACCGTCGCTGAATGCCTATATTTATACCCCGCTGAAATTCCAGAATAATCCATACTACGCTTTAGCGTTACACTAGAGCGTAATTGCTTGCGGCGTTGACAGAGTGCGCGCGCCCGGCGAAGTCTGGAACAGTCTCGCTAACGCCTGTTAAGAATCACGTATGCACATAACATTACAGCGGGTTCCACTAGAATGGCCGAGGATGTTCTGTAATGCCGTAACAATATAAATGCGACGTTTCGGGCGCCAAAACAATCGGCAGCCGTCTTCAGGCTAATTATCTACTAACATATTTAAAGGAATTAATAATACTCTGTCAACCCGTGATAATTATTAATTAGTGGTCTATAGTAAGAAATAATGGAGTACATATCATATTAATACTTGGACTCATCACGAACAACAAAATCCAAGAACTTAATATAGGCTATAACTGGTAATTGTTTTTCAAGTTGTGAAGTACACGTTTGAAAGTGCTCTAATAAAAGAAAAAGAACAAATTCATTAAACAGAAAACACCAGGGTAGCAGTGTATTGTTGACCTTGGTGGTGTGCAAGTGCTACTGCTCATTGTGCTCGTGTGTTGTGAGTTCTGTATGTGTTTTTATAGTAAGTATTCATTTAGTTTATTTTATCTTTTGACAATATATTATGTGAAGTTTTGTTACTATTCTTTTGTCGACTCTATTACTGGTTATAGAGTACTATTAATTTCTGTACATGTATTAATATATAATTAGCTTGAAGGCGGCTCTCGATTGGGCCGAAACGTCGCGTTTTCTGTGATGGAAAAGTTCGTCAGGCAAATTCAAATTCAAATACGCACAATCCATCGCACACGGTAGATAGGAGTGGCCGCGTATTGGGCAACAGTTATGAATGGTGCCAAAGCAGCCAAGTTCAACTAAGGTAAGGGAACGTGCATAGCGCGGAATACTAGCATAGAATACTCTCACAGATCACAGTCAGTGTGAAAACAAACTCTGTATTTATATGGCACCGTGCATAGTGAAACAGATCGCACATCGCATACCAGAGAATATCATCGCTGATCCTCTTCGGAAAGCAAACAAGTTTGTTTTTTTACATAGCACATGGAATACTTCTGAGCTCCAAGGACATTTCTCGCACTGTAACCACACGCAACTTAGCCAATGTACAATTCCCGGTAAAGTGTAAACAGTTCGGTCTCTAATCTGCTGTAAAATGTGCTTACGGCAGAACTCGACACTGTTCACTATTCCCATGCATCAGACATTATTTCATCCTCTCCATAGGCTATGTGCGATATGCTACGTGCGACCATCTATGCGAAGCTCCTATGCTAGTATTCCGCGCTATGCACGGTTCCCTAAGAAACAATTTCTCTATCTTTTTTTTCCTATTCTCTTCTCCTTTACCATCAGATAATAGACGAAAGTGTCTTATATCTTTGCGCGTTACGTTATCCGTCTAATCTAGTGGTAAACTCACCGCGTTAGGCCCTTTTTGTCCACAACTTCATGATAGACATGGAACATTGCCTTGTCATTAACGGTAACCTGGTAGTAGCTGATTACCAGTGTTGCCAACAGAAGTTCACTCGTTTTAGAAAAATATTCAGGAGACGTGAGGTTTTCATATCACCATAAAATTTCTGCCTGCTATTTTACCGTAAGGATCTAAGACACATATGAGGGTTTTCTTCTTTATAAACGCAATGGAAGGGCAATAAAAATTTAAAGAAAAATGAAGGTGTGGGGTTTCTCAAATGATTGATTCAAGTAGTAAACCCGTTGAACATCTCATATGACACCACCCCCAAAGATAATCAGGTTGCAGTTACGAATTACACGGGAGGAAAGGCGGTGCGTTGTTTCACGTGTAGATGTCGCGTCGCCACTGGCCTCAGTCGCACCGTTGTGTTGCCACAACAGTCGGTAGACGAAATTGAATTGAGCAGAACCCAGCACAACGAGTTTTCTTCCTCTGATATGCCTCCCCGTCCAGATTCAGTTACGTAACTAGGAGCTGCTCCTGGGGTGATGAGACTAGCTTTAAAGGTTGGACAACACCCCCCAATTTTCCTCAGGAAAAATGAGAAAGTCAGGACTCATCCCACGTGATTTTATAAATGCATTTTATAAATTATTCGCGTCTCAGTGTTTTTGAAGAAACCACCGGGAATTAGGCCTATAAGGGTAAAATATGGAAAATTTCTAATTTCGAAGTATTCAATCTGGACTAATTGTTATTCAAATTAAATATAGTAAATCTGTGTCTTTTCGAACCGGTTTAATTCAAAATTTGTATTCTTAATAAAATTAGTCTTAACGAATTAACTGAGGCTTAATTTGTAGTCTAAATGAATCTGTAGTCTTGTGAAAATTAGTCTTCCTGAAAATATTTTGAAAACATGGTTTTATTGCTCCTTCCCATTTTAGTTTAAGGATGCTGTCCCAAGAATGTTTTTATCAACTTACGTTTTGTTTTAAAATACTTTATTATTTATGTAAAATACAACAATAAAATCTTCTTATTTTCTCGAATTAAGTCAAGAAAATAAATCCAAGTTTATTTATGCAAACACGGCGGTTCAAACCACAGAGATATCAGACTAGAGGAGTCAAGACGTAGACAACCCTGAAGGGGAAATCTGTCAGGGCGAAAAAGATAAAAAAGATATTTTAATAGGCTCTGTCTTCGTTTTCTGGCGCATGCGTTTAAGGCTCCAAACACGTACGTTACTTACCAAATGTTAAGTAATTTTCATTATTAAGATAACTCTAAGTTTATTTTCTTAATTTAAAAATATTGTAATTCCTTTTATTTAAACAATTATTTATAAGCTTACTTTAACACACATAATTGGTCTGAAATAGGCCTACCTTAAGTAATTATCGAATTTTGCTGAAAGTTTTAATAGCTCTGGGAATTGAACCCGTAGTTATGCCACTAGTTCATGCAGCGAAGTGACGTAGAATTGTAAAATAAAAATGTAACCTCGCGTAGTTAAAGTCAAACTCAAAGAGGAAAAGTAAATTTTGCCCCTCCCCGTCAGGTAGAGGGCAGCACTGACTGCTTTATTATAACGCATAACTTCAGTGTCTGAACGTTGAACATACAGTTTCATTATTAGCAGTTTGGTGTTATGCTTAAAAGACAATTTAAAATGAGTGCTCCCTCTGCTGTCTGCATTAAAGAAGAATTGGGAGCAGTGATATGTTTTAAAAACTCTGAGAAAGTGGAACCTTCAGAGATTAATCGTTAGATGCAGCGGCAACATGGAAAGAGTCGTATGACTGGTGTCAAGAACTACAAGTGAATTGATAGCTTTAAAAAATAGCCAGATTTCTCTCTGCAGTGGACAACAGAAACGTAGGCTGTTCCTCTTCGAAGAATAATGTCAATAAGCGAGCGGATAAGCAATGTTTATTTCACAGCTAAAGGCGGAATGTAACCAGCGGAAACTACTGTGGACTACTCAAAGCCAAAAGTCAAATCGGAAAAACCTGGCCAACTTTCAAAAGGTAGGATTCTGTTTCACGGCAACGTTCCACTTCGTACGGCCACAATGTACAGTGGAACTCGGGAATAACGAGCTCGCTTATAACAAGAACTCGGATGTAACGAGCAAAAGTACGAGATTTGTTTGGTCTTGTATCTTAGGAATGATAATTAAACTCGCTTTTAACGAGTAGGAACACATTAGAGGCTTGGTTATAACGAGCATTTTATCGCAGGCTTGTTCATAGGTTAAGCTCTAAAAAACGTTCGTTACAATACAGCATTTTATACATTCGTTTAAAATCATTAACGCAATTTAGTAAAACTAATAATGTAAGCCATGAATTCGTGGAATATTTAAATAAATTACAAAACTGTTTTGATATCTACAGATACAAAATTACTAAACAAACAAAAGTAGATGACTTTCTTAACGTGAATTAAGTTCTGTACGCGAAGTATGATTTGATGATTAATTTAGAACAAAAAACAAAAGATAAATAAATTAGAGTGAATTTTGTTGTAATTTAAAAAAAATACTCTACATGTGGTTTGGAAAATATTGCGTTTTTTACCAGATAGCCGGCTGACTTTTGATAAGTTTTTACACAGTTACTTTTACTATATTTCGCGAATGCACTGTACGCCAATATTCAGCAAAGAGTGTTAGCGTCTAAAAAATGTTTAAAAGTCTAAATTTCATTTTTAAGCGTAGAATGTAAAACATGTCAAAATTTTATTGTGCAAAGCCTCTTCTATAATAGACTTTTTTTGTTGTGTGTTCGATAATTACGATTTAAACATTTAGGCTTGCGAGTCGACAAATCGGATGTAGCGAGCACCCGGTTTTAACGAGCACATTTGCCCCGTCCCTTCAATCTCGTTATAAGCAAGTTCCACTGTAGTTGTTTGTGTTCAAGCCTTGGTTCCAGCTACTGAGCTCAAAAAACAGTAACTGAGAAATCTCGTTTACTAGTTGTTACTAGTGTACTTGTTTAATACACAAGTTAGTTGCGTAGGGGGGTCCCTCGACTCGGAACCGAGAGTAATCGGAACGGGTATTTCGACTTTCACTTATTGTTGAATCGGAACAGGTACTTCAACTTTTGAGTCACTGTTACATCCGTTCTACAAAAATATTGTTCCAAAATACCTGTTATAGGTATATCGGCCCACAACTAGTTTGATCAGCTTCTGTAAAAGCCAGGGTAGTAATTCTTTTTTTTTTTGGCTTAGAAAACAGTTTTTTCTGAGTAAATTGATATTATTTTTTAAGTATGTAGCAACAAGCATTAACATTTTTATGTCAAATTATCTGCTGATTATTAATTAAAAATACAACAAAAATATTAAATTACAAACAATCATCTCAGTCTTAAAAAATGTACGTCTTTGTAAACAGAGGAGGTGAATTTGCTGTCCAAATTTCATTTACTTACCTTCGTTAGTTTCTGAAATAACAGGATGTTCAAATAATATGTTTATTATTAGAAGTTATTATTTTTTTCACCCACAACTGGTATTGAACAAGTTTATCCATATCAATTAATTGAGTGAATGTGTGTGTGTGTGTGTGTGTGTGTGTGTGTGAGAGAGAGAGAGGGAGAGAGCGCTCGTGTGTTAGTGCGTATGCGCGTGTGAGTGAGGTGAGACAGTTTGTTTTACATAATTACATTCCTTACATATTGTTATACTTAAATTCATAGAACTATAATATTCCAAAACAAAATTAATATATGACAATTTAAAATATTCATAATATAATAATCCCTTTAGTATCTTCATAAATAATTATAGACCCAGTAATCATCAAATGTGTATTGGTATTACTATATAAAATATGTATATATTTACTAAAATTTATATGTATAAATGAGCTACAGTAAACGAGCGTTACATTAAGTTATTATATGTTTGGGCTTCGGTATCCAACAACATTATTTTGAAGTTTATAGAAACCCGTGTGGAGTTGCTAGTCTCCCATCAGGCGCCTCCCAGATGGCGGATAGGCGTATGCTTACCAGTATCGTGGGTACAGGGGAAATAAAATACCCGGGGCGGACTAAAACTAGCAGCTGCTGCCTTGTAGTTGGATATTGGTTTAAAAAAGGCTAAAGGAAGTAAACCTTGATTAAAAATTGTCTGGTCCTTCAGGTTGGGGGTTAATGCAATGGGGCAACTCCCCGTTCATTGGGAAAAAAGAAAATGTTAAAAAACCAAATAGATTGCAGCCGGATGGGTTCAATATGAGAATTCAATCACTTCTGTAATCTTTTGTTCCGGAAAATGTGTAAACAGTGTACAGCCGGAAATAATAATAAATTTACAGAAACTATGTTAACACAGTAATCTCAACACGTCTATACATCACTCTTGGAACGAACCTGTAGGCGAGAGAATACAACAGTAATTAACGTCTTTAGTCGAACAGCTTTTCAGTTAAAATATTAAGCAGACGCCACAATGCCATATTACTGGAATGCCTGCAAGTTGACTGCGTAAAATACCATATTACTGAAGTTGAGGATGACGTGATTACTTGGGGCACGAAATCTGAAGTCGACGAATCTCGCCTTAAATTTCAGTGTTTGAAATCTCCGCACTGCCCTGAGTACCTGACCCCACATCGGCCGATCGGCTCACACGAACTAAGAAACCTGAGAAACATGCGGACTATTTGTATGATCACATCAGATCGGAAATCTGATTTCCAATCATCATCTGATTTCACATCCGACCATTTGTACGATCACAAACTCTAATTCTTGTAATCCCTCCAAAACAGAGGTCTGTTGTAAATGATATCTGGAAAGGTAGTTATTCGGGGTTGCCCTAGAATAGCAGAGGTTACTGATATTGATAATTTTTCTTTAGTAGGGTAAACGAATCAGATAAGATTTGTTGATTTTAATATTTTGGACAGAATTAACACTGTTGCACACCACTATAGAAAAATTATTCCGATTAGCGCTTTCAAGCTTCAGAGCTCATCATCAGATCGGAAATCTGATTTCCGGTCATCATCTGATTTCCGATCTGATGATGATCTGTGAAGCTTTAAAGCGCTAATCGGAATAAGTTTTCTATTTTGGTGTGCAATAGCGTTAATTCTGTTTGTAATTATAACCACTAACACAACTTTATTAATTATAATATTTTTATCATATATTCCGACGACTCGTTTCGCAAAAACACAACTTTGAGAAGATGAAACAGCTTGGTTAACAATTTCATAATCTGGACTGGCTGACTGGCAGGTGAGACCGGAAAACAAGCTGTAATTTATAAAGCCATCGTAAACCTGTCTAACAGCTGTGGGGAACTGCCTGTAACTCTAACCTAGGAATATTGCAGAGTAAAGTTCAGAAAACCGTAACAAACGCCTTGTAGTACAAGGTCGTAGAAGAGATGAAGCGCCGCAGAGTGACAGGCTGAAACGGTTAACTACCGCCTGACAGAGTTCCTCAGTGGTAAAGGCAATTTTAACGCCTACCTCTACATCAGCCGTGGCTCTACAACACTTGGTGGGTCTTGGCCTGCTCCATTCCTCCCTATTGCGTCCCCTGGCTTTCCAGTTTCCTATGTTCAGCTTTCCGAGGTCTTCCTCTATCTGATCTTTGAATCTACTTCGGGGTCTTCCCCTTTTTCTACTACCCATGGTTTCTGGTAGAAAATATGTTTCGTAGGCTGTCCTTCCTCCATTCTCTCTATGTGTCCAACCCACCTTAGCCTGTATATTTTGATTATCCTGACAATGTCCGGCTCTTTGTAAAGATGGTATAGTTCATAATTATAGCGCCTGCGCCACATTCCATTTTCTTGTACCTACTCCTCTAAATATTGTTCTTAGAATCCGTCTTTCACAGCAACTTTGAAGTTTCTCGCTATTTTTTGTCACTGTCCAGGTTTCTGAAGCACATGTCAGCACTGTCCTGATAAGTGTTTTGTAAATTTTGCATTTCGTGCTTCTTGAGATGGAGCTAGATGTCATGTGCTTTTTTAATCCATAATATGTTTTATTTGCGAGATATATTCTTTTTCTTATTTCAGTGTTGATGTCGTTAGTGCTGTTTATTTGAGAGCCAAGATATATGAACTCTTTTACTGCCTCCATATTTTTTATGCTTGCCTCTACAGAATGGGAAATGTGCAAAGCCTGGCATGCCAGGTATAGTTTGGGGAGTTTACGCCAGAGGGTGTAGTTGAGATTATGAGATTATTGCCTTCGTGGCAAGGAGCAATTCTATATTTATTCAGTCGGTTTTAAAGAAAAGAAAATACAGGCCCACTTGTACCCAACGGGCAGTAGCACATAAGAGACAACCAGAAGGACTCCGATAATGGCGCAATAGGCTCCATCTTTAAGTAATACGCTAAGTGGTTCCTGGGTGGATATTACTGTGGGTGTTTTAGTAGGTGAGAGCCCCAGACACCAGGATACAAACGGTTTCCTCGCCTAAAATATTTTCTCCCTATTAAAAAAATTAAAAAAGTATTTTATCGTTATTAATTTATGACTTCGTAACTATTGTTTAACCAGGATTAATAATGCGACGCGTTGTGTTCATTTGCTTCATTTGTTGACATGTTGGAATAATGTCATAATTCATTAATGAGTGCTTCTTGATGCAGAAACAAACTGGAAAATTAAGTTTTTGTCAAACTGTAAAAATGATCTTAAAGGCTTCACACTGCAATAAATTCATATTTTTAAAACAAACACCAACTTTTTATAATAAAGAATATTTTCAAGATGGCAGCATTTTTTCGAATGCAGAAAGAAAACCAAGGTGACAATAAAAGTGCAAAGAACACGAAATCGAGTAAACAGTGTGAAGGGAAACTGAAGGACATACGTTAAAGACTAAGACGAAAAGAAGATTCAGTGAGTAGGCCTAATATTCAAAATAGTATGTGCTATTTTTCCGCTCATTTGTAGCGCAAATATAGGTTTGTTTTTTAATAATACGTTAAAAACATATTGGTTAAAGGTAAGCAAAGTTGATTCGTAATTCCTGATAATAAACTAATGTTTTTATTAAAAAGTGTGGTTATATAGTAACATCTGAGTTTTTCACATACTTCTTCTTCTTCTTCTTCTTCTTCTTCTTCTTCTTCTTCTTCTTCTTCTTCTTCTTCTTCTTCTTCTTCTTCTTCTTCTTCTTCTTCTTCTTCTTCTTCTTCTTCTTCTTCTTCTTCTTCTTCTTCTTCTTCTTCTTCTTCTTCTTCTTCTTCTTCTTCTTCAGCGGCGCAACAACCCATTACTGAGTCAAGACCTTATTGAATAGCCTCCGCTAGTTGTCCCGGTCAAGTGCAGACAACTAACTGGTTGAGAAACTGATAGGTTTCTGCACATAAAAAAGTTTCACAGATGGGATATGTGAATTCTCCGATCCAACCCCCAACCTGGACGACCAGGAACTTTGATTCCAGGGTGCGCTTCCCCTAGAGAGTTGTTTTCACCTCAGCTGACGAGCTCTCTCTGCCCGGTCGCAGCAGCCTAACTGACTCAGCCCATGTGTGCAGCCGCTGGGCTACTATAGCCTCCACACTAGATGCACCATCCTGCCAGGCCAGGACCCAGGATAGCCCAGACTGCCCTGACATAACGCCCATCTCTCGTTTGCTTACCGATCCACTCCGCCGAAGGTTTCGTTACCACAACCTCGGAGTGGATTGCTCGGCGTAACAGGTCCACCGATTTTTCACATATTATGTAACAGTTACTGATGAAAGTAATCAAGCTATGCCGTCACTGAGATCTCGTTTCCTGTAACACTGATGATGGTCGCCGTGGAATCCCACAAGGAGACGTTAGACAACGACTTGATACCCCGGTAACTTTTAGGCAAAATTGACATCGGCTGTGACGGCCTACGTTCTTTTATTATGTGTTAATTGTTTCCTAGTAGACGTATTAGGCTATGAGTATTTTTGTAATAATGTAATAATTACCTATAAATAATTTGTATCTTATAATATTAACGATATAATTGTCTATATATTTATTTATATTATATATAATATACAGTGAAACTGTGTTAATCCGACTGCAGACTTACTCAAAGTAACTTTATCGAGATATGAAAATAAAGAGAGTTTAGTTTTTACTATTTAAGTAAATTAAATAATAAAATCAGAAATAATATAAACTAAATTTAGTGAGTCCACAATATGTGCTTGAAAAAGCAAAAGCGAAACTATATTGAAATTCTCTCGAAAATTATTTCACATGATAGACAAACATTATAAATTCTCTAGACCTTTTACCCAAAACAAATATTTTGGGCATTAATATATTTTGTTGCGTCATTCTTCTATCCTTATTTCATTAATGCCAGTATCTCAATATTCATTTGACATTAATCAGTTACGAGAATACCGCATACTTTATAATCCGTACATATTGAAAATCCAAACCACACCGTACCAATTTTTTCTCATTATCAAGTTTCCGGTCTATCTATATAAAATATATAATATACATTAATGCATTATATATAATAATAATTATATATAAGATACATCGAAATGTATTTATATAATAATTATCTGTGTATGTGTCTGTGTGTTATTAATAAATTACTTCTGTAAGCGTATTTTAAATTTATTAGTATATATATCAACCTAACTCACTTGAACAGAATAAATCTGTTTCATCATTTACAGTACTATTATATATTATTCTGTGAAATGCGCGTCACCTTTTTACATATACTAATCAAAAATTAAAATACTAAATTTTGAAATACGCTTTGAGAAATAATCTATTATTGAATAGTAACAGAAATACTGCAAGAAACATCTTGAGTCACAAGAGTTACTTAAAAATATATTTATCTCTTCTCACATTATTCTTGTTTAATTATTTTTATAAATAATATGTGTTTTTCACAAGAATATACTTATAAACTTTTATATATTAACACTGTTTCAACAGTATAAACTATCATCTTCAGAATATATGTACACATTTCTATTGAAAAAGTGTTAGTATATTCTTGTGAAAAACAAATATTAATTATCAATTCTTAAATTGTTTTAACTTCAATGTATGTATGTATGTATATAGTGTATATATATATATATATATAAGTTGTATAATATATAAATATATAATGTTTAGAAATATATAAGTTTAATTTGGCCACACATGCAATAAACACACGACATGAATTCCCAGACATAACCAACATGACACTAATAAAACACATACACCATAATGAACATTTGGAAAAATTTACAAATATACAAACACAAAACAAACTAATACCTGAACAAATACAAATCAATACAAAACATGACACAATTTTCAAAGTATTCAACATCGAATATACACAAAATACTAATATATACACCACAATCACACACAATAATACCAGTTTAAAATACCAAAAACCAACAGGAAACCATAACAACAACCAATCAAAACACAAGTACTCAACAAGGTTCAAAATTAAAAAGGTTGAGGATGGGAACAATAAGTTTCCCGAAACATGTTCCAAATAAGGGAAAAACATCTTAAGGTAAAGATATGTAAAATATATAGTGTACTAAATACAAAATGTAAAATATATACTATACGTAATATAATAATATATATTACATCACAAAATAATAGATATTTTATAACAGGTTTTGTACACATTATGTTGTGTTTATTATACATAATATAATATAACAAGTATATTACATACAAAACTACTACCATTTATATATATATATATATATATATAAGTCACAAAATAATAAAAAAATATATTCTTGTAAAAAGTTTTGCTATTATTAATAATAATATAAAATATATATACAAGAAAGATATGAGCATTATTATATACAATATTAAATTATAGATAATATATTAATTACTTATTTTATTCAAATATACTCAAATATATCATTACTCATTATTAATACTCATTTAATTAATTAATTATTTATATATAATAATTATAAACTGCACATATTGTTCTGTAATGTAAGGGAAGAATTATATTAGAAACCGATGTTACAATTCTGACATGACTTCTTTAAGAAGAGTTCGTTTTCTACCTTCCGCAAGCTGCAATGTTTTAACTGAAAATCGGCATAAATTCGCTTATTTGTTCTTTTTTTACAGTTACTGTATATACAGTCCAGCCATTTCAGTAGTTATTGTCAGTATACAGTAGCAGTGTACGATTCGTGATAACCGTTATAATTAGTGATAAAACATTTGATTATATCATTTTGCTTATTATTAATTGTATTATTTTTTACTAGCGTCTTATTGGTGTGATCATGCATTTGTTGTCTATTTATTTTGTGACTTTTATCACTGTAAATTAATTCAACGTGCTGTCTGACCACCTGTGATTTACTGCTTGTGTAGGTAAATTAGATTGTAGGAAACTTCGTTCTGCTAAAATAAAATAATTGTTGATAAAATAAAATCGAAATCAAATCGTACACGCAGACAGTAAAACAGGGATTTCACAGACAGGGCTGCAGTGTATTTTATACAGATACAACAACTTAAATTATTCACTATATCTACAAATTTGGTTCAACTGCGCATGCGCTCAATTCAAACACCAAATTCCACACATACAGAATGTTGCATTAATTAAAAATTTACAGAAAGGTCACAAGATTAACATACGGGAATGTATACAATGGTCATCGATCGCCAAGGACAGGAAAAAATGGAGGCGGATGATTATGGAGGCTAAGGTTCGACTTCCAACTATGATGCCAATAGAAGAAGAAGATGTATACACGATTCAAGTATAACAATAGTAAACACATAATAAAAGGTATGTTCAAATCATGAGTAAATTTTGAATTTTGATACAAATTATAATAACTGGAAGCAGTCACGATTTTGACTCCAAACACGCCAACACAAATGAGTGTACAAATCAAGCGATCGAATAAATCAATCGATATGCTTATCCCAAACGATCGAAATTAAAATCGATTGCCCGCTAAAACATTTAGGAGCTTAAGATACGTTCGTAATGCCATAATAATAATAATAATAATAATAATAATATTTACGATAGAAAATTTTCATAATTTTCATAATAATTTTTCATAAATTTTCATAATAAACTAGAAAGGTTTTTTGAAATATATATTATCATTAAGAATTAAAACGAAAAGAGATTATTTATTTACCTTTGTGTTTGTTGCGAAGACCGGTTCGGTTCTCTGCGCGTACGCTGTTGGCTCTAATTCTCCACTGGAATTGGTAATGAAATTAAAAATAGTATGCACAATACAGCCGTGACGTACTTGTTAGGCTCTCTAAGTATAGAACGGTACTGTCTATGGAATTACACAGGCAAGAAGGAGTTAAGGATTTTAACCTATTAGGATTAATTTATTAATGAATTATAAATTCATTAAAAACCCAAACCACGTAGACCGTATCATTTAGCAGAGAGAGGCCTATTTACGGGAGGGGGCGAACGGGACCAACCCCCCCAGGGGGTCGAAAAAGTTGACTAATTTTGTTAATCTCCTTAATTTTTAAGCTGTTTTATTATTTCTTTTTCACCTGTGTACGCTAATATAGTATTAACTAGTTTTTTACCAACATGTTTATTGCACAGCATCTAATACTCAGACTTTAGTTTTTGATGATGAAGACGACGGTCCATGCAACTAAATGTTGGCTGAGGTTTGCTGTGTAACCCGACAACACACTTCCATAGTTTTACAATAGTAATACTGACGTAACCTTTTAACTTACTTACAAATGATACTCCTGGTAATATTGTTAAGCCCGCAGTCCTTACCACAAGCGCCGCAAACTGAACCGATCCGTCTGCTGCTTTGTAATCTCCACAACCCGCCGCTCGCCACAGTGTAATGTCTATTCTCACACAAACGCACCCCCCTCCCGCAGAACGACTCACAAATACACTGATCTCATACCCTCACGCACGCAATTAGTTGTCGTGTTGAAGGGCACAGAATCGTGCGGGTAGGCGGTACCTGGTAAATTTCAGGGGCGTATTTGCGAGGGGGATGAACGGGATCGGATCCTCCCCCCAGAGGGTCGAAAAAGTTGACGAATTTTGTTAATCTCTTAATTTTTTGGGCTCTTTTATTATTATATTTTACCTGTGGACATTAACATAGTAGTAACTCTTTTCAAATATACAAACAGGTTTATTACAAAGCATTAACGTATACGTTTGAAATATAGGACAATCAGTTCAGTCAATAAGTCCTTGTAAACAGAATTAACACTGTTGCACACCACTATAGGAAAATTATTCCGATTAGCGCTTTCAAGCTTCACAGCTCATCATCATATAGGAAATAACAATTATAGGAATAGACAACCTCTTTATACCCCCACTTGCCCTGCAGCGCGTACACATTTTCGCAATCAAACTTTAAGTTAATCCTCCTTTCTGGCTATTATTAACTTTCTGGCAAGTGGGGATATAAAGAAGTTGTCTAGTCCTATTATTGTTATTTCCGATCTGATGATGAGCTGTGAATCTTGAAACCGCTAATAGGAATAATTTTTCTATAGTGGTGTGCAACAGTATTCTGTTTGTGATTATAACCACTAACACAACTTTCTTAATTAAATAATATCTTGTAAACAATGTTTCAATAGCGCGTATTTTTATTGCCGTTTACTTTAATGGGACTGATTTGAACTACTTTAAAGACAGTAATGTTGATTAGTCTTAACTTGTTTTCTTTTGTATGAAGCCGACCCGACCCCGGACCCCCCCCCCCAGGCCAAATTCTAGATACGCCAGTGTTATTTAGTAATCGAAGGAAGAAAATCGTGACTTGAAAAATCAGCTGTGAACGAAAGAAGAGAAATGAAACGTTTTCAGCAGTACTATGTCGTCTTGCGATATGTTCCGATATGTCGTACAGCCAGCGTCTTTTTCTTAATCAAATCGTGTCGACTAACACTTATTTATATAACCGTATATAAATATTAAATTATATTTATATAAATATATTATACTTATATAATAAGTTTATATAAACTTAACGTACAGCAGCTACGGTAACAGTCACGCACACAGACACATAACATTCCTCCTTTTACGTAATCGGATAATTCCGACCCGTCTCGCAACGCCCCCCCCACACATTCTCTTCTCTTTTCTTTTTGTTTTAAAATCGATACTGCACTTGCAATTTTTATCTCAACACCTCTGTGCAATAATAATATTTGTAACGTAACTGTTCTTCTAGTTATACAGTACGCGTTATACACAACCAATAATAAGAAGTCACAAAGTCAAACAAAATTACAGTAACCCTTAGCACAAACAAACGATTAAACACACGATACACTATCTCTGTTTTCCTCTTCGTGTAGGTGTAATAAGCAATAGCCTAATACGTAGGAGCAGTATTTTTTACAAATTATATAACAATTATTGTTGAATGTTTCGGACTATTAAAGTCTCCGTGTGGGATTCCAGACGCTATGGCCACACTGAGATCTCGTTTACCCTCTCACTGACGTTGGACGGTTCGGTTGTTTTCATTAATAATAGTAAGAACTGAAAAGAGCAAACTCTAGAAGGGGAGGAATGCTTTTATAAATAAAAGACGTACGAAGGTCCAGATTGTCAGCAAAGTATTAAACATAACAGTCACATTTTGTTTTTACAGTAACAATTTTCCTGACAGTGATGATCATCCTGTGCATTATGTCAGTTGTCGCTCAACGTTTCTCCGAGCAAGGGGGTCTGTTATCCTTGACCGTATAACTAACCTCGTCCAGACTTCAAGCACTTAAACCCACGTTAACAAGAGTCACGTGCCTCCCCTCGTTTCCTTTTTTTCTGAACGAAACAAAATTGGGAATTCATAGAAAATGTATTGCGACAATACAAGCATATGGTGTAATGTGCATGTATTAAAATAAAATAAATATTTAAATTAATTTTAGTAATATGTAATAGACAAGCAGGTGTGAAATTGGAAGCTGAATTATAAACAGGAATCAACAGGAACATCACGCGATTGCCGCTGAGAGCGTGTACACAAGTAAATAGTGTGTGTGCGTGAAGCCTGTTCAAGCCTGAAAGTTTGCAATCTCACCCCAAATAGATGTTAAATTTAAGTTTTATTTAATTATAAGCAAACCTTAAATATTAGAAAGATTGTAAAGACTTCTAAAAATGCATAAAAATCAGACACGTGTGCAATGCGAATTCTATGTAATTATAACGTTCAGTGCGAATTCTGTGCGATTTTTAGAGCATAGTAATTACACTAATGATGCGATCATTATGATAATTACGTATAATATGTGTAATTAAATTAGACAATGTTGAGCACCTTGAAATCCGCATTAGACATTGCAATTGGCAAAAATGTGCGAATATGTGAAATTGGACGAGAGTGGGGGAACAGACGCCGTGGACAGCTTCTGACCTGCAGAATTATGTGACGACAGGTGTGGTTTTTTTGGTGAATATAAATACGAGCCCAGGAGAGCCAAATTTACTCTTCAATCAGTTTTCAATTGCAGCGGTACGCCATGTCCGTCAGAGACGCGAAATTTTAATTACTTCAGACGTAGCTAGACGCTATGTCCAATATCGACAAGATCTTTTGTTTATAAACTGTAAAGTATAATGGACAATACGTTAGTTCAAGTTATAAAAAAAGAACAGTAACTACAATTATCGGACGTCTACAAACAGTCTACAACTACAAACATCAACACTCTAGACAGATGGCGAGAGAACATCAAGCAGAGGAACGATTCAGAGCAACACGTCATTCCATTCTACAGCCAGCCGATGGGACCATGAAGGACGAGTGACTGGAGAACGACCAGTGGAACCGGAAAACGCAAGAGGACATCCAGTAGGAGAGGACCGACAGATCACTGGAGGACATGGGACAATCTGCAGAATTGAGGTGACGAAAAGCCAATTTATAATTATGAAAGAATAAAGACATTAATACAAAAAATTTAAATTAAAGAAAAATTATGTATATAGAGATAAGAGAATGTAATTTAACTAGAGTAAGAATTTTCTTTAATGATGACCAGTTAATTTAAAGATAATTTAAATCCTTGCTTGGGGAATTAACAATTGATTTAATGATTTTAATTTTTCATTGAAAGCGTATAAAGTAAAGTAATTGGAAATATAGAAGAAGACTAACGATTCAATTAGTTTCTTTAAAATGATTATAAATCCTTAAGACGCCAAGCATAGAATAATAATGTAAATAAGAACAAATTTATAAAGCACACATTCAGACTGAGTAGTCGAGAATTTATAGTGTAACGAAGAAATGTTTTACATAGAATTGCTAATATAAGATATAAGATTAAAATCTATTTTATGATGAGTGTACGGCAACAAAGAAATATTTAAACAATAGATAATGAATATTTTATGGCGAAGTAAATATTATTATTATATTATTATTTTTTTATTTTTGTTTGTTTGAATAAAGAAATGAAAACATGTTACGATTCCTAAAAGGACTACTCTTATTATGATTACACCTGAACTCCAATTATACATACACGGTATCAGTAATGTTGTATGAATGTAAACACAGCACAAATTAATTTACTATTGTATTGGTATAACTTTGTCTCCCAAAAGTACGGAGCTATACAATTCAGATTACATGTAAATGTATACACAAAAGATACCGTTGTAGTATATTAATACAATATGACAAAGATGTAGATATTAATATTACCTATTAATAGATGAAAAAAAGTTGCTTGTCACCTTCATAATAGTAAACAAATTAGTCTCGTTTTCTACATCGTCAAAGTTTGTTTCCAAACGGTGTTCATTTGGCAAACGCAGTAAGATCGCGAAAATACGCGACAAGCTTCACGTACGCTTACGACGCGCCCGCGTTACACGTTCCCCTCCGTAAACCTGTTAGTCCAAAAATGGCAAACCTTTTGTTCTGTAATACTATTTCATCAAGGTGGACTTGACGAATGGTGGCCTTGAATTCTTTCGTTGTATCTTAGAAACCGAGCAAAGGTATTTGTGGAAGTGATACAAAACCTAGAGAGTAACTCTTGACATGCAATAGTTTCTTTCTGATTTGGAAGAATCTCTTTATGAAGTCAGCTGCTTCACGATGTCTGTCGTTTGGGGCAGTCTAAAAGGAATTCTCAGACTTGTCTGGTTTATTACAGAGTACAAATGACACGACTTTAAACTGAAACATTGCAAGTCGACCCCAAGTCGAAACGTTATTTTGTTGATAAAATCTCGTTTGGCAGTATGCGCTCTGAAATCGAGGGCAGAAACCGTTTGCTGTTTTATACCATAAAATACCGTATATTAATGGCGCCTGTCCGAAACTTGAAGACCGAGAATTGGCTCCAAGTACAATGACATTTGTGAAGTACTGAAAGGTTGAACACATTCTTTAGACCAGTGTAATGCTCTTTTATATTCTGTTGGTTAGTACAATGCTTAACACCGATAGGAAAACGTTTTACAGAACGTCTTTTTACAAACCGCAAGAAACTCCGAATTTTTTGTTTACTTTCGGAGGTGGACCCCAGTTTCACACGGCGTTTACCGGGCCCCATACTAATAGCCACACCAGAAACCAGATGGCCCAAGTATCGTATTCCTTCTGAAATAGAGTACAGTTCTTCGGGCTCGGGTTGAGTTGGACGTCGCGTTTGCTGGTTACAACTTCTTTCTGGTTTCGCAAACATTCTTTAAAGATCTGCGATTACAACGCAGACAAGTTCTCCAAACGTCCCTAGGTTTATTACAGAGTCAAAACGGCATGACTTTAAACTGAAACAGATCGAAACGCTATATCGCTGGTAGTCTCGTTTGCCAGTATCCGCTCTCAAATCGAAGTTGGTAAACAGTTTGCTGTTCTACACCGCGTAAGTCAGGTTTAACTGACCCAGCGTTCAACCGATAAGTTATTCGTATGAGATTAGGACTTGGATTTATACGACGTGTCGCATAAAATCATATAAATGCATATTTTAACCAGGTTTTATTTTTTATATATAGGGTGATGAAGTCGTTAGTTTATTCCGCTCGTATTGGCACACAAGAAGAATTGAGACATCGCATAATAGAAGCTGGAGCTAATATTAAGAATAATCCTGATGCTATAAGACGCGGACGGTTAGCCTGGATTCTCCGAGCTGAATTCTGCATTCTGCATTTTTTGTGTTTTACACAGGTTTTCTTAAAACGTAATTGAGACAGAGTTCTGTGACCCCTTTTATTCACTTTTTTCAGGTCAAGAACCATAAGGAACCAACAAATTTACCTTTCACATTGTACACCAAGAATTTCAGTATGGCTTCATTTTACCGTGGGAGCAGAAATCAGGGCGAACTGGTTCGTGAGCTGTAACTCGCTAACGAACCGTTTTCGGGCCTATGTTTATATGAACTTTTTTCTTATTTTTAGCTATAGAATCAGCTCCCGAGAGATTTTTGAAATGTTTGCAATTTTGAATCACTTTGTATAATAAATATATATTAGGCTTACATTATAATGTAAATAAATGTGTGTTTGCGCGCGCGCGAGTCTGTGTAATATAACGAATAAATACATAATGTAAGTATTACAATCAGGTTTAGGTTTTATTTTATCCAAAACTTGTATAAAAAAATACTTTTGGTCATATTCAACATACTTTTCGTTTTTTACATGTTTCACTGTATAAGTATGGTTTATGTGTTATATATACGAAAAAGAGTAACATTGTGCTGGTGTTGGCCTTTTTTTATACTTTTCGTTAAGTAATAATAATAAAAAACTTACTAAAATATATGGTGAGAAGAATATTTTAGGTCATAGCCGCAGGAACGGGTGACCAAGTCCTGTTCTTCCTGACAAAGTTTTGTGGCCAGACAAAGTAAAACGAGGGAGAGTTACTACTCGTTACGTAGTAAAGGACTACACTTTACTTGTAGCGGATGATCACGACTTACCCCAATGATTTAACATTTTTCAAGTTCGCTCTTATTACGCCATGCGAAGCATAGATGAGTAATGCTCTTTAATTTAAATATACTTCTATTTTTAATCATTATATATATATATATATTTTTTTTTTTGAAATGCCCCACAAAAAGCTATTAATTTAGATTTTTCAACAGATAAAATTAAATTATATTTCTTTATTATTTTATGAAGCTTGTGCAATGCCCTCTGTAATGTATCTTCGTTATTGGATATGACAACCCGCCGTCAGCATAGTACGAGAGTCGACTGGCAGACAACTGGAGGCCCTTCAAATTTGAAAATTTGAAACGCATGCAAAAATCTCATTAAAATGAAGACTGATTTAAACTTTCATCTACAGTTCTCTTGTTAAAAATAAATACACCGTTAATTTATACAAAAATCCTAAACCAATCAACTGGTTACAGTGTAGGCTACCCAGTTTTATATTTTTTATTTCCATAGGGCACATTTTACCACTTTTATTTTGGTGATTTTTAGGCCATAAATGCATGCATAATTCCAGGTTTTCTAAGCCCATGTGATTCGGACCGCTGATTATGGTGGTCATGATGTGTAAATGCAAGACATGACATTGTGACGCCACGACAGAACATTCTACATTTTCCTCGTCTATCCCAGCAGAGCCCGGCTGTAATATGCGTGTGCGTACATATTGCTGCTACTTTGAGATGAAAGACAATTAAGTGACACTTATCACGCGTCAACAACCGAGGCTGTTCCACACTTCACCGATCCGCGCGCACTGTGTTCAAGGCCGCAAGCAATTACGCTCTAGTGTTTTCTAGTAGTGTCGACGCGTATTATGGATTATTCTGGAACACTTGTGCTATCTATTTATACAACGACAGCTGCCGCTTAGTTTCAGTTTAAGTGGCGATTTATTCAAGTGAGGTTCGAAGTATTGTGGTGATGGTGTTATTGTGTTATAATTGTGCGGGACTCTATTAGTTGGCGTTATTATTGCGTGTGGACAAATTTTGCTCGGATTATTGCACACGTTGATTATAAACTGTATTTGTGATTAATTAAAGTTAGTGATTAGTAACTTGATCGGTGTCTTGTATTTGTATTTTGTTTCCCAAGGAGACCGTCGTAACAATATCTTAAGAACAAAGAATAATACAGTATACGACAATGTGACGATTGTAGATTGCCTGTAAGCTTTCATGTTTTTCGTTAGTAACAACAATGATTTTCGGTTTAACACACGTCGTTTAATTTCCTTCGAAACCAAACACTTCCCCCGCCCTACGAGGAGGCATCTTCAGTGGCTCGAAGAGATACTCAACTGAAAAACCAGTGTTGTGTAGATGTTGTTGCTCTTCTTCTTCGCAAGTATAAGGCTCAAAGCCTATTACGTCGTCCGTCGTTACAACTGATCTCTCGATCTTTTCATCGACCGTCCCAGACCTTTAGGCAAAGTGTTACGTAATGTGGAACGTTCTCGTGGGTTCGATGGTGTCGTTCTATAAGCTTCTCAACTAGCCCTGCCAGTGTTTGTTTCTGCCAAGGCCGGGCTGAAGTGTCCTCTAGAATTTTTGAGTGCTTGTTAAGGACTCACATTATGGGACCCTGCAGACTATAAATAGCCTGTCGCTTAGTTTTCAGTTTACTTTGGGTGAATTACGCAGTGATTTGAATGGCCAAGAAGTAAGATTGTCTACAGTCGAAAAATGTGTATCAAGTATAGAACAAACAATGTCTACAAAAATATCTGTCGTAGAAGAAACCATATCAAATAAAATGTCTGAAGTAGAGGAGACTCTAATAACTATAAAAGACTGAATTGCAAATATAAAAGAGCAAATTAAGAATGGTGTTGAGCGATTTCTTTAGCGCGGATCGAGTGTCTGTAGAAGTATTGTAGCAAAGTGTTGTTATTAGTGCGAGATTCTTTATAGTTGACATTATTATTGCGTGTGGACAATTTTTACTTGAATTGTTGTAAGAGACTATCTTATTAATTACAAATTGTTAATTGTGATAATTAAAGCTGGTTTTTAGTGACTTCATTGGTTTCTTGTATTTTTTTTACTTCCATGTTCCTTAAGGAAATGGAAGTATGGTGATGGCAAAAAAAATCGTGTTCGAGATTATTGCAGATTCTGATTGTACTACAGTCAAAACATGAAAAAAAGTCGTTTTTCGAAAAGTGTGTGTGTGTGTGTGTGTGTGTCTGTGTGTCTATCTGTGTGTCTGTGTGTCTGTAGATTTTTTTCTATGGCAAACGATAACAGCCGCAAATTCAAACATAATCAAATAATTTTTTGCATACAGCTCTGATTTGTAGAGTACTCACGACCTATTGTTTTTGGTGAAGATCGGTTAAGGGAAAGGGGTAGTTTACCTGCAACGTTTTATGTTTTAACAAGGGTATTTTCTATGGCAAACGATAACAGCCGCAAATTCAAACAGAATCAAATGATTATTTGCATACAGCCCTAAATTGTGGAGTTCTCAAGACCTATTGATTTTGGTGAAGATCGGTTAAGGGAAAGGGGTAGTTTACCTGCTACGTTTTAAGTTTTAAAAGGTTATTTTATATGGCAAACGATAAGAGCCGCAAATTCAAACAGAATCAAATAATGTTTTGCATACCTTCCTGAGCTATAGAGAACTCAATGTCGTTGATTTAGGTGAAGATCTGTTAAGGGAAAGGGGTAGTTCACCTGCAACATTTTATGTTTAACAATGGTAATTTGTTCTATGACGAACTATAACTGCCGCACATTCAAACAGAATCAAATATTGTTTTGCATGCGTTCATCAATTGTGAAAGACTGAAGGCCTGTTGATTTTGGTGAGGATGGGTTAAGGGGAAGGGGTAGTTTACCTGCAAAGTTTTTTGTTTTACCAAGGGTATTTTCTATGGCAAACGATAACAGCCGCAAATTCAAATAGAAACAAATAATTTTTTCATACAGCCCTGAATTGTAGAGTTCTCAAGACCTATTGTGTTTGGTGAAGATCGGTTAAGGGAAAGAGGTCGTTTACCGGCGACATTTTATGTTTTAACAAGGGTAATTTTACTTTTATTTTTATGACGAACGATAACTGCCGTACATTCAAGCAGAATCAAATAATGTTTTGCATGCTTCCCTGAATTGTAGAGGACTTTAGGCCTATTGATTTTGGTGAAGATCGGGTAAGAGAAAGGTGTAGTTTACCTGCAACGTTTTATGAGAAGTGCTGGTAAATGTAACATAGTATGTGATAGGCCAACTGAAGCCTACAACTAAACATTGTATTTTTGTCAATTTAAGATGTTTATTATGTTAAGCATTGTTATAAAAGAACTTTATACGTATCCTAGTTAATATAAATAACAATCATTCAATCAGTAATTAGTTATAAGACATAAGTTTATCAAAATATTTTATCGACTAATCGATTTTTATGACGAACGATAACTGCCGCAGAATCAAGTAGAATCAAATAATGTTTTGCATGCATCCCTGAATTGTAGAGGACTTTAGGCCTATTGATTTTGGTGAAGATCGGATAAGAGAAAGGTGTAGTTTACCTGCAACGTTTTATGATAAGTACTGGTAAATGTAACATAGTATGTGATAGGCCAACTGAAGCCTACAACTAAACATTGTATTTTTGTCAATTTAAGATGTTTATTATGTTAAGCATTGTTATAAAAGAACTTTATACGTATCCTAGTTAATATAAATAACAATCATTCAATCAGTAATTAGTTATAAGACATAAGTTGATCAAAATATTGTATCGACTAATCGATTTTTATGACGAACGATAACTGCCGCACAATCAAGCAGAATCAAATAATGTTTTGCATGCATCCCTAAATTGTAGAGGACTTTTTTACTACCATATTCCTTAAGGAAATGGAAGTATGGTGATGGCAAAAAAAATCGTGTTCGAGATTATTGCAGATTCTGATTGTACTACACTCAAAACATGAAAAAAAGTCGTTTTCCTAAAAGTGTCTGTGTGTGTCTGTCTGTCTGTCTGTGTGTGTGTCTGTAGATTTTTTCTATGGCAAACGATAACTGCCGCAAATTCAAACAGAACCAAATAATTTTTTGCATACAGCCCTCATTTGTAGAGTACTCACGACCTATTGTTTTTGGTGAAGATCGGTTTAGGGAAAGGGGTAGTTTACCTGCAACGGTTTTTTTTAATCAAGGGAATTTTTTTTGGCAAACGATAACAGCCGCAAATTCAAACAGAATCAAATAATGTTCCGCAAACAGCCCTGAATTGTAGAGTTCTCAAGACCTATTGTTTTTGGTGAAGATCGGTTAAGGGAAAGGGGTAGTTTACCTGCAACGTTTTATGTTTTAACAAGGGTATTTTTTATGGCAAACGATAACAGCCGTAAATTCGAACAGAATCAAAAGATTATTTGCATACAGCCCTAAATTATAGAGTTCTCAAGATCTATTGTTTTTGGTGAAGATCGGTTAAGGGAAAGGGGTAGTTTACCAGCAACGTTTTATGTTTTAACAAGGGTATTTTATATGGCAAACGGTAACAGCCGCAAATTCAAACAGAATCAAATAATTTTTTGCATACAGTCCTGATTTGTAGAGTACTCAAGACCTATTGTTTTTGGTGAAGATCGGTTAAGGGGAAGGGGTAGTTTACCTGCAACGTTTTTTATCAAAAGTATTTTCTATGGCAAACGATAACAGCCGCAAATTCAAACAGAATCAAATAATTTTTTGCATACGTCCCTGAATTGTAGAGATCTCAAGGACTTTCGATTTTGGTGAAGATCGGTTAAGGGGAAGGGGTAGTTTACCTGCAACCTTTTACGTTTTAACAACAGTAAAGTACCTGAAAATTCATTTAAACTTTTTCAAACAATGGTAATTGTTAAAAATAAAATAATTTTGTTGCCAGGCAATAAAATTATAATTTTTCATTTTAATGTAAATTATGTATGAGTTAATATACATGTTGCGACAACACAAATTACTAAACTATTGGCGCATAGGATATGGTAGTATGTGTATCATAAAGCACAAGTCTATATTGGAGGGTTTAAGACTATTTATTGCACAAGACAAATGTAATTGTTTATATGGTATATTTGATAAGTATAATAATGGTAGTGTTTGATATATAGTCTTATAAAGTGTTAATCACTGTTCATACACATGATGTGATACGTTACATAAGTGATGATTCCCACGATGATGTTGCTGAAGAAAGGGGGGGGGGCTTTGCTGCGTTGTTGAGTCGTCAGGCGTGGCTTATTGATGATAGACGGTTCACCCTGGAAACGCTTTCAGCTGGGCTGGTGTCCTGTAGTTCCCACGATGACACTGACGCTTCGCACACCACAACGGTTCTATGGATCTTACTATTGGTTAAATTTCATATAGAGTTTATAAATTACAAGTATCTCAGGTAACAGTGAGTTTTATATAACAACGGTATATTAAGCTTATACCACTCCGGACTCTTCAAGTGTTCTCGCGAATCACAGGGTCTACCGCGATCAGCAGACCTCCCTATGCGGAAATCTTCCACTAACGCGGAAACTTCTTGATGATAAAATTTACTACTACGTAATTATTAAATTTTACTGGCACTGCAGAAAATCTCACACAGTGACACAGTTCAAGCTCATTTATTACACAGGGTAATGCTTTAGTAATAATGCCGTGTGTAGAGAGGTAATATTCAACTGTTCTGAGTCTTCGCACGCGTTACTATCGCCGAATAGTCTTTACAAATTCTTGCAAGCGGAAAAATCTTGAACAAGAACTGCACGTCCCGATCGTGATAGCTGCCAGAGAAGAACTCCCGTAATTATGCACGCAATGCTTTAATAACAATGCTGTGTGTAGATGTAATACACAAACAGTTCTGAGTCTTCACACGCGTTACTACCGCCGAATAGTCTTTACAGATTCTTGCAAGCGGAAAATCTTGAACAAGAATTGCACGTCCCGATCGCGATAGCTGGCTGAGAAGAACTAACTGTGTAACAACAGGCTTAAGAAAATTTCCGACTACCTTCCAGCATTTAATTGGTGGAAGGAAGTCACATGGTTACCTACAACATGACATGCAACTTTTCATGCTGTAAAGTGCATCAACTTTGTAAGAGCATGCATAGCTGGTAATCACAGAATACCCTTATCTCATGCATAACTGCATACTTTAATAAAATCATATTTGAACGACAACTAATAGACAGAAATATACAGGGACTGTAGCTAATACATTAGTCTATGTTCAGTTCAGTGTCATAACACAACGATAATTTATTCACGCCCAGCCGGGGAAACGTTTATCACTCGCGCACGCGCGCACATTTCCACAGACATAGCACATGAATAAACAACAAATAAATAATACACAGTTTTACTAAACTTAACTCCTTATCCTTACTAAAATACAACTGATATCACAACCAAATCTAACAAACTACCAATTTAAACATGAATGTTCATAGTCTGTGTATTATACAAGCTTGCCCTGCTTATCAGGATCCTGTGTTTCATTGCAATGTATAAAATAATATATCGTTCCTGGCAGGTAAGCATATCTCAGTTATGTAATGTTTACGTTTCCATTTTATTATTATGACTACAGCAATAAAAAGGCAGGGAAGACACACGCGCGCGCGCGGGCGCACACACACACACAAAATTCGCTTTATTTCTGCCCTCACTCATGTTAATTTTCTTACATTTGCACGCTTTTTAAATGGAAAGTGCCGAAACCCACACCAACATAACGCGTGCAAGCCGAAAAAATGGACATTAATTTGCTTCCTGTTTATCGCTGGGCAATGTAACTGCACGTGTTTACAGAGGAACGATTCATAGACAGACTTTTCGTCTTTAGGGAATGAACCCTCTGCAAGATGCTGAGGGTCCATGAGTGACTTCGGAGCGCTCCTTCTTTTTCGCGTGTTTGTACTGTGAAACATACACTGTAGATTCGCAGCTTTACTCTAAGCAACGCTCAATAGGAAATGTTGAAAATTTTTGTCCACAGTGTACCCTCATTCACACTAAACCTGCTCTGATGTTTTAATTACGGACATCATAACATTAAAACTTTGGAAACTTGAGCACTACTTAATAGAGATCAATCATTAACTTATACAAGCCATTAATTTTATGCATATTTTTTATATATATGTGTACAACGTTATCGGCAACAAAGAAGTAGTTTTTGTTAAAATTCCTTCCCGGGATATTTGGCCGTAGTCCAATGTTTTCTACAGAACCAGACGTTTCGGCAATGCCATCGACTTCCATCATCAGTGAAAATCGAGTGCGGTAACGTGAGGTGGTATACGTTAATGACCACAGTACTGTGGTTAAGGCTGAAGCAGTAAGTAGAAAGAAGTAGTTTCTATGGTAATATTTCATTTCGAAAATGATTTTAAATATAAATCTTAGAATATGGAAGTCATGTATGGTTCTCCATACCGATATTTTCCACTGTATCATACGACGCTCAGAGTGTGGAATATATTTTGGGTCCATGCGTTCTACTTAATCAACAAATCATTTCTGTCTAAATTCCCTCACTGGTCGGACAGCTAAACCATGACGGATGTCCTCATTCCTTTTCCTGTCTAACCTGGTATATCCGGCCACTGATCTAAAGAATCTCATCTCTGCACTTTGCAGTCGACTTTCATCTGCATTCGTCATTGTCAGTATGTCACTACCATATAGACAGCGTGGAATGTACACACCATGTACAATTTTAATAACGTCTCTTTCTTAACTTTATCCTTTGCTTAACTTTATCTTTCGTGAAACAAAACGTTTCGGCCATACAACGGTGAGCCGCCCTCACCAGTAGCTCGACTGAGATACTCAACTCGATAGTGCCGTTCGTCCTATTAAAGAGTTCTATCATATTCCATACACCGACCTCTCCAAGGTGCGGTATGTATTGCGTCCTAAGCAATAAAACGATGAAACTTATTCAATAGTTCTATTTTCAATAATTATTTTTGTTCTTTTTGAAAATTCTCCGGATTAAGTTAGATTTTTCAACAAATAAAATTAAATTTTATTCTTAAATATTTTATGAAGCTCGTGCAATGCTGTCTGTAAAGTATCTTAGTTACTGGATATGACAACCTGGTCGTCAGCAAAAAGCAAGGTACAGACACTCCTGTGTCCCAGTTATACAATCTACACGCACACGCACTACTCTACCTTCGCTTCCGGCGTGCGTCTTGCCACATCTTACCATCTGGTCGTCAGTAAAAAGCAAGATACAGACACTCCTGTGTCCCAGTTATACAGTCTACATGCACACGCACTACTCTACCTTCGCTTCCGGCCTGCGCCTTGCCACATCTTACCATCTGGTCGTCAGCAAAAAGCAAGATACAGACACTCCTGTGTCCCAGTTATACAATCTACACGCACACGCACTACTCTACCTTCGCTTCCGGCGTGCGTCTTGCCACATCTTACCATCTGGTCGTCAGCAAAAAGCAAGATACAGACACTCCTGTGTCCCAGTTATACAATCTACACGCACACGCACTACTCTACCTTCGCTTCCGGCGTGCGTCTTGCCACATCTTACCATCTGGTCGTCAGCAAAAAGCAAGATACAGACACTCCTGTGTCCCAGTTATACAATCTACACGCACACGCACTACTCTACCTTCGCTTCCGGCGTGCGTCTTGCCACATCTTACCATCTGGTCGTCAGCAAAAAGCAAGATACAGACACTCCTGTGTCCCAGTTATACAATCTACACGCACACGCACTACTCTACCTCGTCTTGCCACATCTTACCATCTGGCTTGTCCATCGATGTATACTATATGGATCGCGTGCTGACAGGAAAAGTGAACGGCAGAAAACGTTCCGAAGCACGTACAGCTTCCCCCACCATCTGGTGAATAAAGCGTTTGGCGCTAAGTTAACACGTGTACTAAACGAGTCATTCAGTCAGTAATGCACGTGTTTTGACATCTTACAATTATTACATTTGGGACAGTTCTATTGAAAATTTGTGCTTATGAATATCTAACAAAAGTAATTGTTTAGATTTTGATTTCATTATCCAAACGGATATTGAAGAAATTAAAAACTTTAAGGGAATTGTGAATATGCTTAAAGACGTTAGATCATACTATAAGGATGACATTCTGTATTATCTGTGTGGCTTTACTGAAAAATAAATTATTTCGAAATTAAGGTGTGAAGAGTGCATTCATTTACTGATAACAGATGACAATATCTTGAGCGTTTACACTCATTTTACTCACTTTGTGTCAAGCGGAAAAATAATTAGAGCGTCATCAGACGTTTTAGAGATTGTAAAATATATGTATAATTTATTGATTATATCTGATAGTAAACTGAATACCAAAAAAATGATTATATCAGCTTGCAACAACTTTTCCGGCACAGTGTTTAGAAAACATATTTTAAACAATGATTTTTCTGAAGACAGCCATGAAGTGAAACTTATCAAATTAATAGGGACATTATTTTATAAAATCGTGTGCTATGATATTGCTAAGGAAAGAACCGCTGCAGCTACCTTCTCTAAGCTTGGTGTCCGCCAAAAGTTAAATAAATTTGTATTATTTAGTAATGATTAATGTAAACAATTTTTATACAGTTAATACGTAGCTAATTAAATAAAATAAAATAAATTTAATGTAAATTAGCATTGCTTATTGAACACTTTAACGACCATGGCGAGCGTATACGCCAGTTTCTTTTACGCAATAAACATTTTAAAGTTTACGGCTCACGTCTTTTATTCTTTGTTTCCATTATTCTTATCTTTATTCGCCTGGCTTCAACATTAAATGTTCATAAATAAGAACAGAACTGTTTATGAAGGCAACAGAAGTTAGCGATAAACTGAAATCTTACAGTGAAACAAATGTGTTTATTTTGGAAAAGAACTTATTAAAAACCTCCCACTTTGGAGTCACTAATTGTTAAAATGACATAGCTATACCATTTAACGCAAAATATGCTCCGCTAAAGCAACAAAAGCCATAACAAAGCAGAAAAGTCAGACTTTGTACAGGTACAGTATATAGCATACGCAGTGTTCTTCACTGGTGCAGTGGTCGGACAGAATTCAGTGAATGCAGCACGCTATCCATATAGTATACATCGAAGACTACTACTACTATTACTACTACTACTACTACTACTGCTGGTGCATTCCAAACAAGTCTCAAACATCACCACAAAAAAAAAACAATTATAAAATGGCAAACAATTCTTCCACTCGCGTAGAACGTCATCTATATACACAATACTATCGTAGAAAGGCTGCAACCCTGACTCAGCCCTCTATTCACAGTGTTGTTACAAATTATATACGGTACGTTTCTTTCGCCAAACGTTTAAGTTACGACTGCTGTAAACGTTTCAGCCAAACGTTTTACCCACATGAGACGTATAAGCAGCTCATGACTCACGCTTAGACTGGAACGCCGCTCGCACGACAAACAAATAGAGAGATTACTTACCGTCGGCACACGTTTAATAACTGTAAACACGTTAATATCCTATAAAGTTAGTCACGCCGAACTGGATTTACGGCGTCGGTCGTCAGCCCGGAGCCAAGAAGTAGCCGAGCCGTTTGACTGAGCCATTGATATGTGAACTGTAACTGAATTTTCTCTCCACTTTCTGATAACACAATTTACTCGTTTCTACATTATGCCCGACATGAAACTGTAACAAATTATTTTACGTTTTAATATGCATTTATTAATTGTGATTATGTCTCGCATAATACAAGGGGATTTGGTGGAATATGAGGAAATTAGTCTTTGAAGCTAATTAAAAATTTATTTAATCACAAATTTTTGAAAGTAATATAATGGATTTGTTTTTTATCAACGTTCAAAATATTTTTAAGTTTCAATAAAAAATATGAAAAAAATAGGTAAGTGTAAGTTTGACAATATCTGCTCATATGTGGTGAATACGAGCAACTCAAAATAAATCAATGAAACGACAATTTTTTAAAAAAACACATGTTTTTTGTTGTAAAATACTCTAATAATTACCAAAAACATATTAAACATAATTTTAATGGCTCCCATGTATACCACCGAAGTAGCTTAGGAGTAAGGTAGGGTGGGCTGCCTTATGTGAGCCGTACGGCATACAAGGAAGGCAGTGTGGCCAGCACTACACTTCAGCCGCCTATTATTATCCCCAGGGTGTTATCCCAGGTACTCATTCTCAACAGGCTGAGTCGACCTGGGGGCTGAAAAACGCACCTTGATTTTATGGTGCGGGCCCGGGAATCGAACCCGGGACCTCTAATTAGTAGCCAGGTGCCATACCCACTGGTCTACTGAGCCGCCAAATAAAACATTATTGTATTTAAAAATTAAGCATAAAACAAAATCGTGTGTAACACAAAAACTCGTAAATATTTAACAAGAGTTATTACAGCACTAGAACAATATTTAACAAGAGTTATTACAGCACTAGAACAATATTTAACAAGAGTTATTACAGCACTAGAACAATCTTTAAAAAATTACAGTTAATTTGAAACGTTCAGAAGTAAAAATCAGTTAATAATTGTATTACAATTAAACTCAAGCATAATCTATGTTTTTAAATTTTAATTCATGATAAATATAAAACTAAGCACAGTAAACCCATACAAAACCACCACAAACATAATCAACTCATAGGTCATTGAACCAATGTTTTTACTCTGCTCGCTGCACCCACTTTCCCTACTGCTGTCTTCATTGAATATTGACCATTGCAAACGGGGCATGTGGCATCCTTATTCTCTTCAATTATTTTCCGGAAAGATACAAGTCTGTTGATGGAATTGTTTAAAAATACTCCTCCTTCCTTTGTCTTTTTATTTTAAGTTCTTCAATAGAATTAGCTGACGTGAGTTTCTTAGAAGTTCCTTGCTTCCTTTCCTGTGCACTTGTTGCTCACTTAACTATTGATAGTGGAGAAATTACACGAATGCCTTGTACAGATATTTTTACACAGTTTTGAAATTATCTCGCTCATCGACCATATCCCATAAGTGAATTAAGATGCTCATATTCCCCCGACTGTAACTGCTCATATTCCCCCAAGTGTAGACCCATGATAAAAGACATAAGCATAAAACCTCTAGGCCAAACATATGTCGGCCACTTTCTTTTAAATAGTATTTACGCCAGAATATTAAATTTTGTACAGCACTATAGTATTGGTAATTAAATCTTAATTATTTAGACGCTTGAATAACTATGGAGACAAATTCGTAATGAATTTAAATGACCAATTAGCTTAAAATAATTTTGATTAAGCAGAGGTGAGATCTAGCATGGCGCCACTTTCAGCACTGCACAGTAACAATCCAAATACCACAAAACTACGGGGAAATAACTTACCCTCTTTGACAAATATGGTTAAGTATTAACTCTGCTCATATTACCCACATTCCTCATATTACCCTGAAATCCCTCGTATCAAATCTCTACCTTGGAACACAACTAGCCTGTGTCCAAAATCAAGCGTTTTTTTTTATTTATATGAGCATTACATTCTGCCGTTGTTTAGCTATTGGTTGCGTACATGTTTTAAGTCTAATGTTAAAAAGCAATAATTATTTTACATAGAAGCGAATTAGCCTGTGTCATCACAAATTAACTTGGTGGAGAACTAGCCTGTGTACACTTAATTACAAAAATTTATATTAAAATAGATTAATATAATAAACTCAGATGTGTATAAGACTACAGCAAAGTGGGTACAAAAGATTTGGTGATGTTTCGTGGAAAAAGTATAGACAAATTAAACTTTCAAATGCCCTCCTGAAAAGCTGTGTTTCTTGAGATAGGCTAGTTCTGCTCCAAGGTAGTAAAAATACAGTAAAATCCCGATTATCCGAAGTAACAGTGGGTGGAACGATTCCGGTGTACTAAGTCTGAGAACCACATGCCAATTTTAATTCTGTATTCCTTGTTCTTTTCTTTTTCTCCAATATTCTTTCATATTTTCATTATGTCTCTTCTTCCTATCTACATTCCACTTTGAACCTGCGTTTTTCTCTCTCCTACCATGGACTCCTTCATTTTTAACACCTTTGACCGAAAAACGTCACTTTCAATTGCTTCTTCTGCGTTTATATTATTTTTTCCTAAATCCTTTTTGACTTCTTTAATCCAAATTGATGTTGACTTTTCCCCACAGATATTTGAAGATCTGTTTTGTTAACCTGTTGTCGTCCATTCTATATAAATGTCCAAAAAATACTAGTCTTCTTTTTCAGCACTGCACAATAACAATCCAAATAGCACAAAACTAAGGGGAAATAACTTACCCTCTTTGACAAATATTAACTTTGCTCATATTCCCCAGATTCCTCATATTACCCTGAATTCCCTTATATAAAATCTCTACCTTGGAACACAACTAGCCTATGTCCAAAGTCAAGAGTTTTTTTTTAATTTTTATGAGCATTATATTCTTCCATTGTAATGCTCTTCTTCCTGTCTTCATTCCACTTTGAACCTGCACTTTTCTCTCTCCTACCCTGGTCTCCTTCATTTTTAACACTTGTGACCGAAAAACGCCTCTTGACGTTCACTTGCATATAGGCATTCTGGCCTCACTACTGAACTGTGATGCCTTATTTTTGCATTTTTAGACATGCACTTTTTATTGTAAATATCTTTAGTTAAAAAGATTACTTTATTAAAACAATATTTTTTTCCAAAAAAAAACTGTTTATTTAAGTGGCACAATATAATGAAATAGCACATTTTTAATTTTTTTTAATCTGAATTTTTTTTAATATTTTTTTTTTGCCTCCGTTTTCTAGCAGTTGCGTCACGCCAAGAGTGCACCTTGATTCGACAAACTACAACGAATAGTGGGAGAGAAATTTGAAAGTGTAAAATCAAGCATGGTTACATGGTTATTTAGTAGAAATAAAGACTATTTCTGAGTATAAATTTCTACCCTTGAAACCATTGAATTCCTCCTCAGTCGTCACCCCGTTGTCGTCCACGTGTGTACACTCATCTTCCTTTTATTCTGTTTGTCACACGATAAACAGTCCTATGAAAATATGTTTTTTTTTTTTTTGTACCGGACAGTAGATAGGCCGGGTACAAAATAATGTGTTAATATTTTTCCGGTTGTTTCGGACACCCCGGGTTCCGGTTAACCAAGTTTCGGATAACCACGATTTTACTGTACTTAAATTTCTCTATTCAACTGGGCACCTTCGTTTATGGTAAAACTGAAAGGCACAAAATGTATCCAAACTTTTTTGTAAAAATGCGACGATTATGATGCACGAGTTGTGGACCTCTCAGGATATAACCTTACGTATTCATCTTGGGCAGCAAGTCGTACAGTATTGTGTACTTTTTGTTTTGTCAGATAAAGGAGAATCTTTGTAATAGGGAAACAGTAAAGTACCAAATAGATTTTTGTAATCAACAAAATTTCCTCTTAAATTTGACAAACCCTTTGCACTCATTTGTTAATAGTCTGACATCAATTATGAAAACTAAAAGTAGCGGGAATGATAACGAATTGTCTTAACGCTTATTCACTTCCTCACACCTCCTTCAATGTTTAAAAGTCCGAAGCTGTAGTACGAAACTTGAATAAAGGGTATCATTTTTGAAGTCCGTAAGAGTGAAATGTACTAAAGACGGATGTCCGAAAGTAGAGAACCTCCTGTACTAAGATTTGATAACAAGAACAACCGCTTCAAAAAACATTAGTTTAAAGGTAAGAAAAATTTGCTAAATGTGTGGAGTGTTGCTCATATACGGAAGCGATCATGGACGACAGGAGAAGGAGTCAAGAAAAGACTCCAAACATTTGACACCAGGTGCTACAGAAGAACGCTCAAGATAAGCTGGAGAGAAAATATAACTTATAAAGCGATCAGGAGGACAGAAGGTTCTTAGAAAACTAAAAATGTAGGAACGACAAGTTAATAGGGCATGTGGGCATACTCTGTACTCCGACACGATTGGTTAGTGAAGAGAATAGTTGTAGGGAAAATAGGAGGGAAGGGTCATAGAGGAAGGACACGAGACAGATTATGTAGATAAGAACTGCACGTCATACAGCAAACTGGAAGGGAAAGCAGAGGACCAAAAGGAATGGCGAACTCCTAACCGAGAGAGAGAGAGAGAGAGAGAGAGAGAGAGAGAGAGAGAGAGAGAGAGAGAGAGAGAGAGAGAGAGAGTGAGAGGGAGAGAGAAAGCGAGAGGGGAGAAAGAGATTTCGCTCCTTGGTATGTGACCAAGATAGGTCGACGTACGCCTCTTATCCAGGAGCTTATCACACTAACAAGCAGAAAACAACATGTAATAATACAATCCGATACCAGAACCATAATAAACCCACTACTACGAGAAGCCAGAACTATAGAACGGAAGGAAATCCCGTCACGATGACACACCATCGTCTCGTCACAATTTGTAATCACTAGAATTTCCTCTTAAATTTGACCATCTCCGTTATAGTTAAATAGTTATATAGACACCTAATAGTTAAATAATTAAATAGTTAGATAACTAAATTGTTAAATGGTTAATTGGTCAATTATTTAAATAGTTAGTTAGGTAAAAGTTACAGTTAAATAATTAAAAGTTAGATAGCTAAATAGTTTTAGTTTCCGTTAGGCAATTAATAGAAAAGATTTCACTTGTTTCCGGAAAATTCGGGATTACTGTGCAAGTCAATCATAAACCCCATCTGGGGTATCTGGGGTATGTACAATGAACCCAAAGTATATTTTTATTATATTTAATTTTATTTATTTATCAAGTCGCCGCAATATCTTTGGTCACATGCGACCACAAAAGGAATACATTAATGCACAGATCATACACAATGACTACACACATAAATAAGATAAAGTTACATCTTTTCAGCACAGAACTGCAAATCGTTAAACAATGGTAAACAAAGAAAGAGTGTATTTAGGAAACAACAAGACGTTGAATACTAGATTAACGTTAATAATAAATTTTTCCGGTGAAGGGTTTGTGAGGATCGGATATAAAAAAGTATAACACAGATTTTAAATTATTTGTGTCGACGTTTCGACAATATTTATTATCATCATCATTTTGTGTATGAATACAAAAGAAATGTCAAACACAACAGATCAATTATTTGAGTGAACGTGTTTGTGTATGTGAGTGTGCGCGTGCGCGTGCGCGCGCGTATGTGTGTATCCTTGCAAATGTGAAGGAGTTGAAACAGTATGTTTTACATCATCAAATGTTTTCCTTAAATAAAACGAGAAAATTATAATATCCCAGAACACAATTTATACAATATTACAATTTAAATTACTCATAATGTAATGGTATTTGTAATTAATTATAAAAGCAGTAATCAACTTTATTAGAATTGGTACAGAATACGTTTATACATATACCTGTAAACATATAGGCCTAGCATAGTAAAACATATTATATTTAAATACAGATTATAGGGATGTTCAATTACGTAAATTATTAAAAGTTATTTTTATCATGCATTAATAATAAATATAAATATTACACAGTGTAACATAATTAACACAACTGTATAATAAATATATAAATAATAACACTGGCACGTACAGGAACCTAACATCTCGGCAGCACCGATTAGGTTCGACAGTTCCGAGATTATACGGACTCGATAGTAGCATAGTAGTTACATTTTTGCAAACAACTGTAGTTCCTTCATGTCGCAGTCTGCTTTTGCTGTCGTCCGTAGAGATGTTATTATACTTAGTGCTTTCATGGCGGGGAGAAGTGTCACAGTGGGACAGGACGTTTGTGTGTCAACAGGGTGTGGTCAATACGAAGTATTGTCGAAATTTGGTGAAATACTTCCGAATTATGTTTTTATTCGCTCTTTAGATTCGTTCTTCTGCGTATGGCGTCAGATCTGTGCAAAACTACGATTAAAACTGCTTTCCACATATGGTCGTAGTTTCTTCCTCTTTAACAAACAATTAGCATGGCCAGTCACAAAATGATATGGCTGGCATTCTGAAAGATGTTTATTCACTTAACAAAGACTGCAAGTGTTTTACAGTTTCAAGCTGATAGAATTAAATTCCATGACTGCACCCTAAACAAACAGTCACTGCACCAGCTCGTGATCATAATTGCATCAAGCCCAGCGCGAAACAGTAAAACTAAAAATACTATCAGCAGATGGCTAAAATAATCTATGTTTAATACTATGGTCGTTTAGTTGTTGACGTGCAAGTTAACCGAGTGGTTTGTATACAGTGGGTATAGCAGGGGTCTCCAAACTTTTTCACATGAGGGCCGAATTGAAAATCTTGGAAGTCAGGAGGGCCAACACACACACATACTCATATATATATATTCAAACACTTTTTACTACAGTCTATTTCTTGATGTATAAAATATATTTAATATTTATAAAGACTTTTCCTCAAGATGTTTTCTCCTTATTTGAAACATGTTTCGGGAAGCCTTGTGTTCCCATCTTCAGCCTTCCTGATTTTGAGCCTTGTGAGGTACTTGTGTGTTGGCTGGCTGTTGCTGTGGTTTCCTGTTGGCTTCTGGTGCTTTAAGTTGGTATTATTGTGTGTGATTGTGGTGTATATATTAGTATTTATTGTATTTTCTATGTTGAGTGCTTTGAAAATTGTGTCGTGTTTTGTATTGATTTGTATTTGTTCAGGTATTAGTTTGTTTTGTGTTTTACTTTTGTAAATTTGCAAATTTTCCCAAATATTCATTATGGTGCCTTTGTGTGGTATATGTTTTATTAGTGTCATATTGGTTATGACTGGGAATTCATGTCCAGAGTTTATTACATGTGTAATAAGAACGAACACTTCAAAAAACGTCAGTTGAAAGGTGAGAAAAAATGTGCTAAATGTGTGGAGTCTTGCTCTGTACGGGAGCGACCACGGACGACAGGAGAAGGAGACAAGAAAAGACTACAAACATTTCTACAGAAGAATGCTCAAGATAAGCTGGAGAGAAATATAACTAATAAAGAGATCAGGAGGATAGAAGGTTATTAGGAAACTTAAAATATAGGAACGACTAGTTGATAGGGCATGTACTCCTGCACTCCAACACAATGGGCTATTGAAGAGAATAGTTGTAAAGAAAATAGGAGGGAGAGGTCATAGAGGAAGGACACGAGACAGATTATGTAGGATATGGACTGCACGTCATACTGCACACTGGAAGGGAAAGCAGAGAAGCAAATGGAATGGCGAGCTTCTAATCCAGAGAGAGAGAGAGAGTGAACGAGGGGAGAAAAAGAGATTTCGCTTCTTGGTATGTGACCAAGATAGGTCGACGTTCGCCTCTTATCCAGGAGGTTATCACACTAACAAGCAGAAAACAACATGTAATAATACAATCCGATACCAGAACCATAATAAACCCACTACTACGACAGGCCAACTCGAGAGAAGGGTGAAGTCCCGTCACGATGGCACACCATTGTCCCGTCACAATTTGTAATCACCAGAATTTCGTCTTAAATTTGACAATCCCCGTTATAGTTAAATAGTTAGTCAAATAGTTAGATAGACACCTAATAGTTGAATAATTAAATAGTTAGATAGCTAAATAGTTAAATGGTTAAATAGTCCAATATTTAAGTAGATAGCTAAATGTTAAACAGCTTTTTATTTTATTTAATAAATTATTACGTATTATAAATTACGTGATATAGACTGCACGTAATACTACGAACTGGAAGGGAAAGCAGAGAAGCAAATGAATGGCGAGCGCCTAATCCAGAGAGAGAGAGAGAGCGGGGGAGAAGGAGAATTCGCTCCTTGGTATGTGACCAAGATAGGTCGACGTCCGCGTGTTATCCAGGAGGTTATCACACTAACAAGCAGAAAACAATATGTAATAACACAATCCAATATTAGTACCATAATAAACCCACTACTACGAGAAGACTGAACTACAGAACAGAAGGAAGTCCCGTCACTATGGCACAGCTCTTAATCCAATACAAGGTATTGTAGTTGCAAAAATATATAAATAAATACATAATCAAAACCATGCATTTCAAAAACATTTTACAACCATCGACACAAACAACGGACGTATAATTCTGTACACGTCGAAAACGAAAAACCCACACTTGAATGGTCGGCCGATACGTATGACACATGAAGTTGTTAAAGCTACGGTTCACTTAACAGTGACATGAATTTTGCGGCATCGAACGACGTTGTGTTTCCATTAGGCTATACTCCGATTTAAACCAAACAACTGCACAGCGATATAATCGTGAATTCGCGTGTAAATATTTATAATAAATTTTATAACGCAAAGAATATATATATATATTTTTTAACACATCTTTTTCTGTAACAACGGAAAAGTAGGTCGACAATGGCCGGCGTGAACATAATTGCTGATACATCTGGCCGGCCATGGTTTAAGACATATATGACAATTAGAAGGAGCGAGGTGGAGTGACGTCACGGGGTGGGGTGAGACTATTAGCCTTGGCGCCTCTGTGGCGGAATCATGTAGCCGTTGCGTCGGCTACAGGGGACGCCCTTTATCCAGCCCAACCCTAAATTTATTTAATGTTTCTTAACTTAATGTTATTTGTTATAGATTAACCCGAGTCGCGAAGACGACCGACGTGAAAATTAAAACCTCGAATTGAATTGAATTGAATTGAATTTTGTGTCGTGAAGGTATAAAACCTTTGTGGATTTATACAACCGTTATTACTTTGTATTCACACGTTTAGGTAGGGACAGGTGTGAATTTCAACGCACGCGATGCCTCGTCGAATCGCATAATGTAAACATAACTGATTAATCACAGGCCTAATTGCGGTTAATTATGCTCTGCCAAAATTCCTAGACAATTCTAGCAACTATACGACAACTGTTATATTTGTAGAATAAGTGTGTTATTACGTACAAATGTTTCCCATCCCGTTTTGCAACAAACAATCGTAAAGTTGTTCGGCTGTAGAAATTTTCACGAAATTACGATTGTTAAGCGGGTTACTCTAAACACCTTGTAAATTTCTTCATAATGTCGAGAGTGGCGAAGGGACAACGTGTCGTTGAGACGAAACAAATAACCGTTAAAAAAAACAAAAATCGGTGTTGGCAGAGCAGGCGCTGTGCGTGGTCAGTGATCGATACACTGTATTATTGTTACTTCCTAACATTACATAAGCGCGCGCGCTCGCCCACGTACATACATAGATGCGAAAATTAATATTTTCTTCTAAAAATTGTACAGAAATTATCTTATCCGATACGCTTTATATAAACGACATTTGCGTTACACAGACGAAAGTAATTTTTTTTTTTGTATCTAAGGACCACATGCCAATTTCAATTCTTTATTCTTTGTTCTTTTCTTTTTCTCCAATATTCTTTCATCTTTTCACTGTCTCTTCTTCCTGTTTCAGTCCACTTTGAACCTGCGTTTTTCTCTCCCCTGCCCTGGACTCCCTCCATTTTCAACACTTTTGGCCGAAAAACTTCTCTTTCAATTGCTCCTTCTGCGTGTATATTATTTTTTTCTAAATCCTTTTGGACTTCTTTAATCCAACTTAATGTTGACTTCTTCCCCCACAGATATCTGAAGATTTGCTTTGTCAAACTATTGTCGTCTATTCTATATAAATGTCCAAAAAATAATAGTGTTCTTTTTCTCACTGTTTCTGTTATATTTTCTATATTTTGATATATTTCATCATTTCTTCTTAATTTCCAAACTTCTGAAGTTTTTCGTGGGCCTAATATTTTCCTAATAATTCGTCTTTCCAATATTTCTAGTTTGTCTAAATTATAATTCAATGCTAGACATTCACTTGCATATAGGCAATCTGGCTTCACTACTTTACTGTAATGCCTTATTTTCGCATTTTTAGATATGCACTTTTTATTGTAAATATCTTAATTTTATACAATATGCTCTTTCCATTTTATGAATCCTTCCTTCATAAAATTATTTATGAAGACGAAAATTATAATATTATAAAGTATCAAGTAAATAAAATTATTTACTTTAGACGAAAGTAATTATTTATGAGAGAATTTAACAACAACAACGAGGAACTTGTGAGCTACAATCTAATGTAACTATGTTAAACGCGCGTACAAGTATTACGTTCACAGTGTAGATAGGGCTACAGATCTTGATGTATTTAAGTTGGGTTACCATATGACCCAGGTGAAAACAGAGGACAACCTGAAAATTTAACAGCATGATCGTTACTTTACGGATCCAAAAAAAAATTGACAGTAAAAGCATTATACAATATGGATAAAAAGGTATTCACGATAAAGTTAAGCATTTTTACAGAGTTTATACAATGTACCATTTAATTTTTGTGATATAACAAGAAAATATTTACAAACAAAACTTAAAACTATTAGAAGCGGAACTTACATAGAAAAAGAATATTTGCTATATTTATTTTTAATCATAGCAACAATTAATTTAATACTAATCAGTCTGAATCGGATTCACAGAGTGAATGTTCCATTGTGTGTTTGTGGTGTCACTGGTATTTATCATATTAACCAATTCCCATCAAAAGCTTTTTATTTTCTAACAAATAATCATAGAACTGAACACATGATTCAGTACTGATTCAGAACTTCTAAAGTTGTACTGCACACAAATTATACCTTTAACATTTTCTGCCATTAACGTATTTCTCTCTGTGAACTAATCAGAGAAAATACTCGTTCTGTCATAAAGTTGTTACTCTGAATGGAATAAAAGTACTAAACAATTTTCAAAAGTTCTGACTAACAAGATGATGTTGAACTTTCCTTAAAATATTTACACCATAACTGACTGGAAAGGTGGTTATCATACAAAATCAGGGTAAATCTTTAAAAACTTATGAAAATTGCGCGTGACAACATTTTTCAAAAAAATAGGACATTTCCCTGTTCTTTAAAAAAATCCTCCCTGACAGGTTTTTAACACTAAAATAGAGGACGTATGGTAACCCTAATGTAAGGAAACTCACGTCCCTTTTACTAGAGACAAACGGAAAACTACATTTGTTGTACCATAAACGGGACGGCACGGCGATTTTCTACGACCATTAAGTAATTTTCAAAAGGATCACAAGATAATACGAATACGATGTTTCAGACTACAACAATAGACTAATCAATTGATCTTCCCCAACCGATGACGTCACAGGGTTCCTTTCACGTCATTCCCTTACTTCTGACGTACACTATAAGTTTCCAGCAAACAAAAATTATATAACGCACGTTACGCGAACGAAAAAACATTAATGCGTTCGTTCTCGAACGGTTGGGCTTACTTGTAAGTGGTGGAAATTTTGTATTTCAATTATACAAGTACGTTAGGTCTGGTTTGTGTTTAAATACTTACGCGCGCGTGTGTGTGTGTCAATTTACTGTATTTTAATTTGCACGGTGTAGAGTACACATCGAATCTAATGCGACAGCTGGCAAAATAGTGCTTCTAACCAGCGTCCCTTCTAGTGCTCTGTGTATCGTCTCACATCTAGATATATCCTTTGTGTGCACACAAATGTATCTTACAAAAAAAAAACTACAATGAGCCGGTTACAAGCTCCTAGCGATTTGCTCCTTTACAAAAACGAAAACACCCGATAGCTAGCAAAATCTGTACAGACAACCACTTTCTCGAACAAGTATCTGATTCTCAATTTGCAGTATGCAGTATAAGTTGTAGTAGATACGGTGGCGTAACTATCGAAGGGGATCAGTCCCCCCCCCCCAGAGCTATTAAAAATTTCAGCGAAATTGCGTAAACATTTAACGTAGGTCTATCTCTAAGCCATTTGCGTGTGCTAAAATGAGGCATATAAATAATCGTATTAATAATTATGTGAGAAGAATCTTAAATACCTCATTTGCCCTGAGAAAAATAGGGAGTGCAACCTTTAAGCTAGTCTCATAGCTCTCATCCTCCTCTCTCCCCAGGAACAGCTCGTAGTTACGCCACTGGGAGGAAATTACGTTACACATATATCAAGCAACGTGTGAGAACTGCAAGGGAACTTTTAAGTAATAACACAAGAAAGTTTTGCACGATTAACAATTTATACCTAAAGTTGTGATTTTCCCCATACTGTTATACGAATCGAAAACATACAAAGAAGGAGTTGGACGTGTTGTACACGTTAGCGAGAAGCGTGGTAAAGATAGTTTAAACAGAACGAACGAGAAGAAATCATTATATATTTCAAAGGTAGAAGAGGCAACATGCGGACAAAGCCAGTAGAATGAAGCCGCGACAGACGTCCACTCCCGACCTTTAGCTTTACCTTTGACAACCTACAAATGAGCAAGAAACTACCACGAGTAGAAAAAAAATTTCGGGGCGAGAATTTACTATGTTTTCGAAATTTTAGTTCTTCCAGTAATCGTGCGTAGCGTTCAAACACGAGTACTTTCCAATAGAGACAGCCAATTGAAGTTTATACGATCAATAGGTTGACGAAACCACAAAAAGGTCAGAGTTCTTAACCTAGATTTTTGTCATTTTTGGTGAAAACGTAAAGAAGAGAAAACAGAACCACACTTTACCCTCACGCCTTAAGAAATAAATCCGAATATTTACAGACTGAAAAATCGGAACACGCAGGAAGTCACTTTCAAAATGTGTATTCCGCGTCCCTCGATAGCTATGTGATTCGGCGCAACTTTCGTGTGTTGGCACGGCTCTTTAGATAAATCATCTACCGTCGGAATTATATATATGACAATTCGCTGTGCTTTAATGTCAGCATTATTGATCATAGCGTTAAGTTCAATCTCTAGTTTCACCTTTTTCTTGCATCGGTCCAAACACTTTCTTAAAATTTTTTGTTTAAATCTGTTAAGGCCCTTACCATTAAAAAAAAGTGTACAATAAAATCTCGTTCTATTTACAATAAAAAGTGCATATCTAAAAATGCGGAAATAAGGCATTCCAGTACAGTAGTGAGAACAGAATATCTGTATGCAAGTAAATGTCTAGCATTGAATTATAATTTAGACAAACTAGAAATTTTGGAAAGACAAATTATTAGGAAAATATTGGGCCTACGAAAAACTTCAGAAGGTTGGAAATTAAGAAATAATGATGAATAGAAAATGTAAGAATTTGATGAAGTATCGATGTATAGAAAATGTAACAGAAACAATGAGAAAAAGAAGATTATTATTTTTGGACATTCATATAGAATGGACGATAATAGGCTAACAAAGCAGATCTTCAAATATCTGTGGGAAAAGAAATCAACATCAAGTTGGATTAAAGAAGCCCAAAAGGATTTAGAAAAAAATAATATAAACGCAGAAGAAGCAATAGAAAGAGAAATTTTTTTGTTCAGGGTCCAGGGTAGGAGAGAGAAGAACGTAGGTTCAAAGTGGACTGAAGACAGGGAGAAGAGACACAGTGAAAAGATGAAAGAATATTGGAGAAAAAGAAAAGAACAAGGAATAAAGAATTGATACTGGCATGTGGTCCTCAGATGGCCGATACAAAAAGAAAATCTCGTTAATGCGGACTTGACGGTACCGAACCCAGTCCGGCTTAACAGGAAATGGGACAAGAATTACCCTACCTACGACTACTTTCAGGTGCATGAAGTAGTTAAATGAGTGAATACAATGAAAATAAAACACATTTTAATTTTTCAAGATGTTGTCTGCAGTAAAACAAAAGTTTAAATATACTTTATTTTAAAGAAGAATCACACGTATAATATTACACTGAATGAAAAAGAAATTTACAGTACATACTTACTCGATATAAAATATGCGACGATGTTGTTACGCTGATGAAATGAATAGTACCACATCGCTGATTGAGTACAGGATTATGAGGCACTCGACGCCCGAGGCTATGGGAGATTATTCAGGGTTGCGTAACGTTCTGGTTTGTTCTCCACTACCCTACCGGCATCCAGGCTACAGTCCAACGTGGCGGAGATAAAAATACTGTATTCCAGTTTTAGTTTAGACCTGGCGATTTTCAAGTGAGGAGTATTATTGTGGCGGTTTAGCGGTAAGAGATCGTTGTGTTAATTAGTGCGGAAACTGTAATAAGGTGACATTCAGTGTGATTGTTTGACAAATGTAACTCGAATTATTGTATAAGAGTCCCTTTTGTTGATTGTTGTTTGTGTCTAATTAAAGTTTGTAATTTGTGACTTCATTGGTGCCAGTTATTCTGTGTGACCGTCGTAACAATATGATACCAAACGTTTCTCAATACAGAAAAACAATTAAATCATTAAAAATTGTAACTGTGTTTCACAGAAACTATTTAAATCACTTAAAATAGTGCAAAACGTTTTTCGTTTTAACGAAGAGACTTTTAGAAAGTTGATCTGAATTTCCTGGAATTTCGAAACAACGGGATCCGGATTAACGGAGGTCTACTGTGCCTTTGTTCATTAACCGCGAACAATTTAGGTATAAATAGGTACCTGCAAATAAATATCCAGGACCTGAGAAGTTGGGACTAGAAATACATGGGCCTACAGTACAATTTGTTTTTCAACATACGCTTATTAATTTGAAAAATAAACTTTATAAAGAACAAAGATAGGTTACAATTATTACTTCTCACTAAATAAGTAGGTAGACAATAAATTTTACTAATAATTATTTCAAACAGACATAATTAACAACAGAATAGATAACCAGTATATCGAACTAGACTATGTATTATAACGAAACAACCAACCACCGGCGTGCTCTCTCTCTCTCTCTCTCTCTCTCTCTCTCTCTCTCTCTCTCTCTCTCTCACACACACACACACACACACACACACACACCTAATTTCTTGTATCGCTTCGTACGTTTGGTGGGTCCAAATCTCGACATTTTACAAGTTGAAAATGGACGTCCACGAAAGCCGTGACACAAACCATAGACTGACTGAGACGAAACAAAGCGTAAGGAGAAGTTAGGTGGGTAAGATTAATGCATTGTCTGAGGAACAGCGATCAGGGACAAATATGGCAGTGGCGCTGAAACTGCTTACAGGAACGGACTATCGGTAAACAAATACTCTAGTAGAAAATCTCAAGTTAAGGGAAGAGACAAAACGTAGAATAATCTACCCGAAATTAAATAAAAGGAAGCGCCAGTAACTAAACTACGGTACAGCGGAGCGTGGGATCAGAATTTGATAACAAGGCTGAAGTGACGAGGTGAACATACAGTGTATCCGTGGACTGGGATCGTGACAACAACCATTTTTACTGACATTTGTACTTTCATAAGTACTGAAAAAGTAATCTAAGTAATGAAAAAAAAAATAAAACACGGAAGGATACGCGAATGAAATTTTATAAAACTGTGACTGTCCCCACATTCCTGTATGCTATTGACACATGGACTTTTAGTAAAAGGGACGTGCAGAGGATTCAGGCGGTCGAAATGATATTTCTAAGAGGGACGCAAAGTTGTTCTCTCTTGAAGGAACGAGGATAGGTTGTTCGACCAGAGAAGGAACGGGGATATTAGACGCGATTTAAACATTGTATCGTTGCACCAGAAGATTGAAGACCACAGAAGGAGATAGTGTGAACACTTGAAACGCATGCCTGATATCTGTCTACCTGTGGCTGCCTTGGGTTATCACCCTACTGCGAAAAGAGATGTCGGTAGACCGAGGAGGTGATGAGTTCCGGAACAGGTCTAAGGTCTAGAGTGGTGATGATGATGATGATGATGAAGTAATAAATACTGGAAAAGGTTTTCGCTTTAATTAGTGCTGTTCACTGCGATCACACAGGATAAACGCTTTCCGCTGGCGATTTGAAAATCAGTGTCGGCTCGTGACCAAAAAACCTGGTGGTGTGCAAAAAAAGCAAGAATGACTTTAAGTTTTTGTAATAATATTTTTAGGCCTAATTCATTATAAGTATATAAATCAAAAAAATAAACGTTTAAGTGACTTAAGTGGACATGATACATTCAAATAAGCTTTAACTTACAAACGAAACCATACTGCAATACTGGCAGTGTGTAGGTAGCTCGCCAAATACTACTTAAGCCTGTCTCACTTGCTCTTCTCCTCTGTAACTCGCTCTTATGCTTAGCTGCGGCACACCCCTCAACTCCTTCAGACTAGTGACGTGACCCCATAATACGAGGATTGTTCAATAGAAACACGTTTAGAGGCTGTAAATCATTTTTTATTCAACGATTTTAAAAAGAGTCTCCTTGACATTAAGGCATGAGTCCCACTGTTGCACTAATCTGTAAATTCCCTCCTGGTAAAATTCTTGCGGCTGTTTGCGGAACTATTCGCTAACAGAAAACTCTACCCCAGCGTCCGATTTGAACCGCCCCGGCCGTCCTTTTAGTGATTTCTTTAATGGACCAAAAACATGATAACCGCACGGGGACAATTCGGGACTGTAAGGTGGATGTTGTAAGACTTCCCACTTCATACGACCAAGCAGATCTTGAATCGTCTGGGCTACATGGGATCGAGCATTATCGTGCAGAAGAATAACACCATTTGTGAGCTTCCTGTGACATTTATTCTTGATGCTGACCCGTAAGCGTTTTAAGCTGTCTGCATATCGCTCAGGGTTGATGTTGGCACCAGGTTCTTTAAAATCTAAGAGCATCATACCCTGATAATCTAAAAATACGCTCACCATTACTTTTCCTGCCGAAGGTTGGCACCGACATTTTTTCGCCTTTGGAGATTGTGCATCCTTCCACTGAATACTCTGGCGTTTGGATTCTGATTCGTAGTGATAACACCAAGACTCATCACCGGCAACAATTTGGTGTAGAAAGGCATTACCTTGTTGTTGATAGCGCATCAAATGCTGTAATGATAAGGCCGAACGGAAATTTTTCTGCTCATCAGTAAGCAGTCGTGGGATCCACTAAGTAGCAACTTTGTGATAGCCAAGACTATGAATGACGGAATGAACAGTTCCCACGCTGATACTCAACATTTGAGACAGTTCTCTAACTTTGATGTAGTTACGCCTATTTGCGCGTAAAGCAGTTTCCAGCTGTCTCATATTTTCATATGATTCTGCAACATGTGCAGGTCCGGGACGGGCGAAATTTTTAGTGGAGTTTCTTCCTTGTCGAAATTTATTGCACTTTTCAACCACTGCCGTATGAGAAAAAACTATAGTCGCCATATACAGCTTCCATTCTCCTATAAATTTCCACTGGCTGACGCCCCTTAGCGACCAAAAACTGAATAATTCCACGCAGATTATCTTTGAACGGATTTTCTATCATAGATACCATTTTTCAGCCCAATCACAATGCTTAGAAAAAAGCAACTGCAAATATTTTTGACAGACGCCTCACTAGTACTTAAACAGACAATACAAACAAATGAATTCCGTTGGTATGGCGACGAAGTCACGGCTGCGCAGATCAAACGTGTTTCTATTGAACAATCCTCGTACTTTGGGTGAGGTAGCACGGAAACTACTACCTACAGACTCATGCCACCTCACTCTAAATGTAAAACTACAACATTCAGAGCGGGCGGTGACAGTTTAAAAGGGAACTCATTACGGCCATTTTAATAACATTAAATATATAAATATAAATTGAGTATATTTGCGATTGTATAACAAAAATACTATATTTTCTTATGTCTCAAAATTTCTGGAATAGTGCTAATCAGCTATCTCCTACAGAAACCACTCTTGCTAAACATAGACTTAGGCGTATATCCTGATAGCTGATGAAGTTAACGAAATTCCGCAAACACCCTTTTGTAACGTTACTGGGTGGGAAACCTAGTGTCTATGTTAGCTACTCACATCCCATCAGGCCTCATGGTATTTGTACAATTTGGCTACATCCTGATGGCTTCGCTGGCAGCTGAAGGTGACGGAATGTCCCGTAGCCTCAGGTTACAGGGTATAAAACTTAGTGAATGTGTGTTTGTCAATTACGGACACACATCCCGTCGGCCCTTATGATAGACATAGGCTGATTGTTTAGATGTTTAGACACCCACTATCGTTACAGAGGGACATAGAAAAGAGGAAATGTCATAAATTAAAAAATACACTTGTAAAAATGTAGTCATATAAGTTGAATTATTAGGCTAACACAATTAGGTTTTATGAGTACTAACACTTTTATTTGCGTAATAATTAAGCCGTCGATTGCGAATTTAATTGCGAGCACGGAATCGCTTCGTGTAATTAGTTCCCATAGTTCTCTGGTGACTGAGAAATTTTTCAAATTTTCATACTAGTTTTTGAGTTTATGTCCTCTTAGCTAGTACGAAAGAGACGGCCTTTCAACCCGCAGTGTATCCGATTCGGTTTAAGATACTTACAGTGCAGTATTGTATTTCACAGCAACTTCAATTCTGTGTCAAACCGTTTGTTCTTGCTACTCGATGTGGCTGTTGCTTATACACATGTATCTATTGTTGTACACGATTTTCAGATCAGTTTTTAATTATGTTTTTATTGCAATTTAGTGATTTATCAACAGTTCGAAAACAAATCAACAATTAAAATCTTAAAACATTTCGGTATTGCGCATATGTATGAACCTAAGGCAAAACGCGGCGTGGTAATGGGGAGCACTGAATTGCTTCGATATTGCGCATATGTATGAACCTAAGGCAAAACGCGGTGTTCGGTTATGGGAGCACTGAATTAGTTCGCTATTGCGCATATGTATGAACCTAAGGCAAACGCGGCGTGGTTATGGGGAGCACTGAATTGGTTCGGTATTGCGCATATGTATGAACCTAAGGCAAAACGCGGCGTGGTAATGGGGAGTACTGAATTGGTTCGGTATTGCGCATATGTATGAACCTAAGGCAAAACGAGGCGTGGTTATGGGGAGCACTGAATTGGTTCGGTATTGCGCATATGTATGAACCTAAGGCAAAACCCGGCGTTCGGTTATGGGGAGCACTGAATTGGTTCGGTATTGCGCATATGTATGAACCTAAGGCAAAACGCGGCGTGGTTATGGGGAGCACTGAATTGGTTCGGTATTGCGCATATCTATGAACCTAAGGCAAAACGCGGCGTTCGTTTATGGGGAGCACTGAATTGGTTCGGTATTGCGCATATGTATGAACCTAACGCAAAACGCGGCGTGGTAATGGGGAGCACTGAATTGGTTCGATATTGCGCATATGTATGGCCCTAAGGCAAAACGAGGAGTGGTTAAGGGGAGCAATGAATTGGTTCGGTATTGCGCATATGTATGAACCTAAGGCAAAACCCGGCGTTCGGTTATGGGGAGCACTGAATTGGTTCGGTATTGCGCATATGTATGAACCTAAGGCAAAACGCGGCGTTCGTTTATGGGGAGCACTGAATTGGTTCTGTATTGCGCATATGTATGAACCTAAGGCAAAACGCGGCGTGGTTATGGGGAGCACTGAATCGGTTCGGTATTGCGCATATGTATGAACCTAAGGCAAAACGCGGCGTGGTTATGGGGAGCACTGAATTGGTTCGGTATTGCACATATGTATGAACCTAAGGCAAAACGCGGCGTGGTTATGGGGAGCACTGATCTGGTTCGGTATTGCGCATATGTAAGAACCTAAGGCAAAACGCGGCGTTCGTTAAGGGGAGCACTGAATTGGTTCGGTATTGCGCATATGTATGAACCTAAGGCAAAACGCGGCGTGGTTACGGGGAGCACTGAATTGGTTCGGTATTGCGCATATGCATGAACCTAAGGCAAAACGCGGCGTGGTTATGGGTAGCACTGAATTGGTTCGGTATTGCGCATATGTATGAACCTAAGGCAAACGCGGCGTGGTTATGGCGATCACTGAATTGGTTCGGTATTGCGCATATGTATGAACCTAAGGCAAAACGCGGCGTTCGTTTATGGGGAGCACTGAATTGGTTCGGTATTGCGCATATGTATGAACCTAAGGCAAAACGCGGCGTGGTTATGGGGAGCACTGAATTGGTTCGGTATTGCGCATATGTATGAACCTAAGGCAAAACGCGGCGTTCGGTTATGGGGAGCACAGAATCGGTTCGGTATTGCGCATACGTATGAACCTAAGGCAAAACGCGGCGTGGTTATGGGGAGCACTGAATTGGCTCGGTATTGCGCATATGTATGAACCTAAGGCAAAACGCGGCGTGGTTATGGGGAGCACTGAATTGGTTCGGTATTGCGCATATGTATGAACCTAAGGCAAAACGCGGCGTGGTTATGGGGAGCACTGAATTGGTTCGGTATTGCGCATATGTATGAACCTAAGGCAAAACGCGGCGTTCGGTTATGGCAAGCACTGAATTGGTTCGGTATTGCGCATATGTATGAACCTAAGGCAAAAATCAGCGTTCGGTTATGGGGAGCACTGAATTGGTTCGGTATTGCGCATCTGTATGAACCTAAGGCAAAACGCGGCGTGGTTATAGGGAGCACTGAATTGGTTCGGTATTGCGCATATGTATGAACCTAAGGCAAAACGCGGCGTTCGGTTATGGGGAGCACTGAATTGGTTCGGTATTGCGCATCTGTATGAACCTAAGGCAAAACGCGGCGTGGTTATAGGGAGCACTGAATTGGTTCGGTATTGCGCATATGTATGAACCTAAGGCAAAACGCGGCGTTCGGAAATGGTTATGGGGAGCACTGAATTGGTTCGGTATTGCGCATAGTAAAGTACTTCATTTTGATAAATAAAGTATCCTGAAAAGAAGGTCATAATAATCCACTGTAGAAATGTAGACGAAATATCTATAAATAAAAAGGGTAGTTGAAGGGGGAGGGGGTTATTTTCTATAAATGAAAATGATAGTTGAATGAGGAGGGGATAATCGTTTATATGTGTACTACGTTATCGGCAACAAAGAAGTAGCTTGTTGTTAAAATCCTTCCCGGGCTGTTCGCCCGTTGTCCAATGTTTTCTGCAGAACCAGACGTTTCGGTAGTGCCATCGCCTGCCATCATCCGTGAAAATCGAGTGAGCTAACGTGAGGTGGTATACGTTAGTGACCACAGTACTGTGGTTAAGTCTGAAGAAAGAAGTAGTTTCTATGGAAATATTTCTTTTCGAACATGATTTTACATATAAATCTTAGAACATGGAAGATTTTCTATGTTTCTCCATACCGATATTTCAGTTTCGGTATGTTGTTAGAGAATTCCGTTATCTGTGCCTAAAGGAAAGTGCCATATCTTCATTTAGAGATAATCCGCCGAGACATCGTGATTCTAGTGTTGCATTATTGTCCTGAACACCGGTATGCTATTAGATGTATGCTGTGTTATGGTTTCAACAAACACCGGTAAACATTAGCTGGTTCTTGTGGTCTCTGTGCACTGGACTCTAAGACCCGACTCGAATATAAGTCCCTGCCAGATTTTAGAACAACAATTTAGCAAGTAATGTTGATATTATTTTTGAGTAAATACTGTATTTTAATTTCTACAATCGTACTTGGCGGAAAATTAAGCAACGCATCTTTGTTTAGGTTGTGTTCACTCAGTGGCGGCTCGTTGTTCTGAAAGTTGGAGGTTCATTGTCTGAATGTTTCTACTAAGATAAGAGCAATTATTCCATTCCAAATAACACACGGGGTGGGTCGCAACATGAAGACATAACTATTGATAACTTTTAGTAGGCCTAATATTAAGTTGTGTTTATGCTGTTTGTAAATTATTCTAAAAATATTAGTTAAAATAAAAGGATAGTTAAATATTTCTGTTTAATATTTAAAATGTGAAGCGGCCTACCGAGTTCCTTAATTTTGCATTTATCTTTAATAGGAAGAGAGAGAGAGAAGAAAATTTGTTTTTAAATAGATTGAACACCATTATTTAACCAAATCAATGAACTGAACACAAAAATAAGAAATACCTGAACAGTTAACACACAACAATACCAGCAAACACTTTAAAGGTTATACACGCTTCGATCAGTTTAACGTTAATAAAATTATTTAATGACTACATTAAACGCACTTTATTTTCGGAATACAATTACTTCACTATTTTATTTTATTTTACGACTTTACTGGACACATTTTCACTGCATTCTAAATGAAATAGAGAAATCTGACACAAAACTGAAGGCAAACTGACAAATCATGTGGTAAAAATCATAATAATGGCGAATGGCGGTATTATGAAAATGTTAAAACTCCCCGTCAGTGAGGTTCGGCCCTCGTCGGAACTATTCGTCTCTATCGCTGACACTCGGGATTAGCGACTGTTGAATGTAATTTTGCGTATACTGATTCCCCCCTCCAAAGCTGTCTACACAGTCCAGGAGGTGCTGAGAGCTGCTTTGCACCTCCAAGCAATAGTAGCCAGCAATTCGTCTATTACGCGAATCCATTACCGTTCGTTCAAGATTAATCCCGCAAATCTTGTTATTTAAACATGAAACCATTATCTCAACAAATACCTTAAGAATATTTAAATTATTTAGGGGGGTTCCCTGAACCGTTGAACCTTATGAGAGCGGCCATTTCCACAGCGTTGTTAATTTACACAAAACGTTGGTACATAGGCTGAAACTAATTTTTCTTTGTGTCGTACAAAACGAACCATACTGTATCATGTCTCTCTGACACAATAGACATTCTGGACACAACAAACGTTGTAGTTTTCCCCGCACGCTCACAATACAAACTTATTTGCTCGAGAATATGAACCTCTCGACTACGAGACTCACCGGATTTTAAAAACCTCCTTCGTATGAAAATTTCAGCAGCAGAAATGTACAGAGGAGGTACGGTGTGTACGTTTTTCAGTGATAGAGGGATTGAACATTTTTACTTCCATGTTCCATAAGGAAATTGAAGTATGGTGATGGCGAAAAAATCGTGTTCGAGATAAGGGCTTATTCTGATTGTACTACCCTCAAAACATGAAGAAAACTCATTTTCCGAAAAGTAATTTTCGGAAATGTGTGTGTGTGTGCGTGCGCGCGCGCGCGCGCGCCTATGTGTAGAATTTTTTCTATGGCGAACGATAACTGCTGCAAATCCAAACAGATTCAAATAATTTTTTGCATATGTCCCCGAGTTTTAGAGGACTCAAGGTCTATTGATTTTGGTGAAGATCGGTTAAGGGCAAGGGGTAGTTTACCTGCAACGTTTTACGTTTTAACAAGAGTAAAATACTTAATTTTGATAAATGACGTATCCTGAAAAGAAGGTCATAATAACCCACTGTAGAATGTTAGATGGAATATCTATAAATGAAAAGGGTAGTTGAAGGGGGATAATTTTCTATAAATGAAAATGATAGTTGACGGGGGAGGGGATAATGTGTACTACGTTATCGGCAACAAAGAAGTAGTTTCTATGGAAATATTTCATTCAGTGGCGGCTCGTCAGGTGACGCAGGTGAAGCGCTGCTTCACCTAAAATAACTGGTTCAATGTGTTTCTTTTTACACAAAATTATTTTCAATTTTGTGTTTAAAAATATTTTTTTAATTAAATTTCGTCTGTATAATAATTAAAATAACATTTACAGAAGCTGGACTTCGCTGCGATCGTAAGCCTACTGGTGGCGGAAAACGCTGAGACCGTAGAAGCAGCTTTCTGCAACTTGTATGCTGCATCAGTTAATACGTCACTAACAATGCTTGGTTTATGACGGTTGCCATGACAACGTATATGCCGTACTCAGCGTTCCCCACCCACGTGAAGCAGTGTCACTGTGCTGTTTCTCAGTTTTGTACGTGTACAGTGCTTTACCTATCCAGGGCGTTTGTTTTGTTCGTTGTATTTGATCGTGTGTGAAGTTTTTACAGAATGTTTCCTTCATATGACCCAGTATGTGTTTTATTAGAAACACCATTTTCAAGATGGAATAATGATGATAAGAAGAACTTTTAAGCTGTTAAAAACCTATGCCTATATTGAAAGTAAATACAGTTGCAAAAATAAAGGACAAGGTGTACAATCGCAATTTTAAACAAAATTGGTATTTAACGTTCGAGTGGTTGTGTGGCAGTTATTATTTAAATAAACATTTTTGTATGCCCTGCTTAATTATTAGTGTTAAATCAAGTGCGTGGAATAAGAACGGCTTTGATGATTTCGGTAACGTTACTCGTGCTCTTTCCAAACATGAAGGTTCTTCTGAGCACATGCGTTGTGCATTGAGTTTTTCAAAACTAAAGAAAAATTTAAGTACTATCGAGGATGCTTTGAAGGAAAATTCTAGGTTGTATATTAAACACTTCAATGACAACGTTCGGCTTAACAGACGTTTCATGCATCTTCCTATTCGTGCAGTTCTTTACTTGGGCAAACAAGAATTAGCATGTCGCGGTCGCCACGAAGAGTTATCATCTATTAATCGCGGAAATTTTAAAGAACTGCTAGAAACCTTCGTATCGATAAACCCTGTAAATATTCAAGAACACTATTAAAAAATCTTACCCGTCTTTGCCGGCAATTCTAAGACTATTCGGAATGAAATAATTGACTGCATTTCACAATATATTGATGAGCACTTCGCAAAGGAAATAAAAGATAGTACATTTTTTTCAATTCAAGTGGATGATTCCACAGACATTGTCCACAAATCTCAATGTAGCATTATAATTAGATACGTTATTCCCGGAGGAAAGCTGGTGGAAAGATTTTTGGGATTTTATGATGTTAGTTCCAGTCGGACTGCCTACACACTGTTTCACGTTGTCTTATAGTCCCTCGAAAATTTTGACTATAAATCAAAACTTATTACCCAGTGTTTTGATGGTGCAAACGTTATGTCAGGGGAATTAAATGGTCTTCAGACAAAAATCAAAGAAGTAGTGCCACAAGCGGTTTTTGTTCACTGCATGGCGTATCGTTTGAATTTAGTGCTACAACAAAGCTGCAACAGCATTTCGAAATGTCGGATATTTTTTGCAACTGTTAACGGTTTACCTTCTTTTTTCCACAGTTCTGCTAGGGGAACTTACGCAGTAGACACAGTCATTGGAAGACAAATCCCTACTTCCGTTATTACGCGATGGAAGTCTAATTCCAAAATTGTGAATAGCCTACTGTATATAACGAATGGGATTCATTAAAAGAAGTATTCACTAAAATTGTGAACGATTCAAATTATGATCAAAGATCATTTAGGCAGAGTGATGGCTTCTTAAATAAATTTAATGATTTTGAATTTACGCTTTTTGTTGTCGTTTTTAACGATATTTTTGGAGCCACGGATGCTCTCTTCGATGTGCTACAAAAGAAATCATTTGACATTAATTTCTGTATCTCGCAAGTTAAAAATACGCAAACACTCATAAATAACAAAAGAACTGATGATGCATTTATGAAAATTTTCTTTTTAGCTGCTTCAAAAACATCAGTTCCAACTGAATACCATGAGTGGCAGAAAAGAATTACACTCACACGAGATCAACTTTTTGAAAAATACAAAATTCTGTATTATGAAATTTTAGATAACCTTTCAGTACAAATAGCCACACGTTTTAATGATATGGAAAAGCTTCAGCTTGTTACATTAATGGATACTTCAAAGTTCGTAACGTATTTTGAAAACTTTCCCACGGATGCATTAAGTAACTTAAAGGTGTGCTACCCTAATCTGTTTACCGATTTCCAAAGACTGAAAAACGAATTACAGCTTATTTATGAGGATAAGCAATGCAGACAAATGGAAACACTAAATTTTATGGAACTTTTAGCTGTCAACAGGAACATCTTTAAAGAAGCTTACAAACTGTTTTGTTTAATAGTAACTATTCCATCCACTAGCATGAAGTTCCCGTTCGTTCGTTTCCGTAGAACGAAGTTTTTCTTGTTTAAATGAATAAAATCATACCTGCGCAATACAATGACAGAGGACAGACTTACTAACATATCAAAAATTTCCATAGAAAAGGAACTGTTAAACGAATTAATTAATGTACAACCATTTTATGACGACATTATCGACAAGTTTGCATATTTGAAAGAGAGGAGAATTGACCCTGTGTTCAAGAAATAAAATGCAAGCCTGTAAGTACTTACTATTTTTAACTACTTTATTTGTAAATTTTATTAACATACTTTTCTTTTGTCTCCACATGTCATTCATGATTCCAAAACAGGAAGAAACATATTCACATAATTGATTGGGGGGAGGGGACTGCCACCGATTCTGCTTCACCAATCCTCGAAGCCACGAGCCGCCATATTTCATTTCAATTTGTCAAACATAAACCTCGATTTACAAGAAATGCTCCACACTTGTTAGAAATTATCGAACCGAATTCAAGTAAATGATTTTAAATATAAATCTTAGACCATGGAAGTGATGTATGGTTCTCCATACTGATATAAATCTCCATATTGTTACGCCTACGCGTCGTATATGCATGAGAATCCACGCACATTCCTGACACCTCCCGACTGGTGTGGGAACAACTAGAAGCTTCCAACAATATTATTCCCCGAAGCGACCTTAGGACCCAGGCAGTCTGACGATCATTTTTGAATAGTGATACTTGAGATACGCGATGCAAGACATATTGCTGCGAATTTAACAAAACTTTCATTCATTTCGCACACGCGCAGAACAGCCATGTAGGCTACACAGTTTCATAGTGTGTGTGTTTGTGTCAGTTGCAGTAAACGCGGTGTATTGTGCTGCTCGTTAATATTATTATCAATATAAAAATATGTTAAAAACTACAAATTCGTTATGTCTTCAAACTAAACGTGGGCGTAGTAAACATAATCGATAAAGCTAAAATGCAAACTGATTCGTGGTGAGATCATCAGACCCGTGCAAGTTTTGCTGTGAAACGACAATACGTGATAGAGTTGGTGTGTGAGCAAGACAGCAAACTGTTAAGCGGGGGTTAGTTTTCCGTTAGACCAGCGCATCTCGTTGTTCAAGAATGATCGTCAGGTTTTCAGTGCCTGCAAAGCTATTTCAGTGGACGTCAGCGTGCACTTATACATGTGAATCAAATTAACGGAACGAGCGATGCGAGTTCTCAGTTTTGAATCGATCGTTTGGCATTTGTCTGTCTGTTATGTCTCACGATAACTTTTGAACGCATCAACCGATTTTCGTAAAACTTGGCACGTGTGTGATCACTTTTACCTTCCAGCATCCTATTGGTTTTGAGATTGATCGCCAAAAAATAGGCAAAATATGACGAAGTCAAAATGTTTAAAAATTGGAAAATTCTACGTGGGGTTTTAAATTAAAAGGAATATTAACTACAATCTGAATATAGTGTAAATTTTTGGAAATTTCAAAATTTTGGGACGCCAGGACCATTTAAAAGTTTAATAAAATTGCAAGTTCCGTGAGAGATATCACATTAAAGAGAATTTTAACTAAAGTCTTAATTTAGTGTAGAATTTTAGAAATTTAAAATTTTTTTACCCAGGGCCCAAAAATTCTATCAAAAATTTGAACAATTTTTCAAATCCAGCTGGGTGTCAGACTAAAGGGAATTTTAACGCAAATCCGTTTTTTGGAATTTTCTAGTATTTATTGTATATTTGGTCTACAATTGTTACTTTACTAACAATAGAAAATAAGAGCAATCTCTTATTAATACATTTTATTAATAAAATTAATTAATTGGTAAATACGTCTACATATATAATCTCTTATTCTAAGAAAATAGTAGAGCAATCGCGATTTGCGTAATTTTTCTGATAATTGAAAAAATTATTTAATATCAAAATTTATCCAATCATAAATGTACTTCGTTCTGCAATAGTGAGCGAGTTGTGCAGTTCAGGGAGTGTATTATTTATGCACCAGTGGGTGTGTGTAACTTTTATGACAATCTTTCTTCTAACATGATTTGCTCCAGAAAACCCCATAACTTTTGTTTTAGATAAGGCAATGGTTTGATTGTGATCTGTTAAAATGTAAGATAAAGCAACGACCTTTGGACGTCATTTTTATTCTCTTGGATAATCACAAGATCGTCTGCACACATTAAAATATTTAAATAAAATCCTTCCCCCAAGTATAATCCTTTGGGGGTGTCCAATTTCCATATCCTTATGGCACCATCTATATAGATATTAAATAAAACAGGAGAAAGACTGCAACCCTGCCGAATGCTTTGAGATATTCCAATGGGTATGATAATCTGTTAGTTTTTATCCGTATCTGCGTTCCATTATATAAACTTTTAATTACCTTTACTAAATGAATAGGGTATCCTCTTCTCTGCATTATCTTCCATAATGCTGCTTTATCCAACCTGTCAAATGCTTTTTTAAAGTCTGCAAACGCAAGATGTGTCTTTGCATTAAATTGAATTCTTTTTTCACCATTTGTTTTAACATAAAGATATTATCAATTGTGGACCTTCCCCTCCAAAACCCATGTTGTTCTTCTAATATCAGACTCTCAGCAATTCTCTATAACCTATCATTTATTATCTTCCATCCTCTTTTTTGAAAATTGATATAACATGGGCTTCTAACTAATCTTGCGGAATCCGTCGAGATAGCCAACACATATTAAATAAATGTAAGAAACGTAATTTTAATGAGAAACTACTATATTTAATTACGCGTTTGACTGATTTATAAAGTGACAAATAGAACTGTGAGTAACGATTTTTCTGGTATTAATGATTTTATTCCACTGTTTTGTAATCACGATTCACGAGATATGTTTCAGTATATCAGAAACCTGACATTAAGTAAACGCCTTATTGAAACCATTAAACTCTGTATAATATAAACTCCAACCCAAACTTGTATGTTGTGTAGTAGTGTTATGTTTTTTGTATCTATGAAGTGATTTGTTGTAAGCAATAATCTGTAAAATCTGTATTTTGCTAATAATTAAGTGATTTTAACTAATACACCCAATACAGGTTTTGCAGATCATTGCTTACAACACAATCACTTCATAGGCCTTGATACAAAAAACATAACACTACTGCACAACATACAAAAAGGTAAAAAAATTGATTTATTAGAAATTCTATAAACTATAAATATCTTTGACAATAGCTTAATAAGCTGAAACAGCTGTCAGACTTAAATAAAAACTGTGGAACGTATCAAGTGTTTATTTATTTTTTTAAAAACCTTTGTAAATAAATAATTTTGAAAATTGAAAATACATGATTGAAGAAAGTACAGTCGTAATAATAATAATAATAATAAAACACATAACAATCTCTTATGTAAGTACACAAATAAATTGTAAATCGTGTAAGTCCAAAATACTAAGTACACAAACATCTGAACCCATTTCAACCTTCTTTCCTTCATCTCGTTGAAGGCGACTTTTCGCTCTTTTGCCGGTCTCTTGAGAGACTTTCTTTACCTGTCATGCTGCATTCATACGCCGTATATGGCCATTAAAATTTATTTTCCGCATTTTTATGTAACCTATATGCAGATCTCAGTATAGCCCCATTCAATTCTCTGGCGCCAGCTTTCTCTGTCCTACATGATGGGACCGGTTATTCTATCAAGGGTTTTCTTTTAAAGTATGTCAAGTTATTTCCGAGATGCTGAAGAACTTTTGAACCTACGTATGATTTGTGGTGTGGTGTGGTGAGTGTGTGTGTGTTGTGCGCGCGCGCTCCTCAACAATCTCCTAATCAGTGATAAAATCCACAGATTCACGTTAAACCTACTGACGAATCTTCCCTAATTAAAAAGTAACAGTTTTCTGTTCAAGAGAACAAAATCAAAAGCACGGTTTTAAGATCTCCTCACGTTGACGATAAACATTTATCATTCAGATTATACTTAAACGTTTACATCCTAAGATTAAGAAAAAAGAATTAACTTTTCATACTACATTACATCACAGTGGAAGTGAGATTTTTTTTCGTTGCAAAAAACACCGTAGAATGTATAAATACTTTTTAATTTAAAATGTAATCTATTGAAAGCTGAAAAAAGAATGTTTTTCATCTCAAGGTTGACTTTATTCAGAGCACAAGTAACCATTAATAATGTTAATCTGAAAGTGACAACCCGGTGCATACCCTGCTGATTCAGACATTGATTGAATGCTTTGTTGTTTTATATTTATTATTTCCAATATTTTAAATCATAAGTTTTCAACGTACGTTTATACAAGCACTGAACCTCTCTGTACGTCCGATCGCCTTACTTTACGGTGGCCGCTTCATAGTTACGCGAAGTGGGAGACTGTGGTCAGTTGTAATGGATTCCCTTAACTATTTAATTATTACAACTCGGGTTTTGCACATTGTTGACATTTCCGGATTTCAATCAGCTAACTACTGTTTGCAATTTCACTCAGTATTACTCAAAATTATACCAAATATGTATTTGTAATCCCAGAACAATGTTATTCGTTACTTAATGTAATGAATAAATAATTACTTGTATTGGCCACTTTTCTGTCATGAATTATTTTATTTTCCTGAGATATTCAATTCATCTTGCCCTTATCACTTGACGTTCATTTAATACACTTCTATTATTTCTAACCTTCTTCCATTTAAACCCTAAGTTTATAATAACTTTTCTCAAACATGATAAGCTACCTTGAAAGTTTACATTAGACTTTAGAAGTTGATGAAGTTTTCGTAGCGTAGGGTATGTTTTTTGTGTTAAAAATAATAAATAAATTAAAGACAGGCCTATACGGTAAATGTTTTTGAAAACGCATCAACACTTACGCACTCAGTGAGATGTGCCGTAACACTGACAAGAAACAGGGTTCTGCGCATATCACTTTCACCAAGGTTGCCGGCCACCAAATATACAAGTAGTATAACCGCACTTTGTGTACCTTTGGCATCATCAGAACTCAACAGCCCTTATGCTTAAGGAAACGGTTGACCATAGCAACAGAAAAATTGAAAATGTGAGAATAATCTTAAAAATTTCTTAAAGAACTTAACTTTCACGAAGTTATCAGTCTGTTACGCAATTACAGTACGTTCTCGAACAATGGAGAGTGTCGTTCTACACGTTTCTCGGCTATCCCAGCAGATCCCAGCTGTAATGTTTGTGTGCGTACATATTACTGCTTTGAGATGAAAGACGATTACGTGACACTTATCACGCGTCAACAATCGAGGCTATTCCAGTACGCACAGGTCAGCGTACTGTGTTCAAAGGCCAGACATCGACACTGTTTCTAGTGGATTCTAGAGCGCCTGTAATACGCAGTTTGCTCAACACGTCAACCAGAAAGTGACCGATTATTCTGGCATCTCAATGGGGTATAAATATAAGCATCCACCGACGGTCGGTTCAGTTTATTTCGGGCGATTTACTAGTTATTGGTGTTAATTTACTGGTTTAGCGCGTCACAACTAGTTATTAGTGAAAAGTGATTATTGTGCGCGACTCTATTAGTTGACATTATTATTGCGTGTGGACAAATTTAATTTGAATTATTGTACGATTATAATCTTGTTGAATAAATTGTTGATTACAAACTGTTATTTGTGATTAATTAAAGCTGGTAATTAGTGACATCATTGGTGTCTGTATTTTGTTTTCCACTGTACCAGTGAGACCGTCGGAACAATACTATTAAAATAATTACCCGCCCCTTAGGCTGTTGTGTAGACAAACGTTCAGACTGTATTTGAATATGTGGAAACATACTTACAATAAGCCTTAGTTGGTGTCCTGCGCAAAGGGATGTGAATGTGATAAGCCACTATTGTTATTAGAATAAGTACTGCATGTTAACATAGTTTAAGACGATTATAAACAATTAAAAAATAAAAGCAGTGTAGTATAGTGTGAAAGTGAATAAGTGTTGTGCACGTAACTATTTGTGTGAACATAATTCACAGTAAGCCCATGGGCGGGATTCGGAGGTGGAAAGGCGGCGCTTGCCTCCCCAATATCATCTATCAAATAAATATACAAATCAGTGAGCCGTAGGTTTATGCAGTATTTGACAAGGCATTGGAAGGCTTTTAAAATGTAGTTTTCTTGCGTAGTTTAACATATTTGAGTGCGTCCATGTGTTTACACGCGTTTGTGGTCAGCGAAAAAATATAACCTCCGAATGGGTTGATAGACGAGGAGAAAGGCGGGCTAGAGAGCCTATCTTTCTGTCTGTTCGGAAGTTAGCATTATCGCTAACCCGCCTTTCCGCCCGTTCGGAGGTTAGAATTTTCGCTCATCCCCCTTTCCGCCCGTTCGGAGGTTAAAATTCTCGCTAGCCCGCCTTTCCGTCCATTCGGAGGGATAGAATTGTCGCTAACCTATCTTTCTGCCCGTTACAGGTCAGCATTGTCTCCAGCGTGTCTTTCTGGGGTAATTCCTGCCTTTCTAGTCCATTTCTCGAAGGCGGAAGCCTTCTCAAAAAAAAAAAGGTTCGAAGAAGATATTGCCCCTCCTATCCCGTAGGTGAAATTCTGCCTATGAGTAAGCCAATAAACAAACACATTAATAAGTCATTATTTTATATTAGTGTGCAAATTGGAATAACTATTAATAACTAATTATTTTAATATCAAATGTATTTTAATAGGGTGTATTCAACTGACAAAGTAATTAAGTAATTAGTTATGAAATCACTGCAGTTGAAAACACGTCTAGAACCGGAAGTTCATGTTTTCTAGTACAATCTATGATGTACTAACTTGTAAAAATGACGTTATGTGCGTAGATCTATAAAAGCACGGGTGAGCCGTGAGTTAGCCAGCCTCTAATGAAGAGTGTCTAGCAGTTCTGACATTCTCTCAGTCTTACAGTCTCTCATAGTTCACGGGATGTCGGAGTATATCGTCGAGGGAGCGTCTGAATTAGGATCTCAAAGTCAGGCACGTCGTTCGAGATCTTCAACGACCGATGGGTATCAACAAGGACTGAATCAGGAGCAACTTGGACGGACACAACGCCCACGAGGAAACCCTCCCGTTCGGTGTAAAAGCAGGAGCAGGTCCGGGAGATCATTCGGACTGATCCAACTTAACCCAGAAAATTCATGAAAAGTGAAATTATAAAACTATTTATAAAATATAAAACAAGTGAAGACTGTTTCTAATTGCTAACTGTCAAATGTATCAATTTTTATATTTTTCAAACTCCGAATTTTCATATATAAAGTGCATATATGTTTTATATACAACAATAGAATAACCACTAAATGTATTAATTCACCCAATCAAAATGTATTTCTGCCAGTGCAGTCAGCTTGCAACAGATGTATCGTACGTTCGCACGGCGGCCGTCATCAATAGTACGGCAACAAAGGTATGTAGAACGCTCGCGTAGGATTAAGTTTAGATCAGTTCAAAAACCAGAATCGCCTAATTCATAACTGCGAACGTGGGTGCCTTGGACCTTAGTTCTACGCGTGCGTTTTGCTTGTTCCTGCACGTCCGAAACTCTAAAGATTTCCACGTTAGATCTGTTACACCACGGCCTAATAGGCCGGATAATAACTTTATTAGTATTAAAAATTTCTATTAACCATTACCGAGGTTAAGCTAACTTAACAAATGAGTCAAAACTCTTTAATATTTTAAACGTCGTTTTATTGGGATAAACGAAATATGCCGGTGGTGGAGATCGTATTCGTACCAATAACGGTCTCCATGGATTGCATATGATACAGATATTCATGGAAGCGATCACCGTCATTTCAGTGGAAAAGACAGAGAAGCAGCTCACAAAACTGTATCACGAACTTAAGACTCCCTCAGAATATTCCTGTATTCTGCTGTAGCCAGAGGCGTAGCGCGGAAATTTGTAATGGATATCAAACTTTGAAGTGGTACGGGGATTATACACAAAGAAAAACTTTTTGTTTCTTTCAGCACCCCCCCCCCCCCACTCAGACAAGGAAACCCGTTATACCATGAAATCTTCTTCATGTTCTTATACAGTTTCGCCCACTTTTTTAGTTCACAAAGTTGTTGATCTTTCAATTTTCAGCTCGTACCGTTATTCGTATGTCAAATTACACAAAGTAGTAACCTTAGGAAAGTGTCTTATTTAAATCTGGCAAACATTTAACAATAATAAAGGAAGTAAACTTTTAATAAGTCTATAAACTCCTTAAATCTAATTTCTACGATTATTTTTTTCATATTTTATTACTCGTACACAATTTAGTATTTAATTTTACAGGAAAGTAACCCCTGCTAAAACCGGGAAAGCCAGGTTAAATATAAGTGGTTGTCATTCTCATCTAGCGGAGGAATACGAAAAGAAGAGGAATCTGTGAGAAATGAAGAAAACTAATGCTTATGTGAAATGTACAAATTATACGGTACATTGCAAATTTGATGGAAATTGAAAAGTTTAGAGTATTTGGAAAAGTCAGAATTTATATATTTACAAAATTAACAAAACTAAATACATTCTAATTTCAACGTCAGAAAGAAGAAGAACTCTGTATAATTTATCCTCATATGGTAATTCATTTTGTGCGGTTAATAGGTTCAGATACCTGGGTAACGTGATAGATAACGAAGGGAGCATAAGCACGACTGTACGTGACAGGACACAGATAGGAAATAGGACATAATATGGTAACAGTAGACTATTGATTAGTACTATTGACTAATGAGTAAATGTGTATCATTAGACACAACACAAAAATAAAAATATATAAGACACTTTTATCAGACCTGTTGCTGCTTATGAAGGTGAGACGTGGACAGTAACAAAAAAGGAACAAGAAACAATAAGAAGGTTTGAAAGATAGATTGTAAGTTTATGGCCCAGTTAAGGAAGGTGATGAGTGGAGAGTAAGAAATAACCGGGCGATAGATGGCTATTGAAGCATGAGAATATTGTAAGATTCGTAAAGCCTCAACGAATGCAATGGCTAGAGCCGACGGATGATCAGCGTATGCCAAAGAAAATCCTGAGGGTACAGGTGTATAAAAGCAGAAAGAGGAGTCGACCTAGGATAACATGGTTGGATGATGTGCTGGAAGGTCTCAGAAAACAGATGTGAGGTGTTACGCTGATATGGCAACGGATAGGAGACATTGAAGAAGATTGGTGTTGGAAGCCGTGGCTCAAGTTGGGCTGTACTGCTGAAGAAGAAGAAGAAGAAGAAGAAGAAGAAGAAGAAGAAGAAGAAGAAGAAGAAGAAGAAGAAGAAGAAGAAGAAGAAGAAGAAGAAGAAGAAGAAGAAGAAGAATATTTATAAAATTAATAACATTTATTGATGCACTTTAGGAATAGAAACAGGACACTGTAAATATATTAATAATTTTATACGAGAGAACATCATTTTATACAAAGTAGTAAACAGGAAAAATGTGGTTGAGAATGTAATACCGAGTACTTTCCGTGAATCTATTGATGGTGATCAAATATAAAATTACAATACAGAATGAAAGATATAATGCTTTTGTAGTAGAACAGAAGGCGAGGACATCACTGACAAAGATTTCAGTTATTTAATAAACTTACTTATCGTTTTTGCTATAGCATACTAAGGGAATAAAATGGCGATTTGCTTTCCTTGCTTTCCTGAAAAATATGCGTCTATATTTATTTTCCGTTATAATATTCTTTTCCTTGTATGTCTACTTACATTTGTCCGTATATGCTGGATAGTTATTCAATCCTGAACAGCATCTTTATTTAATCTCTTCTCGGAACACACAATGTGTGTGTGTGTGTGTGTGTGTGTGTGTGTGTGTGTGTGTGTGTGTGTTTACACATCTTACAGTCGACGAAGTAAATCGACAAAGTATTTTATTGTAAATGTTTGTTATAACAATTTTATACCTCCAAGTTAAGCAATCTTTTATCGTTCACTACTATGCGAAGACTATCATTTACACCATTCTGCCAGTTCTATTTTCTCTTTATATCAAAGATGTTTCAGGGTTTTTTTTTACTCCTACTATCTTGTAATTCCAATCTTTTGGCGTTTTTAAATATAGAGAACATTAAGTTACATCCGTATACATATGGTAATAGTAATTGCTGATTATAATAGTCGTTTCTCTTTTAGACGATAACCCTGCCAAGAGCTGAGATCTGCTTGAAGAATCTGTGGGATAAGTTCTGGCAGATACTGGTCTCAGACCAAAGTTCTATGACTGAGAGACAAAATGTGTGACCGATCCCTGTTAATTCGACAAAATACTTCTGGACAAGACCGACATTATCTTTATATGTGACAACATATTACAGATATCATGCACCGGTTTGTAGAAGTCTGTAACAAAGTGAACGGTTTGTGGCTGGTAGACTCACTTACTATGACGTACGTCGATAACACTGCAGTCGTAGATAGTAGAGACGGGTATAGTTTACTGCATATATCTAAAGGTATGTTATATTGCTAATAACACCCCTCTGGAGTCGTTTATAAGGTTCGCCTAACAGCCTAACATACTGTTCAGCTGAAATATACAAACACCACACAACACAACCAAACAACATACTAAACGACCAGTTACAATATAAATCACATACACTTTTCGACACAATCATACAAAAAACAAACAATAATTTGGATCCCCTCGCCAATCCCCTTCCTCTACACACCACCCCCACTATACCTTCCAAGCAACTACCGTTACTAAGTACTGGCAGTCTGTTTCTAAGCTGACGAAGGCGAATACGAAGCCGAAACGCGTTCGACGAAAAAGACAAGTAAGTTTTCACAAGAGAAAGTTTCAATATTATATTAAGTGTAGTGCTGTGAAAGAAGATGATGAACAAACAAGACAACTGAAAAACCAACAGTAAACCATAACAACAACCAACCAACACACAAGTACTCCACAAGATTTAAAATTAAGAAGGCTGAGGATGGGAACAATATGTTTCCCGAAACATGTTCCAAATAAAGGAAAAAAAATCTTGAGGTAAAGTTATTATAAATATTAAAAATATTATAATTATAATTAAGTTTAAATAAATATTTATATATTTTTATATTTTAATAAATATATTTATATAAATATTTTATATTTAATAAAAATTATAGTGTATATATTATAAATTATACTTCCATAGAAAAATTGTACTGCCAGTAGGCTATATAAATATACTTATAAATTATTATAAACTGCCATAAACAAGGTTTTTTTACAAACTTACAAACAAATACTTTTGAGTTCTGCCTTCTTTTACATGAGAACAACATTAACAGACGGAATTATTTAGATTTTTATTTTTTTGTATTAGAAATTACAAAAAATTAATAAAAATAATAGTTTATAAAATTTGTATATGATAATTTTTTTTAATACGTGATTCAATATTGCAATTTAAATAACTCCGATTGTTTTGAAAATGCATGAAAATACACTACAAGATTATTCTTGTTATAACGTTGGACAGTTGCGGAGAAGAATAGTTAAGTTGCAATTATAATTAATTTAATTATAATTGAATTAATTAAACGAAGTTCGCGGAAAACAAAAATGCTGCAGTTTCTCTCATTGATGAGTTTCTCATCATGTAATTACGATTTGTTTGCTTTTCTATGGTAAAATTTTCACCTATTCTATAATCAGTTTCCCTTAGTTTTTCTTCGACATCTTTGATCTCCTTTTCGTTAATCTTTCTTGTTGGTCGTTGATTTTTGCTCAGAGATCTGCCTGCTGATTCTTGGCTTCTGTGGCGTGGTCAAACGTCAAGCAAGCAAAAATTATTGTTGTTAATTAGTACTTTAGTCCTTGTAACGGTCCTATAACTGAAACTGGCTACTGCCTCAATCAACTCAACTGTCTCAAGAATGCAAGATGTCTTATAGAATAGCTTTCAAAAATGTAGCATACAACACTTCATTTACGTGTTGCCTTTCTCTTGTGAAGGCATTTTTTTAATTCTTTTTGAGTGACAAGCATTCTAAGTGACAAGTAATCTGGAGTTCTTCTATGTCTTTTTATGTTCCTTTGAACCACGTATTGGACATTTTGAGCTTTCTGAAATAGTTAACAAGCTTCCCCGTTAGTCTTTCAGAATTCATTCTTTGAACATGTCCTTAGAAAGTAATTCTTCTTTTTCTAATTACGTCTGCGATTTTCTCAACACGTGTGTACAGCTCATTATTGTGGCGTCTTCTGTACTGTTCTCCATCTTTTATTGATCCCAAGATTTTTCTTAATGTTTTCCTTTCTGTGACTTCAAGTTCTTCCATCATCGTTTTCTTGTTCAGAGTCAGACACTCAGCTACATAAAGTGCTTCCAAGTGCTGCAAGGTGTCTTATAGAATCGCTTTCAAAATATAGCATACAACACTTCATTTACATGTTGCCTTTCTCTTGGGAAACTCTGTATCCTACAGATCTCTGAAAATGGGGTTTTCAGCTTTGATTATTAACAGCGAAAGTATATGTTTATGTTTATGTCATCTTAATACATATATACGAAAGAGATTTCTGTGTTGTTTTGAATAAATATGAACTGTGCTGTGGAATTGTGCTGATTACGAATTCGTGGCGTCAATTTTTTTTTATCGCTCTTGTACGAGAGCATTCAGACCATTACTTGACAACTGAAACACACACAGGGTTAGCCGTTTCAGTTACTTGTAGGACCATGTAGTAGGCTTGTATAACCAACGTTCGTCTGACCAACGTTTACGTTAGTCTTCTTGTTTTGCACGTTTTAGAATTCTTTTATCTGAAAAAGTTACCGCTTCCATACATCTATAGCATGTTTCTTCGTATTTAGTAAAATTGTCTGACGACAGATTACAAATGGATGCTCTCAGATTTTCTCAGCCCTGGATCTGTATACAGTTCCTTCCCAGTAGCGTGGCGTCCATGTAACCGCTGTTGCCGGCGGTAACAGTACTGGAAATAAGAGAAAATAATATTAATTATATCACAGAATAAATACTTTAGTTATTGAATAACTTGAAATCCGAACAATATTAGTAGGGAAACTTAAAGTATAATGGGAGTCAGATCCCGTTGAACCGGGACCCTCTTCTTCTGCCATCGAATTATATTTAATGCTGTGGTTTCCTCTTGTTTATCGCATGCTGTGTGCTGAACTTTGATAAGCTCGCCCGCCTTTAGGAGTAGTTTCCCACTCCAAGGACAAGAGGCTACCCTACCTTCTCCCCCCCCCCGATCAATCACCATAGATACTGTTGACACATCTCCCGGGAGATACTCGGTCCCAGCGTTCGTTCGTTAGCCGCTTGTTAAACGTCAAGTTGTCCCTTCTACGGGTTTAAGACCATAACGGCATTTCTCCAGTACTGTCAGAGAGGTAATCCAGCTAATATGCTTGCTGCAAATATACTTACAGCACGCGCACGAGTTTTGCTGCCGAGACGCATGTCCACTAAATGATAGCGCGTGCTTGTGTTGATGGGGTATTACTGGTTCTGAAAACATTGTTCTGACGCTCTGAAGACGTATTTAGTTGTAATTTTGTGTGCGTAGGCCTATTATATTGAGCGTTCGTACATTACATGTCACTGTAATTTATTGAATATCTTGTTAAAGTGTTATCTTATTATAACGTGTAGGAGACAGTCAAATCACATCGAAACTGTGTTAAACGTATTTTAAATGTGTAGTATTACAGTGGAATGGCATACGTCACCACATTCCTTGCTCGGTAGCAGAGGTGCTGCTGCGACAGTACTTATAGCTCGATGGATGTTGAAAAACAAAGTTCTAATAGTTCGGAATTAGGCAATTAAATTCTCTGAGCTCGCTTGGTGTCGGATATCATTTGTAGGAATACGAAATACGCTTACGCAAAGGTGAACGACCAGAACTTGTGCACGACGTCTCTGTTTTACTGTGAACTTGCCCCGTGATAATGCGTTTCCAACGTACAAAATATCAAGATTAACTGTTACATGTTCCAAGTATCGTAAGCTGGTAGAAAATTGAATGTTAATTTTACATTTTTATTCTGCCACAACTAACCAAAAAAATAAATAAAAGGATTAGGTCGGACAATTAGGCCTACCATCGTAGAATTTATCACTTGTGGTAATTGTCCTACCTACCACTCCTGACACGTAGTCACGTGTTTTATGTAACTGTAAAAATTTGTTTACAGTTTTATTCCACGAAAATCAGATTTGGTTATGTTCACGAGATAACATACTCTCAAAATTGCACCATAATATCTTACAAAAAAGGTTTTATCGATACAGTAAATGACCGTAAAAAGCAATTCGCTCCTCCTAGCTAAAAAGTTTATTCTTCATTGATGGGCAAAAATTTTTGCTACCGTTGTGTTCTGTCTTGTTGACTATTTCTGTTCACACGCGAGTACTTCACTTCTAAACTGTTGTCTCGTCCAAGCTGAGTTACAGTCAGAAACACACTGTACTTTCGTTTAGATTCGAATTCACTCCCAAAAAAAAATTATTAAAATCTCTTTGTATCAGTCAGAAGGGCAGCAAAACATTCAATAAGTATTTGTGAACCAACCGAAAAAGCTACGCGGCATACACAAAGGTTAATATTAAATGTATCTTTATTTTCCAGTAAAAGATTTTATTATATCCGTCTTAAACCCCGTAAGGAGTAAAGGCCATTAAATTATAGTAAATTAATTAAAAAATGCACACACAAAAAAGCCTGTTTTCCCGTACCAAAAGTTAAATCTTGTAGTATCGTAACGTTTGTAAGAAACCTGAAATAGTTAGAAAACAAATTTAGTTTCACTTGGCTGAATACGCAGTTATTTAATAATTTTCTTTCGTACACTATAAACAATACATCCACAAAACGTAGAGAAATGCGTGATTTTGTTCTTCAGATAAAACGGTCCCGCCTTCTGATAGGAATAGTGTCAAATTAAGGAAGTGAATCAATTTTACCCGGAGAATAGAAACTTTTGTACAGAACGTGTAAAATAGAGAATGAATAAAAACGCTGGCAACGAAGATAGAATACTGGATATGGTGAATGTTTTGGACACGGTCCAAGCTGTAGGTAGCTACTGCCATAACGCCAGATTATTATCTACTGGAAAAGTATTGATTTGGCCGGCGCGTCGGCATTGTCGTCGTCATTAATACTACTACTACTACTGCTACTTCTACTGCTACTGGTACTGTTACTGCTACTGCTGCTACTACTGCTACTGATACTACTACTACTACTACTACTACTACTACTACTACTACTACTACTACTACCATGGGCGTCACCAATGCCCAATTATTTGGGGGGGGGACGGAACATTAAGGTAATATTGAATATTTGGTGTACGGTCAAATTTCTGAAAGACTAGAGGCATTTCTTTTCTATTTTTATGTGTTTTAATCTTTTAATATTACTAATGTAATTGATAGTATATATTATTATAGACATATATAATTTGTCAGGTAATTTTAAGACTGTATTCATTCACTAGATTAAGACCAGGTGTAGAAACTTTCTTCCTTCAAAATTTTTAAATCAATTGTTCGAAACAGCTGTTTTATATGTGGACTAAATTTAATGTTTTTATATGTGTATATAAAATATGTTATATAATTAATTGTAAAATATAATATAAATCTTTATGATGTAATTAAATTAGTAATTTTGAAAATATTATCATTTTTATATTAATCTGAATTTGTTCTGGTATTAATGTATTACTTGTTTTATGTTTAAATATTTCTAAATGTTCTTATAAGGTAATTTTTGGACCTTTGGAAATGTGTTTAAATTGATGTTATTTAAATTTGGAAAACTGTTTGTTTTTTATTGAGTATGTAGCTAAATTTGATTTATATATATCTGGTTTTAAATATGAATTACGGTGTCGTATATATCTTTCTTTCAAACGTTTTTTAGTTTGACCAACATAAAATTTGTTACAGTCAGGACATTCAATTTTATATACTCCATATATAGAATCAAACCTAAAACAGATAAATTAATTCGCAATTTAAATGTTTTATTAATTATTAAAATAAATTATGAATTATTGTTACTCCATTTAATAAAATCATAAATATTTATATTATATTTTACAATTAATTATATAACATATTTTATATACACATATATAAACATTAATTTAGTATACATATAAAACAGCTGTTTTGAACAGTTGATTTAAAAATTTTGAATTTATTAATATATCTGATGGTGATATTTGGATTACTATCAAAACATTTGTAATTTACAAAATAAAAAATATTTTCTTGCTAAAAGATTTTTTTAAAATTATTTATAATAATATAAAATAACAAGAAAAATATGAGCATATATAAATACATAAATATATTATATTAGCGAATATTAATAAATTCCTAAACTAGAATAATATTTATTTATCAATAAGCAAGAAATAAAATTTATGGTTATTAGAATTTGCAACTGAACGAACAACGTGAGTACTCAGTTTAATCTCGACCGATTGGCGTTCGTCTGTCTATCTATGTATTTGGGGTATGTCTCACGATAACTTTTCAACGCATCAACCGACTTCATGAAATTTGCATTCTTGTCCGTAATTTTATCCTACAGAACCCTATTGTTTTCGAGATTGACTCGCCCGCAAATAGTGGGCAGGAGGCAAAAAGTGTGAGGCGGCAAAATTTTGAAAAAATTGCGAAAACCCATGTGGTGTATCAGATTAAAGGAAATTTTAGCCATAATCTGAATATAGTGTTGATTTTCGAAAATTAAAAAAAATTAGACGTCAAGGCCCAAAAATTGTTTAAACAATTTGACAAAATCGCAAAAAATTCGTGTGCCGTGTCAGTGCGCAACACGGTGTGGACGGCGGCCATTCCGACCAATCACCGTTGAATCACGTTAGTATGGAATGCTGAGTTTTTGATGTGTCTTCATCAGATTATCGACCCTCCTTTGCCGGGAACCCGCCGACATGGGCGGGCCATGGAACCCGCCAATTGCGGAGGCGAGGCTCCATGTACCGAGGAGTTTCTCCTTCAGGAGTGTCCACGCTTGGGAACTTGCGGGCAATCATGTTCATGCATTGTTGGCGACCGAAGAGAGGCCGGTATACCATCGGAACTAATCTGGGCAGGGATTCTGTCTTGTCGTCAGGGTGAAAGTGTGTTTGATAATCTAGGTCTTCGAAACCTCATTGACGGCATCAAATATTGACTGGGTACCTTGGCGGCAGATTTTCCGTCGAGGCAAAAGCTGGTGCTAAAATATGATAACTGCTTGAACATAATCCAGAAGAAACCTTAAGTTGATTATGTGCACTTTGGTCCTTATTGCTGTAATTTAGTCATGAAAGGAAGTTGTGAACCTTCTAGAACAGTACGAAATGCTATAGAATGGACCCATCAATTAGGAATTTTGTTTCAAACACTAAAGCAAAATCCGTGTTTATGCATATCCAAGAGAATGTAGTCGAGGGTCTTATTCGTAACATTGCCAAGATCAAGTCACTGTGTCCACAATGTGGCTTTGTATTGTCACAGCCACAAATAAAGGTCATTCTGAACAGTTATGAATTGGTATTATAATACTGACCGAACTAGGATAATAAGGATATGGCGGCACTAGTTGTCTACATGGTGTGTATTAGAACGGAGCCGGCATATCTTGGTTTGATCATGGGACGAGGCTAATTAAACTTCTAGAAATTCGAAACAACTGCTTCCAGGTGAAAAACAGAACTGTGGCAGGACTTTATAAATTAGTTGAACACATCATTGATGGATTGAATGCCCTGAGGATAAATGAAAGTTTTCATCTGTATTTAAATAATACAAAAGATTCCTGAGCTCGGTTTGGAAGAGTTGAAACTTCCGAGACAAATTAAATTACCAAAAAGAATCGGTGGAACAACTGACCTACATGTATATTGTCAGTCATGTGAAGAATACTGAAGGCAAGAGTATTTTAAAGTAATAGATACAGCTGTAGCAGGGCTTAAAAATAGTGTTTTAAATAAGCTGGTGTAAAGGAACAGTTTTTGCTAGAACACATTCTTTGGAAAAGGAAGAATGTGAAGCATTATACCTGGTAAAAAAACGTGTTTTTAGGTTAGAAGTACAATAACTTTGTTAATTGACTAATAAATGCATAAAAGTTAAAAACAAAACTTGTAAAGAATTTAATTCTGAGAAAAATGATGTAAATAAAGTCAATAAAAATCAACAAAAAATTCCAATTGTTTCCAATTTTTCAAAATTTGTTTTTAGGCAAAGATTTTTCTGTTTTACGTCGGATATCATGAAACTTATGGGAGATACAGTTCTGCGACCTGTTTTATTCGATTTTTCAGGTCAAAAACCATAAGAAACAACAGAATTCGCCCCTTCCCAGAATTTCAGAAAGTCTTCATTTACCCGGGGGAACCGAAACCCGGGCGAAATCTTTCGCTAGCCGTAACTCACTTACAAAGCGTTTCCGGACATATGTTTATATGAACTTTTTATCTTGTTTTACACTATAGAACCATTTCTCAAATTATTTCCCTCTCCTCCCGGGACACCCTGTATATTACTGGCCCCTAGTCTGCTGTCGTAAATAGATATTTTTTATATCTTTGGTTTTTTTTAATTAACATGTCAGTGTACATTAAATAATCAATGTACATGGCAATTATCAATAATTTGTATGCTAATTATTTCTTTATTTTGCTGGTTTAATGTAAAATATAAATAAGTAAGGTCACTTAGGCTAGTTGTACAAATTTCTGACTACAGTTTCTACAGTGTTGGACAGTAATGTGGTAATTTTCGCATTCATAGGTTGGCTAATCTGTACTTTCTGAAATTGCGCTTATCATGTTTATACAAACGTTACAGTTGTCCGAGCTACGGCTGGCGGCAGGCGTCATTCGTTTGCTTGCTTGTTCTGTCATTCATTTTTCTTGTCGTCAGTCAATTCATGTAGGCTTTAGGCCACAACATTATATTGCATACTTGCAATACATTGCTAATTCTTTTTCATGTAGCTTGAGTGCCGCGTACTCGCGCCTCAAGTCATACGACAATTATTTAGGCCTTAGGCCTCAACATTCATTTCGATGTAGTTTGAGTGTCGCACATTTGCGCCTCATCTACCATGTAGCTTCTTAACGACTCGGTTTATTCAAAATTAAAATTTCTTCAGACTTAGCCAATCTCAACACCATGATTTAAGTGTACAACAAAAACTTAATAAATGTATTAAATACAGTCCACTATCGTCATTATTCTGCATCCTGGCAATAGCACCATAAGCATCATTCTTCCTAACAGAACATTTTTCGGTACACACGTGCCGACATTAACATTTTTTTTTGGTCCACTCGGCCCGGATCTTATACAAGTGTTAATCTTTTATTTGAATTAGCAGTCTCTGTAACTCCAACTTCGTTGTGCTTGTTTGCTAAACTGCTAAATGTCATGTTCTGGACGAGGCCTTTCAGTGTTTTCACCATTTTCAAGTCCTAAATCACGAGCTAGGACTAGATTTAGGGTCGTGATTTAGGACTTGAAAATGGTGGAAACACTGAAAGGCCTCGTCCAGAACATGACATTTAGCAGTTTAGCAAACAAGCACGACGAAGTTGCAGTTTCTACAATATTCATATCTTAAACAAAAATTCCGTGCATAAAGAAACGAGAAAGGTTAGTTCAGATAAGTTTGTTCGGATTGTTATTTCGTAATTAATTTGATGGAAAGCAGTAGAGGTTGTAAAACAACAAACGTGCAAGAGAAACGACGGACATGTGTACAAACTAGTGGCAAACTGTGTTTAAACAACGTCGCCAGTAAATTTGAAAACTTTAACACAAACGCGTGAAGTGAACTTGGATTTCAGATTATCGTGATTAATGAATCCTCGTTTAGATGGTTAACCGATTCAACGAACAACGTCAAATTCTGGATTTGTTTTATAATTTTCATTTTTCGGAAATTAAAGTTATTCGAAAGTTTCGAACAAATGTTCTACTTAGTTTCCACGTCTGCAATCTGTCCTGAATTGTTATATTTATTAAGGTATTTATTACTGTTACTAACTGGTTATACTACAAACAATATATGATCCAGTACTTTGGCCCACATTACTCTCCTTTCGTAGCTCATAGAATTGCTGGAAAGCAGGGGACGGCGTTTGTAAGACGATTGGCCGTTTTGCGGGCTACTTGCTCGGAGTGTGTCCGCCAGATGAGACGACAATCCAGGTAGAGCCCGAGGTACTTCCCGAAACCAGGGCAGGGGAGTATCGCCTACGTATAGTCTGTCAGGGAGGTTCCTGCGTCTGGAGAAGACTAGGGCTGTGCTCTTGGCCGCGTTGATTGCGACCTTCCATTTCTCTGCCCACACAACGTAGGAGTCAAGCTGATCATGGAGCCAGACAACGGCGGTCTCAGCTCGACGATCGACGATGTCCGCCCCGTGTCCTTGGGGAACATGGCTAATCTGGTTCCGGGCAGCTTGGGCACGTCGTTAACGTACATAGAGAAAAGCAGGGGACCCAAGACGTTTTCCTGAGGTACACCAGCCGTAATAGCCCTTTCCGAAGAAACATTAATTAACATTTTAAAATTAATTAATATTAAAAATTAATATTCCTTTGTTTGAAAATATATAAAGTTTAATATCTACATATACAACCGTGTCAGGTCCATAGATAATTTGTGTATTTATTTTATTTTGCTGCAATTTGTTTTGTTTTTATTGTAACACTTGTAGTTGTTATGATTGTTCAAACAGTATTTGTATTATATATCATTGTAGTTATTTTATTCGGTCAATCAGTATTCAGTGAAATACGTATTGTAGTTATTATGGTTCCTCAGACAGTATTCATGTACAAAATATCAGTTTTGTAATGATTGTATTTTGACAAAGAGTATTCACTGTACAGTGGCGTAAACCTTTTTTCTGGGAACCGCTCGGCAGGAATCCTTTGCGGGCTCACCTACTAACTTCTCTTACTTAATTCATGCCATTCTTCCCTCTTGTATACTAACCTCTCCTCATTAACCCCTACTTATAGCTAATGCAGCTACTAAAATTATATAACGTAAGCAGAATACGTTTTCATCAAGACTGTTTAAAATCTCTTCTTCTAAGACGAATCTTCCCTCTTCAAACCAATCTTGCATATTGTCATATTCTGAACTATCCGTTAATTCCCAAGTGTTTACGTTCATATGTTTATACATTTTTATTTTATTATAAAACATCTTTGGGAACTTTTAAATAAAATAAAAATAATATATATGCAAGAAAAATCATATAATGAGCTTCTATAAGAAAAAAATATCGTAAACATACTTATTTTTACTTATTTGTAATCAATCCTTTCATCGGTTATTTTTGTACATCCTAGAAGGCTTTCATTAATTTTTAAGTTAGTGTGCCTTCTTGATTCATCTTCAGAAATTGAGACATATCTGATCATTTGACCAGTTGATCTTTTCTATTAATGTCTTGTGTAAGTATCCATCATTACAAGAAAAATTGAGCAGATTCAATCCGTTTCGGTCCACTATCTCTTTGCAACAATGCATCGAATTTACTCAAAAGACCAATAACTGCCGAAATGTTTCCTGTCTCCTCTTTGTGGAATCTAAAAGCTTAATTTGTATCTGCCAATGTCAGAGTAACATTTACAACGCGATCCAGTACTTTGGCCAGAATATTGATGAAGGCCTGTCCGGTGCCTCGGTGCATTCTTAACTGGAATCGCCGCTCTATTAACCAAACAATCTATACTCTAAAATTACATTATTACGTACTGTAAAATAACAGTAAAAAATATAAATGTATTTCTTTTTTATGTTAAATGCATTCGGTGAAATTTGGATTTACTCAAGTTCAATGGTTTATACCGATGCCATTACGAGAAATGTCGAACGCCCCCCCCCCCGCATTGCGGGCCCGGCTGTTACGCCTCTGTCACTACAAAATTTATTGTAGTTGCTGTAATTGGCCTAACAATATTTACTGTAGAACGTATCGTGATTTTTGCGGTGTTATATTGCGGTATTTACTGTAATGCCATTTGTGTTTTTTGTGTTTTGTCAAGAAGTATTTATTGTAATAATTGTATTTGTTGCGATTACTCACGCAAAATAGTATTTCTATCATTTTTAATGTACTTGTTGTATTGTGTTGTTATTGTACTTTGTCAAAAAATATTTTTTGTAATATTTAATGTAAGAGGTGTATTTTCTATAAATGTAACAGTATTTATTGTAATACATTTTGTCGTATTTGGTCAACAGAATTTATTAAACTATTACTAAATGAATCTATTCATGTTTTACGTACCGAGTCACTTTATGGTTAATATAATTAAATTACCTTATGGTCCACCTTAGTGACACTAGCTTCTTTCGTTCAATGACGCGTTTCGGGATGAAATCCCATCTTCAGAGACAGCCAAAAATAATATATTAAATGATCAAATGAACTTCGGATCTAATAACCTGTTTGACACTGCTATACGGTTGAATGATAATTATAGCCAGTCGTAAGGAAATCGCGGTACAGCGTGCATGCACGCGAGCGCTCCGAGCGATTCAGTTGTTACGTTTTGTATATTTTATTTAAAAGATTTTAAACATTTTAAATTATGACATAACCACAAAATGTGGTATACATTTACGTTTTGAATTAATATTGTGTATCTGAAGATGGGATTTCATCCCGAAACGCGTCATTGAACGAAAGAAGCTAGTGTCACTAAAGTGGACCATAAGGTAATTTAATTATATTAATATTACTAAATGGTTATACTACTAACATTAATATAATATACATATATAAGTAAATAAATAATATATTCTATGCAGTTTCTTCTGCAAGTAGTATATTGCCACATAGAATATATTATATAATTGCTGCAAGAAACGTTGAGTTACGTATATAAAAAATGATGGAAGTAAATAAATATATATTTATATATATATTGTTATTGTTATTAATATTATATTATTATTATTATTAATATATTATATTAGTAATATGTTTGCTGTATTTTGTCAAACATAAGTAACTCGACTACCTTTTAACTAGTGTTTTGTGGCACAGTATTTATTTTAACACTCATTGTAATTGGTGTAGTTTGTTAAACAGTATTCATAATAATACTTATTGTAATTGTTTCATTTGGTCAAACAGAATTTATTCTTATATTCTAAGTGTTGTATTTAGTTAATCAATATTTACTGTAATTTATGTGTTTTGTCAAACAGTATTCGTTATAATACTTATTATAATTGTTTCATTTGGTCAAACATAATTTATTCTAATTGTTGCATTTAGCCAGACAGGATTTTTTTATAATATTTATTTATTTATAATTATTTTGTTTTGTTTCCTCAAACAGTACTAATTATACAATTTATTTTACTTGTATTTAGTAAAACACAGTTTATTGTAATACGTATTGTAGTTTGTATTTGGTCAAACACAATGTTTATAATATTTATTTATTTACACTTATTTATTGCCGTTGTGTTTCCTCAAACAACATTCATTGTAGAATGTATTTTACTTATATGTGGTCACATACACAGTTTATTTCAATAATTATTGTAGTTGTATTTGGTTAAACAACATTTATTTTATGTCTGTTATTTTGTCAACAATACTTATTTTAATAGTAATTGTATTTGTATTCGTTATATTCCATTTGTACTTGATGCACTCCAGTAATAAACTCAGTAACTTGTACCTATTGAATTTTCTTATTTAATTGCATTCAACATTACCTATATAAAGTTTCAATTTGAAAATTATAGCTACATTGCAATTTATGTTGCGTGGGATGCTTGTAATAACCATAATTACAAATAATGATCCTGAAGAGCGTGTTCACTTGAATCTGTCCCACTTGACCATAATTTGAAAGAATATAATAACAAAGAACTAAATATAATAAAAATATAAGCAACTGATATTTGCTATAGTTTAAAAATGGCTTTAAATTTGAAAAAATGGACACATCCGAACCAAGGCTCTCAAATTGCTATCGCGCGCGCGCCCACACACACAGGCGTATCTGAATATCTTTGTTTTGTCTTATAATAGTATAGTATCTAAACCGTAACTGCAAGAATTACTAGTCTCTTATATTGAGGAGAAGATCATAAAAATCGTGGGAGCAGCCTTTCGTTTGCAATGGACAGCAAATTTGGACCGACTACTTTTTGTCTTTTTATGAAGTCAAGTGATTTTCATTCATCTTTGGGCGCTGAATTCGAATCTGGAATCAGAACAGCTCTATCACGTGTAATCTTTTTGGATTGATGAAAACAACGTTCAATTTTTTCACTTTTAGGTACAATATCTCTTCTCCATAATTTTGCTGCGTTAGTACAAAGAAAGTAATGATTATTGAATTACAATCACCACATTAGAATTTTTTTTGTCGTTTCCTTTAGAACACAACTTCTGGAGTGACTTTTACCATGTTCCCCAAGCACCGTGGCGTTCCACTTTACTTCGTATCTCTTCTCCAAGACGGCGACGCCTTGGTGAAACCTTTGCCATGTTCGTCACTGACAGCACTTAAATTTAAAGTGAATACAATCCAGATGTGAGCGAAAGAAGTATCATTTTAACGACGTATTGTAATTTAGTTTTTCTTTGGCTTTGATTAGTCCGCTTACGACTTCTCGCCAGTCTCCTGATTTGTTATTTCCAACAAAGTTGTTCCAGACACACCTAAATGAATGTGAAACCCCACTTTAACTTAAGCAGTAAAAAAAAGATAATTTTTTTTTTGAGACAATTTTTGGAAATTTTTTTTTTTTTTTTGTTTTTTTTTGTAAAGAGGGGCCACAAGTTAATTATAACTAGGCTTAGGCCTAGAGAAGCCAAAAATGCGCTGGATACAGTGAGACGGGACTTGCAATGAAAACTCAAGAATTAAACAATTAACAAATCCTTTTTATTATTCTATCTCAGTAAATAATTAATAATAAAATAAATAAACCCAACAGTAATCTATAATTCCCCTTAAATAGTTAATTAAATAAAGTATACTTTCTCAACAAGGCCACCTGAAAATAATTATTGAAACCAAGAAAATAATTTGCTATGTCACTCTACCAATGAATTGAAATTTAAAACCATAACTAACCTTGAAATAAAGCTTCCATTAAAATATTAATAAAATATAAAATTTATTTTATATGTTCCTTCATATAACTTAATGAAGATAAATGGTATTGATTCCTTGCTAAAATTAATTACAATAATAATAATTACTCAAACAAATTAAATAAATTTTAAAGGGTGACAATTCATATACTTGTTATAAGGTTAAATAAAATAAATTATTTCCTTAAAGAAATGATCAGCAATGATTATTTGAGATAGAATACCTGTTATAAAAAAAAGAAAAGGATATACCTACATGACTCCATGTATTAACTTTCTTTTATAAAAAGACATCGAACAAATAAAAGCCTATATCCAAAGTCCCCACCAAAAATACACTAAATGCATAATACTTATAAGCCCCAAAATGTACACAGAAATATACACACATAACATGTTCCACAATACAATTACATTATACAATAGTATACAATAAAATATACATAAAGGTCTCTTGCCACGCCCCTTTTATATTACCCTTCTGGTGTATATAAATTCTTACTTTTTCTTTATAATTATCCCAGTTAGGATTAGAAATTTACTTTTATTATATTACCCTCATGGTGTGGGTTGATTACACATCAGGTGTATAAGATAATGCCTAAGCTTACAGTAGTCCCCAGGACATAATAAAATTCAAAACTAAGTGCCTAAGTGGCTAAGTGGCTAAGTGCCTAATTCCAGTGAGAAATTAAAAATATTTAAAATAATGAACGCCCCCCAGTTATCATAATTAATTTACAGAATTTATATATACCGAAACATTGCCAAATAATGAAATTAGAAATATTGCATAATATTATAACCCTATGAAAAAAATACACTTGGCCCAGAGACGGACATGTTATCTTGATGATTCAGCCTTCAACTTGTCTTAAGAAACAAGTTGAAAGGTGTTTCGACTTGCATTCCTTCTGGTTGAAACTGGTTGAAAATGCACCTACCTCCCCAGTATTTTTTTTATACAAAAGAATAAAACTGATTTTTAATTTAAGAAAATATATATGTATATACTACTGAATTGAACACGATAAATTACTAATGGCCAGAATGACTTAATCTGTAAAGAAACCCCTACAATGAAATAAGTGGAAATCTATGTTGAATGTTGCATTTGCAATCATGCCAGTCTCTGAGGTGACAATTTTACCAGAAATATACTGAAATTTACAATTAATTTAGCACCCAGTCCACACACTAAACTGTCCCATCAATCGGGGATATTAATAATGTTTAAAACTTGAAATGTTGTAGTTGATAGATATATATAACTGGTCACTGGGTATGATTGAGTGTTGACTCTATGTGTAATTAATAATTGGTTTTGTATCACCTGATTTCATCCATGAAGGGTTTTTTATTTATTGAGGTGACGTCTCGTGGCCGACATTTTAGGTGTGGGTGTGGTTGTCCAAATTCCTCCGGTAGCGAGTAGAGCTTTAAGATGTTCTTCGTTCAGCCATGTAGTAGGTCTTTTTTCTCGTCTACATCGGTGGACCCTGATTACACAGTATATTTTTTTAGTCAGAGACCACAACACACTGCCCCACTAACGTTTCCACACCCTCCAAAATACATATATAAAGTCAACATAGTTATTGTGCTATTTAATTAAACTTGATAAAATTTATATGGCCAACATGCCTTATTTGAACATCTTTATAACAGTAATTCTTGATAATATTAACTTCACCTAATGTGAGTTACCTTGTTTGCAATCTGACAATTAATTATGGCTTTGTACCATTTCATAAACTTTATACTTAGTGTGAATATGTAGATACCACGTGGTTAAGAGGTTGTTTCAAATACATAGTTTTTACTATAGAAAATAATATGAATTGGACGTTATTTACTTTCAAAACGTGCCTGAGTAAGTTACCAGATATTAATAAAGTCTTACTGTTAATTGTAGTAAAACTTGTATGCTATCTGAACCAGCTACGCATTGTGCAATAACCTATATCAACGTAACACGAATCTCGTTACATCGATGTTAGATAAAATTTAAACTTAAATATTTATATTTAAATTTACTTTACTTTTTAGTGCCTAAATTCTGACACGTGAATGGAATGTTTTATAAGGTTTTAAACACCTTTACCTTCAAAAGTATATTGCACAACTCATGGTTGCAACAGGTGAACAGAATCAACTCACTTAGGCTTATTAAAACACAATTTTCTCCAGTGAAATATTATAGTTAATTAAAATGAAAGTAAGCGAGAGACTTACCGCAGCCGTGAAGAGAATTTAGCTAATCATAGCGTGAAGAAGATGTATGGAATATCATTCTCTACCGGAGTAAAAATGGCGACGACCTTCTACCACGAGGTATTTTGTGAGACAACCTATTCAGAAGTACCAGCTTCTTCTTCGTTTGCCTACCGCATCCATCGCCAGGAAGCAGCACCTGGAGTTTTCATACTGCGGCAAGGCGGCAGGTGCCGACACCTATCAACGCAGTGTAGACTAGAAATCGGTAGGGCTTATTTTCACGGAAAGAGTGCAGCACGAATTACACCACTGTAATTCCGTACTGCCTATAACTACAGGCCGTATATTCAGTTGTTTGGCGCTGTCTCTCCGCTAGAGATCAGCCCATCCTCCGATTGTAAATTACTGAACTCGCGCTGAATCTTACAGGTTCAGCACACCCTCACCCCAAAAGGGCAACATAGTTGGAAGACTTGAAAGTGTAGAAAATCATCTCTCTACCGGAGAGAATATACCACGAGGCAACCACTTAGAATTCCAGGCAGCGACAAGAAAAAGAACGCAGTTGGTGCTACACTTCGCCCCGACCTCAATATCTGGCGACAGGGTGCAGCACCGATCAAGCTCCAACTGCTTGCCGTGAATAGTCTCTTATTTCGGTACAAGAGCGCAGCACGAATTAAACAGCTATAATTCCGTACTGCCTATAACGTCCGGCCGTATATTCGGTCGTTTCTTGACGTTTTTCCGCTAGATATCAGCCCACTCTCTGATCGTCAATTACTGAAGATCTGCTGCTCTATATTAGAACGGCACAAATGAATGAATCCTAAGCCCTTTTCTTTAAATTATTTACTTTAGTTTCAAATTCTTCATCCTTCAGCATTGCATTTATTTGTGGCCCGACAGAACTACCTTCTCTAATATTTGCTTTCCTCAATCGTGGGAACTTATTTCTTTAGCACATTATCGCTTCTCATTCTTTACTTAGGGCCTTCACAGATATTTTCATCGACCTCAGTTTGGTACGTAATGGAGGATATAAACGTCGTTAGCCCTCACTATTAGTGTGTGGCAAATATTCTTTAAACCTGAAGTAAAATTGCTCCTTTTAGGCCAGTTTTTACGAACGAAGACGTTGGTTCTGTCGCGACTGTTTCATTCACATAAAAACAACAAAATTTGGTGTAGTCTGACTGCATCCCTAGTAGAAACCCTACATCTTTTAAATCTTCCCATATACGCCGTTTTTGCTTTTATAGTCCAGTAAACGTAACAACTGGACTGGCACATATTTTCATACGACTCTTCATGTGTACAGAATGAGCCAAGGGCACTGATGCGTAGGCATTGTTATGTAGAAATAGCGCTTTTAAGCTCAACTTTGAAGAATCAATAAACAAACGCCGTTCTGATGGACCGTGAGTCTGCCCTAAAGCTAAAAATAAATCATCCACATTGCAACGGTAGCCATACTGGCGCTGGAAGAATGCGATGCAAAAATACACATAAAAAACCTATTTTCTTGCAGAGGACAGAACATGTGCTGTGCAGTGTTATTGGTTAATATTGGTTAATTACACGACTGCTAAAAAGGAGTATTATGTTTTCAGTGGTAGGGTATGTATGTATGTATGTATGTATGTTTGTTCCACTATAACTTTTTAACGGCTTCACCGATTTTGATGTTCGATGGCTCGATGGATTCCTTACTTCACCAGAAGTGTCATAGGCTATATATCACCGTGAGTTGACTTCCGGTTTTGACCGGAAGTGAATAAAAGTGATCGGTTCTAAGGATTTTTTTTTGTTCGTTTATTGGTCCATCAGGTGGCGCTAGTGGAAGGTATTATGTAAAGTTCACTCCAGATAGCGCTCGTGATTTAAGACCACGCTCACTAATACTATGTTAGCGCGCTATTGTGTGAGAGTATAGATGTGCAATCCGTGAGAAACTGAGAACAGCTGATCTGAAAGTATATATATATTGGTTTGCTATATATATTTCTGTCTGCGAAATATGGTGATCAACAATATGCCGCAGCAGTAAACTTAATGAATTTTCAGCAGCGCCAATTGTTCAAAATGATTTCAGACAGATTGCTTCCAAGTGAAAATAATACTGAGCCATTACGTGTGTTAGTTACTGGAGGAACAGGCACCGGCAAAACCTTTACTCTGAAAATTATTGTAGAACAGATTCGTCGTCTTTCTCATTTACCTGCAAGCAGAGCTGTTACGGTAGCAGCACCCACAGATGTCGCTGCAAGATTGATTGGAGGTAGCACTTTGCACTCTACTTTTGCCCTTCCTATCGAAAAAGGCAAGGTGACAGCTCTTCGCCCTCTTACTGATAAGCGTCTTCAAAGGGAACGGCTAAGGTGGAAGCATATTAATTGGCTAATCATTGACGAAATCTCAATGGTACCCTATACTACCCTAAGAAATAGGCCTATTCACTTAAGGTTGCAACAGTTTAAAATGAATGATGCTCTCTTCGGGGGTATCAATATTATTTTGTTTGGCGATCTAATGCAGTTGCCACCTGTACCAAAAGCAGTTGGTGGTACCTACTGCTTCAAGCAGCCTCATTACTTATCAGCTGAAATTAATTTGTGGACACTGTTTAGTTTCTGTGAATTACCTCAAAATATGCGGCAAGCTAACGACACTACTTTTATAGACATTCTAAATAATTTACGAGTCGGCCAACTCACCATGCAGCAGCTAGAAATTTTAGATCGTCGAAGAGTTCCTTTGACAGATGAATTTGCTGATGGCGAGTGTCTGCGTATTTTCCCAACCACTAAACAAGTAGAAGAATATAATGCTATGATGACTGAAAAGTTGAAAACATCATCTAAAGTTTACGATATTGCAGCGGTGGATGTGTCTGTCGAAGCTAAGAATTACGGACAAAAGTTAAAGAAAGACTTCATACCAACGGATCCAAACAAAACTGGAGGTATTCCAAACTCTTTAGTAATCGGAGTCGGATCTAGGGTAATGTTGCGAAAAAACATTAATGTTAATCATGGTCTGGTCAACGGAGCAATCGGCATCATTAGAAAAATTGAGTGGCCTGCACTACGTCGAGATCAGCTTCAACCTGGTGAGCTTCCACAAGCCGTATTTGTAGAATTTGATGACAGATCAATTAAGGGAAATACTGCTGGTATTGGAGTAAAGATAGAGCCCACCACTGTTGAATATGATGCTTTGCGAGGCCAGGGCAAAGTAGAACGACGTATGCTGCCATTAATATTGTGTTGGGCTGTAATAGTACATAAACACCAAGCCACTACTTTAGACAAAGCAGTCATTGATTTGAGTAGTAATATTTTTGCCAAGGGTCAGGCCTACGTCGCACTAAGTCGTGTGCAAACATTAGAGGGATTAGCAATAAGTTGTCTGGATCCACGAAAATTGTCGCATGAACCGCAAGATAAAAACTCACTTGAGGAATTAAATCGACTCAGAGATCAGTAGACCAAAGCTTTTTCTTTATCATTTCTAATAAATGAAATTATTTAGTTAATTATATAATTTATAAAACAATTTATCGAAATGTTTGTATTATACTAGTTATATAATAGTATATAAAATAAAGTTATACTATATTTATAAGTTTATAAGTTCATACGCTAATTATACTATGTACATAATAAAGTTTCTAAATAAAACTATGTAAAAATTGAAATTTTTTTTGCACTTCACACATACGCACGCACACACGCACGCAAACACTGCACATTCCCATTATACTCTTTTTAAACACAAAAAGGAATAAAATAAAAAAAATAATTTAAAAAATTGAAAAACTACTGCCAAAAAAATAAATTAATAAATAAAAAATAAATTGATAAAAACACTAAATAAAAAAACTAAATAAAAATAATATTTAGTAAAAATCACAAAATCTAAATAAAGTCGATTTAAAAAGACAAAAACAAGGTATTGAAATTCAGCTCTGATCAGATTTAACGAAAATGTTATGAATGATTAAACGAATAGTAATTTTATTAGATTTAAATTACTTTTCGATGTTAAATATATATCAATGCATCATATGAAGACTACAATTATAAAAAATATTGCTGATAAAATTTTGCTCTTCAATTTTAATTTTCAATGCAGTCGGGGGCTGTTTAATGAAAAGAACAAATCTATTTAGAAACAGCCCCCGACTGCATTGAAAATTAAAATTGAAGAGCAAAATTTTATCAGCAATATTTTTTATAATTGTAGTCTTCATATGATGCATTGATATATATTTAACATCGAAAAGTAATTTAAATCTAATAAAATTACTATGCGTTTAATCATTCATAACATTTTCGTTAAATCTGATCAGAGCTGAATTTCAATACCTTGTTTTTGTCTTTTTAAATCGACTTTATTTAGATTTTGTGATTTTTACTAAATATTATTTTTATTTAGTTTTTTTTTTTATTTAGTGTTTTTATCAATTTATTTTTTATTTATTCATTTATTTTTTTGGCAGTCGTGTTTTTTAATTTTTTAAATTATTTTTTTTTTATCTATAAAATCAAATATGTTAATTAGGGCCTACAAGCTGTTACACTGACATCTTGTCCAAGCAAAGGATAATTGTTTTTGCTTATATTATTTTCTGATTTTCATAAATATAAATTAGTTACCCTACAAGGTATCTAAATAACCTTAATGTATCCAACGAATGAAAATAAATCATAATTGTATACGAAATGATTGTCTCATTTCACAATTACATTACCGGAAACTTGAGATTTCAATAAGCCATACTCACAAAATTCCATATCTTCAGAATAGGGGCTACGGGCTATAGTGAGAAGGCGCCAAATTTTCACTTGTCCAGGGGCGCCAGAGGCTCTAGCTACACCACTCCCCATATATGTCGCTCTACCCAGTAAAAAGTTCCTCCTTAATCACAGACCCTAATTATGCTAAACCCCGCCGGACTATCCCTGGGTATTACATTGCGGAGGTGGGTCTCAATGGTAGCCTCCTGATAGTGCATTAATGTATTTTTCCTCCTCTGCATTATATAATAATATATTATTATTAATAATAAAACTTTTACAAGAATATATTTTATTTTGTAAATTCAGTGTTTCAATAACATTCAGCTATCATCATCAGATACAATTAATAAATTTAAATTTTTAAATCAATTGTTCAAAACAGCTGTTTATATGAAGACTAAATTTAGTGTTTTATATGTGTATATATTTAAATTTAGAAATATTTAAACATAAAACAAATAATAAATTAATAACAGAACAAGTTCAGTTTAATACGAAAAATGAGAATATGTTCAAAATTATTAATTTAATAAAATGATAAATATTTATATATTATTATTTTTACAATTAATTATATAACATATTTATATACACATATAAAACATTAAATTTAGTCTTCATATAAACAGCTGTTTTGAATAATTGATTTAAAAATTTTAATTTATTAATTATATTTGACATAGCTGAATGCTAATTACATCCTGATTTATAGCTGAATGCTATTGAAACACTGTAAATTACAAAATAAAATATATTCTTGTAAAATGTTTTATTATTAATAATAATACAAAATATATAACAAGAAAAATTTGACCATATAAATATTATGAATTTGAGCAAGAAAAATATTTATGAATATATATTAATAATATAAATTATTATTATTATTCGCACCACTCCGAAAGCTGAGCCCCGACATGGAGTCATGCCATGGGAAAAGGGTTTACAGTTTTGCCTCATGCGGCAAGCATTAGTTTATCACAATGTCCCTCATACAAAATATAATAATAATAATATATTTATATTATTATTATTATTTACTAATATTGGTATTGTTGTTGTTGACAAAATTATTACCGCAAAAGAGTGAAGTCAAACGGCTTGCATGACCTCATTAACTAACTTTGTTTGCCTGACCCTACAGACTGTTATCAAAGCTAAAATAAATTTATTAGCAATTCAGCGAGGTAGCCGGTATAAATCAATGAAGGGGTCTGTGTATATTTAGGTTAATCAATATGAGACATAATAACCAGGTATCTATGATACCCTGTCAACTCGCAAGTAAACACGGCCATCAATAATTAACCTCACTTTACGACTGGACATAAACTACTAAACGAGAGGGAGAGAGTTGAGTCCTAAATTTCTATCAAAAGTGACATCCAGCGTTGCCCACCACCATCGGTTTCTGAAGTTGTTTTATATTTTTATACATCTTTATGCCTTTACATAATCTTCTTCTTCTTCTTCTTCTACTTCTGTACAAATATTAGCTTCCATCCTGCCCCGTCCAGCGTTTTCTTAACTTCCATACATCTCTCTGACGTTTTGAACTGTGAGCCTATATTTATCTCTAGCCTTTTTCACACTAGGTTCTCCACCACATTTTGTAAGCAGCTACTGCTTTGAAGGTTTCGAGCATTAGAAAAAGTCCCGCAGGTAAGTTATCGAAGGTTACGCGGGGACAAGGCCGCCCGTCGGAACCATCATTTGTACTATCCTCACAGAAGAGATGCGTCTCCGCTCGGCTATTAGTGGATCGTTAATAACTTCCATCGGAGACGGGTCTCCATGTTTTTTCCCTGAAGAATGGGCGGCTCTTCGGCTCACAAATTACGTAGGGATCTTCGCACTCGACCGTGTGCAAAAGGCATTTCCACAAAGCGCTACATACCGGGCACCCAGGGAAGGGCAGTGGCCCTAACCTGCTAACCTGCTTTACCTGCTAACCTAACCTGCTTTACCTGCTAACCTAACATGCTTTACCTGAGGATTTACAAGGTATCCTAAAAAGGAAATAATTAAATAACACCCCTAGCCCTCAAATAATCTAGTAGTCTCAGAGAGAGAGAGAGAGAGAGAGAGAGAGAGAGAGAGAGAGAGAGAGAGAGAGAGAGAGAGAGAGAGAGAATGGAATATAGCCGGTCTAGAATGACAAACTCAGAGACAGCTTCCCCATTGAATGTTAATATTTTACTCGCTTAAATCATTGCTGTCAGCTGGTGCAGCCTTCATAAAATTCTGTTGTCTATCTCTCATATTAAATGATTGTAGATAAAATTTTACACATTTGTTGTAATATACTAACATAAAAATTTTATTGAAACATTTATTAAGTCTAGAAGAACTGAAAGACATGTAGAGTGTTACGTTAATACCTTCTACAGTAGTCTAATTATTTCTCTCCTGATTACATTAACATAACGAATACGATAATATTATGTTCTACTTTAGAACAGTAAAAAACAATGATACAACTGCAGTCACTCATAGGTCAGAGGAGAAATTATAAGAACAGGTCAGTAAAATATGTAAACACGTTGATACCAAAAATTCCAAATTATTAACGTCTTACAATTTATGAAACTGCGAGACTTAGTCCTTGGCTCTCAACGCACATCGATCGGATACAACAACTTATTGTTCCCGTATAATCACGCAGTCAGGAAATATTGGTAGCATTTAGCAGGACTTTTAAAACAAATAATAATTTTATAAACGTAGTATATATTATTTTGGAGACTAGTGAATTATATATAGTGTATTATATAGTGGAGACTAGTCTATAACTGACACCAATTGGACCTGAACGGGCAACCCATACGGATGACGAAATAGGCTGGCCAGGAAGACAGAGAAACCGATGTTGCAGGACGTGAAGGACGATTTGAAATTGATGGGAGCCAGAAACTGGAGACCACAGGACGAAAAGAGAAGCGAGTTGAGGCGAATAGTGGAAGTAGGTGAGTTCCATGCAGGGTCGTAGCGCTCCGGAAAGAAGTGTAGTCATTGTTACGGGGCGTATGCCTTCCATCGCATCACACACATCTACCCTTTTTTTTAATGAGAAATCCGTATTGGAATCCAGCACACCATTCAACTGGTGAGAGTGAGTCTCTCACCCACTAAAACCTCTCTTCCTCGTTACATGTGTGCCGTGGAACAATTTAACTAAAACACAGCAGACTATTCCTGTTCACTATAACACTCTCCTCACCACACTTCTGCGTCGCTGTCACTCAAAATTATATTGATCATAGAAAACATTACGCGAACGTGCTCATTCCCCATAATATAATACTGTTACAACGGTCACACAGATCGTCGTGGGTATACTGGAAACAGAATAACTGACACCAATGACGTCACTAATTACAAACTTTAATTGGACAGAAACACCAGTTGTAAGTTAACAGAGTACTCTTAAGAACAATTCAAGTTAAATTTGTCCAAATATAAATGTCACCTTATTACACACTAATTGACACAAAGACCATTTCGCCACAATCCTCCCCAATCTGCACTTGAATATAGCCAGAATTAAAATGAACTGGGGGCTTCAAAATCCGGTATTTATACGTCACCCGCCTTACATTTTAATCAGATTGCGAGTCTGGATGCTGGTATAGAAGTCGGGTAAACGTCTGGGAGGGACACCGGCATTTCGCGTGACCTAGAACAAGCCACAGCGTTCCGTAGAATGATCTGTAAAGGTCTGGAACAGTGTCTCGCACGACAAGAATCACGAAGGCACTCACCCATGAGATACTATTTATTTCCTCAGCGTTGCAATATATTTAAACAAAATATTTAATTTCTTGGATCTCGTTGTCCATAACGTGTCCGTTGATTAACTAAATATAATTAAATCACTACCGACTCGGAACACAAAGTTTTTTATGGGTAAAACGTAAATGTTTTACTTTATAGCCTGAACCAGTTTTCGCTTATTATAAGTTTCGTCAGAGGCTGCCACTGGGAGAATTGTCCATCTTGTTCTTGGCGACGGTGTCGACTACTGAATGATCGATGTTGTGTGTGTGTGAGGTGTGATATGTTCAAATAATGCATGTGATTTGAATTGTACTTGTTCGTTTAGAATGTCGTTTTTATGTATTTTTGTGTGTTTGTATATTTCCAATTGTTCAAGAGTGTCTAGTTTTCTGCCTTTTGTGTCCACGTGTAGAAACGTGTATTTCTACGTGTAAACCACACATACAAAAACATCGACAATAACATGGATATTCTACACGTACACACAAAAGGCCGAAAACTAGACACTCTTGAACAATTGGAAATATACAGCGAAAACTGGTTCAGGCTATAAGGTAAAACTTTTACGTTTGTACCGATTAAAAAACTTAAGTGTTCCGAGTCGGTAGTGATTTAATTATATTTATTTAAAATATTTAAAGTCATAGGCTACATGTATAATAATTGTTACCGTATTCTCAATTCCATTTTTACAATCGAAATAAGTTAGGAGAGGCAAGACTAAAGTTTGGGGTTGGAGTGTCACCTTGAACCAAAAGGCATGGAAGGAGGGTAGTTTGGCCAGCACTACGCCATATCACCCTAGCCTGATGTCTTTTATACTGTGGCCAGCACTGCAACTTTTATTATCCTAGTGTTATCACAGTTGAGTAATATTTTAAATACATCTTTAAGTACATTCGAAACATATTATACATACTCTTTAATTTTTTGTATAATATTTGAAAAACAATTATTTGTTTAATGCCCCCCTTATCTGAAGTGTGTACAAGCAACTTCGTGATTGGTATTCTGACGTTTACACCTACGTTCTAGTTAGACTCAACACGTATCGACCCGTGTCGCTCAGACCGTTATTTGCCGTTCTATTTGAACTCAGATCACAGAGTGTGTCTCAAAAATTAGCCTTACCTCCGTCTCTCAAAATCGGGCTGTCCCAACTCTAAACATTTCTCCAAAAACAATAACGACTAACTCTGCACACTGTAGGCCTATACTTTCAGAAGTTATGGGTTTACGTTAGTAACTCATCTACAACACATTGGCAAAGTGTCCCACAATAGCATTGATTATTCAAATTATACTGGACACAAGTCCAAGCAAAGCAAAACGACTGGGGTAAGTCAGTAGAAAAAATCTGCAATAATAAGTACAATATAAAATTATATTCTTTTAATTGATGAGATAAGTAAGTTTCAATATAAAATAATTTTTAATTTACGGAAAAATTACGTAAATCTGGATTACTCTGATTTTTATTTTTAGTAAAACAACAATTGTAAAGCAGACAATCAAATGATGAACACTAAAAATTAAAGACTACTACATTTTTTTTTTTTTTTGTTGAATTTATAATCGTAATGTCCAAATGACAAATAATTTTGTTCTCGCTTTTATGTTTATGTTTGTTTCTACAAATATCTGTAGGCCTACATACAATATTTTTACAAATTATACTTTAATAATGATAGATAATTAATGATAGTGTTATAATAATGATAATGATAGATAAAGTTATTTTGTAAACATAGTGTTACGCCGATCGTCGTGTGGTACACTGGAGAACAAAATTACAGACACCAATTAAGTCACTAACCACCTGCTTTAATTTATCACAAATAACAGTTTGTAATCTACATGTTACTCAACAAGATTATACTCGTACAATAATTCAAATTAAATCTGTTAACATGCTATAATAATGTCAACTAATAGAGTCACGCACAATAATCACTTTTCACTAAATACCACTTGAGACACACACTGAGTAATCGCCCGAAGTAAACTGAACTGGCCGTCGCTGGATGCTTATATTTATAACCCGCTGAGATGCCAGAATAATCTGTCACTTTTTGGACGACGTGTTAACCAATTGCCTCTTACAGGCGCTCTCGAATCCACTAGAAACACTGTCATGTCTGACCTTGAACACAGTGCGCGGACCGGTGCGGTCTGGAATAAGCTCGATTGTTGACGCATGATAAATGTCATGTAATTGTCTTTCTTCTCAAATTATCAATATGTACGCACACAAACATTACAGCTGGACTCTGCCGAGAAACACGCAGAAAGACACACTCCATTGTTCGAGAATGTTCCGTTGCGTAACAATAGCTTACAAACATTTTGAAGGCGATCCAAAATTTGCAAGGAGCGTTGAGATATATTACTTCTCATATATAAAATTTGCAAGGAGCGTTGAGATATATTACTTCTCATATATAAAATTTGCAAGGAGCGTTGAGATATATTACTTCTCATATATAAAATTTGCAAGGAGCGTTGAGATATATTACTTCTCATATATAAAATTTGCAAGGAGCGTTGAGATATATTACTTCTCATATATAAAATTCCTCATAACTTGATCCCTAACACAGAGTTTTAGAGTTTTCTTAAACCTTTAAGTTACGTTTTTGGTCCGCGGTGCTTCAAAGTTGAAAACATTTCGTAGTAAACAGTACATTCGGATTTGGGTTCAGATTCGCTTTGATCTGGCACCCTGCTGAAATTTTACAAATTTAAAAAAATTTCCCCACATTTTGGGCTCTAGTGTCCAAAACTTTGAAATTTCCAAAACTTACAGGTATATTCAAATTTTGTTAAAATTCCATTAATTTAATACCCCACAAGGATTTTTGCGTTTTTTCACTATTTTGCCCCTTCTCCCACTTTATTGCCTCCCCTTCCCTATTTCTGAAGGGGACTGGTCTAAAAACGATAGGAGTCTGTAGAATAAAATATCGGTATGGAGAATTATATATGACTTCCATCTTCTAAGATTTATATTTAAAATCATTTTCGAAATGAAATATTTCCATAGAATCTACTTTCTTCAGCCTTAACCCCAGTACTGTGGTCACTAACATATACCACCTCACGTTAGGGCACTCGATTTTCACTGATGATGGCAGTCGGTGGCAATGCCGAAACGTCTGGTTTCGTAGAAAACAATGGATCACGGCCAAACAGCTCGGGAAGGAATTTTAAAACGGGGTAAATTAATAAACATGTTAAGTGCTAGAGTCATAACTGCCGGTTACAACAATGGACAACTACAGCTCCTCTGGACTCACAAGGCTATGTTGACTTTTGACTTGTTTCTGTTGTATATTTGTGTACGTGAATTTGATGGTTTTACATTCTGTTTGTCTCTTACAATAAGGTATAAGCCCTAAAAGAATTGAAAAGAAATCAAACAAAATTTAAGTATCTTTTCGAATCTAATATATTTCCGAATAAGGTGATACAAAATATTTTTGCTGAGTGTGGTCGTCCTGCCGAGTGGCCCATATACCCACTACCCACAGGACTACCCATTCTCCTTAAACACAAACCTTGTTTATTCTAACCCAATGGACTTCCTGTAGGCGTTACTTCGCGGGAATAGTTCTGGATTTACGGGTTCATCAGAAGTGACACCTGATCAGCTGTCGACTTTCCGCGAAATTCATTTATAAATCAAATTCTAAATTTGGAAACGTAAACTAAATTAAAAGTAAATTGGCTTGTAATGTTTGTTACGCGACTAATACAGTTGCTGTACGCACATGTATTATAATATAATATTTATATAATATAAATTAAATATATAAATATTTATATTTATATAATATATATAATTATATTTATAATTTATATATTATATCATATATGAGTCGTCCAGTTTCTAAACCAGATACATCCTTATTAAAATTGGAGTTAAAATTGCTGGTTAGTAGCAAAACCAGCTCTCCTGCAATAAAGTTTTTAGCTCTCCTGAAAATTTTCATTTTTTGGATGTATCTGGTTTTGAAACTAAACGACTCTATAATATATGATAACATGATATTATCATTAGGCATTCGTTTGGGATGTTTAAATCTTCCTTAATTTAAAATAGTAATACTGTATTATTAACGGTAACAGTTTGAGAGATGCCCAGTGGAGAAATGGGCGTGTGGGCGTCAGTAAGGACCGTTCGTCCGCTCCGAGCGAATAGAACATAAACGTCAATTATTTCCTTTGTTTTTAAGTCAGTTTGTTTTTAAGTGTGTTTGTTGTTTGTTTATTTTCGGTTCGTCAAAATCCAATTTCCGGTGTTCTGACTGCTATCGCGTACGCTCTGACTCACGGCCTCGTGTATTTCTGTTTTTACGAGCGTTTCCGAGCAATGGGTCACCCCCCATCGTATGCGCCGTTATTCTGAGAACACCTGGCACCGTACATGGACCGACCATCCAATTAATGTGCAGATACAGAACAGTACTGTAGGTCAAACTGCGTAGTTCCAATCGTAAATAGCAAACGACAATACGTTTTGCCTCGAATATCTTCTTCTTCTTCTTCTTCTTCTTCTTCTTCTTCTTCTTCTTCTTCTTCTTCTTCTTCTTCTTCTTCTTCTTTAACACTATCCCCAACGTGTGTCCTGGCTTCCAACACCAATCTTCTCCAATATCTCCTATCCAATGCCACTCAGCGTAACCCCTTACATCCATTCTTCTTAAGTTTTCCACCACATCATCCAACCATCTTATCCTCGGTCGGCCCCTCTTTCTTCTTTTATAGACTTTGCGCCTTCAGGATTTTCTTTGGCATACGCTAATCATCCATCCACTCTGGGTGACCTAGCTATTCGTTGAGCCTTTACAGTATCCTCATGCTTCAATAGCTCATCTACCTCCTAGTTATTTCTTATTCTCCCTTCATCTTCTTCTTTAACCGGGACATAAACACGTCTTACAATCTTTCTTTCAAGCTTCCTTAGTGTTTCTTGTTCCTTTTTTGTTAATGTCCATGTCTCGCCACCATAAGTAACAACAGGTCTGACAAGTGTCTTATATATTTTTATTTTTGTGTCACGACTAATGAGTTTGCTTCTCGATAGTCTACTGTTAGCATAATATGCCCTACTTCATATTTGTACCCTATCATGTATCGTCGTGTTTATGGGCTCTTACTTGTCTATCATATTACCCAGATATCTGATCTTATTAACTGCATCATTGAATTGCCCTCTATGCATAGATTATACAGATTTCTCCTTTCTGATGGAGAAATTGCCATGTATTTAGTTTTGTTGATATTTACATTCAGCCTCTAGATATATTTCTGGAGGTCCGTCTCACACGCCCGTATATAGTTTTGCGTCGGCGGTTCGCTTTCGTGTGATCCCTGACTAGTTGCAGTCAAGACATCCGATATCCATTCAAAGAAAATCAACCAGTAAAGCTTCGATTCGGTTATCGTAAGTGGATATCGGTTCTATTTCAACCTTACGTTTTCATGGGGATTGTATCAAGCCTTATTTTGGATATATGGTAAATTGCGTTAAGTCTCTGTTTAGTGCTCCCCCCCCCCCCCGTACATTTTGTATGGAATATCCTAGCAGCATGTATTTCATTTTACTACTATATGACTCATTTAAGAATATAATTATTTAAGAATGGCATTGTTTCTGAGACGTAAAATTCTTCTCCCGGCGTTCGGTTAGTTTTTATCATGCCCACTGTATTGCATTCCACACTCTGTCGTATCATACTTATGATTAGGTCAAACTCAAATTTAAAAAAAGTTAGCATAAATAATAAATTTTAGCGTAACAGAAAGTTTAGACTATCGTTCTTAAAGAGAAGCAGAAACGACGTCTGTTTCACCCTTCGGCAACAATGAAATATTTCTCAGAAGGACGGTGAGGTATACAGGAAAAACACCTTCCTTTCCATCACACGTACAGAATATAGTGCACCAAGCGCAGAGCAGTAAAGATGATGATGATGATGATGACGATGACGACGACGACGACGCCGCCGCCGCTGCTGCCCTTGTTGTTGTTGTTGTTGTTGTTGTTGTTATCATCATGGCTAACATCGGAGTGCCAAGAAGTGGAAATAGATAGGTATTATTTGGCTTAACCCACTCAATTATTTTTATATCGAGCATATATCTGGTACGAAACATCAGTAGCGTATCCAGGGAGTGCGGTCGAGTCGGCTTCATACAAAAGAAAAACAACTTAAAACTAGTCAGTAGTAGTATCTGACAGAAAAACGTGTGATAAGTTAGCTGATAATATCACTGATAACATCCTGAAAGCAATCCCATTAAAGTAAATGGTAATAAACAATACAAATATGCGTGATCGAAACATTGTTTACAAGATACTTATTCACTGAATTTATTTTCCTATATTTTATATTTGAAACATATAAGATACGCAAATGCTGTGTGATAAATCTGTTTGTATACTTAAAAAAGAGTTACTTCTATATTAGCGTACACAGATGAAAAAAATAACCCCCCCCCTAAATATGCCCCTGTGAAACCTTCACAATTAAGAAGTATAATGATTGGGAGACAAAGTAAGGTGTTGCTAGGGCGACGTCTGCTTACCGAACCTTATCTTCCGTTGCTGTGCAAACTGTAAAATAAGTAATACCAACTGACTTACTCGTGGAAGAGGGAAGATATGTACACAACTGCCATGATGTAGACATGCGGAGACAGCGAAAAGAATAATCAGAGTTGACAGTGAGACACACTGGCACGCTAGACGGGAAGAAATATATAAAAAGTGGTAGTGAGCCAACCCAAGGGCATATTTAGGGGAAGCGGACCCCTCCCCCCAGAAGGTAAAAAAAAGTTGACTACGAATTTTGTTAATTTCTTAATTTTTAGGTCTTCATTATTTTTGTCACCTGTGTATGTTAATATAGTAGTAAAATTTTTTAATATACATCAGGTGTATTACACCGCATTTGCTGTGTTTGAAATATGAGATACAGGAGTATCAATTCAGTCAATAAATATCTTGTAAACGATGTTTCAGTAACGCGCATTTTTATTGTGTTATTAAAGGTTACTTAAATGGGACTGATTTCAGGATGTTATCACACGTTTTCCAGCCACTTTAAAGATAGAAATAATGATTAGTCGTAACTTGTTTTTTTCTTTTGTATGAAGTCGACTCGACCGGACTCCTCCCTCCCCCCAAAGGTTAAATTCTAGATACGCTACTGAGCCAAACGTCTAATCTCCAGTACAGCAACGCACAGGACACTGAGTCACTACTTGACCCAAATTCCAACTGATCGCGGGGCTTTTAAGTTTTATTTAAGGAGGATTAAAAAGATGATGAATGATACGTGTATCCACTGTGGAAAGAATGGTACTATGGTGCACACAGCATTTCGGTGATACGGGAAGTGGCGCATGTCAAGCTCGGAAGTGAGTTAAATCCCGATGAAACGATAGAGTACATGACGCAGACAAGAAGTAATCGTATGACAATATACAGTACGATGAGGAACAAGGAAGCGGAAGATCGGGGACAGGCGCCGCCTCCAGGTGTAGTAACAGACACTTATTACATTTGAAGGATGTTGAAGCCTGCTTGATTCTGTTTGTCGTGTGAGCACTTGTTGTTCCTCGTTGGATAACATACGTGTAGAGTACAGTTGGATACATACCAGTTACTCGATGTCGACGTTTGAGTAACTGTAGCTCCCTCAAAAATCACATCATACGTCCATCATCACCATTACCAACAAGGATTAAGCCAAAAGTGGCTTGTTCCGGTCCCAACGCTTCTTCGGGCGCCCCACATCTCTCCGTCCTTTCGGCTGTTTGGGGACGCGGTAGTCGTCCATTCGATTAAGATGTTCCAAGCATTTCAACCGATACTAGGCTATTCTATCGAGTATATTTAAAATATTCAGCTCCTGAACATCGACATTTCTTTTGCGATCTTGAAGAGTATATCCTGGCGCGTTCCTGAGAAATCTCGTTTCGCCCACTTGTAAACGATCGGCCTGGGACTTCGTTAAAGTCTAATTCTCAGACCCTTAGAGAGTTCTCCTGATGGTCTCACACATATGATTGAACTTGTGCAGTTTCTTCACCATAGTATTGTTTATAATGTAAGATACATTATAGCCCAGATATTCAAAATTACTGACCTGCTGCAGAACAGTAACCGTATGTCCATATAAAACGTATTATAGTTTTACAGATTAAGAGCTTATTCTCTATGGACAACACCGATTTCAGACCAACGAGCGAGTGCATTTTTTGAAGTTTTAATTTTTCTCGAATTTTTCCTACGCGATGCTTCCACGTTAGTCGCCTGTCCAAGATACCGTACTTCATCTGATTGCGGTGTGAGTATACTGTTGATTGTAGCCGCGGCTACTTTACTTTTGGGGGAGAAATTTTCGATGGTGGGTAGGAAAACAACTGAATGCATAGACAAGCAAACTGGAATTATTGGCCTCATTTACATATTTAAGAAAACAAAATAGTGATGAGCAGGATATTTGGTAACGAAAGGTGCGGGAATGACTTAGTAAGAGTTATATAGGCGGCTGATAAGTAATGCACAATCGCATATAATGGGAAAACAAAACAATGTACAGCATGAAGCGTGCTGCCATCTTGTAGCGAAATTCTTGTATTGCAAACGTCCCAAATCTCGTTGACCGACTCCTCCTCGTTTTCTCCAAGTCGCCGTTGCTATGGAGTCGAGTACGCCAACTATACCAACGCGTCTAAAACAACGTGCAGTGATTGACTTTCTAACAGATGAAAAAGAGAACGCCAGTGACATTCATAGTTATCTAAAAGCCGATGAAACTGTTGACCGAAGTACCGTGAGTAGATGGGAAATAAAATATCGTGCATCGGAAGCTGGTAAAGCGAAACTCGCAGTGGTCGACCAGTTTCTGTGACTGATGAGAAGCACCAAATCGAGGTGAATGAATTGATTCAAAATGACCTTCGCATCACACAACAACGCATCGCCACCCGGATAGGCATATCGACACATTATTGCAGAAATGGACTACCGTCAAATCTGTTCGCGGTGGGTGCCACGCAAACGCACAGAAGAGAACGAGCAACAACGAAAGAGATGTTGTGAACAGCTTCTGAAACGTTATCGTGACGAAGGGATATTTAAAGACTGATATTAAGGGTATTCATTTCACCATAGATGATGAACTGAAAGACGCAGTGAGGTCGTGGATCAAGGAAAGACCACCGGTATTCTTCATTGACGTGATAAGACAACTGGTTCACCGTTGGGAGAAATGTGTCGCTGTAAATGGTAACTACGTGGAAAAATAAATGTAAGTTTGTAGCAAATAAAATGTATTTTTATTCCATATTTGTTTCATTTGACTACCCCTTTTCATTTGCGAGTTACATGCGTCTGTGCATTAATTATCAGCCGCCCCTCGTAACTATGGCTTTGTGTACGGTGAAATCAATGTGAATATATCGAGTTCTTTTTACAGTTCTCTTCAACCTTCAAGCGCGATTATTTTGGAACTGAGAATTCGAAGTTCCTAAAGTGAAAAAACGGAAATATTACAGTGTAACTGACTAAAGGTATCCAACGTGCAAAACTGTGTTTTCGTAATTGCCGTATTCTGTGATAACCCGGAGGTCCAGCTAATTTTAGGTAAAAGAAAATTCTCCCATCTAACGCCGTATCAACGCTTAAACTAAAAACACAATACGTATGTTTTAACTGAACACCAAGAATTTGCGCATGCAAAAAATTAGAAAATTTCTCAGAGAGGAATAGTTAAGTGTCTGATTTAATATATTAAATGGGATACTAGTTTATCAGAGTGAACCGTGTGTTTAATATGGAAGACATAACCCGTGTTTACGCATTTCACATATATGCAAATTGCAGAGTGTCGCGAACGTTATGAGACGCACTGTAAGGTATAAATCGTTTATGCAAAACGTAAATGCTAAAACTGGAACTACTTTTACTTAACGGATGTGTACCGTTTCAGAGTTCGCACTACTGAATGTTTACCGTCACTTAAGCACGATTTTACTACGTTTGGGAGCCTTTCTATATTGCCGTGACGTCTGCAGCAGTAATCGTAACGAGTATGTGTTGGTCTGTATTAATAATCGTTTGCGATTTATATGCGATGTGTCACCCTCGTCGTTATAATTTTGAAATTCGTTATTAGCAATTAGCGACGGTTATTGCTGGCGTACTCATTAATATTTATTTTTATGCGTAAAAAACATAAATGCAGACATTTAATAATTATAAATTAACTAAATTATACGTCCTATTCCGAGGCACTATACCAGTACCCGTAACTAGAGCGTTTTCCGGGGCAAGATTGTTAGTATCAAGCCCAACCCCCAACCTGGAGGACCAGGTATTTTTATTTCGGGGCGTTCTTCCCCTAGACAGGCTTCTTTCACCTTGGCTGTAGACTTACTGACATAAAGAGAAGTAGAATCCGGTGGGCAAGGCATGTCCAGAGAATGTTAGAGACATTCATTTTGAAAACATTTTTTTTTCTGGGAGACCTGGTGGAAGAAGCAGGAGGGGTCGGCCCAGAAACCGATGTGTGGATGATCTTGAGGACGACCTACGCTGGCTCGGTGTAAGAAGATGGAGACTGAGAGCAGAGGATCGAAATGACTGGAGGCGGTTTGTCCAGATTGACAAGGCTCTCCAAGAGCTGTAGCGCCAATAAAGAAGAAGAAGACGTACGTACAGGAATCTGCAATCATTAGAACCCTTCCCCGGATTTCAAGGATTAGATCTGCCGACGTGTTCTAGCCGGAGTTCAGGCTCCCAGGGGCTCTCTTTCCTTCAAGATAGAGCCATTCCTGCATCATTGTCTCTTGCGTTCTTTTCGATTAACTTTCTGGGTTCGATCGTGCTGTTCTACACTTGAATTTTTTGAAAATATTTGAATACACAAATATACAAATTTCATTTTTTCGTTTTCAACTTGTTCATTATGGATGTTCTTGTATGCTTACTTATATTTTCAATTTTCATATATTGATACTGTGTTGTTCTTACCTAGCGTTAACAAAAGCGATATTAATAATATACTTCGTACGCTTACACGGCCGGAGTCGATGTTGGTAAAATTCATTCCCAGGCTGTTTGGCTGTGGTCCATTGTTTTCACCAAAAACAGAAGTTTCGGTAGTGCCATCGACTGGCATCTTCCTCCTATGGCGCTACAGCCCAAGTCGGGCCCTGGCCTCCACCAATCTCCGCCTCCAATCTACTCTATCCATTGCAACCCTCCTCCAGTTTCTTATCCCCATGTCCCTCGCGTCCTCTGCAACGCCATCTTCCCACCTCTTCCTCGGTCTGCCTCTAGGTCTCGTTCCCTCCCATGTAACCATCCTGCCATCCTCCATTCTCATAACATGCCCGGCCCAACGCAATCTTTGTATTCTTATAAATTTTGAGACTGGTATCTCTTTATATACTTGATATAGTTCATTGTTGTATCTCATTCTCCATGAGCCATTTTCTTTTATTGGGCCTATAATGCGTCTGAGGATTTTCCTTTCAAAGGTGTCTACTATGTCGGCTGTTTTCTGTGTGATTGTCCTTGCCTCACACCCGTAGCATAACACCGGCGTGATGACAGTCCTATATATTTTCATTTTTGTTTCCCTGTGCACATCCCTAGACCTAAATGATGGCAGGAATGCGAAGTATGCCTTGTTAGCCATGGTGGTTCGTCTTTGGGTCTCCGGCTCCTCTGATCCAGTCTTTGCTAGGTTCACTCCGACATACGTGAAATTGTCCACCACTTCAATCGTGTCCTCCTCTATCTCAATGTTTTTATGAACCTGGTCCCTTCTTGTTTGGATAAGCATTTTTGTTTTATCTATAAATGGCTAGCCCAACTTCCTTTGCTTTGTTTTTAAGCTCCAGAAATATTTCTTTAGCTGCCGCGATCTGTCTTGACATGATGTTAATGTCATCTGCATATGCGGCTATCTGTACAGTTTTATTTATTAACAGATTGGAGCTATTTATTGATAAGCCTCTAATTACATATTCCATTGCAATATTAAATAGTGTTGGGGCTAACCCATCTCCTTGCTTTAGTCCTCGTGTGATATTTATGGGTTCAGATAGTTGGCTATCTACTTTTACTTGGGCTTCAGTCTACTGCATGGTCATTTGCGTTAATCTTACCAGCTTGCCTGGTATTCCAAACTCATGCATAATAGTGTAGAGTTTATCTCTATTAATAGAATCATACGCTTGCTTAAAGTCCACAAAAATTTGGTACACATCAATATCACGTTCCCATCCGCATCTTAGTATCTGTTTTACCGAGAAGAGTTGGTCGATTGTAGACCTTCCAGGTCGGAATCCAGCTTGGTATTCTCGTACTATATTTTCTGTGAGGGGTCTCAACCTTTGGTTCAAGATATATGTAAAAACCTTGTAGGAGGTGCACAGCAACGAAATGCCTCTGTAATTTTTACATTGAAGTTTGTCACCTTTTTTATAAATAGGGCATTTATTCCATTCCATGGGCATTTGTTCCGTTTGCCATATGTTCACAATTAAGGAGTGCAGTGCGACTGCCACATCAGTACCTCCAGCTTTAAGCAATTCTGCAGGAATTAAGTCTGTACCTGGTGCCTTGTTGTTCTTGAGGGCACTAACAGCTTCTTCTATTTCCTGAATTGATGGTGGATCAAATTCCATCTCCCCAATGTTTGCATTCCACGGGGTGTGAGCAACAATTTCTCCTCCCTCTATCACACCACCAAGGAGGCCATCGAAGTATTCTCGCCAGATAGTTTAAAATTTCTCTGGGTCACTGACAATTCTATTCTCTCTGTCTCTACATAGTATTGTAGATGGTTTATAACCTTCCCTGAGGTGCTTAAGATATTTATAAGCATTTCTTATTCTTCCATCTGCAAAGTCCTGCTCCATTTTAAGAACCAGCCCGTTTTCAAAAGTTCTTTTCTTTTTTCTACATACTTTATTTGCCAGTCTTCTATTCTCTTCATATTCTTGCTTCCTTTCTCTAGTCCTACACTGAGAATACTTCCTGTGAGCCTCATTCCTCCGTGCAATACTCTCCCTGCATTCCTCATCAAACCAGTCCTCCTACCTCCGTCTCTCCTCTATTCCTAGCACCTCTCTGGCGGTCTCCAGGAGTGCGCACTTAAGGCTCTGCCATTTCTCTTCCACTGTTGCTGCGACTGACCCGTTCAATTTATTCCTCACTTTCCCAGCATATTCCTGTACCTTTTCTGGGTTCTTTAAACTCGCTGTCTTCTGAGTCTGTCCTTCCTATACACAGCCACCCTGCATCTAAACTTTATCTGCACCATATAGTGATCAGAACCAACTGACGCTCCTCTCCGGGTTTTGGCATCAATTATACTTGTAGCTGCTCTTTTATCTATGATCACATGATCTATCTGGTTGACTGTTTTCCCATCTGGGGCTACCCACGTTCCCTTATGAATATCACGGTGTGGGAATTGAGTTGAGCTGATAACCATATTCCTGCTTGTCGATCATTCGAAGTATCGCTAACGTAAGGTGGTGACGTTACGTTCGTGAAGTTACGTAACGTCACCACCTTACGTTAGCGAAACTTCGAATTTTACTCTGATGATGGCATTACCGAAACTTCTGTTTTTGGTGAAAACAATGGACCACGGCCAAAAAGCCGGGGAATTAATTTTAACAACAAAAGCGATGTTGTTCATCAACTTACTGAATAGCTGAAATGCCTTTGTTCCGGTATTGTGGTTCTGACTGGACATTTTCCGTGGAATACTTCCGGCTCAGTTTGTTAATACATATTTTGAGGACATATTTCTTTCCAATTGCAGTCGGGCGTGTGTACACTAAATCCGACGGTACCTTGGAAAATAGCGTGTGTGGGGGGGCCCACTCAAATCTATAGAAATAAGATCGTTTAATTTTTTAATTTTTTTTTAATGTTTCAGATAAGTACTGATTACATAATATTTTGATAAGAAAGAGAAAATCGATGTAAACGCAATAATGTTTTTAACAAAACTTGAAATGTTGTAACAATAAACTTGACACGAACAATGCTTAAATTATTTAATACAGATTAATAATTTCGATGAAAATTCCTCAGAAGAACGGTCGCGCTGATCGGTGTTCAGCGACCCAACGCTGTCCACATCCCAGGTAGCGAAAGACGCTGCTCTATAAATCTCCACCGGCGTCCCGTCTTTGTCAGAGACTTCGAGTCTGTTATTAAAACAAAAGTTAGGAGTTCAGTGGGGATATTGCCGGGCACACAACTGTGGAGCATCAAGCTTAGCATAGAGCTTTGGGTTTCGTCGTTCAGGAAGAAGTCATCCTCTGCGTGTTGAGAAATAGCCGCCGTCGATTGCCCTCTTTTTGCATCAAGACAGACTGGCACCGAAATTCCATTGGTCTGCAACAAACCCTGACCGACAACTCCAAAACCAATTCCTCTTTGTAAAAACAATTGACGCCTTAAAACAGGCCGTAACAGCGTCGTGTTCCGTGGGGCTACACGGGACACGCGTTTACATTTGTGACACATTGAGCAAAAAGATAAAACAAAAATGTAGAAACCTGACGATAGAAATTGAACAGTGGCTTAGAGATGCGCAGTGTACAAACACCTCCTTGCGAGGCTAACAAATTTTCAGTCGTTTCGCACATGCGCACAACAGTCTTGTACGGTGTTTCATAGGCTGCGACAAGACTGGCGAGAACAATGGAAGTATGTGTGTGGCAGAAACAGAGGTAGTAGGTGTACTGTTATCGCGTTGTCTCCCCTCTCTCTTCTCTAGACAACTTAGCTATACTTGTTAGTGGGGGTAATTCATACATTGGGTCGGCGCAGATGATTGTTCAGGAAGCTTCGTCGGGCCTATGACATGACAGTCTTAAAAGAGCGTTGGACTGTGCCAAACCCGCAAAAGAGTTACCCCCCCTCTTTAAAGCATAGTGGAAAGTGTCTAGAGGGGAGAGACAAGGAGATAACCGTTCACCGTCTCTCTCTCTCTCTCTCTCTCTCTCTCTCTCTCTCTCTCTCTCTCTCTCTCACACACACATGTTTCAAATGTTCTCGTTAGTCTTATTCCAGCCGATGTTCACACTATGAAACTCTGTGTAAGACTGTTGTGCGCATGTGCGAAAAGACTGAAAATTTTCTTAGCCTCGCAACGAAATGTTTGTCCACTGCGCATCTCTAAGTGATTGTTCAAAATCTATCGTCAGGTCTATAACAAAACGGTATCGACCTGTTTCCAAATAAATTAAAACCAAAAATATTACAACCCCAAAAGCGACATTTTCCGTGGACAATAGCAAATTCTTTGTTCATGTTTACGCGACAAAAACACACGCGGATGGCGCCCAATTGATAAAATTCGTCGACAAATTTATTTCAAACTACCGAATCCGCTTAACGTAACGAATCGTATCTATTAACAGTGCACTAATAATAATGTAACTTTAATGCGGCAGACGTAATGCCTGCCTTCGAACGGAATCGGTTAAATTAATAATTGTTTTATAGGATACGCGTTGCGTGTGAATCCGCTTCTACGTACATTATTATGATTAACTATAAAACTGTGGACATTATCTGCAGTTTATGTGACGCGTGTCCATTGCCGCAATACGCAAGCAGTCTTCTTCTTCTTCTTCTTCTTCTTCTTCTTCTTCTTCTTCTTCTTCTTCTTCTTCTTCTTCTTCTTCTTCTTCTTCTTCTTCTTCTTCTTCTCCTTCTTCTTTGTTGCTCGCATGTCGTGATCTGTTGTATCTATAGGCCTAGAGCCGTTAATCTTCTTTACCAGTCCCGTAACTAGAGTAAGTTTCAAGACGCGGACTCCTTTCGATTTCAACAAATTGTCATGCAAAAGTGTTGTGTAATGACCAAATACTTTCCATATAGGCCTATCTGTCTGAATCTACTAACCTGTTTATACCAACAGCCGGCTCGGGGAAAGAACCCTAACGGGCCGAAAACATTTTTCCTCACACTCGCACTGAACTCTTGAGCCAATTTGTAATCGGTGAATTGTAAAATAAAACTATTCATAGACCTTGGATGCTATGGTCTGCGGACACCTATTGGGTTTTTTTCATGGTAACAATGTACAGTACGATGGCCTTTATGCTGTACCAACACAATGAACCTTTTATTCTTTGAACAATACCCACCAAACTTCTGGAATCCCTGAACCCGCCTCCTAAGGCCAATATTGCTAATATTACCTGCGGCTTGCCGACACTGACGGACGTTGTGCAGTGTATGGCAGACACAACAGAATTTCCCCCACAGTCAGCACCTGCTTTGCCGAATCGGCAGGACGAGGGCACCCGCGAGGTTGTAGCTCCCCTTCGTTTCGGCCGCCGCGCCGCCTCCGGGCGATCGAACCTCTTGTCCCTGCCAGCGCGTCTCTACGTTGCCTGCGTCTCATGGAGTCGCGCCCCCGGTGTGGCATTCGGCTGGAGCATAAAAATCAGCGATGCCCGCACGACGTACATGCTTTCATGTACTCGTGGACCGTACCTTAACACCTTGTGCCGAGCAAACGACCGCGCTGAACTGTTTGCACCTGGCGTTCATCAGGGCGCAAGACGCCCCGTGCATATTCTGCCTCTCTTTCTGAACCTTTTGTGTTAACAGAATAGTTTCATACTTCAACTCACCGACAGAAATAAATAAAATGTGATTAGTTATTATAATGTTAAATACATAAGTATATAAATATACGACAAAATGAAGTAGGTAGGCCCCCTATACGTTGTTCATCTGCCTCCTGTTCTCCATGCCTCTCTACTGCTGACCGTTCTAAAAACTTCCTGCAGTGAGACAACCAAACACTGAAATTGAAACTACCGACTAAGAAGCGTCAACCTTTAAACGTGTAAACATCCTCTTGTCGATACGCTCTTCGACACTCATTGCGAGTTTCCTCCTGTTTCAATGTTTCAGCCGATTAATTCTACACGTGACTCCCGTCTGCTTATAGATTCCGTCTGCCGTCAGTTCAATATTAACTCGGTCGACAAACATCTCGTACACTCCCTAACGAGGTACTGCTGCCCTCCACCAAGAAATGTGTAGGCTTTCCGGTCTAGATCCGGACTGTCAACATTGTCAACAGAATCGCCTCTCGTTGGTTGTGGCTTTTAACTGAGCTGGAGAGAGGCTAAGGGCTCCGTTGAGAGCTACCGTCACTTCGTCCAACCCGGTGCCCAGTCAACCCCGACCCCCGGTCTACGCAAAAGCGAAGCACCCAGCTTCAAAATTGGCTAAGAGATGCCCACATACGGAGCTCTGCACAGAGTTAAGCTGTCCATGGCGAAATCGGTCTGTGTATTTCTGGATTTTTACGTGCCATTGATATAACTGGACCCAATACTAATTTAGAAAAGTGGCACTACCTTTGTCGGTGGGTGTGTCGGTTTCAAGTTGCGATGCAAATCCATACGGCGCTATCATTTGGACTCAGGTCACCAGCATCTTATGGAGCTGGTATGGTTATACACCATAACCGTCATTGCACTGTCCCCACAGAAGACATGTCACATCCATTCCAATATTGTTGGAAAGCTGACGACTTTCTCAGTGTGACCCTGGAGATTGCTCTTCATATTTTTCCCCTTAAGAATAGGACCTCTTTCTGCACACAATGCCTGCTGATGTCAATACTTAATCTTGTAAAGCGACCCGTCCTCCAGGCAGTGGCGGCTCCAGCATTTCAAAGGTGGGGTGGCCGAGGTTGAGCCAGACTGATACCTGGTTGGGTCACTTTGTAAGAACTTCTTGCATGCATATAAGTTCATAAATAGAATTAAAAACTATACCACATGTTTCTGCAACAAGAATGTGTGGCTTATACACTGTAACTACGCATGGTATATTATTAGAGCATATTTACTTTAGTGTATCATTTGCATGCACATATCTTTTTCAGTCTTGTCATAATAGTACATAAAAGAACTTGTCTTGTCATAATAGAACTATAAAAATGTCATAATAGTACAAACACAGAATGCATTAAAAAACATACTAATTACACTTGTATTCAATATAATCAGTTTTATTAAAAACGTTAATTCTTCTATTATTATGACTGACGGCAATATTATCTATTACTAGTAGAGAAAGTTTCAGTAGCGTGGCGTCCATGTAATCGCTGTTGCCGGCGGCAGCAGTACTGGAAATAAGAGAAAATAATATTAATTATATCACAGAATAAATATTTTAGTTAGTGAATAATTTTAAATCCGAACAATATTAGTAGGGAAATTGAAGAAATAGTCCAGTCGCCAGAGATTTTGACTTGATAAAAAATTGGGGCAAAGCAATATTTGGTGCACGTGTTAAATAAACGTTAATAATTAATATAAAAAAATCTTTGCATGTTTACCTTTCTAGGGTTTTCTGAAAATGGTCTGGAAAAATCGTAAAGACAGATTTTCTTAAAGCACTCCGTAAATATGTACAGTTGGAAGAAATAAAAAGGTGTATATTGAAGAGCAAACAATTTCCTTCAGAAAGTCCCCTTACATATTTTTACGTTAATGGAACTGTTTTCCTGAAAATTGGTAATGATGAGCGCTGCGTTTTAAAAAGAGCGTTTGCCCCCGATCTTGCGTAATTCGCTAAATTAGCCAGGCGCGTCTATTCAAAAATATCATAACTTTCTTTAATCTAAGCATAGCCAGTTAAATAAAGGCTAGTTTTGAAGGGGAACAGTATAGCTTTCAAAATTTGTTGATTTTTACATAAATATTTTATTTGAACATAAAGAATATAGTGTATAAATATTTACTGTAGATACAAAAAGAAGTGGAACCACAAAATTACAAGTACTATACAATAAAATTTAAAAAAATAGTAGTTCTTTACTAATTTACCTTTAAAAGAGATAAACTTTTTATTTTATAATAATGAAAACTACTTTTGAAGTTGTTATTTAAAAAAAAACACCTTTTCAAAAGTGAGTATTTCGACGTATTTTAAATTTACTCTAAAATTCAGAGTTTATCTGCCTTTATTAATCTTAAAAATAGAGATATCGAAATACAAAAAATTGTATTTGAAAGCTGCAAGTGTTCTGCATCAAAAACTATACTCATGAAAATTAAAATCATTTTCGAAATTAAAAAAAATAAATAAAAATTGTGTATACTAAAAAAAGGTGCCTCCTTTGCGTTACATACATGTATCTTTTAAGTGGGTTTATTTGAGTACTTGAAATTAACGTTACAGCTACTACAATACTAAATCTATTTATTCATGTTATTTCTCTTACCTGATTATACCTATACTCTAAAAACAAGACCCTAGAAAACAGGTAAAATTTTTAAACGGCGCGGCGTTCTATTCCCCTCGAGTGTGTAACTGTAAATGTAGCTGCGCGCGCAACACCCATTGTTGTGGTGTGCCATACGAACATCTGCTATACAAGAACGGAGCAGTAACGCAGTTGATATTTCTTCAAAGGTTATAATCAAAACATTACAAATATTTTTGTTTTTATCATATAAAACAGGTAAAAAAATTGCAGTTTAAAGTTTTTATTTACACTTTTTATACATGCTAATATTTATTTATTTGTGAGCACGTGTAGTGGAGTCAAAATAAAAATCAAATGTGAATTATTTTGGGAGTCGATTTTTTGTGTGCTAAATTGGTTAATGGGATCAAGTTGAGCTAATAGTTAAGTTTTGTGTAAAAACAACCCGTTTATTTTTTTATTAACAATTTAAGTTGCAAAATAGCGTTTTTATAAATATCTTTGGACCTAACAAGCCGATTTTAATGTGAATTTTTTTTCAGTATTCTATAATAAATTAAGAACATTTCTAGCCTTAATACGGAAGTCGATGTTATTATTATTGTTAATAAATAAATAAAGTGGCGATGGCGTTTATAAACAAATTGCTGTTGTTTTAACACAAATTAATGAAAGTTGATAAAACTTGAGGGAAAGGTAACCTTTGTGGAGTACTATAAACCCCAAAAATTTCATATTGAAATGTCGAATATTACCTAAAAAAAATCGCAATTCACAAAAAAACTTTGAGTGCTCATAAAGTACGGCAAGATTGTGGCACAAAGGTGTACGACGGCTTAAATTAAAGCTTATTAAAAATACTTTCGGGTGGTTAATTAACAAAATTTGTTGGCCTTTCTGACACCATTTTTTGACCATTTAAAAAAATTAAACCTAGACATGGATAGCCTCAAGAAAAGATGAAAATGAAGAAAAAAGAAAAATCTTAAAATATGCAGCAGCAATTATTCGAAACGATGTTAATCTGAAGAAAAATAATACAGAATTTTATCCTCCAAGTGATAATATATTCCAAAATATTAATGAGAATATCCCAGAATCCCTTCAGTTTCTGATAGAAGAAATAATTTTAAAAAATAAAAAAGGTGATATTAGTTCATATGAAACAAAATGCACAGCAATTACTCATTCAATTATGAGTTGCATAAGACCTAGAACCTTTCTATCACCATTGCAAGTTGGTCTGTCTGTAATGTTGTACAGGAAATTTGCTTCAAAACGAATTATAGATATATTGTCGCATCTGGGAGTGTGTTCATCATACAAAGAAACAACACTTTATGAGGATAGTGTATTGCTTAGTCCACGTTCTCCATTTAGATCTGGTTGTTTTGCACAATTGGCATTTGACAATTCAGATATTAACATCAATACTATAGACGGGAAAAATACTTTTCATAGTATGGGAGGTATTATGATTGTAAGTCCCAGAGATTGTTATTATAACAAAGTTCCCTTAAAACGATTGACAGTTAAGCCTACTGCAAAAGAAATTAGCAAAATTGACAAAATACCATTCCAAATTTTTGAAAATATTAATACACATGCACTCCAAAACATTGTTTTTGAAAAAGTAGATAACCCGAGTTTTAATAATATAGATTTTTCTAATGCTGACTTGCTTTGGATTTATGGAGTGACCAAACCAGGCATTACTGGCTGGAATGCCTTTATGTCCAAGCTTTTGGAAAATATGACGTATACATTATCTAGAATTGTTTGCTTGCCTTTTGTACACTCTCCTCCAACTGAAATACAATATACACCGTTTTAAAATACGCTGTAAAACTAGTGAAAACTTAAATCTATTTAATTGTTTTGTTACTTTCGATCAACCTTTGTATCAGAAAGCGTTTAAAATGGTCCAATCCTCACCTGATGATGATATACATAATGTAATTGTTCGAATTGGAGGATTTCATCTGCTTATGTATTTTCTTGGTTCAATCGGTTATGTGATGGCAGGAAGCGGTTTAAAAGAAGCATTAAGCTGTTACTATGCGCCAGGAACTGTAGATAAGATGTTAGATGGCCATGCTTATGCTAGAGCAGTACGAGGACACACATTAATTTGGATAGTTTTGTGTAAAAAGATTATTGAGGAAATGAATCTTTCAGAAGTTGAATATTCAAATATGAAATCTTTACTACAAGAATTTTTAGATGACAATCTTACTTACAAAGAAGCACAAGATCATAATTTTTTTAACATCCTAAATGGTAAATTTCTAGAAAAAATTATTGAAATTGAGGAACGCGGTAAAACTGCAAAATTATGGATACAATACATACGAATGATCTCTATTGCAAAAGCATTTGCGCGCTCTGAAAAAATGGGTAATATAAAAATTCAATTACAAGTTATTCAGCAAATGTTGCCATAGTTTTATGCGACTGGACATTTTCATTATACGAAATCAGCCTTATTATATGTACAATATATGAACCAATTTATAAAAGAATCTGAAAAACTTTTCACCTCAATGCAAAACCAAAATGTAATTCCAGAAACTACCGCTTTAAAAATTAAAGAACTTCAAAATTTTATAAATAACAGATTTTGTACTGTAAGACGAACTGAGAAATTCTGGTCAGGAACTCATACTGATATGACAATCGAACAGGACTTAATGAGAGTCATGAAAGTTGATGGTGGTATGATTGGACGGGGAGTAACTACCAGTACTGCAAATAAATGGATTTTAGCGATGCCATATACACATGATATCTGCGAAGAAGTAGAAAATTTTTGTGGTATACAATTTTCTACTTCCGATCAGCATGTAGATGCTAGAGATTCTCGAATAAAACGAGATACTGAAGATATTCTCAAAATAAAATCCTGGTTTGATTGTCACGAGACATTTCCTTATCAAGATTCAATAATGTCTATATCTACTGGAGTTACTGGCGGTAATAATATTAACTGTCATAATGCTTTTGAGGTTGGAAAAGCAGGGTTAGAAGAAATTGCTGGTACAAACTTCCATAAAGTTTCGTTTAAACGAAAAAATAGAGTACTGTCATTAAAAAGTGTTAATAGTAGTCTGAAAATTCAAGAGGAAATTGTCCCTATAGATCCAATGTTTATATTTCAACGCATTTGTGTAGCAAGAAAAAGTGACGACGAATTAAAAGATTACATGCGTTGTGAACTTGCACCGTACCCAACATTTATGTTTTACGAAGGTGTATTTCGGAAAACAGATAAGTCTAAACTATATGATATGTTTGAAGTGGACCGCACTGAGATTAACCTTGAAGATTGCATTTACGTCATTGATGGTGGTATGTTACTGCATAGATTAGTATGGTCAAAAAATGACAAGTTCAAATGTATTTTTCAAAGATACGTAAATTATGTCAAGAGACACTTTGGATCAAAAGTTACTGTAGTTTTTGATGGCTATACAAACAATTCTAACAGCATCAAAGCTATGGAGCGTTATCGCCGTACCAATCAAAATTCCTCTTTAGATATTTTATTCTATGAAGATATGTGTGTCACAGTGACCCAAGAACAATTTCTTTCGAATAAAACTAATAAAACTCGATTTATTGAAATTCTAACGAGATATTTGGAAGAAGAAAGCTAACGTTAAACAAGCTGACGATGATGCAGACTTATTAATTGTGAAAACAGCCTTAGAATTATATGATAAATTATATGCACGTCAAATTGTTACTTATATTGAAATTCCCTTTAATTTGATACCCCACGTGCGGTATTTTCATATTTTCCATTTTTGACATCACCCCTCCGCCAATTCCACTAATTTATTGAGCCCAAAATTTTTAAAAACCAAAATTTTTAATAGTGCGTATATGCATGTCACATATGATATTTCATATTTTCCATTTTTGACACCCCTCCATTACAACCCATTTATTGAGCCCCAGGGCCCAAATGTATTCAATAGTACGTATATGCATGTAAAATTGTTACTTGCATTGAAATTCCCTTTAATTTGATACCCCACAGTATTTTCATATTTCATATTTTTCATTTTTGACATCCCCCCGGGCCCAAAACACCTATCTTATGTTGGTTCTCCCATTGCGTAAAAAATTTGTGCCAAGTTTGGTGGAAATCGGTCCAGTTTCATATTTTCCATTTTTGACCTCCCCCAAAACCACCCATTTATTGAGCCCCAGGGCCCAAGCATTTTCAATAGTGCTTATATGCATGAAAAATTGTTACTTGCATTGAAATCCCCTTTAATTTGATACCCTACATGCGGTATTTTCATATTTTCCATTTTTGACATCCCCCAGGGCCCAAAACACCTATCTTATGTTGGTTCTCCCGTTGCATAAAATATTTGTGCTAAGTTTTGTTGAAATCGGTCCAGTGGTTTAGTAGGAGGTGTGAAATATAAATACACACAATGACTTTTATGTACGTATATTAAGATACACATATTTAATAATATTATTCAACAGAGGAAGATTTGTTAAAATTGACCATTCCGTTTATCGATTTAATACTCCTAACGATGAAATAATAACAAAATCGTTATTTTGATTTTATTACTATTAAAATTTGAACTATTTTAAACAAAAAGAACGAAGACTTTATCATGATCCAATGGTTTATTTAGTAGTAAGAAAAGAAATTCACGGAATGTAAACGTTTTTATCGATTTTACCGCGCGCTGCCCTTAAATAAGGTTTTTTTTTAAAGCCTGACCTTATAAACATGCAAAGATGATTTTAAACCGATATTTAGACCTTTTTCAATAACTATACCAAATATCACTTTGCCTCAATTTTTTACGAAATTTTACCATTATTTTTACTCTGGCGACTGGACTAAAAAGCGTAGCATTGCTTTCGAACTGCTGGCCACTTGCACCGTCTTGTGTTGCCGGCTCAGACATCGGCAATGTTTTACTGCGTACTGTCATTGACCTCATAGTAGTTGTCACTGTACAAACTGCGGAGGAGGGACATTAGTCTACCTAATGCGTTTCCGTTGTATAAACCGGCAAAACTCTAAGTTAGTAGCTATGTTCGTTTTCGGAACTGACGGGCAGTAGATACTGCGTACTATTTGTGTTTTGTCCGTTTAGTCATGTGTCCTTAAATAGGTTTCTGATCTTCTGAAGCACAGAAATTACCTCTCATAGGATACAGTTGACACAGGAATAGTAATGACCAACTTGTACATTTTGTGCAACAGAAACGACAGTGTAGCACAAGCGGCTCGAGCTGTTTCTGTTCCGAGCATGGGGAAGTCATCTACTGTGTGGCAGGTTAAGGGATCACAGGAGAATAGGATGGCTGATTCATTCGGAGTTCGTATGAAGAATGCCTATGAAAAGAATGTCAAGTTGCGTCCGAGGCCAGTGCGTTCTCCTTGGCCGGATTAAAGCTATGGGGGGGGCCAGGGGCTGTTTAAGAGCAGGGGGCCATTTTTGAAATTTTCGCGTTTTCCACAATACTTTACTTTATTCAGACGATCATTTCATAAATATAATAAATAAAATATTATTCTTAATCCGAATTTTTACTTACATATTTTTTTATTTATTTTATACTGTATAAATAGATGCTGAAACTGTTTACTATTATTTAATTTCGCAGATCTTTTTACATAATCAACAGTACAAATAAATTAGAGAATTTCAAAATAATGTAATTGAAATATTTCTTTCTGCTTTTCTTTTCGACAAACTCTACTATCAAATCATCCAAAACCAATGTTTTTAATAATTCTGTTTTAATAGTTAATCTTGCTAAATTAGTTAAGCGCCTATCAAGCACTGTTGATCGGTACATGTTCTTGATTCTTTTAAGAGTAGAAAATGATCTCTCAGCCTCGCAGTTCGCTATAGGAATAGTGAGAAACAATATATAAATATTTGGAAATGTTGAGCTTAAACTTTATTGCTTTGGCTTTTACCATAACCTTATGTACCTAAACATGTCCCCAAGTTTCATTTAAATCCGTGATCCGCACTTCAGGTACTCTCCTTGTCAGTGCGGTTTTTAATATTTCGCTTCCTCGGAAAAATGTTATTAATTTGTTCGAAAATGAGAATTTTTAAATGGTCAGGCATGGGACCCCCGACAAGTGGGGCCTGGGGCTTTAGTCCCCCCTTAATCCGGCACCGGCGTTATCTGTATCGTTTAGCTGAAGGATATGTTGGAAGGAGGATTACCAGCCTTTGGGAATAAATTTGTTTCCAGGAATCGGATGAAACCCTCCACTGAAGGAACACGGAGGCTTCGATGTAGAATTCCTTTTGACATACCACGAGGTCTCGGAGAGGAATGCTGCGCTTGTTGGTGGCCGACAGGAGAGGCCTCTGTTGAGGACCACCAACCGGCTGTCTGAAATTTTTACGCAGACAGCCAGCCGGCTGTTGCACGAAAGCATGGGAAAAATTTTGGCTCTGACGCCTCGAGCCTTTTGGGGGTTTTCGAGGTGTCAGTCAAAAAGGTCGTTGAAGTCGAGGTGCCTGTCTAGCAGAATGCCCATTATTCATCCACTGGGTTGGCATAAGCGTAAACCAGACCGCTTCCTACTAGATTGTGTTGCGTCACCAATGCAGAACGTTAGCTGACGTCGCATCACTACGTTCACGTCCCGCTGTATTGGAACATTGCGTCGTCAGCGAGGAGGGACAACATGACTCCGAGATACACTGGCAGGTTGTTGGTACTAAAGTGAGTACGAAAACTATTTAATTTCGAAAACAGAGCGTATTACATAATCTTATTATGACCACAAACGCAAATCAAACTGATGCGTTACTTCAGTAATGAGAACACTATACGCTTACCTATTGCTTCACTACAGCCTCGGTTACATTCTTATAGTTATAAAACTGCTTAGCATCATACAATATTTTAGTAAATATGGTTTTATTCTTGGATTTTGTTGTCCATGACATGTCTTTTGATTAACTAATTATAAGTATAATACTACTGACTCGGACACTAAGTTTTTTTTGGTAAAAATTTTACATAGCCTGAACCAGTTTTCGCTTATTACAAGCTTCGTCAGAGGTTGCCACCGTGTCAGTAGTATTATACTCATAAATGGTTTTTATTGTGACATTAAATTCTTAGCAGTTTAAAATTTCTGTCCGTAAAACATTTCCACTGTCTACATTGACCTTTATTACTACATTATGTACTGTACCCGCTATAATCTGGGAGGTAGAGGATGGCCGCCCATGCCTCCAGGTGCTTCACACTGCACCACTTTAGTGAAACTGCCTTGCTTGAGAATTTCACCTCAGAAGGAGAATGAGTAAAGAAAAGATGAAGCAACACTCTAGTCCTAGCCGTCTATTACCTAATAGCATCAGGGCTCCCAGCCGAGAGAGACTCAGTAGGTACAAGTAAGTGAAAACGATGCCATTCTAGAATGACAGACGTCAAAGAATAGCTGTGGCAGCTACTAAAATTATATAATGTAAACTGATTACGTTCTCTTTAATACTGTTTATCTTCTTCTTAGCCTAGGCCAGTTTCATCGGTTATTTCTATAAAATCTTAAAAGGCTTTCATTAATTTTTAAGTTGGTGAGCCTCCCTGCTCCATTTTCAGAAATTGAGATATGTCTGATTATTTGATCTTTTCTGTTAATGTCTTGTGTAGTATCTATTATAATAGAGAAAACCTTAGCAGATCCGATCTATTTCCAAGTAGGTAATATTTTCAACTTTTTTAGATAAAACCTGATCGAGTTCATATTGAATTTTGGGACTCATAAATTAATCCCTGTTCTTCGAAGCACTGATTATCTCTTGTAACAATGGATCGTATTTACTCAAAAGATCAATAAATGCCAAAACGTTTCTCACTATTGGGCTGGCCTGTCTTCTCTTTGTGGCCTCTAAAAGCTAAATTTGAAGCTGCCAATGTCAGAGTAACATTTATAACGCGATCCAGTACTTTGGCCCATTTCGTTTTAGGCCATTTAGTTCTTCTTTTTATTGTTTTCTTGTTTCTGTTCTTTTAGATGTCCCAACCACCTTAACCCTTGCTATTCTATCTCATCTGTTATCATCTGATGCATATTCACATTTTCTTTTAGGCTCCTCAGATCTGTTTCGATGTTTTGGTTTCTTCTTCTTCTTCTTCTTCTTCTTCTTCTTCTTCTTCTTCTTCTTCTTCTTCTTCTTCTTCTTCTTCTTCTTTTCTTTTGAATACAAGTCTATGGCTTGCCCATTATACCAGATGAAAAATTTCTTTCTGTGTTTTCCTGGATCAGCTGAGTCTCCTTTTCCTGTCATTTTCCTTTATATATCCATTCTCTTCTTATATTCTACTTACTATCCAGTTTAAAATGTTCCTTTGCATCTTTCTCTGATATCCCCAATCCTTTCTCAATTCTACATGGTCTTCCAGGACCTACATTTCTGATACTTCTGTTATCAGTTTTCTCTTACTTCTCATCGCTGCAGCATATGTTACTGGTGTCAGGGGCAGATCCAGCAACCAAATGAGTCAAGATACAAATACAGTTTGTTATCATCAACAATAAATTTATTGATATCCAAGTATAAAATCATATCTGTGTTTGTCATTTCATTATTCTCATAATAATATTCACTTAGTTTACAATTCACAATACTCACTTATGGCGTTATTAATAGGGTCGGATTAGAAGTGTGTGGTGCCCGATGCTGCCATCTGACTGATGCCCCCCCCCCGATTCTAAATTCAACCTTTATCCATTATTTATACTGATAAATGGCATACACAATTTCAATCAAAAGTTAAAAATTATTTTATTGAAGTCTCAAATTGCAACAAATATTTAGCTAGTGATTACAATGAACATAGAAAATACTAATTGATCCATTTTTTTTCTAGATTCTGCCTTAACGAAGTCTTATATAATTTCTTCTAAATTGAGAGTATTTCGCTTTCAATATTCAACCTTGCTAACAAAGATAACTCTCATCTCCCATACTTGAACTTAACATATCTTTAATCGTTTTAATGCAGAAAATGCTCTTTCAGATTCCCAGTTAGCTATTGGAATCGTGAAAAGCAGGTGATAAGCAATGTATAAATTCGGAAATACATCACTCATTTTACAATCAATAATCCAGATTAATATTTTAAGTGGCCAAACTGTAGTATCATGGAATCTATCATCTTCATTCAAACGATTTGAAAAAAAAAACCTCTTTCTTGCAATTTTACTTGTGGCAGAAAGTGCTCAGTTGTATTAGAAAATCGTCAAAAAAAGTACACACATCTTTTTGTGATTTTGGATTGAGGACATTTTTTTCCAGATTTATTATCTTCAAAAGGTTTTTGCGATTTAGGGCTGGATGGTGTCCCCTCTGACAGCTGAGGTCCTGATGCCCAGTCCTGCAGCATACGCTAGTGTTATGGATAATCCGCCACTGATTATTAAGAGTCTCAAACACAACTGAAGGATCAAGGTTTACTATCGACTCTAGTAAAAGTACTGGCAACCCTCAAAATATCAAGCACATCAGTAGAAAATATAGTTCTCATATACTGAATGATATGGCCAGACCAGGTAATGGGATGTAGACAGAAATCCTGTAATAATGTTCTGGGACTTTTAGGGATGTGTAGTTTTACATCCGATTCAACAATTGAATTACGGATTAGACCTACTAATTTTCCAAACAAATAAGCATTCTAATTTGTATAAATATTAAGATCAGTGATGATTTTGTGAAACAGTAACTACTGCCCACATTGACTTTATATTTTGATACCTTCTTGTTTCTTGTTCCGTGAATATTTACTTTAAAAAAATTCATTTTAAGTGAATATTTGGGGGGGATTTACCCCAATTTTACCACTCTGTGGACCTCCATCTGGTTGGTTTTATTACTGATTTATATATTCTTCCTTATCCTGTCTTAGGTGTTTGTTGTGCCAAACATGGCATGTCAACAACCCAGCTAGTCTATCAGCTTCAGTAATTTGATCTTTAACCTCTTTGTTGGTTGCTTCACCACTTGCCAATATCAACACCTACGTATTTAACTTCCACGACTTGTTCTATGATCTTTACTGTTTACTGATAATTTGCATCGTGTGGGGTATGGGGATAATATAGATTTAAATTTCTCAGAGGATATGTTGTGAGCGAAACTTCAAGATCTTCTATTAAACTATATCAGAAAGATTCATTATATTTGGTCTCCAGTCGCAGTGAAATTGAAATTAATAAATACCTTTTTCTTTATCCGTGCTGCGACTACGACATGTTTCGGGAACACGTTCCCATCATCAGGTAAAATTGTTTTTTCTTCTAGTTCATAACGAACGTGTCAAGAATATAACAATTAAAACACATCAACACATAAACACATAACACAATGAGTATGATAGAACTCAGTCCACGTAACAGTGCGCACTGCCGTACTATAACTGACCGCGTAATCAAACTATATATTCGGCTGGTGTACACACGCGTTATCACTCTTCAATACAGTATCATATAAACAGTGAGATTTAAATGTTAACTGATCATTAAGCAGTAGGTTTGGTTGAAATAAAAACGCTTTATATATTTCATATTCTTCCATGGCATCCATGTATCGGCTCTTACTGCATATATGTATGGGCGTAAAGTTATCTGTGAAACCACTATAACTGTGATTGCTGTTTACCAGATGCAAAGCAAATTTGGATTTGATTGACTTATGTTCTTTTTTGGCAAATGTTCTTTATATATGTCTTTAAATTTCCTGCCCGTTTGTCCTATGTAGAATTTATCACATTCACTACACTGGATTCTATATATACCAGAACTGTTTTCGGTTGTTTTTTGTGTTCGAGGTTTTAATATGTTCAATATGTTATTGGTAGTTTTGAAGGACACGATGATGTCTAATTTTCTTAATTCATTTTTTATTATATTAGGAATCACATTAGTATATTCAACTGAAATATAATGGTTCTTTTAACCATCTAATTTTAATTTTCTTTCCATTTTATTTCTATGTTTGTGTATTAAGTTATCTATTATATCACTTTTATATCCATTATTGACAGCTATATGTTTAATAATATTTACTTCATCTTGAAAATCTTCCTGGTTCATAGGTATAGTTAAAAGTCTATTTACGAAAGCATTAAAAGAGGCCATTTTCTGTGTATATGGGTGGAATGAATCAGCATGGACAGTTATATCCGTGGTAGTGGGTTTCCTGTATATTTTATATGTGATACAATCAGCGTTTCTTCGAACAGAAAGGTCTAAAAAGTTTAGGCAATTTTCATTTTCTACTTCCATGGTGAATTTTATGTTGTTATTTATGTTGTTCATGTATTTGAGTAACATGTCCATTTGTCTACAAGTGCCATTAAAAATCATGAACGTATCGTCAACAAATATCGCGTGTATGAGATAATTTTATCGTGGTAACTGTTACAGTTAGATAGTAGGAAATTATTTTCATAAAAGTTAAGGTATATATCTGCCAGTAATCCACTTAAAGGAGACCCCATGGCTAACCCTTCTCCTTGTTTAAAAAACTTGCCGTCAAATGTAAAATAATTTTGTTTCAACACTATTCATAATATCAAGATTAATTCGTTAATTTCCTGTTGATTTAATATTGCCGTATTAAGTAAATTGTTTTGGAGAATCTCTATTGTTTCTTGTATAGGTATATTTGTGTATAAATTGACAATATCAAAAGAAACCAGCTTATAACTCGGTAATAAGTCGATGGAATTAATTTTGTTTATGAAATCTTTATTGTTCTTGATACTATGATTATTCTCTAGCTTTATACTGTTTTTTATTATATGTTGAAGTTTTTTTGCGATTTTGTACCCAGGTGCCGACGTGTAGTTAACTAAGGGACGTATTGGCATGTTGTCCTTATGTATTTTTGGTCACTGCGACTGGAGACCAAATATAATGAATCTTGAAGCCGGTCAGGCAAACCTGGTCTATAAATATAAGAACGTTAAGATGAAAATAATTAAGACTAGTCTCAACATTAAATTCATTAAGAAATGTTTACACAACAACATAACACCAAATTTTTCCAAAATTAATATTCAAAATAAGTCATTAGCAGCGGTTAAAACTAAATCAATCATAGTATCAAGAACAATAAAGATTTCATAAACAAAATTAATTCCATCGACTTATTACCGAGTTATAAGCTGGTTTCTTTTGATATTGTCAATTTATACACAAATATACCTATACAAGAAACAATAGAGATTCTCCAAAACAATTTACTTAATACGGCAATATTAAATCAACAGGAAATTAACGAATTAATCTTGATATTATGAATAGTGTTGAAACAAAATTATTTTACATTTGACGGCAAGTTTTTTAAACAAGGAGAAGGGTTAGCCATGGGGTCTCCTTTAAGTGGATTACTGGCAGATATATACCTTAACTTTTATGAAAATAATTATCTACTATCTAACTGTAACAGTTACCACGATAAAATTATCTCATACACGCGATATGTTGACGATACGTTCATGGTTTTTAATGGCACTTATAGACAAATGGACATGTTACTCAAATACATGAACAACATAAATAACAACATAAAATTCACCATGGAAGTAGAAAATGAAAATTGCCTAAACTTTTTAGACCTTTCTGTTCGAAGAAACGCTGATTGTATCACATATAAAATATACAGGAAACCCACTACCACGGATATAACTGTCCATGCTGATTCATTCCACCCATATACACAGAAAATGGCCTCTTTTAATGCTTTCGTAAATAGACTTTTAACTATACCTATGAACCAGGAAGATTTTCAAGATGAAGTAAATATTATTAAACATATAGCTGTCAATAATGGATATAAAAGTGATATAATAGATAACTTAATACGCAAACGTAGGAATAAAATGGAAAGAAAATTAAAATTAGATGGTAAAAAGAACCATTATATTTCAGTTGAATATACTAATGTGATTCCTAATATAATAAAAAATGAATTAAGAAAATTAGACATCATCGTGTCCTTCAAAACTACCAATAACATATTGAACATATTAAAACCTCGAACACAAAAAACAACCGAAAACAGTTCTGGTATATATAGAATCCAGTGTAGTGAATGTGATAAATTCTACATAGGACAAACGGGCAGGAAATTTAAAGACATATATAAAGAACATTTGCCAAAAAAGAACATAAGTCAATCAAATCCAAATTTGCTTTGCATCTGGTAAACAGCAATCACAGTTATAGTGGTTTCACAGATAACTTTACGCCCATACATATATGCAGTAAGAGCCGATACATGGATGCCATGGAAGAATATGAAATATATAAAGCGTTTTTATTTCAACCAAACCTACTGCTTAATGATCAATTAACATTTAAATCTCACTGTTTATATGATACTGTATTGAAGAGTGATAACGCATGTGTACACCAGCCGAATATATAGTTTGATTACGCGGTCAGTTATAGTACGGCAGTGCGCACTGTTACGTGGACTGAGTTCTATCATACTCATTGTGTTATGTGTTTATGTGTTGATGTGTTTTAATTATTATATTCTTGACACGTTCGTTATGAACTAGAAGAAAAAACAATTTTACCTGATGATGGGAACGTGTTCCCGAAACATTTCGTAAGACATCAAAGACGTAGTCGCAGCACGGATAAAGAAAAAGGTATTTATTAATTTATATCAGAAAGGTTTGATCAGACTATTACCATCATTCAAATTATTTACTTACACAATGTTTTGACCACTAAAAAATCTGTGGTTGTCTTCAGATGTACCTGTGAATTAAGCTAATACATTATATACAAAGTTAGGCTACCTGAGATTCATTAACTGACAAGTATGAACTGTCAAAAGAATAAAGGTTGTTAATAACCACCACCAGCCTACGAAGGTAAACAGTTAAACATAACTATAGAAAAAAAAAACGTGTAAAAAGAAACACTGCTAACCCTGTAAGTCTGCTGGACAGAAGCCAGAACTGGGAAGCACAACACTGATGTAAGTTCACTCATCAGTGGTGTTCATTGTTTGAACTTATGTCAGTGTTGTGCTTCGCAGTCTGGCTTCTGCCCAGCAGATTTACAGGGTAAGTAGCATTTCTTTCTATACATTTTTTCTATAGTTGTGTTAAACTTTGTAGATTGTTTGACTTTGGTGATGGTTTTTAACAACATTTATTCTTTTGATGGTTCATGCTCAGGGGCAGATTAGAAGTGCATGGTGCCCTATGCTATCATCAGGCTGGTGCCCCGCCCCACGATTCAAAATCCAACCTCATATCCACTATTTACACTGATAAATGACATATACAATTTTGAAAGTTAACAATTATTTGATTAAACACTCAAATTACACAAATTACAACAAATGTTTAGCTAAATAGTCATTAAATTGAGCATAGTAGTACTTAAGCTTAGAAAATACTAATCAATCCAGTTTTTTCTTGATTTTGCCTTAACGGAGACTTGTATAATTTCTTCTAAATCGAGCAACTGAAGTATCTCGCTTTCAATATTCAACCTTGTTAACGAAGATAATCTCGCATCTCCCGTAGTTGAACTCAACATATCTTTAATGCATTTTAATATAGAAAATGATCTTTAAGATTTGCAGTTAGCTGTTGGAATCATCAAAAGCAGATGATAAGCAATGTATACATTTGGAAATACATCATTCATTTTACAATTAATAATCCAGTTTAATACTTTGAGTGGACAAACTGTAGTATCATGGAATCTATCATCTACATTCCAAAAATTTGAAAAAACACCTCTTTCTTGCAATTTAACTCATCACACAAAGTGCTTCAATTATATTACATCATTATTCAAATCATTCGAGTAAATGTCTATAGATCTTTCACCTGATTTTACATCTCAACACTCTCCATGGTTAATAACTGGGTAAGAAAACCAAATAATTGTGTAATGTTTTGCTTAATAATTGTGTAACAAGCTTTATTTGCTTAGTCAATTCAGATGGATGGTTCCCCCTCTGATAGCTAAGGCCCTGGTGCCAAGTGCTGTAGAATACCCTAGCATTATGGATAATCCGCCACTGTTCACGCTTGTTAGTGTATGAATCTCAGCCAGGCCTAACGTAGTATTTAATATATTAGCTTAACTAAATATCACTATAATATTGACGACTCGGAACACTAAGTTTTTTATAAGTAAAAACGTAAAGTTTTACCTTACAGCCTAAACTGGCTTTCACCTATAGAAGGCTTCATCAGAGGCTGTCGTAAGTAGCGCTGTTCGTCTTGTTGTTGGCGACGAGATAGTTTTTCGAAAGATCGAAGCTGTGTGTGTGTGTGTGTGGTGAGATGTGTTCGAATAATGCGTGCGATTTGAATTGTGTCTGTTCGTTTAGGATGTCGTTTTTATTTGTTGTTGTGTGTTTGTATATTTCTAATTGTTCTAGAGTGTCTAGTTTTCGGCCTTTTGTGTGTACGTGTAGTATGTTCATGTTATTGTCGATGTTTTTATATGTGTGGTTTGCTTCAACGAGGTGGTTTGCGAAGGTAGATTCTGTAGTGGTGTGGAGTGCTTTTGTGTGTTCAATGTATCTCTGTTTGAAGCTACGTCCTGTCTGGCCTATGTAGAATTTATTGCAATTTGAACAATTTAGCTTATATACACCGGGTAGATCGAATTTGTTTTGTGCTTTGGGCATGCGTTTTGATAGTGTGTGTTCTGTTTTGTTAGTAGTTTTGTAAGCGATTCTGTATCCTGCTTTTTTGAATTTGTGGGCAATTTTTTCTGTTTGTTTGTTGATGTATGTTAGTGTTATGAATTTGTTGTTTTCTGTCTTTGTCTGTTGTTTGTTTTGTGTTTTGTGTAGGAGTTTACTGACTATTGTTCTGTCATAACCGTTAGATTCTGCTAGATATTTTATCGTGTTTAGTTCGTCTTTGTAGTCTATTTCATCTAAGGGGATGTTGTTAAGTCTATGTATCATGGTTCTAAAAGCAGCTAGTTTGTGTTGTATTGGGTGATTGGAGGTGTTGTATATTAGTGTGTCAGTTGTAGTTGGTTTTCTGTATATACTGAATTTGTGCGTGTGTTCTAGTTTTGTGATGGAGAGGTCTAAGAAGTTTATGGTATTGTTGTGTTCGTATTCGGCAGTGAAGGTTATGTTTTTATGTATTTTGTTTATGTGCGTTAGTAACTGTTCACATTGTCTTTTGTTTCCCCTGTATAGTATTAGAATGTCATCAACGTATCTGTGCCAATATAGTATTTTATGTGAGTGTCTGTCATTGTTTGTGAGTATTTTTGTTTTTTCTAAGTGTTGGAGGAAGACTTCTGCTAGAATGCTGGATATGGGGAAGCCCATGGGTAGGCCATCGTTCTGTGTGTAGTATTTATTGTTATAAGTAAAGTAGTTTTGTTATTTGTATATTAGCTTAATTTGCAGGTACACCTGACGACAGCCACAGATTTTTTGTGTGGTCAAAACATTGTGTAAGTAAATCTGAATTATGGTAATAGTCAGAACAAAACATTCTGATAATGGTCATATACCCTCAAAAGGTAGATTTAAAAATTGTATCTATTAAAATGATGTAGATGTCTCTGCAGGTTCTCCCCATTGTCAGATATTAAGACTGCATAACATATTATACTTATATAATCATCTCTCATCTAATAACCTTTCTTACTATTGAATCCGTAATCATACTGTCCATAATGAAATTGAACAATTGAGAGCTGAAGGACTCACCTTGTCTTACGTCTTTTCTAATAGGAAAATAGCTGAATGAATAGTGGATACAGTATTCACACAGAATTGTACAATATTTTATCTATATCTGGTTATCAGTGTAAATGTACATGAAAAGAATTTTATTCCATGAAGTACACTTTTGACATAAAGTAAAGTACAGTAATGTAATAACATCTATATTACTAGTATCCAAATTAGATACTTTTAAAAGCTTTACGGATATCCACAAAACACAATAAAGTCACCATTGGTACACTAAATTCCAACCATTTTTCTATAGTTGCCTTATGATAGATATCGCATCACTTCAAGATCTTTCCACTTCTGAAGCCTTGTTCAACTCTCCATTCTACTGTGTAATTGTGCGAGTATTCTTGTTACTAATCTCTTTGTTCTAGTAAGTAGATCTATACCTCTATAGTTTACACACATAAAATCTGCCACCTTTGTTAAGTATTACTATTAGTATACTTGTTTTCCACCCTTGGGAATTCTCTTATACTTTAATACGTTGTTTACAAGTGCAGAATCCTCCCTTGCCATAGTTTAATAATTCATTGTATATGTTACCCGGAAAAGTATGTAATCCAGGCATTTTATAGAATACCTAGGGCATTTCATACAAAGTCTGAACTTTTTTGGCAAAGTATAGAATCAAATACTTTTCAAATGCTTTTTATACTTTTCCCAGGTATTCTCTACATTGCCTAGGCATTCTATATAATGCCAGTGATTCTTTAGCCAAAGTGAAAATAAGCTTACTATGTTCAAAATGAAAACATTTTATTAGAAAATCACACATAATTGTTTGATTCTACATAGTGGAGGAATTTGTATGACATTTCGAGATTATCTATTCTCTACTTAATTATGTTCAGATTCCATTTTATTAAAATTATACTGTATAAGAACTTTTTTAACCAGTCTAGTTTAAAAAATACATTAGATATTATTGGTGTTTATTAATTCTACATATATGGAATATACTCTACTTATTACAAGACAGAGAGATGTGACAGTTTGAAGTACACTTCCTTTCATTTTTTACACAATTACATTTTTGTTTATATTTAGTCTTGCACCACGTTTTATGAACCATTGTCCAGATCCTGATTATTGGGCAGTAGCAGCAGAACGAAGTGCTGTTCCTCGTTCAGGAACATCCTCAACCCCCATTAGTGGTCTCGGGCATATAGTGATTGTGATCTTGTGTACAGCTGCTTTAATAATCCGTTACTGGTTCCCAGCTTGTAATGTTAGACCTGTCTTGTTTAATTACATAGCGCACACATTGTCTTCTATACATTACCTAGAAGACATTAGGCATTCTATACAATGCCTAGGCAATGTATGAAATTCCTAGGCATTCTATAAAATGCCTTATTTGTACTTTGCCAGTAACATATTGTTACGACGCTCTACTCGATCGTTGTAGGTACAGTGGAAACAAAATAAGTACAAGACACCAATTAAGTCACTAATCACACATTTAATTGTTACAGTAAAACAGTTCGTAATTAACAACACAGTCTCTACAACAAATCAAATGAAAATTGTTCACACGCAATAAAATGTCCACAAATATTAAAACTCAATTGTATTACAATTATACCGTCTGATTATAAAACGCAACACTTCACTAATAACTACTTGAACATACACAGTAATAACTCAAACCGCTCTGGAAATATATCGCACTAATACTCTCGAACCGCACTATCCAATATCTCGCATTGAACTGAAAACTAAGGCCGCTACCCCATGTATTTATAGTCACGCTCACACACCAGAAGCTTCCAAACTGCGTCTTATCTCTCATGAACTACGTAATTACTACGGCCGAGCGAAGCCCGGCACAGTCGAGAAGATTCTCGCAAAATGCGTATAATAGCACGTACGCCACACGCGTTACATCGAGATCCTTCTGGCACATTCGATAAACGCGTAGATTGTTCTGTGCTGTCGTAGCAATATGTACCAACCTCACTGCAGGCTTCCTACATTTTGATAAACTAAGGGCATCCTAATTCCACCTGCATCCACCTCCATGCATTCATGGACGTAGCCAGGATTTTGTATAGGGGGGGGGCAGAGGACTAAAGGGTTACCTAAAAAGCGCCGGGGGGGGGATAAGCAAATTGTTTGGTCTCGGTATGTTATTAAGGCTCGTCAGTATAACTATGGCATACCTATTATAGGAATCTAAGCTAAAAAGAAATTTTTAAAATTAATCCAAAAGGGAATTTAAAAAAGTTTTACTCTATTGATCAAAAGCAGTGATTGTCGGATCTATTTAAAAGACTTTTATGTTACTTTATTTGTGAGTTACCTCTCACATAAAATTTTTGTTTATTAGCTGCTTTTTAGTAACACGCACCGTTATCGAGTTAAAAATTAAATTTTTCCTTTATTTAAAAACTTTAGGAATTTTTTGTCTGGAATGAAGAAAACTACGAAGAAATGTTTCAGATTTAACCATAGTAGTGCACACTTAGTTTTGATATATTTTACTTTCGTGGCTGTATTAGGCACTGTTATATTCTTGGGCGATTACTTCTATTTGGTCGTTAAGAGGGTACCCTAGATTGTCAATATATACCGCAAGAAGTTCAAAAATATTTTAATTCAAGGGGTAAAATTAAAGATTGGAACACTTGATCTAAGAAAAGATGTTCTGGGGTGTCTGAGACCCCAAGATGCTTTAAGGGTTAAATAATCACCAAAAGTCACAAATAATAATGTGATTTTAATTAAAACGTGGCAACAATGAAAAAACAGAATTACGTACAAATACCGTGATGAATGAAAAAATTAAAGTTTTATAGTACGGTATGATATAAAATTAGTATAGTACAGTATAATTTTATACAATTATATATTTTTAAAACAATATTAGTTTTTTCGTATGCAAACTAGCAAAGGATATATTATCACAAAGTATTAAACTAAAACATGTTACTAAAATAAGTTAAACTAAAATAAAAACTAAATCAAAAAACTAAAAAATGTTAAACTAAAATAAGTTTTCTTGGATTTTCAGAAAACCTTTTCAGCACTTCCTTCTCCAATTGCTCCTTTTTTTCTAAAGCAGTTTTTCTGTGGACACTCATTAAGCATAGTCCATTGAGACGCTCCCCTGTCATCGTCGACCTAAGCCAGGTCTTTACTCTCCGCAACGTACTAAACGACCGCTCTACAGTACAAGTGGTGCAAGGCAGAGTAATAGAGATAAGCAGCGCTTTTTTTGTGGCCGGGTAAAAGATTTCAGCCTCTTTTACTAGATCTGCTATTGTCAGTTTTTTTAGCTGCTCTTTATTGAGTTTCTTCTTCTCCCACATAGTGTACCATATGTGGTAATTCAACTTCGGAGGCAACATCTTTTAAGTTATAATAATCTGAGAACTCCTTGACTTTTATTTTAAAGTCTTTCATGGTTATCTCGAGCATAATTAACGGATGTAGAGACAAAATTGAAAAGGCAGGTGAGTGTTCATCTGAAAAACGTGCCTCCAGTGAAGAAACTAATGAATCCAAGTAAGGAATTACCAAGGATCTGTTCCAGTACTCTAAAGGACTGGAAGCTGGAGGATTGGAGCGATGTTTTTGTTTTTGAATAGATCTGGGACTGTCAATTCCACTCTAACATCTTTGGTAATCTCGTCGACACCATTTACAAGCTCTGTAGTAACTTTCTCTGCATCACTACGATGAGTTGTTATCACTCCAAGGATCCGTTTGATGTGTTTTGAGCATTGGACCAGGTCCAGGGTTTTAAATTGAAGAGCATTTACAACAGGTTCCAATAAGGCAGAATATTTGGCTATCAAGGCAACAGCAACAATAAATTCAGGTTTTGTGGCTGCAGAATGTAATTGAAATGCCTGATTCCTCGTGTTCGAATTTCCTTCTTCCAGTGATAATCTCAACAACCCTTCAACAATTTTTATGAAATGCTCGTTAAAAACTGAAATACTCTTGTATTTTTGGGACCATTGCGACTCACAGAGCATTGGAATGTTCGGGGCGTAGCGTCTTCTCAACACTGACTCTCTGAAGAACCTTATAATGTCTTTGATAGTGGCGATGGTGTTGCGTATTTGTGGAACACTATTCAAGTCATTTACAACAAGATTTAATTTGTGTGATGCACAATGAAAGAAGATAGCTTTCTCATACTTATTTCTTATAATTGATTGTACACCTCCATACTTGCCAGCCATAGCTGAACATCCATCATAACCCTGACCTACACATTTCTTAGGGTCAAGTCCTTCTTTTTCCAGAAACTTGTCTATCGCTGTTGCAATCGTGATGGCATTGAGGGCAGGAAGTTCCACAAAACCCACAAACTCTTCCCGAACTTGCATTTCTTTTTCATCGAAGAAGCGCAAACCGATAGACAGCTGCTCTTTCCCAGATATATCAGCAGTCTCATCTGCCAGCACGCTAAAGGCAAATGCCTTCTTTGCTTGTTCTATAATGTCATTTTTGATAACAGCTCCGCAGAGTTCAATAATTTCATTCTGGATCTGAGGGGACATATATGTTGCATTTTTTCTCATATTAAGGATATCACAGTGACGTTTTAGTTCTTGGTCACCAGCATCGATTCGGAAGTGGATCAGGTCTTGAAATACACCTTCATGCTGCTCATTTCCCCTCAGAGGCAAATCATGGGTACCACAAAATATGATTGTAGAAATTATCGATGCTAAGATTTTTTTGTTTTCTTCTATTAGTATCTTGTGGCCCGATATCACCTGAACGTCGACAGGAATTTCGTCCATAAAGGTTTTGGCTGCACTGACTGCAGCTTTGTGCCAGTGGGTGGAAGCATGACTTTTGCAATTTTCATGTAAATGTTTGTAACGTATGAAAGGAGTTACAATGAACGATCCTAAAACACCCTTCACTGTACCAGGAAGGGGTGGGAACAGCACACAGAATTTGCAAAGTGCGCCTTTCGACCCCTTCGAATATGCTAACCAAGGGGAGTAAGTTTGAAGCCAACCGTGATTAAACTTCCTGCTTGAGAGGCCGACATCTTTAGCAAAGTGATAAGTAGTGGGTGGAACCCAACAGTTTGTCAACAGTTCCTTTTTTTTTGGCGCTGTCATCTGAGACGTCCGTCCGATCCACCGACCCAAATCATTCTCACACTCACAGCAGTCTTCAACATCAGGTTTAGGTGACTCGCTGAGTGTTGGAATGGTTGAAGCTCAACAGGGCAAGGTGCTGGTGAGGTTTTAACTTTCTTCTCGCTTTCACGTTTATTGCTGTCATCTAAATCCTTTTTTTTGCTCCCTAAAATAAAGAAGAGAATTCCCAAATAAAGAAGATCATGCAGGAAAAATTAAACAAATTTATTTTTACATTACCGCATACAGGAAGGTGTGTCCAAATTTCTTTTAGTTTGTTACTTTTCTTTTAATTTTTTATTAAATGAAATAACTTTACATTTTTTCTAAATAAATATAATTTTTCACCGTTTAGACATTTCATCAAGAAGTCGCTAGGGTGGCGCTGCTGATGCCGAAACAAGGCGAATATAATTGAGCCGGTGAGAATGAAAGTGGCGTAAGTCACTTTATGGCTAATTGGAGAAATTTAATGGTTTGTTAAAATTGTTATTGAAAAATCAAATAAAAAGATACTGTAATACTAAAAACTGATCACTGTCTACATGTAAGTGATTAATCTGATTTATAAATATGTATTCTGCATGTTTTTATATACTTTATATATTAAAATTTTATGACTTATGCCACTTTCATTCTCACCGGCTCAATTAACATAGTAGTTTTGAATATGGCGGAAACCAATCAGCAAGTAGGGATGGGTATCGATCGCCAACTTATTAATATTTGATATCGATAAAATATCGAGTCATTAACTCGATAAATATTATCGAAGGAAAACCATCGATATATCGGTCATGATTTAAGTTCAAGTTGGAAGTACAGAGATTTATAATTTCCCCCAAGTGAGTCTGTTCCGTCTTTGATTCTGTTTATCTTTTATGTGACTTGGATAGAAATAATGTAAAAAACAAACATCACTTAGACCAATTGTTATTATAAATAGTAAATATCGATACTTGGACACTCATTTAAATGGATGTTGAATAGCTGAGTGGTTCCTAAACTGTTCCGCATAAAAACTCAAAAAAGGTAATTTGAAACTGATTTTAAAATAAAACTACACGAAGTCAACTATTCTCGTATTCAGCTGTCAAGGACATAAACAAGAAAATAAGAAAACATTATCATAAAATAAGAAAAACATCGATAATTGAAAGGACAATATCGATATTTTGATATATCAATATATCGATACCCATCCCTATCAGCAATCTTAAGGCATCAGCACTACTATCCCTAGACTAGACTTATACTCTCATGCTTACTCTGCTACAACCCTGATCACAAGCGTTGTAAAAAAATTATATCCACCATCTTTTTTCAAAAATTTCACAACCCTGGTTATTACGCCAAGTAAGTGAATATTCGCAAAGTGGAACGAGACGAAATGGCCGATTAAAATGTAATTTTTTTTTCTTTTTTTATATCTTGTTATTGCGAGAGGTATTTTGAAATCATAAAATACACATCTGCTTGTAATTAGTGTATCCGAAATTTTAGTTTTGGAAATTGGAAGCGTCCGAATAATCGAAACTTAACCTAACTTTCTTCACTCAGGGAGAGTTCTGTAGTCTTGACTTTTTTGAGACAAAAAAAATAACGTAACCACTATAGGTATAATTATAAATACTATTACGTGACCAATATATTTTAATACTATTCAACGTTGTAGAAATATCCTGAAATTTTAGAAATCGACATAAAAAATTAATGGCTAATTTACCTTTAAAAAACTTTCGTATATCCATTTTACTACTAACTATTGATGTGTCCTGTAGGTACTGTGGATGAAGTGAGGTCTCTGATGAGGTTAGGCTATATTTAAATAAAGACGGAAACTAAAAAGAAGCTTGCAAAACCGAGTTGAGCTATAACGCGACTGGTCTGTTCACCAGGAAAATGGCGGATGCTTTAAAACTAGGGACTTACAAAAGCGGGAAGTTCAAAACTGTAAATTAACTATGTTTCTTTAATTCTTTAAAGTAAAGTAAGGATAACTGTCCATCACTGCTCCTGTTCTAGCACTCCTCGCATGCGTTTTTTATCTACTTTTATTTTCTATTTTTTACTTTGTAACTTGATCTAGGGGGGGCAGCTGCCCCTCCCTGCCCCCCCTTGGCTACGCCCCTGCATGCATTGCTCTTCTTTGTACATTGTCTTCTGTACCATATCAATTGACAACTGTCAGTGTGAAACACATTGGTGAAATACTCTCCCCACTTTTGCATTGTTGTCTTTACTGCCTGAATTTATTCCTTCAACTCTGTTTCTGGATATTGCTCCTTCATGTATGTTTCTGGGTTCCATAAAAATCAAATCTGTCACAATAGATCCCCAATAGGCACTTCTTAAATTTAATATTGATGATTAAATAATATTGATGTCTGTTGTATAATTGTTGTATTCTTCGTTCATTCTTGGATTCTTGTATTTTAAGTATATATTTTCCACTTTTTTTAACCAGTTTCAAAATTTTTGTAAACCAGGTTTTCTATTTGCAAACTCTACTTAATACTACTCTTCCGAACTCTAGTTCTTCTGCACTTATATACTTCCAATACATTACTTCAGATTTTATTCTACGTCATTTCTATATCATATCAAAATACATCTTTAATTTTATTATAAGTTATCTATTTCATTAACGGTTTTTGTTGACTAGTCATATATCGACGCTCGTTCACATAGCTCATTTGGGAAGGTTTGTTCAAATGTATAATTGTGTTGTAGTTTATCAACATAAATATTATTTTTATTAATATATATAAACTTTCACGTATGAACTTACTATTCGTTGTCACTTCCCCAAACGTTTCGAGGTGATGTTCCTCTTCCTCAGTGGGAGTAATACTGAATGTTGATTACAGAATAACCAATACGGACTATAGGTGTGTGTGGTGGGGGTTGATGGTGGGAAGGGATTGGCGCTGAGGTTCAAATTGTGTGTTTGGATCAGTGTATCGAATAGTGTATGTGATTTGTAATGTAATTGTTCATTTAGTATGTTGTTTGGTTGTAGTTCATATTAAATGAACAATTACATTACAAATCACATACACTATTCGATACACTGATCCAAACACACAACTTGAACCTCAGCGCCAATCCCTTCCCACCATCAACCCCCACCACACACACCTATAGTCCGTACCGGTTATTCTGTAATCGACATTCAGTATTACTCCCACTGAGGAAGAGGAACATCACCTCGAAACGTTTGGGGAAGTGACAACGAATAGTAAGTTCATACGTGAAAGTTTATATATATTAATAAATTTAATAAAGTGAACGAAGAGGATGAATCAACAAGATAATTATATATATTATATATCATTAATTCACTGTCCATGCAAAATCTGTAAACAATTCATCACTTTTATTTAAACTGAATCTCTTTTTTATTTCACATATTACTTAATTCTGAATGAATCCTCTGCCAGAATCCAGCTTTCACTTTCACAAGATTTACAATGTCTTGTAGTTTGTTGTAAACCTATTGCCTCTTGAGCGAAGGTATTCACTTCTGATGTATAAGCAGATATTACAGTCAGTATTTTGTTGTCTGTCTCAAGCTTTGGAATGACTGTTGTCTAAAACATATTTATGGCCTACAAGTTTCTCTAGAAAACTGATTCATTAATATCTCTACCCTCTGCATTGCTCTTCTGTATTTCAGGATTCTGCTGTGTGTCAAGGTGTACTGTCCATATTATATTATTCCCTTCCCTTTTTCATTGTCTCGGAGGTCACTCAAATATCAGTTTGAAAACATACACGCTTATTCATTATTTCCTGATCCTACAGATTCAAGATTCTTATAATCCATGATCCAACCCTAATTGCCTGATTCATTGTTCAGATTAATTATTTTTGTGCCAGGCTCCTTACCTGATTTTTCATCCAATTCCAAGGTTATGGTTTGGTACTCAGTATATTTGGAGATATATATCCTCGAGCAGGTTGCATGCTTCATTGAAAGACCCCTTAGCCCAGAGGACCTAAATCTTCTTTAAAGGTTTCTGTCTCTATGTTGTAAATAATCAAGATCCATGTCAATGAACCTCCTCCTCAAGTCCGCACCTCACTTCCTTATGTCTCAACAGCGTTTTTTTCTTTACTCACCTTTATCTCAGCAGTATCTGAGTGTTCCATATTCCAGTCAGTAATTATATCTGATGATGCTACTTATCCACCTTTAGTACTAATACCAAGTACTTCAATTAACTAACCTTCAAACACGCATGGCCATAAAAGTTTATTTTCTATAAACATTTTTTAAAAAGTCTACATATAATACAAAAATAATGTGCATGTAATATTGAATTCACACACAACAATTTAATTCACAGTTTTATTACGACAATCACGGCCAGTTTCCAGTCACAATAACGCAGTAGATAATTTTCTTGTAGATTCCAAATATTTTTAGTATACTGGGCTATATTTTCCCCTGTCTGAAGTGTACTAATCTTTTAGCATGTAGAGCTTTTAATACTAGATCTTTCTTTAATATTTCATACTGCCTAATCATTGTCATCTTATACTGATGTAAATTATGTAGTATGGCAATATCAGTAGTATTCATATTTAGGTTTCCCACTAGTCATGCACAGGTATGCTATATCATTTCACAAGATATTAGACTGTAGGATATTTATTGTTGCCACTACATTCTTTTCATATTACAAAGAAAAAAACATAATTAAGGCTCTCCTGTAACCTCACTGTAATATATGAACATGGAAGATGTTACCCAAACAAACTGTAACACCAAACAGTACTACTCTTTTACTAAATAAAACATCTGTTTTATCTATGTGTCTTTCATGCAGATCCCTACTGCACGAAGAGGCAGAAGATGACTCGACGAGAACAAAAATACGTTTCAGTAGTTAATCAAAATGATGAAAACATGCTTTTAAAGAAGGCAAGTAATCAACACAATCTGCAGAGCAAGACTGTAGTTTTAAGTTTTCCATGCTCAATCAGCAGGGTTTGGTTTCTGACAACTTTTAATAACAATATGAACACTCCTGATATAAAAACATCAAACAAAACAACTGGCACATGGTCCATAAAAGTTTATTTTCTATAAACATTTTTTACAAAGTAGTCTACATACAATATAAAAATAATATGTATGTAATATTGAACTCGCACACAACAATTTAAGTCACTTTCATTAAGTTACTCTACACATAACAATTATAAATCAAGAAACGTATACAAAAACTAAGCAATTAAGGTAACATTGTGAAATATTGTCTGCCATTTATTAAGTAAAATATGTTCAGATGCACCAATACATTTCACATATATTTTACTCTTAGTGTTTGCCTTCAGTGGTGTGTACATACATTCATACATACACATACTCATGCCTATAAATATCAAAATATACGTCAATTTGGCTCTCTTCAAACGTATTATATAATACAACTGAAAAAACAAAACAAGCAATTTTAATAACACCTATTGACTGGTTACAAAAGTTATCAATACACAACCTGTTTATACTATTTAACACACAGTCGTTCAGTGCACTGACACAGTCAGCTCTACAAATTATCGGTACACCAGGGGGAATCTAGGGGGGATATGGGGAATATATCCCCCCGAAATCCAAAAGAAATTAAAAAAAAATTGGAGCAAAAATTTAAAACTGGTTGTTTTTTGAAATGTAATTAATTGATTTCCAAGTTTTGTCAATTTAAAAAAATTACTATTTGGGTCAATGACACGTTTAAATAATCTACAATATAGGTCTTATACCCAATAATAAATATAACAGATGTTGAAAGAAATGGTGAAAAATGAAAAGAAGTCGGCTTGAAATGTTGGTTACGATAAATAGGGACATATCTTTTTATATTTTTTAACTTAATGTTACATTTTGATAACTTCAATCACAAAGCACATAATTTAATGAGTTTTAATTTCTTAAAAAACATTATTTTTCATAATGGACATGGTTTGTTGTAACAGACTCTATCTAGCTCTAAGAAACAAAATATTGTAAAATTAAACATACGTTCATTTAAAATTGTTTGTGATCTTGCAGTGTTACCCTACAACATAACACATACATACACAAACAAAATTTACTTTATTAATTTTAACGTTTTCTTTAAAGTATTTATATTGAATTGTATGTTATTAATTGATTTTGATGAAATTAGTGAATTACAGCCACTATTTACCCATTACTTATAATTTGTTAGTACGATTTTCATTATAATATGAGAAAAAATATAGGCCTACACTGAGAAAATGATTCATGGTTAAACCCCCCCCCCCCCCCCCGAAATGAAATCTTGGGTTCGCCCCTGGGTACAGCAGTCATGTTGTTTTCTCTTCACGATGTTACAGCAACATGTTTTATGTTTTAGTTGCACGTTAATACAATAATAGTTTTTAAATAATAGTTTACAATACTTTTTAATTGTTACAATAATGTACAATCATAGTTTTTAGTTCTAAAATAATAAATTTTAAGACTAAAATAATAAAACGATAAGACTAGTACAAAAGGATTTAACCAGGGTGTCTACTTCATCAAAAGATCAAACTTCCAAGAGTTTTCCTGGGTAAAACCAAATTTTATAAGGATATTTTTCAGTGAAGGGTTTGTGAGGATTGGTCAAAAATATAACACAAAATTTAACTTATTTGTGTCGACATTTTAACAATTTTATTGTCATCATCAGGACAACTGTTGCAATGTCACAGTTGTGTTTGGTGTCAGCAACAATTGTCCTGATGACGACAATAACATTGTTGAAATGTCGACACAAATAAGTTAAAATTTGTGTTATATTTTTGACCGATCCTCACAAGCCCTTTACCGAAAAATTCATTGACTGACGATCACTATAAATTTAAGGATTTATAAGGATCATTACTTGAAGCCAAGCAAACATAATATTATTTTGATCCAAAGTACTTAATATTATTTTTACCTAGCTTTTACATTACAAGAATTACTAGCTACTAGCACTGCATGGTGCCGGATTAAGGGAGGCTGAAGCCCCAGGCCCCACTTGTCAGGGGCCCCATGTCCAATCGTTTTCAAACAAATAAATACAATTGTATATTTAATCATTATAAAATAAAAAAATTTGTGAGTAAAAATATGGTTTAAGAACAATATTTTGTTTATTGTATTTATTAAATGATCGTCTGAATGAAATAAAGTATTGTGCAAAACGTGAAAATTTCATACATGGGCCACTGCTCTTATATGCCCCCCCCCCCCCAGCCTTAATCCGGCCATGGTACTGCTTGAACTTCTTCCAGTCTAAGTAAATAATCATTTTAAAAGTTTAAAAAAAAGTTAGAATTGCTAAGTTAATACAGTTAACAGATAACGGTCAGCAAATGAGGAAAATCTTTAATCGCTACTTATGCAGAGTTTAATGCAAGCAGTTTTAACAAAACAAAAAAAACACAATTACATAACAGAGAAGCCGACACAAGCCCTTAAAAAGTACCATAAAATATTAATTTCATTTAGAATCTTATTAATATAGGTACACAGAAAGTTAACTTATTTTATTTTTATAGTCATAAATTATATAAACCTTTGTAAAGGAACAATGAGTGGTCTGATACTCCATGTCTAATAATTTATATTTAATCTGATGTTTGAATTGTGTACAAGACTCAAGTTGTTGGGTATTTAAATACTTCAGCTTTGTTTTTAATTGTACATCCATTTCATTATACTGTGTAGCTTTTGTTTTTATTTTTTTGAAAGATGTAGATATATATATATTTCTACAACTAACATTTGCATCAGGAAACAGTCAATAAAATTTATTTGTTTCTGATAATTAGGCCTAAACTTATCCTCTGCTATTTTCTAACTAGATAAATAATCTTTGCATCAATAAGCTCACAATTCACTTACATCAATATCTGTATATGCACTTACAGTTATTCCCACTTATACATCTATTATGAGCTCACAATTCAATACATATTTTGACACTTAATTGAAATATCTTAAATGATAGTTAATATTTTCGATGTTGTTGAATATACCATTGTATATGGAGTTATTCAGAGAAAAATGTTAAATAAAACACAGAATAAAAACTTTATTTATGCACATTGGTAATGTTCCAGCTCTTATATATTTTTCCAAAAGGAAGAATTATATTAACTCTCTGAATAGTATCCATGCTCGCTACCCAATGGACAGCACAGAATTTAGGGGGGAGGGGGCATACCTTACACTTTAATGTAATTTGCTCTTCATGAATGAAACCTTTTGAGAGGTTACAAGAAGCTCTCAAGAACTCAATAACACACAGACTGGTTTTAAGTAAAGCTATGCAAAGCCTGACAGGCTACATAAAGACCCAAAATTAAACAAATTGAGAAAATTTGCAATTAGCATTTGACTTATGCCATACTTATCTATAGTAATTTATGCAAATCAATTCCTTGAAGAACGTTTAGAAAGCTGAAAATATATCTTTGGAATGGGAATGTTCAAGAAAACCAGAATTCAAGCTTTATGAGTTTTCACTACATTGTGAGAAATATCCCATGAGCTATCCAACTGCTAAGAAATATATTACAGTACTCGTGAAAGCAAGCAACTACATGCTTGAACTTTTGATAAATTTTTTATGGACCTAACCTCTGGCAAACACCAGTTGCCCTGGTGAATTTTCACGTTTTTCAGCAATTTTGTACAATAGACATGACTGGGAAACTTCAACATCTGGTGAACTTCTCAAGGATTCGATCAGCTACAAAATGACAGTGGCAAAAAATTTCTGATTTTAAAACATTGTCCTCTACCCACATATGATTGTTTCTCACAGAAAACCAGAAACTATATTCAACATGACTGTTCACAAATATCAAAATATTCACTAACCTTAGAACAGCTGAGCTGGACAAATTCATGGGTACAACTAAATTTGAATTTACCTAAGTACATCACTGAAGAAACAGAGTCTCTGTTAGAGGCTAACTTAACAGCCAAAAAGCTAATGTCATTCAAAAAGAACTGACCTTTCAAGTTTTGAAAAACAGATTGTTTTTAGCTTTTCTCTTTGCCTGTTTAATAACAGAAATTTGTTTGATACACAAAATCAGCACTGTTTTGTTTAACTGAACCTTCTATTTTTTTACAAAGGTTTTGTAAAATATATAAAAACACTTGGTAAGTTTCTCAAATTTTTTAATTAACTCTGACAGCTGTTTTGACTAACTTAAGCCATTGTCAAAGAGGGAGTGAATGAAATTACTGAACACAGGATGTTAGTGGAGTGTAGGTGGTAAACATCTGTTTAGGGCGTATCTGGAACATCTGTGTTGTGATGGCGAGGGGGGGAGTGTGTGCATGAGACAAGGGAAGGTCAGGTGTCTTTAAAAACTAAATACAATCATGAATGCAAAATATAAAATTAACTGAACTAAATATAAAATAATGATGAAAAAATTAAAATAATATAAAATAAACTAAACTAAATAACAGATTTTAATAAAGGGGATACACAAAATTCGGTCTGTTCATTGGCTAAATTTTTATTTTTTATTGCTTTTTTAATTTCTAAAATTTCTAACAAATCCATTTTTTTACCTTTTTGTATGTTGTGGAGTAGTGTTATGTTTTTTGTGTCTATGAAGTGATTGTGTTGTAAGCAATGATCTGCAAAACCTGTATTAGATGTATTGGTTAAAATCGCCTTCTTATGTTCAGAAATGCGATGTTTCAGAGCACGGCCACATTGTCCGATATAAATAGCATCGCATTATGCACAGTGTATTTCATAAACTCCATTTTCTCCAGTGTTAGATTTTTCTTTATTATTGACTAGTATTGAAAAAATAGCTTCTATTTTTTGGTTTGTTTTTCATTGCTTGAATCTAGAATTTTAAAGTTGTGCCTTTTTTATTTGAATGAGCTTAGTTTTAAAACATTCAGAAACTGTTTCCCTCTTCTGGATCATGTGATTGCAATTAAACTTTATAATAAATTGTACCGACTACAAAATTTGCATCCCAAATGTTCAGAAATACAGAACACATAGTAGAAGATATGTAGCTTATTGGTGAATTAAAAAATAACATAGGGTTCAACCTTTGAATTGTGCAACAAGTAAGTTTGGGACTGTATTTAACACCTGGTATACATATGGATTGTATTTCAGTAATTTATATTATTTTCAGACATAACCTATGCCAGTAAACAAATAGTTATTTATTTATTTTTTAATGCACATTATTCTGTTATCAAAAATTCTGTTATTTAAACAAAATTCTAGGGGGTTTTCCAGGTATAAATTAAATTCCAGAATAGTTGATACTCTTCTGACAGACAGATATCTTACTACATATACTGATCACAAAGTCGCAATAGGCCACTGGCCAAATGCGTGGATTATAATGAAGTAATCAACTGACACCCATAACACAGCTGACTTGAAAAGGAGTGTCAAAAAAATTTTATTTTACAATGATATAAGGTGTAACAGTAAGGTTCACAATTTTGGCACAATGTGTAGTTGCAAAATGTTTTGTGGACAAAACAAGAATACTATACAAGAATGCCTTACTGATGTTATCCCAGGAAATGCTGAAAATTATATATGAAAAATTAGAGAAAACACCAAATATTCTTTGAACCAGCAAGTCATACATATTGGATTATGACAAGGCAAGCACTACTACTTAGGCAGCACTATTTGTCAATTTTTAATGGTGAGGAAAAGTCACCTTCTAGAAGTGGAACATCCATTCTGGGTGCACTTTTTCTTTTAGCAAAGATAAAGAAACATCTCAAAGACATCATGATCAATGTGAAACAGGTCTGCATGCAGTTCCACGAAACTTGTTTGACAGCTGCTCGGACTCAGTAAATATCTTACCAATAAGATAACTTTGAAGAGTACCAAAACGACTTTCTCCAATAACTTACTTCTTACTTCTTGGAGCGGACTTCCAGGGTCAAGTGACCCCGATGGTCCGATGTCCATGGTATACCACAGCAGCGAGTGCCCAAAAGCGCTTGTTCCCGAGAATCCGGTCCAGGCCACCATTCTCTCCCATCACGGCCCTCAGGGCCTCCCTGGCTAGATTCTGTACTGAGCATCTGAGCAGAATGTGCTCAAGAGTTTCCTCCTCCATCTGGCATCTCTCACAGGTTGGGGAATCTCTCAAGTTGAACTGGTGCAGGTAATGTCCGGTGACAATGTGGCCAATTCTGGCCCTTGCTGCAAAAGTGGCCGTGGCTCTTGCCACGTTACGGTATAAGGAAGGGTTTGCAGGTTCTTTCTGGAGTCGAAATTGTTGTCTCCCTGTCACTCCTTCGCACCAGCGCTTTGTCCATTCCTTTTTTATCCGAGCAGCCGCAGCTTTCTTGCATCTTGCCAGCGAGTATTGGGGGTGTTTGACTGGTCCCATGTTTGCAGCTTCTTTTGCTATCTGGTCCGCTTTTTCGTTTCCATCCACCCCGCAATGGGCCGGTGTCCATTGGAATACAATGTGTTTTCCTTTGATATTTAGAGCCGATAGAAGCGCCCTCAATTCCTTGATGTGGAAGTAATAGACACTTGGGCCTGTCTGTGTCAGAGCTTCCATGGCTGATTTTGAGTCTGTGAGAATACATATTTCTCTGTCTTCAATCTGTAGACAGCTCACCAAAGCCGCATCCAACGCCAATAGCTCGGCATAGCTGCTGCATTTGCTGGGACATAGAAGCATTCGCCGGTCTTTTGGTTAAAGTATCCTGCTCCTGATTTACTATTACCACTGTCCACGGATCCATCAGTATATATTTTCACAAAGTTGTGATACTGGGTATTTAGCATTTCCAGTGTTTCCCTTCGAAGAGCTTCTGGGTGGTCAGCTTTGGTCATTTTAATTGGTAAGTCAAGTTTAACTTCCGCTTCTATCATCCCCCAAGGTGATTCGTTGAAGTATGCAGCAATGGTCTCTGGGGGTCTCGTTGGGCATGTCTTGTGAGAGAAGATCCACTCTTTTACTGAATACTTGCGTAATGGTCATGGCTGCCGACGAGTGGATTGGATGGGTTGGTGGAAGAGTTTGGTTTTTGAGATGTTTGTTCCATATGTGCTTTTTAATATACAAGTCTATTGGTTCAATGCCGAGCTCTATTTCCATAGCTGTAATGGGAGTAGACTTGGGGCAGCCAAGGCAAATTCTTAAAGCTGCTGATTGGATGAGCTGTAGCTTGTTAATGTGTGTAGCTGCGGCAGAGCCCATATCTCACAGCAGTAGGTCATCTTGGATCTGACAAAGGACAAATAAAATGTTCTCAAGGATACAGTGTCCGCCCCCCACTCTATGGCTACAGTTTTTATAGCATTTAATCGTTTGCTGCATTGTTCCATGACATGTTCTATGTGATCTTTCCAGCGAAGTTTTTTATCCAAGTGGACTCCAAGTAATTTGGGGCATTCGTTCAGTCGCAGGGCCCTGTTGTCAATTGTATGGTGCGGGATGAAGCTTGCATGGATGTTGCGTCTTGAGAAAAATGCGCCTATCGCCCGGTCGCACTTACATCGTGTCTAGGAAAACTTCTGGAACAACTAGTGAACACACGTTTGATGTGGAGACTAGAAACCAATAATCTACTAGGAGACACACAATTTGGTTTCAGAAAGCAAAGGAGCATAGAAACCAATAATCTACTAGGAGATACACAATTTGGTTTCAGAAAGCAAAGGAGCACAAATGATGCGCTGCTGATCTTGACAAACAAAATCTATGAGGCCTTTCAAAGGCAGAAATCAACAATAACAGTCCTACTAGATTTCGAGTCTGCTTTTGACAAAACTCCTCATTCCACCATCCTACTGCAGTGCATGAGGCTGGGAATAAGGGGCAAAATGTTGAAGTATCTGGCAAACTTTTTGAAAAACCGTCCGATCAAGACCTCAGTGAATGGGCTGGAGTCGAGCTGCACTAAAGTCGAAAACGGCATAGTTCAGGGTGCTGTAATTAGCCCTATTCTGTTCAACATCGCACTTTATGATATAAACAAAGTGCTACCACCTCAAGTACTTTGTGTAATTTTCGCGGACGATGTAACGCTCTTTACTACAGACAAAGATCTAGAAAAGCAAATGAACGGATGCAACTAGCTTTAAATTAAGTTGCCAAGTGGTGTGCAAAATGGTCCTTTCTCCAATAAGAATGAAGAAATTTTATTATAGTGAATTCATGGAATTTAATACTGCTCAGTGCTTCCTACTACACTCCAAATATGATTTGTCAAGCCTTTTGAAGATTTATCATTTTGTGTTAAGTTATACAACATTTAATTTTGGATTACAATGTAATGGTACTTACTAGCGAAGATAAGCAAATTTGTATTATAGATCTGCAAAGGCACCCGTACACACACACACACACACACCAATCTGTACAAAGAAATAAATATATAAATTTTTTAAAATATGTACTGAAATGATCATAAAGGGATTATGTCTCCTTTACATAGAAGTACAGAGTTGCTTTTACAAAGCATGTAATATAATAAATTGCAAGTATATTTAAGAAATGTAAGTATACTTTAAATAATATTGAGATTTCTTTTAAAAAACACTTCAAGAGTTTTCTAAAAGACACCCATATACATAAATTTTTGTTCTATTATTGTAAATTTTTGTAATGATCATTGTCACTACACAATAACTTTTTCAAAGCATTTCAATAAGGTCTGAGGGAAATGTTGAAAGACCCATATTTGATTGTTGAACATGATGTTATTAGAGATAAATTAATGTGCTTGTGTAAATAAACATAGCTCCATATCACATTTCAAAGTACTTTATTTTCCGAGTTCATCCTTAACTTTTGAATAAGGGTTATACACTTAGATTTTGTGCTCTTTATAATAATTGCAAAAATGTAAGTACCTTATTTTTATGACAAAACACAAGTGTGAGCCACTTTGTGTTAAATTACTGTTATGTGACACTTACACTGTTTCCCACAAAATTACATTTTAAAAGTCAATTTTTAGCTGTATAATTTCAACCAGAACTTTAGACAACTTGTATTTTGTTCAGATAAGATAACCGCAACATTTCAAAAAATGAATTATATTTATTTAGTTAACACGAGTTTTTTTTTTTTCTGAAGAATCAGTTTTGGCACACTTACAGTGTTTACTATGAAAATCTTCAGTAATTACCAGACTGTCAATTCAAGTACTGTCAATTTTTGTGTACCTAACTTCCCTTACATCACAACCTAGTAAATTCACTTACACTAAACATATATATTCTAATGACTCCACAGTAAAAAATTTTATAAAATATAAACAAAAAACATTCACACAATGCCTTTTCAATTTGACTGTGCATACAACCACTTCTAATTTCAAGCTGTATCCACTGAACAACTTCACAAAACTTGACATGGTGAGTAAACCAACTATTTATATTGAAAATGTATCAACACACTATAAAGGCTATGGTTACATTTTTTACAGCTGATATGTCTGGAAAGTTTTCACTGGATGTATAAGTAATATATCTTCATTACAATAATCTACCAGACTCAATAATTTCCTAGTCCAATCTCTAACAAATAAATATAAGTGAATTTGAACTTCAATTTGGTTACAACATTTAAACTTTCAGAGAAGTTGCAAAAATATATGAACTTGTGACATTTAACATTTCTGATATCATCTAATTTGGTAAATGCTAACTAAACAAATCTATCAACTCTATACAATCTTCTTGCCAAATTTACTTCATTTAATATAAATGATTTGTTTTTTATGCCATTTATGGTCAATTCAATAGGACTGACTCATTTGTTTTTCTCTGAAACAATTACCTCCATCTTTTATCTAAAAATACAGTACATGTAGTACTGTAGTTCGGTTTATTAACAGATATTCTTATACACAGATATTAACTTGTACTGGTTTATTGTTAAAAAATATCCACATTGATACTACACTTTTTTACTGAAGTAAATTGTTACTAAAGAATACTTTAAATGTAACAACATTTTAGTATTTATTTTGTTCATTTGTATTTATAAACATAAATATTCACTTTTATAAATTTACATATTTACGGTTCAAAAACAAGTACAATATTTTGTCCACCACATTACACTTCCATTAGGTGCACCATTTTAAAACAGTAAATAATATCTATTCACTCTCTCTGGGAGTATGAAATGAACAGACAGAAACTATTGTACGAGAAGCCTACCGAACAACCCAGAACATTCTCCACTCCCCCCGTCCAGTGTGGCAGCTGTTGCATCATTCAAGTAGGTGGTTCTAGTGAGTTCCAGGAACACTTGAGATACGCATTAAGCCGCTGGCATGGAGTAAGGAGGGAAAGCTGTACTGGACCTCAGCGTGGCATATATAAAGCCATAGCAGCCGGGTTGTCAGTTCAGTTATATGAGCGATTTTCGCTAGTGCAGATTGAGTGTTTGTCGAAGTGAAGTAGTATTGCATTAATAATTGTGTGAAACTCTATTAATAGACATTGTTATTGCGTGTGGACAAATCTAATTGGAAATATTGTACGAGTTAATTACAAACTGTGTAATTGTGATAATTAAAGCTGGTGATTAGTGACATAATTGGTGTCTTGTATTTTGTTTTCCCCCTGTACCATACGATGATCAGTTAGACCGTCGTAACACTATCTTACAGTCAGTTGCATGTTGTGTTGTGGTTTGCCATGTAGAACACACAAACAAAGAAAAATGAGTTCTTCTAGCTCAGCAGTTCTCTACCTGGGACCCCCCCCCCCCCAGTGCATGGGACAATTTTAAGAGGGATGTTGAAATCTGATCAAAAAACAAAGTCAGTAAAAGGACTAAATATACAGACACAGCTCAGTAACTCAGTACTTTAACTTGAGAGACAATAAAGTTCCAGTTTCAATATCTTTATTAAAGAAACAAAATTTAAAACAATACAGAATTACAATTTGCATAAAATATAGTATTTTAAAACTTCTTTTTATTTACACTATTATAAATGACATTTGTCAAAAGGCATGCATTATAAGGCAATAATGAAGTTGAATTTAATATGTTTAGCCAATACTAAACCAGACTGTACATGATGGTACAATGAGGCAAGTGAAGATTCCCATACCTTGACCAATTAAAACATTGTTTTGATTAACATATTTACTTCTAATTCTTTGTATAATTACAACTGCTTGTTTCTAGATTAAAAGTTCAAGATTGAAAATTATAGTTACCTACAAATATAGACCTGTTTAGGAATAATAAAGATTGGTAATTTTCCTTGTCATCGTGGCTTTTTATTATAATGTGATTTAATTTTTGGTCATTACAAATAATTGCACTGACCTTATATGTTTGAGGAGCCTCCAGGTGGTCTAGTGGCTAACGTGGGCGATTGATGCGCTCGTGGTCCCGGGTTCAATTCCCGGCGGAGGCTCCATACGGCGTGCACTCAGCGTCGTGAGGCAAACTGAGTAGGCGCTGAGATAACAGCGCCGCCTCCTGGCCGTGAATACCGCAACTAGCGGCTGGTGGCGCGTAGTACTAGCCATACACCGTCACACTAACACAAAAAGCTGCGCGGTACGCCTTGGTCCTTAACGGACTGTGGAGCGGAGGTTTTATTTATTTATATGTTTGAGCAGTATAGTCTCATTTTATATCCTTGGCTTTGTTTCCAATTCCCCTACATGACTTTCATGTTATTAATTTCCCCAATTAGTACCTTTCATGTATCTAGTTGATTTTACCAACCACAATGAACATGACTCTGCAGTTGACAAGCGAATACTGTATTACATTACTTCACAGATACTAAACTTATACAAAATCTATGCCATTATTTACAGTACTTTGTATTTTCCTGTTACAATTATAAATCTGCCAAATTCATGCCATAAACTTCACAACACGTAATGCAATGATAGCTTAGGTTAGGGAATTTTAGCTGTTACTCTGGACTATATTAGCTGTGGTTGCAAGAAAATACTAGATATTGATGACAGATACCAAATTTTTTTTTTTTCAGTGCACAGAGTATGTTTAATATTTTGTATGCCTCCTTTAACCTTTAGAGAATTTGTGTTACTCTTTCTAACAATGAATGCAACATCTCTGGTACTTGTAGACAGCTTTCAGCCACAATCACCATTATGATGACGTGAAGTTAAACCAGTCTTGACTTTTTTATTCCGTTAACTACTCCTGCATTTACTTTACACCTTGCAAAACTCTCCCTATTATACTGTTTTCATGAAGATTTAAAATAGAAAAATCTTTTTCTGGGAATTAAATTAATTTTTAAATTTTTTGGTGAAGGGTTTGTAAGAATCGGTCAAAAATATAACATAAATTTAACTTATTTGTGTCGACATTTCGACAATGTTTATTGTCATCATCAGGACAATTGTTGCTGACACCAAACACAACTGTGGCATCAGCAACAACTTTCCTGATGATGACAATAAACACTGTCGAAACATTGACACAAATAAGTTAAAATTTGTGTTAAAGTTTTGACCGATCCTCACAAACCCATCACCGAAAAATTCACTGATTGACGGTCACTGCGAATTTAAAGATTTAATTTTTAAAGTGATCCAAAAACGTTATAAAAACTTACGAATTTTGTAAACTTATACAGTAAACCCTCGATTTAACGGACTAATTGGGGCTGAGGGGTGTCCGTAAAATCGAAAGTCCGTTAAATCGCAAATTTTGTTTTTTGAGGATATATTTAAGTCAAATAGGCCTATAACACTTGAAATTTGGGTATATTAATACTATTAATATCATGCAAATACCGTATTTTTCCGAATACAAGCCGCAGTTTTTCTCCTAAAAACATGGTCACTAATTTTGCCTGCGTCTTGCATTCGCGCGCTAACGAAATTCAAAGTTATACCTGACTTCTGGCGGGACGAACGCTTTTGGTATCTATGAGTTGTTTACTGCCTAAGCAACAGCGGTTTGCCTGGGTGTAGTTAACTCTGGCGTTATGATTTATGACTACAACCGAATGTTTTAACAGCAAACTGAAGAAAGAATAGGAAGATAAAGTGTAAGTGCGTGTGCACGCATGCGTGGTCGCACACTTCTATAGACAGCAAGACAAGGATGAGTAGAGGGGGTGTGAGTAACATGTTTCTAAATAACGGGTAAACTGCCAGTGTGGTTTTCTATTGTAACAGTGACAACATCGCTTATCTGTACTTTGTTTCATTCGGCGTTTTTGTAGTGCGTTTGCGGTATGAGTGATATTGTGGAGACTAAAGGCACGCAGTCAAATCAAATTAAACGTAACCCTGTACGATGCGAATTATAAATTAATTGTGATACAAAATGTAGAAAAACATGCAATCTCGAAGCCGCAAGGAAATTCGATATTGATGAATCCTGTATTCAACGATGGACAAAACAGAAGGAACGACTTTTAAATGCAAATACTGCGCGACGAGCATTCGCGGGACCTCAAGTTGGGCGTTTTGTAGCAGTAGAGTCCAGCGTCTGTGAATACGTACGGCTTTTAAGAAGGCAAGGACTGCCTGTCACTAGACATGTTTTAAAATTAAAAGCTTTAGAAATCGCAGAAGAATTAAAAGTCTCCGGTTTCAAAGCCAGCTTCGGGTGTATAAGACGAATGATGCGGCGAAATGGATTTGCGCTTAAATGACGTACATCACTCGCGCTAAAACTACCGAGTGACTATGAAGAAAAACTCCTACAGTATCAGTGGTTTGTCATTCATTTACGCAAGAAGCATAATTATTCACTTGAACACATGGGAAATGCCGATGAAATGCCCGTATTTTTTATTTACGTATATTTACGGTGGACCAAAAGGGAACCAAATCTGTAACAGTAAAGATTATGGGAAATGAAAAATTACGTGCCACTGTAATGCTTGCTGTATTAGCTGATGGACGAATATTTCACAGTGAAATAAGATGCATATCAGTGTATACTGTTCAGTGTTAGTCGTCGTGATGTCTTCCACTGAACGTGTGCGATGCCTGCATTAACGACAACGCAAAGACAGGGATCACGAAGAATTAAATGAATTCTTGATGAATACTCCGTTCTCATCAAATACAATTGAAGATGAGAAAATCTGCGTGTTTCAAAACAAGAAACAAGAAGAAAAGGAACGAAAGAATGCTGCGATAGCCAAGCAATATTGCCAGAACAGGAGAGTCTGCAGTTTATGCACATTATACATTTCTAAAGCCTAAAAACATTATCATGCTTTTTTTCCCCCGTTAAATCCGAAGTCCGTTAAACCGAGGTCCGTTAAATCGAGGGTTTACTGTATAACCAAAACAAACTGGAAATTTCTGTAATTAAGTATCAAGAGAAGCAACAAATGTAAACTAAAAAATACAGCAGGAAGAAAAGGAAACATGAGTACACCCAACCCAAAAAATAAAGATTTCTCTCCTTGTTCACAATAATAATATGTTCATAATAATAAACACAATACATGTGTTTATAGCCTGAAAAGTATTAAAATATGACAAAAATATAACTTTATAATTTATCTTTCAAATTTTTGTACTTTTTGTTTATACATTATATATTGTCATTATCACAACTATTATTTTTGTTGTTGCCGCGTTTGTTCAAAAAATTCTACTTTTCAGTGCGGAGCTACTTTTCCGTTTGTGCGGATCTGCTTTTCACGTGTGCACAAACTTTTCATGCCCTTGGCTAGAACAATTGCCTCTGATATTTACTCTTCCCTTATTGTTTCTGGTACTGCCCCATCCAATCTTCCCCACATCCGTCCATGTTCTAGCTTCCCACAGGCTCTCCACTTGTACTTTGTCATTCATTTTTTCAAATATGCCAACCAACTCGGCAGGAAAGCAGCCATGATTATCACATTTTCATGACAACATAATGCGTTATCCAAAGATTTTAATTTTCTTAAGTACTAGTCTCGGCTACTTTCTAATAACAAAAGCATGAATGTACTTAAAGTCTTAAAAAAAAATGTTCCTCACTACCACAGCTACTGCTGGACCTATACTGTAAATGTACAATCCACAATAAACTCAATCATGAACTGCCTGACATAACCTATATTACAATATTTTACTGTAACATAATATTTATATTTACTTAAAATAATGACAGTAACATTCGTAACATTAATAATAAATAAATAAATTCTTTAACAAAGAAACTGTAAACCGCCTGAGCTTAATACATATGAATATGCCATAAATAGAGCTGGAACCAGCCATGCTCTGCTTAAAGTTAAGTAACAAGGTGCTTACGGTTTATACAAGGGATATGTTATATTCTACCACAATATCACATATCTAACAGCCTTACAAACCTTAAAGTCAGAAAACAACTTACAAATCATATCAGCACTCCCTCATACACCCATCGGCCAGGGCATGTGTTTAAGATAATGCATCAATAAATTAGTAATGACAAATATAAATACATTGGTATGACATAAGTAGGGCATGCCTTTTATGTAAAAATTGTAAAAAGTAATTAAGAATTAATGACTTCAAATTTCAATATACAAATGTTTTTAGAATTTATCATCATACATCACAATACTTCACATATAATGAAACAACGGTGCTGAGAAGTGGGAAAGGGGCACACATGTATAGAAAAATATACTGTATATACACTACAATATACAACATAAAGGAACTTGTTGTATCACAGTTGCCACCTGTCTACCGAAATACTTGCTATCATGGGGTTTTATATCACTTTTCTACTAGTGCAAATTACAGGTGTGAATGACAATAAAAAGTGCTTGAATAAAATTTGTGGTAAGGTCTGAATGATCCCCTTAAATGTGTTTTCTGCAATAACATTGCCAACACATTGTGCTCTCCACAACATCAGCACTATGTAATTAAATACTAACAAAATAAATAAATAAAACGAAATAAATAAATAAATACATACATAAATAAATTTCTCAATAACACACTAAATGCTAAAAAGGGGACTACTGCCTAACCACTACAAAAAGTTGATATCAGAAACCTAATTGTATACAAAATAAAATAATTTAAAAAACCCTTCACCTGCTTAATGAATATTCACTGCAAGACAAATACAATTCAGATAATGCAAAATATATAATTAAACACAGTTTGATAGTGGTTATACCAAGAATTAGGCAGAGCTGATTTAGTTGCAATTCTATTGGACTTTAAAACTGTATACACGTTATCTTCTGTTTTTCAAGAGTGACACAATGCAGAAAAGTAATAAGTCATGTTTTCAATTGTAAAACCAATTGTAAAACCTACTATTTCTACTTGGTTATGAATATCTGGACATTATACCTCTTTGTTTTAAAATTAATTTTTCTTGGTATTCATATGCTATACTGTGCACATAATTTGGTTACGTTTATTTATTATCAGAGATGCCTGAAGCACAAATTCCCCAAGTTGTAGACTTGTTATCACTGTAAGAGGGTGGTGGCTGAAATTAAGACACTTCATATATGTGTTAACTGAAACTACAAACAGTATGAGACTTTTAGATAATAAATACTACTGTATACCATACTGTAACAATTATTGTAACCAAATGTTTCAGCTAAACTTCTTTACATTTCTGTATTAGTTGTTACTAAATACAAGACCACAGTTAAAAAACAACAGTGAGAGTCAATCTCCTTGTCTGTCTCCTGTTTTAGTCTCCAATCCTCAGGGAATTTCACTTTGTAGTGGGCATTTATTAGCATTTGCTTAATTAAAGTTGTTGTTTTATGATCTAAGTCAAGGACTCTGAACAATGGTCTCCTATCAATTGAGTCATTTGCGTTTTTTTTTAATCAACAAAAGTAATTACAAAATCTTAGGTTCTGCTTTTCAAGTAGATCTTTACTGACTTTAAATTTAAAATGTGTTCCATGCATGGCCTGATTTTCCAGAATTCACGCTGATATTCACAAATTTTAGGATTCAATTATTTCACTCATCTGGCCAGTAATTGTTTACTGCTCTGGAGAAAATTTTATAGGTAACTGGTGGAAGTGAAATGCTTATTAGTATATTATTAATATTATTGTTATAGTTATAAAGGGAAGCTGCAGGATTCTATTAAAGCCAATAAGAGGTGCATCTAAAACCAACTCTGCTCTAACACAATTTGTTGTACCCATGCAATTTGAAAAGTTTATACCGTTTACTTTTCTAGTGATTGGTACAACATGAATACACATCAACTGTTTGCATTAAATACATGTAATATTTGGCACTGAGGTGATACTTGTTTTAATAAAATATATTATTTACCCTCCATACTAAAATAACAAGTAATGAAACGTTAATAATACAGGCTATATGATTACCTAAACTACTTAAAACGCCAAACATTTATGTAACACGTTATGTCTACAGTATCAGTGGTGACTGTGTTCACACTTCCTTGGTTAGTAACCAAGCTGAAATACTACACATCAGTGGCGGCTCGTGGTTCTGACAATTGGGGGTTCAATGTCTGAATGTTTCTACTAAGATAAGAGCAATTATCCCATTCCAAATAACACACAGGGTGGGTCGCAACATGAAGACATAACTATTGACAACTTTTGGTAGGCTTAATATTAAGTTCTGATTATGCTATTTGTAAATTATTCTAAAAATACATTGTTAAAATAAAAGGATAGATAAATATTTCCGTTTACTATTTAAAAGAGAGAGAGAGAGAGAGAGAGAGAGAGAGAGAGAGAGAGAGAGAATAAAAATGTATGCCTATGTGATGACTAAAAATTAAAATACTAACTAAAATTCATTATGATTGAAATATAACAAAAGTAATATATCATATACCTTAGTTAAAAAATACTCGTCTAGCTTTTGCACTGGCAAACTCTTTTATGACTTTGTTGTAATCAAGTGATTTAGCTAACTGATGTTCTATAGATATAGTTGCCAAACCACTCAGTTGAGTCTCGAACATACTCCATCTAAGATACGTTTTAATAAGTTTGAACTTCGAAAAAGTCCTTTTTCCGCTTGCCACTGTCACAGGTAATGTTAGCAAAATTCTTAGAGCGACACCAACCTTTCGCGCGAACCCATACTCTTGAATAAATTTTAAAGACTTGACAGGCATACTTTTAGGTTTTACAATTGTTGAAACCACTTTAAGTTTATCCTGTAAATCAATATCACTGATGTTAAGCCATTGCACAGTTTAGTACACTTATCCGACAAGACTTCAGGTGACATGTCTTTGACTTTACTCACGTCATACAGGAAGTCAAAAAGTTTACTATGACTCTTCATCTGTTGGAATCTTTCACGTAAGCACAATTAGTAATATCTATGACTTTAAAATAAAAATCGACTTTGTAGCGGAACTCTGGATCTTCAATGAATTCGATCCTTAGTTTCTATTTATAATAAAATTAATTATAATTAATTAAATTAAATTACGACATGCCTAGCGATGTAGCGTATTGCACATGCCTGAATGGTAGCTTTATCTCACTGACTTAGAAGGGGGGATGGTGCCGAGAGTGGGTCGTGGTGACTGGTGGCATGCCACAGCCGTTAACATCAGGAGGCAGTATTATCTGCTGATGAATCATGCAAGGCAGCACTCATTGTCAGGTTTACGTTCTCTCGTTCACAAGTTTTTGACTCATCGTTAAACTCCGCTGACTTTATACCTAAAGAAATTCTTAATGATCTTACATACTGTGATGAAATTAATTGAATAATTTTATTTTTTCCCTTAATTTCAAAACTTAACATCCTGGAATCTGCCGCCCTGGGCGGTGGCATGGTTCACCCCTGCCTGGAGGCGGGACTGACACTGCCTCCTCCTTTACTGATATTTCTTTTCTCTCTCCTCTTTCTTCTTGAAATGAGCATGACTTTTGATTTATCTTCATTTTTAAAATCGTTTAATATGAGAAGAATGGTGGGCCACTGAGCAGCACCAAAAGTACCTTTCATGTCTATACTAACAAGCACAATAATCTGGCCTTTTTCTAACCCTTCTTCTACATACTCCTTTAGCGACATAATCACATCTGTTGTGGTTTTCTGTGGTGTGAATCCATATTGGTTCTGATTTAGTTGGGTTTATGTATTAATTAGGACTTCCTCCAGTGGTTTTCCTCCTACATTTAATAAGCTTACTGGTCTGAATTTACATATTTCAACACTGTTTTCTTTACTGGGCTTTGTTATCGGTATAAGTTTCCATATTTTTGTAAAGCTGGCAGTTTGTAAGCACCCACTGTACAATGGATCAAGTCGTGGAAATATTTTGAATGCGTACAGATGGACTGTGCTTGTTACGCTATCTTCACGCGGAGCTTTCTTGTGGTTCATATGCATATTGAATTTCTTCTTATGTAAATTCTCAGTTGTCTTGTGTATGCAATTCTTAAAATTATTATTAATCGATGGTGCAATATACTCATTACAAATTATAAGATTTCATTAATCGATGGCGCAATATACTCATTACAAATTATAAGATTTCGTTAATCGATTGCACAATATACACATTACAAATTATAAGATTTCTTGATACTCCCTATACCTTGGTGGCTTCGTTGTTTACATTGCAACCACAGGAGGAATCCTTCTTTGATGTAATGGTGAGTACTGTTTTATTATTATTATTATTATTTTATCACTATATTTGTAAAACTAAGGTTTGGAGTTTTGAAGATATCTATTTTTTATTGATAGATTTATCTTTGTATTAATTTCTTGTTCACCTGAAGGCGAACTCTGATTCTATAGGGGTCGAAACGTTGTGTTTATTAATTTTAACTTATGATGGAGAATCTCCAAAATCTTATAATTTGTCTTGTGTATCTTGTGACTGCTCTGTGGTCTTTCTGATTTGTCTGTGGTAGTCTGTTTCATTGCCGTTATTATCCATAGGTATGACATACATAAGCATGCACTGTGTTATTTCGTTTAGGTTGGCCATTAACTCCTCCACTTTTTTCAGTGTTGTCATTGTTAAGCTGTTCTTAAGTTCCCCAAAAGCTAGTTTGTATACAGCATTCCAAGAGTTTGTTTAATTTCCATAACCTTACTTTAATTTTCCAGGCACTCAAGATACTACCTTCTATTTCACTAAATTTCTTAATAATCTATGTTTTGACAGCATCCAAGCACTACATTTGTTATTTCACTAGACATATAATGCACATACACAGATAATAATGCCATGACCTTGCCTAGGATATGTACACAGAAGTATACTTCTTTATGGTTTGTATCAAAAACAAAATTTTCTTGAGTTTTGAACTAAAATTGGGATGAAAAATGGGGAGAGAGGGGGAGAGGGAGAGAGATAGTGGGAGGGATGGAGGGAGAGGGAGAGGGAGGGAGGGGGAGAGAGAGAGAGAGAGAGAGAGAGAGAGAGAGAGAGAGAGAGAGAGAGAGAGAGAGAGAGAGAGAGAGAGAGAGAGAGAGAGAGAGAGAGAGAGAGAGAGAGACAGAAAAATACCATTATATTGCAAGAGTATCTTCAGGATATTACAAGATATCTTCAGAAGTTGTCTCAAAATAACTAAGGTACTAAATATTCATAAACAAATATTACATGAAGAAGTATGTCAGAAACTGTTATTCAGAAAACGAGTTACAAGTTTTACAGCACCATCCCACCATATCCAAAGCGACTGAGAAACTTAAAACACTTAAAATCGTTAAACAATACTTCTTCCTACATTCTGGCAATAATTGTTTTGTGAAAAACTACACTACTGTAGTGCACTTTCCCACTAGCCACCACTGGTCTGTTGCTACCATGTGTTCTTAGTATGTAAAGTGTTTCATATACATATAACAGAAAATACCCAACCTCAAGCAAAAACATATGTCTGATAACTTAGATTTAAAATAACACTCTTGTCAGTACAATGTAATGGTTCATCAGTGCCTGCTTACTCTTACCTATGAAATCATTAACAACTGTAAACATAATTTACTAGTGATTACAAAGCCATTCACACTTTATTTATAATAAAACATTTATATTCTAATCTATGCCATTAAATAAAACAATATTAAGACATAAATTAATAATTAAAACTGACCAGTGCTCATAAATTGCTCTTCAAGCTACACAACAATGATTTTAAGTACTAAGATATACTATGAACGTACATAGTACCTTGTCTTGAACATTTATGTATGTAATTCATATAACTTACAATCATTCCATATCACAGTACATTACCATTAACATAATACCTAAGTTACGTAAATATTCCTATTAAATAATAATAAAATAAAATAATTTCCAGTACAACTGTTTATAAACTTCGGAAACAATACTTAACAATTAATACTGTAATATAATAAAAATTTTAAGTTAATATACAATAGAAATCAATTGTTGTTGTCCTGGTGAGCAAATAAAACCGCATCATGAATCGTAGGAAACATATGGCTGTCAGAGAAAGTGGCGAAGAAATCACACTTTGACAGTGTTTCATAAACATGACCTAAAACACAATAAAGTATTTACTTTAAATATACTTTTACAATAAAGTATACTCTACAAATACAATAAAATACATACAGTGTAACGGGACAGATCAGGGGCTTAAATAATTGTTAGAAGTCTCAAAGCAGTCAGTGTGCACCTTTGGGGTACCTCGTTTTAACCAATGACACATAACAATATTATTACAAAACACCCGTCTGTGTTTGTCTCTGGAGTCAGCCAGTCCAGACATATTACGTAACTACATACAGTTTGTGTCATCCGTGGATCACAGAAAATATGAAGGCAACGTGCAGATTTCACCAGGCGGCAAAAAATTGCAGAATTCGCTGGCCTAGCTTCTAGAACATTTTAAACCCACCAATCAGAGCTTGAATGGGGGATCACGTGACCAGTCTCACACCCCGAAATGTGCGCCCCAATGCCAGTCTAAGCGTCAGTCGACAACAATCCGTTAGACCGCGTGGTCAACAAAAAGTATGTGCTTCAAAAAAATTAACGTCGGCCGACGAAATGTTGTAATCCGTCAGTTATAAATTCGGAGTGAACTACCGAAGAACGAGTAAAACTGCCGTGAGAAACTTTTAACTACATAAACACCGAAGTTCGGAGTGATCAGGGAAATGGCAAATAACATGTGGTGGTGGTGAAATCGATTGGAACGTCTCCGGAATGGTTAAATACCAATAACAAACTATCAGCTACATTTCCTAAGCATCCTAAATAAATAATTCAATATTCAAAAATAAAGATTTAAAGAGCTCTATAAACGGGGTTAAAAAATGGAATTATAAAAGTGTGAGAGAGTGAGTGAAATAAGGAAAAGTAATGGTTGATTAATCATATAAATTATTTTGTTATAGTCATATAAGAATTGTTCATTTGTTAATTTTATACCTCTAATTTTAAGTTTGAGATAAATGTATTAATTGAAGAATTTGAGTAATTGTCATCCAAGTGGGGAAAATAACAATTTTGCGGAATAAAAGAAAAGTAATTTGTTTTAGACAGCATAAACTGTGTTAACGTAATTATTTTGTAACTCAACCTAAATAATCCTTCTGCAACTGTTTCGTCTATACGACCCTGGAAGTCACCCGAACGTAAGAAAAGATGTAAATTTTGATAAACTTAGTAAAATTTATTAAATCATAAAATTGTACAGTAACAACAGACAAAATTTACATTTACGGTATGTTTTTTATACTCGTTAAATCTGTAGAAAGGTTATTATTAGACAGAGTGTTCATATGGTTGTCTGAAGAAGACTGGATACAAAGTTATTGATCAAGTAAGAAAAGAAGTTAACTATGAAGTTCCACAGGTGTAGAACTTGTGAAAAACATGAACATTCGGTTGTTGGTACATGCAGAAACCTAAGTTTGTCACTAGTGTAAAACTCAAGAGTACCATTTATTTGCTGGCCTGATACATAGCAGGCTGATGTAGCAGTATATAATAATTAAAGCTAAGATTCAGTGGCACAAAATTATAGTTAATTATATTCTTATGGACACCCACCATTGCTAGTAATTAGAAAAAAAAACTTTAATGGTATTTTTAAAATTATTAACAATGGTGGATGTCTGTAAGAATATAATCAATAATACTGATGTAGCAATCAGTAATTTTCAGTGATTTACGTAGTTATGTAGCACAGTTTGTCTGATTTATATAAATAACTAAACTTTACACAGAATGCAAATGTATAATGTACTTACATTTTATATACAGGGTGATTCAAAAAGGACTTTAGTGTTTTTAAAACATAGAAATTTATTCAGATGATTTACAGAGTCAGTTTAGGTACCATTTTAAAGCAAAACACATCACATTTGTCATCAAACAGTCATTTTGCTTCAATGTGAGCACTGTTTGTTATATGCCAGACATCCCACTTGAAATCAATTTCATTCCAAACTTGAACCAGGGTCGTTGTCGAGTGTCACTTCTGCAACTGTGGCACAAACGCAATTTCTCAACTCTGGGAGATTGGTTGGTAAAGGTGGAACAAACACTCAATCTTTAATGAAACTCCAAAAGAAAAACTCAAGAGGGGTCAAATCTGCGGATCGAAGTGGCCATGTAATACCACCCTACATAACCAATCCAGTGACCCGGGAATTGCTTATCAAGGAAATTCCAGCCATGTAAGCTGAAGTGAGGTGGTATCCTCTCTTGCTGGTAGTGAAATGTGGTCATCTTTGTCTAAATGTGGAATGAAGAAATTTTCAAGCATATCCAGATACATGATACCATTTAGTTTTTCTTTATAAAAAAGAACAGGGCATACAATTTTAATCTGCTGGTGGCACAAAAAACTCACTTCGGACTGTCCGCTTGTGCTGCAATGTTACATGTGGATTTTCGGTACCCCAGATCCTGCAGTTGTGGGTGTTCACCTTGCCACTGATGTGAAATGTTGACTCATCACTAAAGATTACATTGTCCTGGAATGTTTCATCGGTTCTTATTTGATCCGTATTTCTGCACAGAAGTGTTGATGAAAGTCTGTAAGCAGACTTTTATCTGCTTCATTAATTTTTTGTAACATAAAAAGTTTTTATGCTGTCAGGTGCAAATGTTTGTATAATACGCGCCACATGGTCAGTTGTAGTATGCCAGTCTCATGAGAAGCATGTCATGTTGATTTCTTAGGGCTACGGGGAAAGCTATCTCTAAGTTATTCCACAGCGGCATCACAAACTTGTAGGCATCCTGTTGATTTTGGATGTCGAAGAGAACAACCAGTCTCAACACTGGTTTTGTGCCAAAAGTATATCATAGGCCTACTTGGTGGATCTTCGCCATACTCAGTACAAAAATTACATTAGACTGTAGTAGCTGACTTTGTTTCATGAAACCAAAAGACACAACAAGCACGTTCCACTCCAGTGAAAGTAGCCATTTTGAACAACAATTTTAGCGCTTCTGGTGGCTGCATTTGGAACTATGGCACTACATGATTCAAACTTGATGTGTTTTGCTTTAAAATGACACCTCAACAGACTCAGTAAATCGTCTGAATAAATTCCTATATGCTTTCAAAGTTGCAAGTCCTTTTTAAATCACACTGTATATTGTATTAGTTTTTATATTGTAAGAATGTTGACATTTTTTGTACGCATTACAATAAATTTTGTGTCAGACTGATGTTTTTGAATAAGGTAATAGTATCTAGAAAGTGTGTGATTGAGAGGTAAAACTGTTGACTACCATCTCCACATTCCCCTTTAGTACGTAACTGGTTACTTTATATTACTTACTGCCCATAACTAAGAACCCTTAATGGTTCTATAAGCAGATGAGACATTGCCTGGCACTTGTTAGTTCTGCATCTAATACCAATATTCCAAATACTATAATTAATAAATATTAAGTAAAGATTTGTTACTGAAATAAATTCTGTAAATACAGTTATATTCATTATTGTTGAAGATTATGATCTGTAATAGTATATAGTGCATGATAGAACATTGAACAAGAATAAGTATTGAATTAAGTATTCACTTATAGAATTATTGAACTCAATAATTGTTTACTTAAGTATAAGTTGATTAAATATGATCAAAGAATAGGTTTACAAGCCCTAGTTTAGATTCACTTCACCTAAATGTTACACAAATATAAAAATAACAATAAGAATAATAAATGTGGGAGTTATACACATGTCTAATTTTACCAATTTGTTAAAGACAGTGATCTAAAGATCAACATAATGAGCAGTTCCTCTTTGTAACATACTGAAATGTTTACACATATCAGTAATAAATAATTACTTACTGTTACTTCAATGAAACCATCATTTTTATATGATGATAAAGTCTGATGTATGAAAATACATCACAATTACAAAACATTTATGAAAATTTTTTATAACTATAAAACACATGTGTACCAAAATAATAACTTAAGTTTTTAAGCTAAACTCAAGCCAAAAAGCAAAAATGGCAATGTCTACTGTTGAACAATATTTTGCCACTGTGTAAAAAATGTCAAATTATCTAACCCGTAAATACTGACACCAAATAATGCAGAATGGTAGCAATTGTTCACATCTACTATACCGAACTAATAACTTCTTCTGTCAGCAAACAGTGCACAACATTATAGTTAACATTCAAAAGAATTGTACAAAATGCTTTCTGGCCATATATAACCACAAGTGGATATTGTATAAGACAGCACTAGACAGCCTGTTGCAGACACAGGCTTGGTATTTAAAGTGTTGAATACAGAACAGCTGGGAATGAAAGGCTGTATAAGTTTTAAAAACAGATTTTTAAATTTTTTATGTATTTTAATGTTACCTCATTTCCTGACTTTATCTGTTAATTAGTTTCATCCAAGCACGTTTCATATTTTATAATTAATTTATATTTTAACTGTCTTAAGATAATTACATACCACTGCACTTGGCAATAAATAAATTTATGCCGTGAGATGTGAGTTCTGCATTGACAATAAGAAGTGCCTTAGCTGAAGCAGGGTCAACAAATCCCACTGCAGACATGTCAAGGATTAATGTGTGAATTTCCTATAATTAAAACAAAATAAAATAAAAACAAATAAACAAAATTAAAATAATATATACTGTCGGATTTTTTATTATGGATACTCGAGTTTAAGCGTTAATTACAAGTGAACCTGTAGGTCTACTTATAAACTAGTTATATCAAATTTTTACGCATTTAATTTTGCGTTGATCTGTGTAAGAAACGTATTTTTTGAAGGTTGATTTAAATTTTTTTCGTGGTTAGAGTAAAAAAAGTCCATGTTTTTTTGTGTTTTTCAAGAAACCGCTCTCTTTGAAATTATATAAATTAAAAACCCTTGGTCCAATCATAACTAAATTTTTATACAGCATGGGCACAAGTGTTTTCAATACATTACTTAAGTTACAAAATTGTTTTTTGATCCAAAAAAAAGTTGTTATCAGTTTTGTGAAACAACTTTTTCTCGGTACAGGATAGTCGTACAAAGGCAGACTTGGTCTTGTTTTGAAGCTCTTGATCGTGGTTATCAAAATCCACAACTGCTGCAAACATATATTGAGATGCCGATTTTATACAGAGTGATATTCATGCAAGGGTGTGTGTGCGCTGGACCGTGTGTAAGCGGGCCTTCCGGCGTCGAAAGCGGGTGCCGTGTTGCCACGTTCAATCACCCCGGCCGCTTCACTGCAGTTGAACATTTGCTGTTTGGATAATTTTAACACCTTATTAATGTTATAACATTGTTTTCTATTATCCATTTCCCATCACCTTTTCTCATGAGGGCCGTGTGGTAAGCGGTCCATATGGCAGTGAAGGCGGGTGCGGTGTTTCCGCGATGATTCACCCCAGACCCGGACTTTGCCCTGGCTTTTGTGGCCTACCCCCAGACACGTATGATTTGCTCGTTAAAAACGATTCATTTGAACATTGGTCAGTCTGAGTCATCAGTTCTTTAAATCTGCTTCGTCCGCATGCCACTTGTCATTCTGGCTGTGTTGGTCGTTGTGTTTATATCACGTCAAGATGCCTCCGAGACCTCCGCTCTCAGAGGGTGAAGTTGCGATGATTTTAAGTGCTATATGTTTTTTTAAAAGTGAAGGAGAAAAGGTTGGCGACAAGAGGTTTCCTGTATACCAGAAAGTATCACAGTGTCTTGAAGTATCCTTAGCGTCTGTGAAGAGAGTGAGTGCCTCTACCAACGAGAACGAAGAAAATACGTCACCTGGATCAAGAAAGAAGCAGTGTGTCAGGCGAGGACGTCCGAAAATCCAACTTGATGACTTCACTTTGGGCACAATACGGAGGAGCATACATGATTTTTACATAAACAAGATTTTTCCCACAATCAAAAACCTCCACATACGAAACTTGTTGAAAATATGGCAGATTTTCCTGAGATGTTAAGATTTACTCCCTTGAAGATTGTTAAAAGCTTGGGATTTAGATATAAGAAGCTTAATAAGAAGCCAGTCCTGATGGAATCTGTGACAGTTGCTGCGTCCCGGCATACCTTCCTGAGAAAAATGAGAGAGCTACGTTCCCAGGGGTAGAAGATATTCTTTACAGACGAGACCTGGTGCGGACAGAACCACAGGATGAGGTACGGGTAGCAAGAAAATGTGCTGGATGCATTAGAAAATAATTTTGACAACTATGATCAATACAGAGGACACATTCAGCAGATTTATGGATGGCGAGGAGGATTCAGGACACCGTCTGGTGATGGGAAATGGATAATAGAAAACATAATGTTATAACATTAATAAGGTGTTAAAATTATCCAAACACCAACTGTTCGACTGCAGTGAAGCGGCCGGGGTGATTGAACGTGGCAACACGGCACCCGCTTTCGATGCCGGAAGGCCCGCTTACACACGGTCCAGTGCACACACACCCTTGCATGAATATCACTCTGTATAAAATCGGCATCTCAATGTATGTTTGCAGCAGTTGTGGATTTTGAAAACCACGATCAAGAGCTTTAAAACAAGACCAAGTCTGCCTTTGTACGACTATCCTGTACCGAGAAAAAATTGTTTCACAAAACTGATAACAGCTTTTTTTAGGATTAAAAAACAATTTTGTAACTTAAGTAATGTATTGAAAACACTTGTGCCCATACTGTATAAAAATTTAGTTATGATTGGACCAAGGGTTTTTAATTTATATAATTTCAAAGAGAGCGGTTTCTTGAAAAACACAAAAAAAACATGGACTTTTTTTACTCTAACCGCGAAAAAAAATTTTAATCAACCTTCAAAAAATATGTTTCTTACACAGATCAACGCAAAATTAAATGCGCAAAAATTTTATGTAACTAGTTTATAAGTAGACCTACAGGTTCACTTGTAATTAACGCTTAAACTCGAGTATCCATAATAAAAAATCCGACAGTAGTCACATTATAAATGTTACATTTACCCTTTCTGTAACCTTGAAACAAAAATAAACAAATTTAATTTATGTACGCTAATATAATTACCAATTTACATACGCTAATACAGGCATCTAGGTACAAGGGACATTTTTTCAGCCTCCAAGACACCATCAAATGAGACCCACGTGTGATAAATTCCACCAGAGTGGAGACACATAGTATATGCACAGAGGACTTTTCCCCTGAAGACACCAAAAGGTAAACTTCTCTTCAGTCATGCTAACATCGCTTTTTTCTTGCCGAAGGGCATAATGCATTCAAAATTCATTATCACACGAGTAATGTTCATGGCAACAATTTTATGAGCGATGGTTGTATACAAGAATGGTGCAGAAAGATTAAAGAAGAATGAGATGACATCCAAGATGAGGGTGGTCAAGGACACTAAGTCTGTATTGACAGAAGAAATTGTTAAACAACCAAATGAAGTGGTTCATGAAAGATGAAATTTCAAAATTTCTGAGCTGTTTGTCAAATTTCTTGAAATTTCAAGGTCAGCACTGTATGACATTGTAACCATGAAGCTTGACTACAGAAAAATTTGTGCACAGTGGGTACTGATATAGTCACTCGCAACCACAAGACTCAGAAAATGGGCGCAGCCTTGTATTTTTTGCATCACTACCACAACAAAGGGCAAGATTTACTGAACAAAATTGTGATTGGTGATGAGACATGGGTACAATATCAAAATGTTGAGATGAAAGACGAATCCAAACAGTGGAAGCACAGTGAGTCTTCAGGCAGACCAGTAAAGTTCAAGCAAATGTTCTGCATCAAAAAATTCATGACAACTGAGTTTTGGGACCAAAAAGGCAACATATAACTGAATTTAATGAATGTGAGACAAGTGTCACTTCAGCCTCATACTGTGACAGACTTCAGTGACCACTACAAGCAATACAGAACAAGAGAAAAGGAATGTTGTCATCAGGTTTAGTCCTTCTTCATGACAACACTCACCCTCACCCTGCAGCACAGGCACAGGATCTCCTCTGGAAGGGGGGCTTTCACCTATTCAAACATCCACCATACAGTCCGGATTATTCACTGAATAATTTCCATATCTTCACATGAATGAAGTAGTGCTTAACAGGACAGCAGTTTACGAATGACAAGAGCTGACCAATGTCAACGGTTGGCTGAATGACCAGACGGCAGCCTTTTAATGAGGACATAGGAAAACCTGTGCCATTGTACAGTAAGTGCCTTAATTAACATGAAGTTACTATGTAGCAAAGTAGGTTGGATGGGTATTAATGTTTTCTATATAGTAAAAGTTTCACAATCAATGTAAATGTTTCATAATCAATCTTGTTTTTATTTCTACTTTAATGGAGATTGGAAAAAATAGCCCTGATGTATACTAAACATGTACAACTTTTGTGATGTAGACTTTCTGGCAGTTCAGAAACCAGCTGCACTGCTGCTCATACTCATTTCACTTGTTTTTTGTGTACTAACCAAGCATGGAAAAATATCACATTTGTGACTTCATATACCTCAAGATCTAAATCTATTGCCAACAACATATGAAGTTGTAAACAAACATTTGAACCCGCAACAGCTACATTATCAGCACTGCTGAAACAGTGGTCTGGTCTACAATGTTTTTAGAAATGAATTTTGGGATAAAATGCAACAGGGTTCATCCATGCCTCCCCCTACAGTTTGTTTCTAAGCTGCCGTTTTCTGCAGTTATTATTATCACCAATGCTAGTCCGCTAACCATAATAACAATGCTCGTTTACAGTTTTGTAACAAATATTTCATGAGCAGCAAACATCAGACACAATGTTATGCATAATATATTGTAGTAATTGTTATTATGTGTAGTTAATATAACACTACAGTTCAATCTGCTACTACAACACTTGCGGTTCATCTTGCAACCTCAAAATAGTAATTCACATTGTTCTACGAGGGGTAAGCCAAAAATAAGGTCTCCAAAGTGCTAGAGCTGCAAGGAAATTTTTTGGACAGCAGTTGGCACCACTGCTGTATTCGGCCATCCCTCCTCTTTCAAACAAGTGGTCGCAAAACTCGCTAGGTCGATTAATCTTGGCTTGGCAGCTGTTACCAATGAAGCTCCTGATCGCCGTTCCTGCTAAGTGTGGACTTCGCGAAGTCATTTGATTTCTCAACAGAAAAGGTGTTCAACCTATTGAAATTCACAGACAGTTATTGAAGTGTATGGGGCGGGGTGTATGGATGTCAAAGTGGTGTAGAGAGTTTAAAGCTGGTCGTACAGAAATTCATGATAAAGAAAGACGTGGGAAACCGTCAGTGTCACATGAGACAATCAGGAAAGTTGAAGAAGTCTTGCGTGAAGATCGGAGGATCACTATCCACGAGTTCTCTTGTTTACTTCCTGAAGTTTCAAAATCCACCATTCAGAGGATTTTGTCTGAAAAGTTGGGATATCGGAAGGTGTGCGAAAGGTGGATGCCGCAAATGCTCACAGAAGACCACAAACGCCAAAACACCAACATGTCGAAGCTGCCCGCGAATTTCTTGAGTGCTATGCGGATGAAAGAGACGACTTTTTGAATTCCATTGTCACAGGTGACGAAACTTGGGTTCACCACTTCACACTTGAATCCAAACAACTTGAGTGGCAGCATTCAACTTTGCCAAGGCCGCGAAAATCCAAAAAAAACAGTCTGCAGGCAAGATCATGACGACTGTGTTCTGGGATCAGAAGAGAGTATTGTTGATCGATTTCATGCCTACTGGGACCACAATAAACCCAGACGCATATTGTGAGACACTCAAAAAACTTAAATGGGTGATTCAGAACCAGAACCAGAGAAGAGGAATGCTCATCAAGGTTGTCTCCATTCTTCACGACAACGCTCGCCCTCATGTCGCCCATGCAACTGTCGATCTTCTGAACCAATCTGGATGGGACATTATCACCCCCCCCCCCTTATAGTCCGGACTTGGTACCCAGTGACTATCATTTGTTTACACATTTGAAAGAACATATGGGTGGAATGCGATTCGACAACGATGATGCATTGAAAGAAGAGGTCAAACGCTATCTCAATGAATTGGCGGCAAGCTTCTATGACACTGGCATACTAAAACTGCCACAGCGGCTCGAAAAATGTATCAAACATAACAGCGATTATGTTGAAAAATATTGTGTCGTTATGCTTCACAACCATGTAAAAAGTTTTAAAAATAAATGTTTTTTTCTATTTTCAAAAAATATGGAGACCTTATTTTTAGGCTACCCCTCGTAGTAAATACACAGAAAAACGGTTGCCACCTTTATTTAAACTTAATGTATTTAAATCCTTAAATTTTTAGTGACCGTCAATCAATCAATGTTTTAGTGGATGGTTAGTGAGGATCGGTCAATAATACAAAATAGCTTATTAGATGCAAAATAGCTAAAATTTGTATTATTGACCAATCCTCACTAACCATCCACTAAAACATTAATGTATTTAATCAAAATACAAACTACACACACAAACTTTACCTTTTTGTGGTAAATGTGGGCATTATTTCCTTCCTCCTTGCCTTTCTCTAGATGTGATTCATTCATAATTATAGCGTGTTCCGTTGCCTTAAAATTAAAACACAATTATTTAGATGCATAATAAACTAAATACTGAACAATATACCTGTTTTGTTGATACATAACTATATAAACACTCAGTGAATAGTTAGTAGCTTGTGATGTTATACTATTCTACCACATTTAAATTATTAATAAACCCTGATCAACTTACCTTACCAGCCCAGGTCCGTCACACGAACTGTGAAGTACAAGCGTGATTCAAGGTTGTGTATATCAATAATTACACTCATTGACCATATTAATTAGCTGTTTATTAATCAATTGCAATATGTGGTTAAATTTACTTTTTATTCCTTTCATATCTCAAATTTATTACTGTCCATGTGAATCATCTTTTATTAGAAAATTTTACAAAATACACCTTTAAGCCACTTGAACATTGTCGTTCTCTTTTATACCTAATTAATATTCATTTTCTTCTTTGAAACAAAATATACAAACAATCATTTGGGTTGTTTAACATGATAGATATTCTAACTTAACATAACATTTACGTATATTATATATCTATAAAAGCAGCCCAGTATATGCACACTCTCCCATTCACACATTTTACCACCCCATGATTTAATTAAGAGATCTCTTTATAATTTATATATCTTTTTTTATTATTATTAGAAATGGTAGTTTTACTTTCCTGTTATTATAACAGAGCACGTGTTGCAGTCAGTCCATTTTATGCATTTGTTATCCGAATAATTGTCACTGTTGAAATTTTTAAATGTCTGTCTTGATTGTCTATGTTCACTTGTTTTTTTCTGCACTGTTATACTTTGTTAGATTTACATTTTTTCACTTAACAAAAATTTCTGTCGGAGCGTGAGCCCACTGTCAGCCGGCCGGCTTCAGGGATGGTATAACACAATGCAGTTCTCTTGGCATCTATAAGAAGCCTCGCCTTCTTGATACATGGCAACTTGGTACGCGATTCGTTATCCAGCATCACATGATATGTTAATGGCTGGTCACGTGTTATTACTAGTGAAACGTGTCTACATATATTCCTTTGTCTCTTGTGGCTCGCTACAAAGTTTTTGCTTTTCTCCAACGGAAAACGCAAGCATGCGCGCACAGGTTCACATTCCAGCGCTTTATCTTCATCGCGTACCTGCCTCTGCTTGTTACCAAGTTGCACATAGGGTGTTACATGAATCAAGTTTCGTGGCAATACATGGTACCCAAACAGATTGGCCCCAAAATTATTATTAAATTGAAAAATAGATATTCCCCTTCAAATGCCCCATTACAATACCCCCCCCCCCAATGAGAGGTTTTCTGCCGAAACAGAAAAACTCTCATTGCTAACTCTAAGAGGATCGGTGAGGATATGGTGCCAACAACACCCCTTTAATTCGTAACACATCATGGGTAAACTACCCCCCTAGCTTGGCGACCATGGCTGCACCTGAATGACGTTACTGGACTTCTCTGTACGAGATCCCAACACCATAACATCGGATAGATACTCACCATAGGGTCATTCCATATCAACTGAACCACGGCATGCAACCCACCGACTCGGATTTTCATGAAATTTGGTACACATGGTTTGTTTACATATATAATGACTGGTTTAAAATTTCAGACCTCTATCGTAAGCCGTTTCAGAACTAGAGCAGCCTGATTTTCAACCTAAAATACTAAAAAATTCATCCGCGGCTGTCGCGAATTCAATAAGTAGTTTTAAATTTATTTAATTTCTCCTAAAATTGAAGTAGGAAAGATTTGAAATTTTCCATACTTATGTAAAATTTTCTGCAGAATTCAAATATTGTATCAGATTTGTTGTAATCACATTATGAAGGGTCATTTGAGCCTTCAAAATAGAAATATTACTTTCTTTTAAATGTCCACAACTTAAATTACAAATTCCCATGTACAGACGGTAGTTACAGTGTCCCAATATTATGGCTGGTATCAGTGGCGGCGCTAACAAAATGGGGGCCCCCCGCAAAACTAATTAGGGGGCCCTATAAAAACGGTTAAATTTTGTATACGTAATAGGGGAAAACACTCAAATGAGTTTCTATTTACGTGTGTTTCACAACAATGGTTTGTGAATACTTTCTCGTCTATCACAAAGCGTTTGCAATTTGAAAAGGACGTTTTACACGTGTACAAACTCTTAAAATTCCTTGTTGCTAAATAGACAAAGTTCTATACAAACTATAAAAAAAAAAAAAAAATAAAAGAATGATGTATTTTTACGTCAAAGATCTAAATTCAGACTATGAAACAGTACCGCACACAGAGTGTTAAAAATTTATTATTTAAAAATGAATATCAAATTAACATTCTAGCTTTTTCAAACATTTAAATTAGTTTGTAACTGAATTTGTAAAATTCTTGAATATACTCTATACAAGTTCTCCTTAAGTCTAATCCAATTCAATAACACTCGAACTCAAGTAATGTACAATATTTACAGATGAGGATCAACCAAAGTTCACTGTTTTCCTAAGCCTAGTCTTCTTTTTTTAATAGCTAAGAACTTTTCAACCACTTCGTTGATATTAGTTTTCTGTGTCTCTTCATGCTCAATGCTTAACTGTGCCAAGTCACTCAACCGAGTTTGGGCCATGGTACTTCTTAAGTATGACTTAATTAATTTAAGTTTTGAAAAGCTTCTTTCCGCTGTAGCTGTTGTGACAAATATGGTTAAATAAAGCTGCAAAGCTGTAGTTAAGTCTGGGAGGCAACTAATAAGGCAGCTGTTTTCTTCAACCAGTAAATTCATCATTTCTCGAATTCTTTTCTTGTGTACAATTTCTTTGGCCATCAGAGCTTTGAAGGATATTACTTGGTCAGGCAGTGATGTGGAAAGGTCACCAGGATACACATTTACCAGAGCCTTACTTTTCTCCACTATTGTCTCTTGTGAGAAGTTTACTAAATTCTGAGGCGTCAGGAATGAAAACCTATCATCAATGCAACGCAATCCTTCGAATTTCAATTGTACCTGAGCTATTACAGTATCTAGTGTTGCATTGAAAACTTTTACTTCAAATGATTTCACTGGGTCGTCAATTCTATGGTCAACTGATAATTCAACAAAGCAGCGTTTTACGCTTATTTTTCATGTTACAAGTTATGTCCCATGACTGGGCCAACTGGGGCCCCCCATGAGGGTCGGGACCCCCCCGCGCCGCGGGGTCTGCGGGGGCCTTATCGCCACCACTGGCTGGTATCATTGGAAAGAGAAGAAAATTTCCTTTAAAACAGACTTAAAAAATCTTTGGGGAAATGACAACTAGGCCTGTGATAGAAATAAATAGGGTAAGTTAAAAAAAATATCACTTCATCATAGAAGACTTTTCAAATTTCCCTCCCACACCAGGTGTCACTACTGTCATGCATCTTTCAAAATGGCTGCCATGAGAAGTTGCAGCTAGTGTAGTTAGTCCACAATTTGAACATTATATTTTCATTACATTGGTAAGTCACAATTGAATACTTATAAAGCAGCATGATTAATTTACTGTTGTTCATTTTATAGGAGAATTAAACCCCTGTTGTAAAAAATTAACTTTTGCAGGAGTATGGCAAGTAGACCTATAGATGACACAAGTTACCCACCATGCAGCATTGGTATTTTTCTGCAAGCAGAGTGCCATAAGACTATCTATTCACCTGTTGTGACCAACATTGTGGCTACCACATTCACTGATGTACAGAAAGAACTGTTGCTTTGGCGAACAGGAATTGAGCAACAGGGTGATTTAAGTAATGTTTGCAATCACCATACAATTGAGTACCTGGATCAGTATGAAAGTTATGCTCATTTGCGTTGTTGTGATCCATTTAAAAGACACACAAAAGCAATAAAGCGTGATTTGCGAGTTGTTTCACTTGATCTTGCTAAGCAGTTCCGTGAGATATTACATGTTAGGCCCACTGTGATTCCAGGGCAGAAGTTGTGTTCAACATGCCGTAAGCATGCCTTAAGTGAAATTTCAAGTGCAGATCAAAAGGAGGCAAACAAAGACAGCAGTGATGAAAACAACAGTGAAGTGAAGACTACGTCCGATGAAGGTACGGAAGTGGAAGCAGCAGAAGATACAGAAGAATTGGATAAACGTAATACAAGTTTAACAGGTATAGATGACTCACCAATGAAAATGCATTCTCTAGCTCCACACCAAAAAGTAAGTTATGGGAAACGTAAAATAAAGGCAGCTAGGCAAAATCTCCGAAAGAAAGTGGCTCGTGTGCTTCATGTTCCAGAAGAAAAATTACACAAAGACAGTAGTTCCGATGATGAAAGTATAGCAAGTAAACTTGAGGAAAAACAAAAGGCTAATGATTTAGATAGACTGGTTGAATTAATGAAAGAAAAATTACCAACTGTAAGTAGGCGGGAAAAGATTCGTATTCTTTTGCTCCTCCATCATGGACAAGAGAAAAAATTCAACGAACGTTTGGTGTATCACAAAGAATGGTGTGTGAAGCTAGTGAGATTCTTAATACGAAAGGAATCTGTTCACTGCCTGACCCAAAGCAAGGCAGAAAGTTACCTAATGAAAATGTATTACTTGTAAGGAATTTTTATGAAGATGATGAGTACAGTCGACTGATGCCCGGTACGAAAGATTATGTCAGCATAAAAAAGAATGTTCATGCTCAGAAACGTTTAATACTTAGTAATTTAGAAGAGTTGTATGCAACATTTAAGCAAATTCATCCTAACATTAAATTTGGATTTTCAAAATTTTGTCAAATGCATCCTAAATGGTGTGTACTTGCTGGCTCATCAGGAACACATGCTGTTTGTGTATGTACCATACACCAGAATGTTGACTTGCTTTTACGTGGCCTAAATTTAAATACGAAAGATGATGTAAATTCTTTCATAGATAAAATTGTTTGTAGTAAAGAAAACAGGGATTGCATGTTAAGAATTTGTGATAAATGTCCTCCTTCAACAAATTTAACAAATTACATTGAAACTAAATTTCAACTTGAGAAAGATGATGAAATAAATTTCCATCAGTGGGTATCAGTCGACAGAACTCAGCTTATTGATATGACCCTACCATTTAATGAATTTACTGATATGTTAGTAACTAAACTAGAAACTTTAGTTCCACATGGTTATATAGCAAACAGTCAAGCTGTGTATTTGAAAGAGAGAAAAAAATAATATAAATGAAAATGAGGCATTAGTATTAATGGGTTTTGCTGAAAATTATGGTTTTGTGCTACAAGATGCAGCACAAAGCTACCATTGGACTCACGTGTTGTGCACTATACATCCTGCTGTTATATACTACAAAAATCCTGATACTGAAGAACTATGCAATTTATCATTATGTTATATTTCTGATGATTTAAATCATGATGTTGCTTTTGTTTATAAAATTCAGTCAAAAATTGTAGAGTCAATTAAGCATCACTGTCCTACTGTTAATAAAATAGAGTATTTTACAGATGGGTGCAGTGCTCAATACAAAAATTGCAAAAGTTTTTTAAATTTGTGCCATCACGAGGTTGATTTTGGAATCACTGCCACATGGTCTTTCTTTGCAACAAGCCATGGAAAGTCACCTTGTGATGGTATTGGGAGCAGTGTGAAATGGATGGTGACAAAGGCCAATTTACAGAGACCATACAAGGAGCAAATTTCTGATCCTAAAAAAATGTTCGTGTTTTGCAAAGAAAAATTTTCTAAAATCCATTCTTTTTATATAGAAGAAAAAGAAGTAAGTTCTACAAGAACTAATCTGCAACAGCGATTTACAAAATCAAAAACTGTGGCTGGCACCAGAAGTTTCCACCAATTCATACCTTTATCAACCAATACTCTGGCTGCAAAAGGAGTTAGCAGTGACATAACTATGCTTTACAATTTAACTTTTCTGATGTGCAAACACCTATTGCAGACTCCTTGAAAGTAAATTCTTTTGTTTGCTGTAAATACGATTCTAAATGGTATATTGGTCTTATTGAAATTATAAATTTAGAACAGGGAGATGTCAGAATTAGATTTATGAATCCAGCAGGTCCATCAGTATCTTTTTATTGGCCAGATAGGGTTGATATTTGTTGGATCCCATTTCAAAATATATTATGTACTATAGAACAACCAACAACAATGACAGGCAGGCAATATCAAATTTCAGTAGAGTGCCAAAAATTGATAAATGAGAAATGGAATAATTTGTAGCTAATTTATATTTTTAGAATACTTTGTAGCCTAAATTGTATTTTTAGATAATCAGTTGAATAAATTTCTATTCCTGTACATGTAAATGTGGATATTATTTTGAATAAATTTTTGTTTCTGTGTGTAAAAGTGGATTAATTTGTTAATATGCCCTAAATATTGTTTTTTATAACTACTAGTGTAGTTGTCATTTCCCCAAAGATTTTTTAAGTCTGTTTTAAAGGAAATTTTCTTCTCTTTCCAATGATACCAGCCATAATATTGGGACACTGTAACTACAGTCTGTACACAGGAATTTGTAATTTAAGTTGTGGACATTTAAAAGAAAGTAATATTTCTATTTTGAAGGCTCAAATGACCCTTCATAATGTGATTACAACAAATCTGATACAATATTTGAATTCTGCAGAAAATTTTACATAAGTATGGAAAATTTCAAATCTTTCCTACTTCAATTTTAGGAGAAATTAAATAAATTTAAAACTACTTATTGAATTCGCGACAGCCACGGATGAATTTGTTTAGTATTTTAGGTTGAAAATCAGGCTGCTCTAGTTCTGAAATGGCTTAAGATAGAGGTCTGAAATTTTAAACCAGTCATTATATATGTAAACAAACCATGTGTACCAAATTTCATGAAAATCCGAGTTGATGGGTTGCATTTTGCCATTTTTCTGGTTCATTTGAGATGGAATGACCCCATAGTAACACCTAACCTCAAATCATTCCATAAAAAAAAAATCAGAACTGGCCTTATACCATACCAGATCCTCCACCGATATATCTCCCCTTACATACATACTGGGTTGCCTTTAGCAAGTACTGGGTGCGTACACATACTCATTATTACATTAAACACACATTTACATTCTACTTCTTGATATCAAATTCCAAAATATTTTCTATTTTATTTTCAATTTCATCTCTCAATTTAATTGGTTTCACGTCACGGTCTCAAATCACTCAATTATATAAATTTTGTTCGATAAAGCAATAAACCCAAATCCCTTATCAAAGACTCCCCTTTTAAGATGATTCATATTATTTACTTTAATTAATGACTTTAATCATAATTTTCTTTAAAATTCCAAAATTCTTCAAATGCATTTATGTTGTGTCTACTCTTACTAACTAGGTGCTCACAATCATAATAAACAAATAAAAATAAACAACTTATTTCTACCATAGATTCAAAAATAGCTACACTTGACTACAAAGATAACCTAAAATACACATCATGAATCAGCTCTACTTATATTGAAATTTTTTTTTTTCCAAAAAAAACTATAATTTCCAAAAATATTTCTTTTATCAATTTCCCACAAAACAAAATTATTCAATTACATTAACTGACAAAAGAATCCATGAGTCAATTACTAGAAACATATCATGTCTCTGACATCAGTCATCAGCTGATCTCTCTGGGTCAGGTGAATGACCTTACCCCAGATAAACTACACAAATCTATACCATGAAAAATACACATCTGTTTATAATTCTTACATTCTAACATAGTAAAATAATAACATAATAGAACATACTAAACAAAATATGATAAACATCTTCTCTACTTGAAATAATCTTTTCAAAATCAGTAAAGTCCTTTATAAAATTATTATACAGAGCATGAAACAACTTAATATCTATCATATAATAAAATATTCGAGTCCCTTGTTCGGGAGTCAATGAAACAACTGAATTTATTTCAATTAATAAAATATATTACCTTCTTACCTTCGGGCTCTCTTCCAGGGTCTTACAGACGAAACCAGCTGCAGAAGGATTATTCGAGTTGAGTGGTGAAAATATAATAACACAGTTTATTCTGGCTAAAACAACTTATTTGGATTTTATTTAATGAAATTAGATGATGTTTTACAGCTATGTAATAACGTCTCAAATTCTATGCTGGTTGATTACTACATTGATTAAAAGTTTCTTTAGTTTCCTGTTAAATGGAAATCACATATAAAGTATCGATATGCCAAAATGAGAAAAAAACAATTCTTACAATTACTATGTTTCTATGACTACAACAAGGTGTTAAAATGTTTAATACCCAGTACTTTGTCTCTCACTCATTCACACTTTTTACATTTTTATTTTTAACCCCCGTTCTTAGAGCTCTGTATTTATATTTATTTCATGGATTTACAGAATTAATTTGGTAGTCTTGTGAAGGGTACTTAACCAATCCCCGGCGTTCCTAATAGTTTCATCACCGCCTCGTGTTATTTGCTGTTTCTAATCACTCCGAAATGTTATTTCAACAGTTTATGAATCTTTTCACTGCCGCGGTATACTCCGCCTTATTTAGTTTACCATGGTTTCAAATTGCACTTTACACTTTTGTAACATTTTGTCGGCCGACTTTAATTTGCTCGAGCACTTAGGTGTTGATCGCGCGGTCAGAGTTACAGTTGAACTAACTCTTAAACTGGCGTTAGGGCCATGATTCACAAGGGTTAGTCGGGTCACGTGATCGCCAGTCTGCGTGACCATTGGTTCTTTTAAAGGTGTTCTATAAGTGGCACATCGAGTTTAGCAACATTTTGCCGCCTGGTGGAATCTATGGCTTGGCGTTATTTTTACTGTGATTCATGATTACCACAAACTGTATGTCGTTGCGTAATCTGTCCGGCCTGTCTGAGTACAAAGACAAAACACAGACGTGTTGTTTTATAATAACACTGCATGCGTGGTTGATGAAATCGAGGTTCCACACAGGTGAACACTGACTACATTGGGATTACAATTGATTTGAATTATTATTTTTTAGCATACCATTCTGTACCGTTACAATACCCCCCCTGCAATGAGAGATTTTATGCCGAAGCATAAAAACTCTCATTGCCTCACCTAAGAGGACCAGTGAAGATATGGTGCCACAACCCCCCTTAGATTCTTACTAAAATCATGGGTACTTACCCCCTTTAGTCCGGTGGCTGTGGCCGCACCCATCCGACCTTACTGGACTTCTCTGCTCGAGATCCCAACACCATAAAATCAGATAGGCACCCACCACAGTATCACCTGACTCTGAAACATTCAATTAAAATATTAACAAATGGCCTTCCATTACTCCATATCCCACACTGATTCGTTTCCTCTTAGCCGTGCTGGTTCATTATTGGCAAAGTACTGGTTCATGTGTATACAAAGTACTGGTTTCTCCTTGAATTTGTAATATACATATGTCTACCTATCAATACCAACTTACTGTCTGCTTACATTTATTTATTGAATACATACAAATCATATACCAGTTATATATTGGTAATTTTACTCCCCTAACAAAACATTATTCCCCGCCAAAAGTACAAGTAGATTACATAGAAAACAAATGAATCATCACCAAAATTAACTCAACCTTCTGTTTACCTTTCATTTTACATTGAATTACAAACAAAACATTACCACCTTATTCACTACAAGTCAAAAATAAATTATTCCAACTTTTTAGATAGTCCATCTGTTAAATTAATTAATTCAGCTTCACTTATTAAGTTCATACTCATACACTATCACAATGATTTCAACTCATCATCAACATGTTACAGTGGTTTCAATCAACCCTATAACTGGCCTTCATAAAATACAATGTCCACATGGCCATATATACTTACGATATACTTACATCTAATACATTTGAATTTCATACAGATTAAATAATTACCCATCCAAAATAACACATTGATTATACAAAATATAAGTAAATCATAACAATCATAACCATGAAATACAGATTCTACATTCAAGAATGACTTATCCTTGACTCCTATATATATATATTTTTTTTTCAACCCCCCTTCAAATCCCTTAACCCCTGATACCCATTACAATTGACTGTTTTCTGCACTAGGCTACTTGACCATCGCCGGCCTCATCCTAGCCGTAAACCACATCTCCCTCGTGGCCTGTAACTTGGTCACCCCCCATCCACACTCACTATTACCCCCCCCCGGACTGTGGCATCCAGTTGCTTCCACAAGGACTGATGCAGAAGGGGTGGACATTTTTTCTTTTATTACACCCCCATCCTTGCTTCGGCGTTACAATAAAACTTCAGTAACATACTTACTAACAATGATTGATACGCCCCTAACGGACTACCACCCCTATATGGGTGAAAATAGCCCTGTTCCAAAATTTGGTAGATTCCCCCCAACTAATTTTAACAAACCACCGGGTTGGCAAAACAAAAACAAACCACAAGCCGGTTATAACAATTAAAATTTATGATTTGTTATAATTAACTACTTTAACAGACATGATCCGGTGAGGTCATGGCCGCACTTAGGTGGGGAACCTACAGTATAAAACATAAATTGACTATTTATAAAGGTTTACATTAACAGTTGTATGCACGTCTTATTTTACAAACACTATCTCAGCCTAAACATTTTTGATTAGATTCCCACCAAAATTTCCTTCAGTTTGCAATTTTAAATGAATATTTCAACCATTACGTTTTCATCAATTATTATTTAATTTACCATTACAGTTAAAATTCAAATCAAAATAAATTTAAACGCATCCCTAAAATTCACATTGTTAAGTTAATCCAAGGCCAACTCAAATTTAATTTAGTTTCTTCATTGGTTCAAGACAATTTCAGTTACTTTAATTACATTTTTCAAAATGATTCTAGTTAGTTTAATGTTTAGTCTCGCCTTGGTATTTCAATGAAATTTACCAGCATCACCTCATTTAGTTCAAAACTTTCCTTGAATTCTTCCCTAATCACATTCTGACTACCATTTATCTCTACTCATAACCTAACATAGCAGGTACTCCAAAATAATATTTTAACCCTTAGGTTATATAACTTTTATTTTAAAATATTTTCACAAATTATTTTTCTTTAATTACCCGTGAATAGGTTATATCTTATATGTACAGAATTATGGTCTACCGAGATGCGACTGAAGACGAACAGAACCCCACGTCAATGAAAGTGAACAAAAACCCTTCTGACGGCCCTGAATTCCTTACCTGCCCCCTTCTTTAAAACTAAAACAAACCCCAACCACCAATCTACGACCCCATCTCCATAGGCCATAATTCTATTAGATTATACGGAAATTTATTATCTAGGTTTGTTTACTCAGCCACAAAACGTCTACACTACCTACCTATTAAGGGATGAGTTTACAATCCGCAAATAACACCAGTTTATTAACTTGAGGATTACCTTAATATCCGTGGGTTGTGCCCATTTGTGCATCTATTTTTCTGTTTCTTTAAACACGGACTTTAGGGGTCCCCCTCCCCGTTATTTGTACTATGTCAAATTTTTAGTTTCTACCAATTTGGTAGGGAAAAACCATCCTTGTCCCACCTCAATGGGAGGTGGCTACAACCATGGTCTGTCCCTATGTGTCCAAAATCGATGACCAGGGCTGGTGAGACCGTGGCCGCCCGAAAATGGGGAAGGGTTCCTTCTGAAAACAATAACAATCATATGACTCCCCGACTAACTACAATTTACATTTATTCATTTACTATTTATCATCAAGTTTAAATCATTTAAATTCATTATCAAAATCTCTTTATACAACATTTTAAATTAATCACTTACTTCCTCTCAAATTACTTTAATTCAATCAGTTATTTAAACACAACATTACTTTAATTACCTTCTTCCAAAACAATTACAATTCATTTATTACAAACTCTCATTATTTATTTAATCTACTAAAATGTTATTATTATCAATTTCCACTACATACATTGTTTACAGAAAATACATTTTACTACACAAATACAATTAATTTCACTATAAATTTATTTACAATTTCTTGTCATTATTTGTCTGTTTACCACACCCCATTTCATAATCTAGCAAGGTCATAAACACAAACTAAAATATTTAAAATGTCCATTCACTGATTTTTTATTTAACCTCCATCATCGTATAATAGTCTTACTTTTATATAACAATTATCGTCTTTCATTACCCTCTTTACATTATAATTATTATCGTAATGACCATTCTCACTAATTATATCAACATAATATTTGACAACCTTATTGCCTATTAATTCATAAAACCTGTCTACATTGGTAACTTTGGTTCTGTCTCCCTTAATATTATTTGTTATTTCCATGTAATTTATATCGTCATGTTCATTTACTATATCAATCCTCTCATAAGGTAAGTGTTTATCATTTACAACTGTATCATCAAAATAATCATCAATCTTTATTTCACAAGGTAAGCATTTCATATAATTTATTTTCTCCAATCCTAACCTCTCTATCAACTCTTTATAACTTCTACCTGACTTAAATACTTTTATCTCCCCATCTACACACAACTCTCTCACTAAATATCTCTCATCATCACGACACCTGTCACCACCCCACTGACCTATTTCATACCACGCAAAGGGCACAACAAACTCCCTATATTTCTTGGCACTTCCCAAGAATATTACAACAAATTAAGGGACTATTTGAAGACACCTCATCTTCCACATAACTACCGGAGGAAACTCTGTCCTCATAAAACACTCGTGAACCTTCCATTTCACAATATACTTGGGGAAAATCTGCCCTTTGCCCACCTAACCTCTCTTGACACACACTCACAATTTCATCAACACTTTCTATGCTCACAACCTTACTCTCTAACACCACGTTTTTAATTACATCACTATTATCACTTGTTAACCCATTATTAGAATCATCATTATTACTCACCTGGTTTAGGTCACTTTCTTTATTTTCGTTTAATTTATATCTATTTCTTTCCCACTTTTCGTTATTTTCGTCAATATGTTTAAATAATTTGTTAAACTTAGCATCATTGGTGTCAAAACGTTTATTTAATTCACCGAATTTAATCTCCTTGGTGTCAAAACGTTTGTTTATATCGCTACTTATTTCACTGAATTTAGTTTCAAATTTTTCCTTACTATTGTCTAAGCGATTATTTAAGGCATTTAATTTAACGTTAAGTTCATTAAAATTGGTTTCGACTTTATTACTTCGTTCATCAAATTTTTTGCTTAACATTATGTTTTGTTTTTCTAACATTAGTTGTATCACGTTCACTATATCGTTATTGTCGCTTTGTTTGTTTTGGATAGGCATTGAATGAATCCTAGCGCCTGCCATTGTCACGGACTCAGTTAGGCTTATTTCGTTTACTACCGTTTCGGTTACTATTGTATTTACTTGATTTTCAGTACTAGTACTAGTTAAATCAATGTTGTTGACTTTATCACTATTGTTTTCCATTTTTATATTATTGTTTACTTATACACTTATCCTTACTAAACTACACAATCGCCCTCACCCCCAACTAATCCGTTCCGCAGCTTAATTAGGTCTGGTTAATGTAATAAAATTACACTCACCGTCGCTGTTCGGGGGCCAATGAAACAACTGAATTTTGATCAATTGTTAATATATTCGAGTCCCTGTATTCGGGCGTCAATGAAACAACTTAATTTCTATCATATAATAAAATATTCGAGTCCCTTGTTCGGGAGTCAATGAAACAACTGAATTTATTTCAATTAATAAAATATATTACCTTCTTACCTTCGGGCTCTCTTCCAGGGTCTTACAGACGAAACCAGCTGCAGAAGGATTATTCGAGTTGAGTGGTGAAAATATAATAACACAGTTTATTCTGGCTAAAACAACTTATTTGGATTTTATTTAATGAAATTAGATAATGTTTTACAGCTACGTAATAACGTCTCAAATTCTATGCTGGTTGATTACTACATTGATTAAAAGTTTCTTTAGTTTCCTGTTAAATGGAAATCACATATAAAGTATCGATATGCCAAAATGAGAAAAAAACAATTCTTACAATTACTATGTTTCTATGACTACAACAAGGTGTTAAAATGTTTAATACCCAGTACTTTGTCTCTCACTCATTCACACTTTTTACATTTTTATCTTTTAACCCCCGTTCTTAGAGCTCTGTAGTTATATTTATTTCATGGATTTATAGAATTAATTTGGTAGTGTTGTGAAGGGTACTTAACCAATCCCCGGCGTTCCTAATAGTTTCATCACCGCCTCGTGTTATTTGCTGTTTCTAATCACTCCGAAATGTTATTTCAACAGTTTAAGAATCTTTTCACTGTCGCGGTATACTCCGCCTTATTTAGTTTACCATGGTTTCAAATTGCACTTTACACTTTTATAACATTTTCCCGGCCGACTTTAATTTGCTCGAGCACTTAGGTGTTGACCGCGCGGTCAGAGTTACAGTTGAACTAACTCTTAAACTGGTGTTAGGGCCATGATTCACAAGGGTTAGTCGGGTCACTTGATCGCCAGTCTGCGTGCCCATTGGTTCTTTTAAAGGTGTTCTATTAGCGGGACATCGAGTTTAGCAACATTTTGCCACCTGGTGGAATCTATGGCTTGGCGTCATTTGTACCATGATTCACGGTTACCACAAACTGTATGTCGTTGCGTAATCTGTCCGGCCTGTCTGAGTACAAAGACAAAACACAGACGTGTTGTTTTATAATAACACTGCATGCGTGGTTTATGAAATCGAGGTTCCACACAGGTGAACACTGACTACATTGGGATTACAATTGATTTGAATTATTATTTTGTAGCATACCATTCCGTACTGTTACAAGCAAAATATTTAAATCAATTACTTCCGTACAAATCATCTACTGTAATCATCTCTTGAATCAAAATAAAATTATTTAATGAGCTTATCAGCTAGTCAGCATCATTAAGTTTCAAATTTTAGTTCGTTACTCCCCTGAGTAACTCCTTGCCACACACACTATGACTCCCCACTGGACTGTGGCGTCCAGCTGCTTCCACAAGAACGGAAGTTTGTTAGGGGTAGACGCTGCCTACCCTGTTCTTGCTTCAGTGTTACATAAAAAATTCGGTATTACTGATGTCCGAGGACACCACGGCACTACCACCACCTTCAATGATAGCCGCTGTTCCATAGTTATGTAGATTCCCCCGAGTTACCCCCCGGTTAATTTCTAAGTTCACCAATTTAGAATATATTTACATTATAAATCCACGGTCAGGGTTCGGTGAAGCCGTGACCGCCCGAAATGTAGGGGAAACTACTATAAGACATATAAGGTTTACGCTTATACCGTTACTACAATTCTCAGATGGTAAACTCTTATATGTTTGGTTATATTATCCTTTACCACCTCTGAGACTCATAAATACTTCAACATTTAAACATCAAACATTTTATTTCATTTAACTCATACTACAAACTTCATATTTATGTATGGTCAATTATTCACCTAAAATAAAAATACGGCTACTGACATAGATTCAAAATTATAAACATTCCGAATTATATATACAGTAAACCCTCGATTTAACGGACCTCGGTTTAACGGACTTCGGATTTAACGGATAGAATTTGACAGACACAACAGGGAAAAAAAAGATGTTTTAGGCTTTTGAAATGTATAATGTGCATAAACTGCAGACTCTCCTGTTCTGGCGATACTGCTTGGCTATTGGAGCATTCTTTCATTTCTTTTCTTCTTGTTTCTTGTTTTGAAACACACAAATTTTCTCATTTTCAATTGTATTTGATGAGAACGGAGTATTCATCAAGAATTCATTTAATTCTTCATGATCCCTGTCTTTGCGTTGTCGTTGACGCAGGCGTCGCACACGTTCAGTGGAAGACATCACGACGACTAACACTGAACAATATACACTGATATGCATCTTATTTCACTGTGAAATATTCGTCCATCGGCTAATACAGCAAGCATTACAGTGGCACGTAACTTTTCATTTCCCGTAATCTTTACTGTTACAGATTTGGTTCCCTTTTGGTCCACAGTAAATATACGTAAATAAAAAAATAAAAAATACGGGCGTTTCATCGGCATTTACCATGTGTTCAAGTGAATAATTATGCTTCTTGCGTAAATGAATGACAAACCACTGATACTGTAGGAGTTTTTCTTCGTAGTCACTCGGTAGTTTTAGCGCGAGTGATGTACGTCATTTAAGCGCAAATCCATTTCGCCGCATCATTTGTCTTTTACACGCGAAACTGGCTTTGAAACCGGAAACTTTTATATCTTCTGCGATTTCTAAAGCTTTCAATTTTAAAACATGTCTAGTGACAGGGAGTCCTTGCCTTCTTAAAAGCCGTATGTATTCACAGACGCTGGACTCTACTGCTACAAAACGCCCAACTTGAGGTCCCGTGAATGCTCGTCACGCAGTATTTGCATTTAAAAGTCGTTCCTTCTGTTTTCTCCATCGTCGAATACAGGATTCATCAATATCAAATTTCCTTGCGGCTTCGCGATTGTATGTTTTTTCTACATTTTGTATCACAGTTAATTTATAATTCGCATCGTACAGGTTACGTTTAATTTGATTTGACTGCGTGCCTTTAGTCTCCACAATATCACTCATACCGCAAATGCACTACAAAAACGCCGAATGAAAACAAAGTACAGATAAGCGATATTGTCGCTGTTACAATAGAAAACCACACTGGTAGTTTACCCGTTATTTAGAAACATGTTACTCACACCCCACTACTCATCCTTTGTCTTGCTGCCTACAGAAGGGTGCAAACACGCGCACGTGTGCACGCACTTATCTTCCTATTCTTTCTTCAGTTTGCTGTTAAAACATTCAGTTGTAGTCATAAATCATAACGCCATAGTTAACTACAGCCAGGCAAACTGTTGTTGCTTAGGCAGTAAACAACCCATAAATACCAAAAGCGTTCGTCCCGCCAGAAGTCAGGTATAACTTCGAATTTCGTTAGCGCGCGAAAGCAAGCCACATGCCAAATTAGCGACCATGTTTTTAGGAGAAAAAGTGCAGCTTGTATTCGGAACAATACGGTATTTGCATGATATTAATAGTATTAAAATTTCAAGTGTTATAGGCCTATTTGATTTAAATACCGGGTGGCCCATAAGTCAGTTGGCACTAGCAGTATGTAGATGCTCGATTGACTAGCATAGTAGTTACTTGACTTGACTAGAGCAGTAGTTCCCATAATTCAGTTGAGATTTGAGGTTACGAGGTTAGGTTGATGTTGATGAGTATGCTGTTGTTAGCACTTGTTTGATGTTCGTGTTGTTTGCGAGACAATGAATAGAAAACTATCTACAGAGCAGCACGTTTTTGTACTGCAGATGTGGTGGAAACAGGACCATAATTACAGTGATGTTGTTGAGTTATTTGCGGAATGTTTTCCAAACATCGCACCTCCATCTAGAGAAGGTACTCGTAAACTAAATAAGAGGTTTGAACAGACTGGAATGGTAGCGGAACTTCTTCGATCAGGTAGGCCAAAAACAGTTACAACAGAAGAGAATTTAAATATCGTTGCGCAATGTTTTGTGCAGTCACCAAAGAATTCAACACGAAAAGCGTCCAATGAATATGGAATACCTCGAACAAGCCTGCAAAGGATGCAAAAAACGTTGAAGTTGAGACCATATAAGCCCACTTTACTCCAAGGCCTAAATGAAGATGATCCTGATAGGCGTACAGAATTCTGCGAATGGTACGCAATACGACAAGAAGCCGATCCACAATTTTACAAAACCATTCTTTGGAGTGACGAGGCTACTTTTAAGCTGAATGGTACAGTGAATAGGCACAACTGTGTTTACTGGGATACTGCGAATCCACATGTGGTGATAGAGACAGAGTTAAACACTCCGGGGGTTACTGTTTGGGCAGGGATCTTTGCCGGTGGGATCATCGGACCCTACTTTTTTAATGATACAGTGAATGCTGAAAGTTACCTACAAATGCTTCACAAAGTGTTGATGGAACTAGAAAACAGTCCACTTTTTGAACACCTGCAGCCAATTCGAGAAAAGTTAATATGGCAACAAGATGGGGCACCCCCTCACTATGGACTGATTGTGAGACTTTTTGAATGCAACGTTCGATGAATGGATTGGCAGACGGGGTCATGTTGAATGGCCTCCACGTTCTCCTGATCTTACCCCGATGGACTTCTCGGTCTGGGGTATACTAAAAAATGCAGTGTACTCCGTGAAGATTCGTGATGTGGAACAATATTGAAGGAAGGCATTCAATCTGAATTTGAACACCTACAGTCCCTGAATATTTTGGACATAACTTGTGCTTCGAAGATTTCAAATTTGCATAGAAAAGGATGGAGGCCACTTTGAGCATTTCTTGTAGGTCATGAGAACTATGCTATTAACTATCCGTATGCGTTATCTGTATCTGTATCCCTGCTGCACTACAATAAAAGTGCTATTTGCAATTTTGCCAACTGACTTATGGGCCACCCTGTATATCCTCAAAAAACAAAATTTGCGATTTAACGGACTTTCAATTTTACGGACACCCCTCAGCCCCAATTAGTCCGTTAAATTGAGGGTTTACTGTATATTGATAATTATTTACATTTGGAGGCTAACTATTATCCTTAATGCTAATAATCAATAATCGCCCGAAAAGGTGGGGTTTTTGTTGGGATGGGGTAGGCGATGGACAGACACGCTACGTGAATTCACGTTCCCCTTCCACTAACCTAAGATGACATTACCCTACACTAATTTCAACACAAGATTTACTCCCTTTACTCTCCCATTTATTCAAACCCGCCGTCTGTTCATCGCCTAGTCCATCCCCACAAAACCCATCTTTTTTTAATACACTGAACCTGCTATCATTTGCTAATTTTTTCATTTCACAAATGACACTAGTAAATTTTATTTGCACACACTGCCTCACTAAAATTGCCTCACTAAAATTATTTACATACACTCTTAGGCAATGTTGGTACATGGTGTTGTGCACCTTTTTATGCACCTTGAGTGAAAAACATTGTTATCACGTACCTTAGGGGTCCCCCTCCCCGTTCAATAATATAGTTAAATTTCTAATCTATACCAATTTTGTGGAGCCGGACCATCGTCGTTTCCCTGCCCGAAGGAAGTTCTGCCAACCATGGTCCGCCTCCAAGTGCCAAAACCCATGATCAGGATTGGTAAGGTCGTGACTGCCCGAAAATGGGGGAGGATCCCTACTGAAAACACATCAAAACATATTAAAATTAAAATTCTTACTTTGACCAATATAATTTCAAGTTTGTAGCATTCTGTGTACCCACTATTTCTCGTGTCGCCCGGTTCTGCAAAACATACAAATTATTCATTTTAATTTCTATTATCTCGTAGGGGCCTTCGTACAGCAAAAAGAACTTTTTTATCTCCTTGTCTTGAGCATTGGATAAATCATGGCGCTTTACTAACACTAACTGCCCGATTTCATATTTCACGCACTTACCTTTCATATCGTGTCTCCGTTTCCTCCTTTCTCCTTTCGTCAATAACCTTTCATTTGCCAGTCTCAATTTTACGTCCTGGTTTATTGTACTCGTCTCTGGTGGATAATCGAATAACTGCTCTAAAATCCGAGGTGGACGCTTTCCTCTTACCAACTCGTAAGGCGTGAACCCTGTCGTCTCATGTGTTACGCTGTTCAGCCAGTTCTCAATTCTTTGAATGTACAAGGGCCACTCGCTATGTTTGGCGTGACAGTATGCTCAGAAAATTCGGTCCAATTCCCTCATGACCCTCTCCGCCTGGTTGGACTACGCATGATATACTGCCGTGTGTTTTGGGATGATACCTTCCCATCCGAGAGTCTGGCGCCATTTTCCACTGATGAACTGTGGTCCGTGGTCTGACAGGATTACTTTTGCCTTTCCGATGTTGACCAGTAGTCGCGTGTGATTTTCTCACTCAGCACCTTATTTGTCGCTCTCTTTATACTATACAATCGGACATATTTGGAAAAAGTATCAAGCACAACGAAAACATACATAACACCACCCCTACCCTTTGGCAATGGGCCATACAAATCTACTGCTACCACGTCAAATGGTTTCTCCACCTTAATGTAATTTAACTCACCCTCTACCCTATAATTCACAACTTTGGATTTTTGATATAGTTCACAAATTCTAAGTATTTTTCGTACGCGCCTTTCTATATTTCTAAATATACAAGATTCTCTTAGTACACTAACACACTTTTTTGCCCCAAAATGTCCATATCTATAGTGACAGTCCCATACTATTTTTTCTATCAATTCCTCTGGCATTACTAGCCTCCAATCCCTCTCTCTACCCTATACTCTTTTAAATAAACTCCCATTAAACATTTGAAAATAATGTCTATACCCAAATTCATCTAATTCCGACTCTACACTTGTTATAATTTTGTTTAGTTTGCTATCGGCTCTCTGCATTATGTTTATGTCTTGTAATGCTTCCCCAAAAAGTTTATCTTCCCTGGACAACCTATAAATCTCTATTTCCTTAATATCTCTACCCGTTCTATTTCTATCTTTGTCTACACGTGATAGTGTGTCTGGTATTTGGTTTTCTACCCCCTTAATATATTCCCCAGAGAAATTATACTCTTGTAGAGCTAACACCCACCTGGTTATCCGGCTGTGTGTGAGCTTACAGGTGTTCAGAAATGACAAAGCTTTATGGTCCGTCCTGATAATGCTGTTACTACCCAACAGATAGGTCCTGAATTTCTTTACTGCAAACACTATGCTGAGGAGCTCCTTTTCGGTAGTTGTATAGTTTCTTTCTGATGCTAGCAGCATCCAACTGGCGAAAGCGATGGTGTGGTGTTCTCTCGCATCATCCTCTTGATATAGTTCGGCTCATAGTGCTATATTACTAGCATCTGTCTGTAAATAAAAACTATTACTGAAATTTGGGTGGTTCATCAAAATCATATCGGCAAACTTATTCTTAATTTCGCAGAATGCTTCCCTTTCATTTTCCCCCATTTCCATTGTTTGTTTTTCTGGAACACGGCACTGAGTCTTGCTGTCGTCTGGGCGTAGTTTCGCTGGAACTTCCTGTAAAAATTATATAGACCAAGAAAACTTTGTAATTGTTTTATGTTTTTAGGCTCAGGAAACGTCATGATGGATTCCACTTTGTCCGGATTAGCCCGGATTCCGGTAGGTGTTGTGATGAATCCTAAAAAATGTATTTCCGTCTTCAAAAATTTAGATTTATCCCAATTCACGGTTAAACCTCCCTGATATAACTTGTCCAACACATATTCCAAATGTTCTACATACTCCTCGAATATTCTGGAAGCTATCAGAATGTCATCCACATATATAGTCAAAAAATCTAAATTGTGAGGTTGCAAAATTTCGTCAAGACACTTAATAAAACTAGCTACGCTGGTATTCAATCCAAACGGTAGGCGAGTAAATTGATAATTTTTACCGTTAAATAAAAATGCGGTATACTTGCGGCTATTTTGTGCTAGCAGTACCTGCCAATAACCTGCCATCAAATCCAGCGACGTCATATATTTTACCCCACCAAACTTCTGAAAAATTTCTTCGATTGCTTCAGGGGACTCCCTATCAGGAATAATAATTTGGTTAATCTTTCTCGCGTCTAGACATAGTCTAACTCTTCCGTCTTTCTTTATAACTACCACTAAAGGGTTGGAATAGGTCGACACCGATCTCTCTATAATACCACCCTCTAACATTCTATCCAATTCTAACTGAACTGCCCCCCTCTTCGAATATGGTACCGGATAGCTTTGTTGTACATATGGTGCATGCTCCCTCACCTTTAATTCACACTCATAAGCTTTTGCCCTTCCTGGTTCCCCGGCAAACACTCCCCTAAAACCCTCTACTACAAGCCACAATGCTTCACGTTGAGAACTCCCTACTGCGCCACTCTCACCACAAAATTTAACCGCTCTATCCGCCCATATTCTCTCCTCACTCTCATCACTCACTCTCTCTCTACATATATTCATACTAACCTCCGTGCCCCTATCTATGATCCTATTCGGTATAACCCGTATCCCCGAAATCTTTACCGTGTCTAACACCCGCTCAACATTAACAGTTATCTGTTTACCTTCATTATTTAACTCTAAGACCCTCCTTTTAAAATTGATTATCGCATTATTCCTGATCAGAAAATCATTACCCAATATTACTTCTAAGTTTAATCCCCTTACAACTAAGAATGTATTTTCATAACTTTCCCCATTTATTACTATACTCAACTGGACTTGTGTTGTCACCCTTTTACTTCTAATACCCGTAATACCTACAATGGTTACCCCCGCAACTGGCAAAGATGGAATATTTTTATTACTTTCCCTTAATTTATTTAATACGTGTTCTGCTATTACGGATACTCCACTGCCTGTGTCTATTAGTGTCGTAACTGGCTTACCTTCAATTTCCAGCTTTACCTCCGTCAAACAAGCCTCCGGCCTCGCCGTTCCCATCTCCTCTTCTTCCATTAATTCGTTCGCTACATCTGTGTGAATTGTGTGATTCCTGTATCTATCTCCATAGACCCCGCAGTCATCTATCGACAATGGCCGGGCCTCCTCATCCATTGTCCTTCTCAGTTTTCCGCCCGCTCGGCCGTACCTCCTGGTGTGTACACTCTTTCTGCTTGATGGTTTCCTCCTTCATTTCTGGGTATTTCTGCTCGCCCCTCACCGGTTCTCTGATGTGGGTTGTTATATATCTGCTGCGTCCGGTTCTGATGACCGGGCCTCGCCTTCCTACATCTATAACAGAAATTACGGTCAGCATAATTCTCCATGGTCACCCATCACATTTCCACATCGGATATCGTCTACTTGGTTCTCGACCATTGTACGTAGTTCCCGTGTGTTGTTCTCCTCTTTGTGGGTAACTCCCTCCGCTGCTCATGTTGGGTTGTTGTGGGCGTCGGCTGGCTTCCTGATCCCTGATATTCTGAAAAACATCCAACACTTTTTCTAATTCATTTATATTACTCACCGCTCTCGTCACCAGGGTAATCTGAACTTCTCTCGGTAAGTGTTTGCTGACATGGCGTACGAATGACTGAAATGGCAACGGTGGCTCTAAGTATTTTGCCTCGTTGAAAAGTCTCATTGTATATACCGTAATATTACTGTTATTTCTCCCAAAACTCCCTGTTCCCATTATTTGACTGCGCAATATCTCCTGCTCCTCTTCTGACCAATTTTCATATCTTCAAAATTTCATATCTCTCCCATTCGTTTCTACGTACTTCCGCCCATATTTCAGAATTGCCCTTAAAACATTTAAAAATTTTTATAAGTATTACTTCCCAACTACTACCGTTAAACTGATTAAATTCCCGTACTCTGTTTAAAAACTGCATTGGGTGCACTCTACGGTTCTCACTGCAAAAAGTTTCAAGTTCTATTTCATTATTAATGTCTCGCGTAATTACTACTTGTTCGCTAATATTGTTTAACTTCTGGTTTATTGCTATACTCAACTCATCTTTAACAATACTAATGCTCTGCTCAATTGAATACAATTTTTTATCATTACTACATTCGGACTGAATGCTATTTTTGGTTATTACATTAACTGACTCTTGTAACGATTGTATTTCTGTTTTACAAGTATTTTCAATTTCATTGATTTTAATGTCTGTATTACTTTCATATTCATCAATATTTTGATTCATTTTTTCAATCTTAACCACTACACTGCTATATTTATATTCACTGTCAGTATTACATTTATTTATTTTAGATTCTATTTCATTGTTGTACTCATTTATTGTACTTACTAATTTTTTGTTACGCTCGTTTATTTGTTTATCAATTCTTTCTAACATATGACTATCTATCTCATTAATTTTAACATCTATATTCTTTATTGAACTATCTAGCTTGGTATCTAATTCATTAAACTTATTGGCAAACTCTTCATTGGTACTTTCACAACGCTTATTGATTTCATTAAAATCATTTTTTAATTCATGGAAATTTACATTCTGTTCATCAAATCTAGCGTCAAAACTACTCTTCTGTTCATCAAATTTGGCATTAAAATAACTATTTTGAATGTCAAAACGACGATCTATTTTATCGAATTTTTCATCAAAATCATTACTTTGTTTATTGAAATTACTATTTACTTTACTGAAATTGGTTTTCATAAAATCAAATACGTCATCTAATGATAATTCTTTTTCTTTTATTTTAGTCGCTACTGGAGTAGATTTTGCTTCTGCATTATTTATTATTACAGATTGTGTCAAACTACTTTCGTCTATCAGGGTTGGAGTTGTCTCCATTCCTGAATCGTTTACATCATCTACTTCGCATAAAACATTTTCTTTGACCACATTCGGGTCTGAATAAATTTCTACCTCCCCCGTGACCGTACTGACTTTACTTTCATTACTATCCATTTTAGCTTATTTATGAGACTTTCCTCTACACAAAATCAATCTTAACTGTATTTAGTATAGTATAACATAAGTATCACTTAATTCTAACTTATTATCGTTTATACGTAATTAGTATAATTAGTACGCATACCACTTAACCTCCCAATCACGCTTATATTCACTTGTAGGTGTGATTTATAAATTACTTTATAAATAGTCTCTGTTCAAGGCGCCAATTGTGATGTTATACTATTCTACCACATTTAAATTATTAATAAACCCTGATCAACTTACCTTACCAGCCCAGGTCCGTCACACGAACTGTGAAGTACAAGCGTGATTCAAGGTTGTGTATATCAATAATTACACTCATTGACCATATTAATTAGCTGTTTATTAATCAATTGCAATATGTGGTTAAATTTACTTTTTATTCCTTTCATATCTCAAAGTTATTACTGTCCATGTGAATCATCTTTTATTAGAAAATTTTACAAAATAAACCTTTAAGCCACTTGAACGTTGTCGTTCTCTTTTATACCTAATTAATATTCATTTTCTTCTTTGAAACAAAATATACAAACAATCATTTGGGTTGTTTAACATGATAGATATTCTAACTTAACATAACATTTACGTATATTATATATCTATAAAAGCAGCCCAGTATATGCACACTCTCCCATTCACACATTTTACCACCCCATGATTTAATTAAGAGATCTCTTTATAATTTATATATCTTTTTTTAATATTATTAGAAATGGTAGTTTTACTTTCCTGTTATTATAGCAGAGCACGTGTTGCAGTCAGTCCATTTTATGCACTTGTTACCCGAATAATTGTCACTGTTGAAATTTTTAAACATCTGTCTTGATTGTCTATGTTCACTTGTTTTTTTCTGCACTGTTATACTTTGTTAGATTTACATTTTTTCACTTAACAAAAGTTTCTGTCGGAGCGTGAGCCCACTGTCAGCCGGCCGGCTTCAGGGATGGTATAACACAATGCAGTTCTCTTGGCATCTATAAGAAGCCCCGCCTTCTTGATACATGGCAACTTGGTACGCGATTCGTTATCCAGCATCACATGATATGTTAATGGCTGGTCACGTGTTATTACTAGTGAAACGTGTCTACATATATTCCTTTGTCTCTTGTGGCTCGCTACAAAGTTTTTGCTTTTCTCCAACGGAAAACACAAGCATGCGCGCACAGGTTCGCATTCCAGCGCTCTATCTTCATCGTGTACCTGCCTCTGCTTGTTACCGAGTTGCACATAGGGTGTTACATGAATCAAGTTTAGTGGCAATACATGGTGCCCAAACAGATTGGCCCCAAAATTATAAAGGGGATTTTAAATTTTATTAAATGTATTCAAATATATATATGATCAACACGGCAAGTCCCCTACATAAAACGGTTTTACTCAAACAACGAACGCAGTAACATAGCTGTGTAAGCGAGGTGTGACAATAGAACGCAATATTATTCCAAGAATTTCAGTGTTGTGTTACGCACTCAAACGCACGAACACCAGCATGCGCGCAGAAGGGACGCTAACAAGATGTTGAAGCTGTATAAATTTCTATTGACATGTGTTCGGATGATGGCGGAAATACAGGTAAAACTACAACCACCTGAGTCACGTGACTAGTGGCATTGGGATATCATCACCCCGAACACACATGGACAACACTGTACTTTGTGAAAATTGATGAACGTTTTGTCAAAAGCAGGCTGTGGGTTCCTGTCTTGACAACCAGTGGAGTGGGGCACGTCGTTAACGCTCCCCCAGTCGACTTCACCTATAGGCCGCAGCCGGATGAATACAACCGGCTAGCGAGCCTGAAAATATATACCGACCGAACCAGTGCGGAAAGTAGTGTAAAATTATCGGAGTACATAAGGAATAGTGAAATTTCATCCAAAAAAGTACGAAACAACACCCTTTTGGACAATCATACAAAGGAACATTATACGACGCACCACGCGGTCTGGAGCGACGGCACCACACTATGTAAACGTATTCGGCCACTTTATTATCACTAATTTACCTAAAAAAGGGGGAATTAGAATGAGAGAGAGAGAGTGTAGCAAACTGGGTCGTCTCATTATCTAAAATCGTTATTATTATGTAAAGTAGTTAGTACTATAAATCATTTAACAAGTTTTTCCCTTTTATGTATCTGTATAATATTAACCGATAAATAATAGTGTATCATGGTTAAAAAAGGAGAATAATGAAAAGAGATAAAATAAGAGAGAGAACGAAGTAAGTCAATTTAAATAAATGAGATTCGTTTTAGCAGAATATAACCATGTGTTAGTTTAGTTATTTTGTCATTACCACTTCCTAGTGTTCTGTGCTGAAAAATTCGTCTAACTTTCCCGGGCTTCTTCTGAATGGGGGGGTAGTCAGATTGCAAAATTATCCCTTTTAAGGAAGAGTGTAAAGGTTTCGATGTATAGCCTAAAACATCGTGGCGACTCTGGACTTCTGATTTCAACTTATAAAAGGTAAGTAAGCGAGAAAAGATTGCAGGTAAGATTCTGGCAGTATTTTATTTTTATTTATTTATTTCGATTAAGTTTGTTTATCAACACCACTCCTCCCGTCCAGTGTGGCAGCTGTGCGTCATTCAAGTAGGTGATTCTAGTAAGTTCCAGGAACACTTGAGATACTACGCACTAAGCAGCTAGCGTGCAGTTAAGGACGGAAAGCTGTACTCGGCCTCAGCATGGCGTATATAAAGCCATAGCTGCCAGGTTGTCAGTCAGTTACGTGAGCGACTTTCGCTAGTGTGGATTGAGTGCTTGTCAAAGTGAAGAATTATTGTGTTATGTGTTTTATAATTGTGCAAGACTCTATTAGTAGACATTGTTTATTGCGTGTGAACAATTTTTATTTGATTTGTTGTAAGAGACAGTGTTGTTAATTACGAACTGTTTAACTGTGAAAATTAAAGCTGGTGATTATGACTTAATTGGTGTCTTGTATTTTGTTTTCCACTGTACCTACGATGATCAAGTAGACTGTCGTAACAATCTATTAGTAAAATATTTCATTAGTGCATACTCTTTTTTTAATAAATGTACAAAAATGCACTCCATGTCAAATACTATGCATAGTACATAAATTTCAACAACGAACTGTGATTACTTAGGAATCGGATATGTAAAAGCAGTGGGCAGCAGGTGAGAAATGTCATGGCATTCGACCTCAGATGTTAAGAATGCACAATAATCCTTATCACATAACACCCTCTGTATACCTAGCTTATCACACTTCTTATCTTGCTTACACAGGTTCAGCTTTAATCCTCAGTTGGCTGAATAACGTTTCTTCCAAAACCCTGAAATGTTCGTGGAATGATGAGGTAAATGATAATGGTGAGGTACACTATACTAGCACCATACATGGGAAAATCCACAGGGTTCCTGGGCATGAAAATGTCATGTAACGATACAAACCTATGAGATTTTGTAATTTAATATTTTCAATTTTTATTCAACCAAGTACATGTTGTGAATGGACTATATCTTCGAGGCTGGTGTGACTTGGCACTGGAATGCAGACTTTCAACGAGGGTGCGTATTCGCCCACAAGTGCGCGCACAGTCGGCCAACGTTCTCAGACCTTTTGGCACATATGAATAAATTCTTTCTCGCTGTGTGCGCAGAGAACAAAGGCAGTCGGCAAATAACATCTCAATACAATGGACGCGAGTAATTGTGTACGTCCGCCAGCTGGGCACAGTTTCCATCTCGCCCGTATATAAAAAATGTGAATATAAAACAGTTTTGTGGTTACGTAGCGGCGGCTACGGCCAGTCCGACATAAAAGGCTCGGAGCCGAAAACGTATTAAACTTCCAAAATGTGGACTAAAGGGGGTATAAAGTGATACCAATAAAATGTAAAAGCAGTGATAATTCAAGTACGCAGAAATTTAATCCGCAGAACTTTTCGGACGTAAAACAGTGAACCACCAAAACAGAAAACTTACATCATTTGACATCTAGATCGGCAGAAAAGGAAATAACAATACGTAAAATTCATTTTAAACAATTATAAAAAATTGTTAACCAACAGAGCTCTTAATAAAATAAATGGGGTAATAAACTGAATGACTGTGGGTGGGTAAATGCTGGGTTGCTTTGCGTAAATAGTTAATAGGTAATTAGATCTTAATTATAAGAAGTAGGAGATAAATGGTTTTTGTATTTTCGATGTGGTCGTAAATCTTGTCAGATGGGGTTGACCTCCCCACATTAATGTTGTTCATTTGAAGGTAGAAAATAAAGAATGAGTTAGCATATTGTGTTGAATCGTAAAAAGATAACTATAAATGAGAAATAAATAGAGTTGAATTAGTTAACAAAAAAATGAGCGTAGTCATTGAGTTACACAACCCTAAGTCACGTTTATAATCCACAGGTTCGTGTGAAGAACTTTGGCCCATAAAGGTAAGTTTATTATGTTTTATTACATTTATAATGTGGTAAAGTGTTTGAAAGATTACAGTCACAAAGAGATATTGAAGAATGGATTAAATTGTTAGTGTATTTTGTGAGAAAAATTTGATGCAAAAATGGAAACCTCATTTGACGAAGGAAGTCTTAACTCCCTGCATTAAACATGCAGACAGACTGACTACGCTGGAACTGGTGTTACAATATGTAGAACAGCAACATGAAGCTCAAGCGCCTGACTTTATTTTATAAAACATATAGAGACAACACAGTGAGGAAATGAGTGAATACTACTCAGAGGAGACAGCCATTACAATTTTTTTAATGACTTTTTTTAGTCAATCTGATAGTGTTATTTTATTCATACATAAATAATTAAATTCTTTTTACTGGTGTCCATTTTGTTCTTCTGCATTTATTTTAAACTAAAGGCCTACTATTATTAAAGTGAGAATAAACTGGGCTGTTAGGCCGTGGTTAGTTGCAGTGTCGGATTTAAGATTTTTTAGGCCCTAGGCCAAGTTTTCTGAGCGGCACCCCCTTCTGTGACTTTGAAGTAATATATGTACTGCAGAAGTAATTTCATGTCAGATTAATACTATCAAATTTAAAACCAGTAGGCTACTATAAAAAAGCATGTTTTCATTTAGCAAACTTTTTAAAAATATTAAGAACCATGCAAAAGCATTGAGCAAATTAATTTATTTTTTAAGCAGAGTACCTTAACTAAGCTTATTCATAAATTTAACAAAAAATTTCTTTTTTATTGTCCAGGTGAAACACATTAATTTTTTTCTTATAATTTTTATAAAATTAAAAATATCAGTCTAGTTTTTTTATTCTTTGACTAAAAATACAAGCTAATATTCAGTGACTATGTAGCTTAATGGAATTACTGTCGAGGATAAGCACACACAAAAAATGTTGCGGGAAAATTTATAAACTAAAAAAATAATTTAGGTTAACCTAAATTATAGGTTATAGAAAATTGTTTTTAAATAAAGTAGGCTACGTTTCTATATTTTAGGAAGATATAAACACACTTTTTTTCAGTTATATGTACAAACCTTTATTAAAAGCTTATAAATGTAATTCAGAATGAAATATGACTATACTATATGACTAGATATGACTAAAATACTTCTGTTAAAAAAAATATCTTTAACTTGCGGCCCCTTCTGAGCCCGCAGCGCTAGGCCACGGTCTAGTTGGCCTAATGGTAAATCCAGCGCTGGTCGGTTGCTATTCACTAACGACATCATCAGCTACATTTCACTCCCACCTTCGGGGATCTTTTTCAGACCACAAAGTGACAAGAGTGTGAAACAAATACAGAAGATCTTGGCCCAATGATACCCTACAACTTTTGCAGCCTGAAGAAGAGCCCCGAGGGTGGGATTGAAATGTAGCCGACGATGTACGATGTCGCTAGTGAATAACAACTGACCACGGCCTAACAGCCTGGTTTAGTAATGTTGTCACCAGCCAGTTGTAAAATGAAGGCTAGTAGTTCATGAAATTTCAAATGTGCACCATTTTATTACCAATAAATGTAGTAAACTAATTTCTTTAAAATTGTTTTAATTTTTCCCAATTATTCAAGTTTTCAATCAGCTGTGGTAGTTGTGGTTCACCTTAACTCTGGTAATTGAGACTCTACTGTACTAATAATCTTCATAAACTGAGTAAATCATAATACAGTAGAACTCGCGAATAACGAGCTCACTTATAATGAGAACTCAGATGTAACGAGCAAAAGTACAAGGTTTGTTTGGTTTTGTATCTTAGTAATGATAATTAAACTCGCTTTTAACAAGTAAGAACGCATTAGAGACTTGGTTATAACGAGCATTTTCTTGCAGGCGTGTTCATGGGTTAAAAAAGTATGTTACAATACAGCATTTTAAACATCCGTAATTTAATTAAACACTCACAATTTATAAAACGAATAATGTAAGTGATGAATTCGTGGAATATTTAAATAAATTACAAAACTGTTTTGATAGCTACAGATACAAAATTACTAAACAAACGAAAATCGATGACTTTTTTAAGGTTAATTAAGTTCTGTGTGTGAAATATGATTTTGACGATTCCATTTAGAATGAAGAACAAAAAGACAAATAAATTAGAGTGAATTTTCTTGTAATTTAAAAACTAATATTGTACATGTGGCATGGAAAGTTTTGCGTTTTTTGCCAGGTAGCCTTGCTGATTTTTGGTAAGTATTTACTACACAGTTACTTTTACTATATTTTGCAAATGCACTATACGCCAATATTCAGCAAAGGATGTTAGCGCCTAAAAAATGCTTAACGTCTAAATTTCACTTTTAAGCGTATAATGTAAAACATGTCAACATTTTATTGTGCAAAAGCCTCTTCTATAGTAGACTTTTTTTGTTGTGTGTTCGATAATCACGGTATAAAAATTTAGGCTTGTGAGTTGAGAACTCAGATGTACCGAGCACCTGGTCTTAACGAGCACATTTGTCAAGTCCCTTGAATCTCGTTATAACCAAGTTCCACTGTAGTTTGAATTGAATACAAAACAAAAATAATTCTATATGCTAAAAAGAATATAATATTATAAGATTCTGTTATATATTTCATATTACATTCTTACTTATACAATTTTATATACCTATATTATTCTTCAGTGTGCAATAAGGACAGTGATCACTTTTTTTAGTATAAATATCAGTGATCGATTTTCTACTCTAAATTTTGAAACAACTTGATTGTTAAATCACTTCCAAGCCTCAGAAGTGACTTGAAATGCACTGTCAAGAAATCTCTACCAAAATAGTGTCTGAATAAATTATTAAAGTTTTACCCCATAATTTTAAAATCCTTATTATTTACAAGACAAACTTTTATTAAACTGAAATTATACAAAATATTTACCTCTTGGGCAGCAAGCTGTTTTCTGAGAATTTTCAGTACTTTGTCCTTAACTGTGTTCTTGTTAGCAAAATGCATACCTCCGCTGATATGTACAATGATGACGCCAGGTATTGATACTGCCTATTATAACACACGCATAACAGAATTAATATTAGAAAAGCTTCGCCTGAATTATTAAATTCAGCTGTTCTTTCTGAATAGCTTTATTTTCTACTACATAATTACCAAGATACCAAGTTATCATTACACTCAAAACACAGAAGCATGGTTAAATAACTGTGGGTCATCACAGTGGGTATTTTTGTAGACAGTCATCCCATTATTTAATAATCAACTCACCGTCTGTGGCTTAAGTAAATGTCTTTTATTCAATTGACATGTTTCGGGACACTTGTCCCATCATCAGAATATTTAAAAAGGTCTCTTTATACCATCATACGATGGCACAGTCGTCAATATATTAAAAAATATTAAAACCACACAACACAAAACACAAATACATTACACAAAGTACGCACACGACAATTTTTGGTGTACACCACACGGTAACCGATAGCGCACTGGTTCATATTACACTCGTGTCGCGACAATATCGCAACGCAGTATCGTACAGGACATTAGATTTAAAGTTCAGCTGATCATTTAAAACATGTGGCCTGGTAACAGGATTATTATACGCTCTATATATCTCAAACTCCTCAAGGGCGTTCATGTAATGTCCTTTATTACAAAAGTGAAGGGGTATCAAGTTGGTATGAAAATTAGTATAGTTGTGATTTTCATCCATAAGATGTTTAGCGAATTTAGATTTTACATTTTCTGTGTTATGAAAATAAGTGGGTGGCTTATGTTCAACAAACCTCTTGAAAAAACCACGGCCCGTTTGGCCCACATAAAAAGCATCACAACTATTACATATTAATTTATAGATCCCTGTTTTCTTTTCAAGGACGGTTGGTTCCCGCGTACGAAGGCTATTTAAAATGTTATTTGTAGTCTTATATGTGACGACAACGTTTGACTTGTTTAAAACAGAAGACAGAATTCTAGGTAGAAAGCTCATGTATGGTATAGAAATGTATTTATACACACTGTCCCCGGGTGCCCTTAGCGTGTTTGCGATGTTTTTTCGTCTCATATGTTTTTTAAGGATATTATTTACTACCGCTTTTTTGTAGCCATTGGTGACCGCAATATGTTTAATTGTGTTTAGTTCGTCTTGATAATCCTTGTCGCTGAGGGGCAATGATAAGAGGCGGTTAACCATGCTGTGGAAAGCAGCCATTTTCTGCGATACCGGATGATAAGATGTGGCGTGTATTATAGTGTCAGTTGTAGTGGGTTTCCTATAAATGTTAAACTCCAATTTATTAACATTTCTGGTGACCGTCAAATCAAGAAAATTTAATTTACCACTGTCCTCGTGCTTCAGTGTAAACTGTATATTGTTATTAATACTGTTTAAATATGTGTGTAGCCTATCTATTTGTCTATGTGTGCCTTTATAGATCAAAAAGGTGTCGTCAACATACCGGCCATAAAATATTATGTTGTCATTGTACACACTATTGGAAAAAATAAAGGAGTTTTCGAAATGGTTTAAGTACACTTCAGCAAGGAGGCCAGAGAGTGGAGAACCCATTGCCACACCATCATGTTGGCTAAAGAATTGCTTGTCATGCGTGAAATAATTCTGGTTAAGAATCACCTCCAAAAGATCCATCAATTCATTAATACTTTCAACATTCAATTTATTAGTATTGACGAGGTTATTTCTCAAAATTTGTAAAGTATCAGTAACCGGTATATTCGTATATAAATTAACAATATCAAACGAAACCAGCTTATGATGAGGTTCGATCTTTAGATCCTTCACTTTATTGACAAAATCGATATTATTGGTTATACAGTGACTATTAACTATGTTTATGTTACGTTTAATGATGTTTACCAATTTCTTAGCTGTTTTATAACCAGGTGCAGTAGTGAAGTTAATTAACGGTCTTATCGGAACACCAGTCTTATGTAATTTTGGTAACCCTGTCAATGTGGGTGCCCTTGAATTGATGGGCTTTAACGATCGTCTAGTTCGCTCATCAAACAAATGCACACTCCTATTTATGCCCCGATTTAGACACTTGACGTATTGTGCAGTAGGGTCCGAGTTTAATTTCTCAATGTTGTTGTTAGCGATAAAATTCCGTACCTTATCAGTATAATCACTATTGTCCATAATGACAACCGTGTTGCCTTTGTCAGCCTTGGTTACGAGAGCACAGTTGTCTGACAGTTTGCGCTTTAAACCCGTTAAGATATTGCGTTCTTTATTATAATTATTAAAGGTACACGGAACCGAAGAATAAGTATTAGTATTCTGGTTTCTTATGATATTACTGAGCTTATTATTGATTAAAATCCGCGCCTCATCTTGGACTTTCTGGTCATCTATTGCTTTGACCACAGCTTCAGCATTTATAATTTCAGCAGCAATATGTTTATGGCTGAAGTTAGATTTTGAATGAGGTAAATTATAATTTAAGCCCTTTTTCAACAAATTAGATTCTTCTTCAGTTAGATCTATTGATGTTAAGTTCTGCAATCGTGTATAAAATTTATGTTTACAGGCAATGTTGTTGGCTTCCTGCTGTTGTCTCTCTAATAACCTTTGGAATTTGCTTGTTTGCTTGCTACGCATTTGATAAATAGTTCGCTGTATGTCATTGTTTATGAAATCAAGATAGTTATCAAGCAAGACCGGGTGTACGTCATTAAGTAATTGCAAATGTACTCTGTATAATCTTGAATTGAGATGGGATTTCTTCTTGTATAACGATTTTAATTCTTCTTTAATTCTGTACAATTCTGCGTGCCTTTTAGTTTTTATATCACCAAAGGATGAGCATTTAAATTTTATACGAGCGTAATTAGGTATAATATTATTCTTCAGACAAGTTTTATTAAATCTGATATGTAAAATGGTCTTATGAAGCTGGATCTTAATATTCTGAAAATTACGTACTATATTTGCTCGACTTGCAATATTCATATTGTTAATGGAATAAATCCGCTTATAGTCCAAGCCACGTATTTTATAATCAACTAAACGCTATAACTCACCGTCTGTGGCTTAAGTAAATGTCTTTTATTCAATTGACATGTTTCGGGACACTTGTCCCATCATCAGAATATTTAAAAAGGTCTCTTTATACCATCATACGATGGCACAGTCGTCAATATATTAAAAAATATTAAAACCACACAACACAAAACACAAATACATTACACAAAGTACGCACACGACAATTTTCGGTGTACACCACACGGTAACCGATAGCGCACTGGTTCATATTACACTCGTGTCGCGACAATATCGCAACGCAGTATCGTACAGGACATTAGATTTAAAGTTCAGCTGATCATTTAAAACATGTGGCCTGGTAACAGGATTATTATACGCTCTATATATCTCAAACTCCTCAAGGGCGTTCATGTAATGTCCTTTATTACAAAAGTGAAGGGGTATCAAGTTGGTATGAAAATTAGTATAGTTGTGATTTTCATCCATAAGATGTTTAGCGAATTTAGATTTTACATTTTCTGTGTTATGAAAATAAGTGGGTGGCTTATGTTCAACAAACCTCTTGAAAAAACCACGGCCCGTTTGGCCCACATAAAAAGCATCACAACTATTACATATTAATTTATAGATCCCTGTTTTCTTTTCAAGGACGGTTGGTTCCCGCGTACGAAGGCTATTTAAAATGTTATTTGTAGTCTTATATGTGACGACAACGTTTGACTTGTTTAAAACAGAAGACAGAATTCTAGGTAGAAAGCTCATGTATGGTATAGAAATGTATTTATACACACTGTCCCCGGGTGCCCTTAGCGTGTTTGCGATGTTTTTTCGTCTCATATGTTTTTTGAGGATATTATTTACTACCGCTTTTTTGTAGCCATTGGTGACCGCAATATGTTTAATTGTGTTTAGTTCGTCTTGATAATCCTTGTCGCTGAGGGGCAATGATAAGAGGCGGTTAACCATGCTGTGGAAAGCAGCCATTTTCTGCGATACCAGATGATAAGATGTGGCGTGTATTATAGTGTCAGTTGTAGTGGGTTTCCTATAAATGTTAAACTCCAATTTATTAACATTTCTGGTGACCGTCAAATCAAGAAAATTTAATTTACCACTGTCCTCGTGCTCCAGTGTAAACTGTATATTGTTATTAATACTGTTTAAATATGTGTGTAGCCTATCTATTTGTCTATGTGTGCCTTTATAGATCAAAAAGGTGTCGTCAACATACCGGCCATAAAATATTATGTTGTCATTGTACACACTATTGGAAAAATTAAGCATTATTTAATTCTTAATTATTTGTTTAATGAGGTAAAAAAACGTTTTATTAACTGTAAAACACACACACACAACTAGATGCAGCTATTCTTTTGTATAGACATAGGCCCATTTCTAACCAAAGTCCTTTCCCACTCTTGACCACTGATAGCAAGTTATCCGCACATGATCATTCATTTCATCTCTCCACTTGACTGGCTGCAGATAGCAGGTTCAACCAACTTTGTCTACATATACCCTTCATCCTTCATCCTTTACACATATCAGCTTCATCCTAGCATATACCCTTTACAATTCCCTTTTAATCTCTTAGCCAATATACTTTATTTATATCACTTCGTAATAATTAATGCTTGATGCCTTTACTTGGTGAAAATCCATTGTAAATTATAGTAAAAAATAAAACCATAAAATAGTTTTTGTGATTTCCACTCGTCAATTTATTAAAAATTATAAAACCATGACAGCTGTTTCGGCAACACAGTGCCTTCATCAGATGGTCAAAAACCATCTGATGAAGGCACTGTGTTGCCGAAACAGCTGTCATGGTTTTATAATTTTTAATAAATTGACGAGTGGAAATCACAAAAACTATTTTATGGTTTTATTTTTTACTATAATTTATCACTTCGTAGGGCATTCTGATTTTATCTGTCTGTTTTATGGTTATAATTCTGTGTTTCATGGTTCTTTAGGTTATATTTTATTTATTTATTTATTCCTTTTGCTTATTTACAAATTTGGGTGTAAGGCCAACGTGATAGAATTCATAAATACAATAGTCAATATATATATATATATATATATATATATATTATATATATAATAATACACTAACTATGCAGTAACAATACAATATTATTATAATCACAATTATTACATACAGTTCCACTACTGCACATAACCTTTCTCTTTACACATAACTCTCCACCTCACTCCATCACTTACCATATACAGTAAAGTGTGGTTAATTCAAATTATTTGATAATTCGATGAAATAGTTTTACCACCTTGAATTCTTTATTCAAATTAATGTTAAAATTTTACTGTTCATTTTTAACTTTTTACCTGTAAATTTGAATAATTCGAAGTCATAATATTTATTGTGTTGCTACAATTTCCTCAAAATTATGCATTTAAACTTCCTTTGTAAGAAAAAATGCCTTACTTGACGAAGAACAAGTGAGAGTTAACATGTCTTCACGTTTCAATGCTTGTATTTCTTAAGCGACAAAATATAGTCGCCCGTGAACAGCTGTAATAGAACCGTACAACTCTCTTAGTTCACAAAAAAATTCATAGATGGCATCAGCATTATGAAACAGGAATTACAGCACAGTTTCTATACACATGACGAGACAGCTGTTTGCTGTTCTCAGTCGTAATGACGCTATCCTTCTGGCTAACCTTCGTACAGTTTTGTAGTGTGTTTATCTTTTGTTTTCTCAACGTTTTAGACAATTTTTGAGTGTTTTTGTGTTCTGTGTTACATTTTAATTATATTAGTGTTAAGTTTTTATTATTATCATGACTTTATAGAACCAATATCTGACCATTCAGGAACTTGAATAGACAGAAGACGAATCTGGTTCTGAAATGGATGACAGTGACTTAGATGATGAATTTGTACACGAAATTGATGATGATTCTGATTTAGATGTTAGTGGTGTTGTGTCAAATGTGCAAGAAGAATCATACGTACGTTTCAACAACTCAATATTACTGTCAGGCCTGTAACGTTCCTCTGTGTGTGTTGGAGTGCTTCAAAGTATTCCATTCTAAAATAAATTATAACGTATAAATATCTTTTTTAGTTTTCCAAATAACTGTGCAGTATTTGTTTGTGTTTTGGACATGTAAATAAATAGATTTCGGGACATAATTTTACCAGTACAATATGAACAGTGATGTGTGTCCTAACAGATTTTTTTTTTTTAATTCAAAACATGGACACAAACTAAAAATGTGAAAACTATAAAACCATTGGATAAGTTGTGCGACATACCTAATTAAAGAAGAAATTCTCTTCTACAAAAGAATTATCTTCCATATAACAATTAACAGTTTTTTAACAGTAAAAATTCAATATAAGCCAAAAATGTGCAGTTTCTGGTTGGTAGCTACACCCGAGAGGGTCCAGAAGAATTAAAAGGAAAGTGCTAATAATAGTAAAACTGTGCAGTTTACAAAAAACATTACAACATTAAACATAACTGTTAGGTTTGTACAAATAAACTCCAGGTATATTCCAATGACTGGTGACAGCGAATAGAAAACATCCTCTGAGTGCTACTGCTTTAAGCCAACTCACACTATTCAAAACCCTATCTCAAACCACTACTGTAACCATTGTTATTATTTAGGCTTATTTGTGATAATAATGTGTATATCTACATTGTGTTGCTAAGTGTTGATTTTTGTGAAATTTGCTTATAATTTCATTCTACTGCTGTCTACTTATAATTTGCTGTCTACTGTAGTTTCATTCTACTGTTCAGTGAAGTCTTACATGTTTTTAATATTGTACAGTTTCACTTTGCCAGTTCAGAGTGGTTATTGTGAGTGGTTGTGAAGTTTTAATTGTTCTTCATAGTGGTCTGTAATGTACAAGCAGTGTAAGTATTCTAGTAACCTTATCAAAATAAGTTTACATTATTAAAGAAAAAGAAAAGGGCATAAAACAGAAACGTAATATCACATAAGACTATGGATTATTGCCAAACACACTGTCAGCTTATTTAAAGAACAAAGAAAAAATTAAGCAAAGTTGAAACCTGCGAGTTGGAGGAAGCAGGAAACATGTAAGAAGTAGGTTATATCTAGAAGTTGATAAGCGTGTTTTGAAATGGTTGAAACTAGTGCATGACTGTAATATTCCTTTAAGCAGTCCAATAATACTGCTAAGGCAGAAGAATTCAAAGGAAATTTTAAAAATAATGAGTTTACAGCCAGTTTGTTTACAAGTTGGATTGAAGGTTTTAAAGACAGAAATGACATTACACTTCAAATGGTCTGTGATGAAAGTGCATGAGTGCATCTAGAAGAAGGAAACATATGGTTCAACAAATTATCTAACCTGTTTGGTTCAACATAATTACTAATTATGATGAATACAACATTTTTAATGTAGATGAAACATGTCTATTTTTTAATGTATGCTGAACAAACCATTTGCTTTAAACGGAGACAACATAAGGGTAGGAAAAACAGTAAAGAGAGAGAAACAGTTTTGGTAAAGACAAACATGGCTGGATGACTCTGAAAAACTTCTGTTAATGATCAGAAAGTCTATAAATTCAAGGTGCTTCAAATCAGTGAAAACTTTGACTATTCATTACAAAGCTAACAAAATCATGGATGACCAAATGGCTTTTTGAAAATAGCTTGTTGGACTAGACAGATGTTTTTTCTACTAACAGGAAGATAATTCTTTCGATTGATGCCCAAATGCCGTTCCTCAAATTAAGTGTATTAAAATTATATATTTCCTTACCAACATGTCTTCAGTGGTCCAAAACCTATGGCTCAAGGTGTTATTCAAGGTCCTAAACAAACCTACCATCAGCAAGTGGTTCTTAAAATTTTGGATAACATTGCTTCGAAGGCACAAACTAAAATTGATCTCCAAATGCAAATAATATGTTAAGTAAAGTATGGAAACTAGTTACACAACAAACAATAAGACACTGCTTTTCCAAAGCTGGCTTCAAACTTACATCTGTTCAAGAAATTCTTCCAGAAGTGGTATGTCTGAATCCAGAGCAATGGGACAAAATAGTGGCTGAAGTTAATTATGATAACTGTGTAAACGTTGAAAATGAAATTGCTGTTTGTCGAAAGGTGACAAATGGTAATGGTAATGGTAATGGTAAATGGAATGGTAAACCTCATTCCATATCCTATTCATTTTGTATTTTCTTTCCATATTGCTGATATATGGGTTGTTAGTTTACTTTGGTACATTCTTATATTTACATTCCAACTTTACACAATATATGAAAAACCAGACTGTGAGACTGTAATGGGGCAAAAGGGGGTCTTTATATTTTATTAAGTCATATGGATTTATTTGTATCAGCTTGGTAGGTCCCACGTAAAACGGTTTTATTCAAACAATGAATGCAGTGACATAACTTGTGAGCGGGTGTGGTAACAACGCAATACGGTTCTGGGAATCAAGCTTGGTGTTACGCACTCATACGCGCAACACCATAATGCGTGCAGAAGGGACGCCAACAAGATGGCTAAATTATAAAATTTCTTTCAACACGTGTTTGGAACATGACGGAAGTACCGTGATGACTCCGCCCATCGGAGTTGCCTGCCTCAGGGCGATGGAATATCGTCAACACCTGAAGCATGTGGACGAAGCCAGACTTTGTGTAAATTGGCGAACAGTTCGTAGCAGGCAGGCTGTGCATTTCCGTCTTGAGCAACAGGTGGAGGTGGGCGCTGTGTTAATGCTCTTCCCAGTCACCTAACAGTTTTGATCCCGGCCGGGTCGACCACGAGACGTGTGGATCCAAAATAAGTTCTTGTAAAATTTAATAGAAAATAACAACCGAATCAAATTAGTGACAGTATCAAAATGAAATAAGTGCACTGAATAAATCGATAATGTGGCGAACAGACAAACATCCGAAGTGTGACATACTGACGGGAGTCGACACCGAGGAACACGTAAAGTTGTATAATCTTCCTTTTAAAATCATAAAATCACAGAGATCTCTAAATTAAATAAATGGGGGCAAAATTGAGCGAATGAGTGAGTGTAGCAAACTGGGTCATCTTACGTAGCTTTAATAAATTAGAATAAATAGCTCAGAGTGAAGTAAAGCTTTGGCAATAAATGTTTTGATGAGTTTTTTTTTATAAATGTTTTATTAATAATTGAGAAATGATATAGTAAAGAAATTTGAAGGAATAAATGTGAGTTATATTATATAAAAGAGAGTAGTGTACGTTATTGATGTAACCTTAAAATCACGTTGATATTCACAGTTCGTGTGACGAACCGGGACTCAATTAAGGTAGGTGAGACATTAAATATTATTTTATAATTGTGTATTTATTTATAATAGCACAAATGGCGCCTCGAACAGATGGACGAGTTTTTATAAATTAAAATTTATATATAAAAACCGCACCTTAAGAGGTTGAAGGCCGAAGCGTTCAAAATTATACATTTAGTCACCAGTTGTAACCGCAGTTCATCAGACAGCAGTGGAGAGCAGTGCATGTATAAGTAAAACTTTATACAGTGGCCTCGGAAATTTCGGTAGGCCAAAGCGAATACAGTAGCCTAGGCCTACCGAATCTTATAAAAAGTGTGCAAAAGAGTAAAATGAAGAAAGAGATCGAGACAATTAACGAATACGTTAATTTGTGCAGTTAGAACAGTTCTGTGTGATGTGGCTAATGTGACAGTGAAATACTAGTGATCGGGTAACAACTGGAACACATGTCAGTTAAGTAACAAATATATATAAAAGTGACTCCGTAACAATCTGATATCAGTAAAAAACTATACAAATTTAGATTTATAAAAGAATTAATGAGAATACTATAAAGGGGGTAAAAGCTATATATTCAATGGGAGACATCATGATTAAAAGTACTGGTTCCTATAAAATAATTAGTTGATAAAATTGGTGTTTGAACAAATTCATGTTTTTCAGCTGTAGGCTACTTAATAAAATGAAATCAAGTTTGTTTAGGGATATAAAAATGTGTTAAATTAAGTTATTACGCCATAACATTTCCTATTCTGTGCTGAAAACCTCGTCTAACGATCTTTGGGATTTTCTGAGTTTTAAGGGTGGTCAGATAGCGGGATTTTTATAAGGGCAAGAGTGTTCAAAGTTTACATGTATAACTAAAAAACATGTTGGCGACCTGGGTAATTTAATAAGGTAAGTTTTACGGGGACTATGACGGTTTAATTAATTTAATGTAATAAAATGAAATAACACATTGGCGCTGCGAACAGAGACTCGATTTGTAAAATAATTATAAATCAGCACCTAAAAGTGAATACAAGTATGGTTGAAGGTTGAATAACGATACGGAAAAAATTACGTTGACATGATCACAAAATTGTGATTTTGAACGTCAAATTTTGCATTTATTTTAGTGTCACTAACATCAAGTCTAGCATTTATCATGCTATATAAACGTGTTAACATCTCATCTGTATCAGATTTTATACTTTGGACGGGCGTTGAATGAATTCCTTCATCCATAATTTTTGACTCAGTTCCACTTAATTCAGTATTCATGTGGCTTTCGTTTTCAATGTCAGTTAAGCTGACATTCTCGTAATTATCTGCCATATCTATAAATTTATTAATCTAGATTTTCTTACATACAATATCTACCACTTCACTCTTAACCTCTGAACATTGATGTACTAATTTATATGTGCTGCGTAATTTTTACGTAGTTACTTGACCCGCAAATCAAACTTGCATTTATCGTAGGTGTGGAATTTTAATTATTCACATTCGAGTCCTGTTCGTAGCGCCAAATGTAAATTATATAACTCGGGTCCCTAGTTCGGGGCCAATGTAACTGCTCAATTTGTAACATCAATAATTAATTAATTTTTTACCTTTAAATTCGGGTCCAGAGTCGTACAGACGAAAACAGCTGCAGACAGGTTACCTGGGTTTGAGTTACGAAATATAATAACACAGTTTCTTCTGGCTAAAACAACTTATTTGAATTTTATTTAATGTAATGTTTTACAGTTATGCCATAACGTATCAAATTCTAGGTTGGTTGATTACTACATTGATTAAACGTTTTTTGTTTCGTTGAGCATAAACAACATATAAAGTTATCTGTACCGGTATATCAAACAGTAATGAAACAATTCTTATGATTATTATTCTTAACTGACTCTAACAATTTTCTTAACCTTAATAATGACCCAGTACTTTGTCACACTCTCTTTCATTCTTTTTTACATTTTTATTTTCTAACCCCTGTTAATAGAGCTCTGTATTTGCAAGTATTTTGTATAGTTATAAAATTGATTTAGTTGTTTCTGAAAGGTACTTAACCAGTCCACGGCGTTCCAGACCCCTTCACCACCGTCACGTGTTACTCACGGTGTCACTCATCACTCCGAACTGTTATTTATGAATATATTCACTGTCACGGTATACTCCGACTTATTTAGTTTAACATATTTTAGTTGAGTTTTAAATTCCACTTTTATAACATTTTGTCGGCCTACTTTATGTTGCTCGAGCACTTAGGTGATGACCGCGCGGTCAAAGTTACAGTTGAACTGGCGTTAGTTCGCTAAAATTGAGCACACAGTGTTTTTTGGTCACGTGATCGTGAATATATGCTTCCATTGGTGCTGTTAAAAGAGCGCCTTAACGTAGGCGGAAGGTTTAGCAATATTTTTGCCACCTGATGCAATCTGGAGTTACATTACTTTCTTCCGTGATTCACGGCTGATGCGAAGTTAGGTGTTATTTCACAATCGGTCTACGTTGCTTGAGTGCGGAGACAAAACATAGACGTTTTGTTCTGTAATAAACACAGCCTATCTGGTTGACTAACTCGGGGATCTACAAGGGTGAACAATGACTGCATGGAGAATATAATTTTAAAATGTTATCTTGGCCCTACAATTTCGTACCGTTACAACCTACAGGTGAATAACGTGATTTGAAGCTTAAGAAAAAATACGTACAAATTACATAACAGACGTAAAATAGTATGTCATTGTTAGGGTAAGTGTCAGATGTTTTGTATGTAAGTAAATTTGTATAAATTTATAATTTAAAAATGGCGGGTAATAATAACGAGAATGATATCAATGAAATTACCAATTTTGATGAATCAGTTGTTATGAGCGGCCTTGAAGCCTATTCGACTCCAAATGCGGGTCAAAACAAAATAGTAGAATTAAAGGTAACAGATCAAAGCAATGTGATTGAGGATTCGGGGGTTCAATTAACCCCAACCTCAACAAAATGTAATAATCAATTTAATAATGATGTAATGAATATGTTACTAACAATATCAAAGGATATGAATGAACAAAAGAATAAATTTGATAAATTGAGCAGTGACGTTAGCGAAGTCAAGAGTAGTGTTGATGTACAGAATAGCAAATTTGATGTTATAAATAGTCGTTTTGACGTTCAAAATAGTAATTTTATGATAAATTCAATGAGAGCAAAGATGAAATTAAACAACAGAATTTTAATTTTAGTAAACAAGTGAATGAAATTAATACACATTTTGATAATATGAAAGATGAGATAATAGAATCAATAGGTCATGTGTTTGATAAACAAATAAACAGAATAGGTGACACGATTAATAACTTTACAAAGAATAAAGTAGACGAAAATGACGAGATTAAAAGGGGGTAGAGACTAGTGAAAAGTCCGATAAATTCGATGAAAATAAAGACGGTCAGATGACATATAATGAGGTAAGTAGAGGTGAGAATTACGAGGATATAATTAAGAATGTGGTATCAGAGAGTGATACATTGAAAATAGTTAGTGATGAGATAGAGATAGTTAGTGAGATAGTGAGTGAGAGAGTAATGGGTTGTAAAGGAGTAGAAACAAAGGTTTATCAGTTAGAGAGAGTGTATGAGTATGAAGAGGGGTTAGGTGAGTATGGAGGGCAAAGGGCAAATTTTCCCTGTAGTATAAGTGGAGTAAAGACTCCACGTGTTTTATGAGGACAGAGTTTCCTCCGGTGGTGGTGTGGAAGACGAGGTGTCTTCGTATGGTCCCTTAGTTTTTTGTGATTTACCTGGTAAAGCCACGACAGGTAATAAGTGTTTTGTGGTGCCCTTTGCATGGAATGAGATAGTTCAGGGGGGTTGTGAGAAGTACTGTGAGAGAGAGAGAATAATACAGTTATTTACGTTGAGAAGTAGTTATAATGAGTTGAAAGAGAGGTTAGAATTGAAGGAGATAGACGATATAGAATACTTACCTTGTAAAATAGAGATGGATGATTATTTTGATGTTGTGATGAATGTAGTGGAGGAATATGATGATAAAATAACTTACCTTATGTTGAACAAAAATACTGATGGAGACTGGACTAAAATCACCAATGTAGACGGGCTTTGTGAATTAATGGTAGACAAAAATGTAGTTAATTATTGTATTAATGTAATTAACGAAAGTAATCATTACAATAATAATAATAGTGTAACGAGTGTGAGTAAGGACGATAATTATTATATCAAAATAAGATCATTATATGATGACGGGGGCTAGATAAAAACTCAGTGAATGAACATTTTAAATATTTTAGTTTATGGTTATGACCTGGCTAGATTATGAAATGAAGTGTGGTAAACAGAAAAATAATGACAAAGAATTGTAAATAATTTTATAGTGAAATTAATTGTGTCTATGTTGTAAAATGTATTTAATGTAAACAATGCGTGTATGTAGTAGAAATTGTTTTAATAATAATAATAATATTTTGGCAGACTAAATAAATAACAAGAATAATTATGAAGGTAATAAATGAATTGTAATTGTTTTGGAGTAAAGTAACTAAAACAATTGGTGGTTTAAGTAATTGATTGAATCAAATAATTGAGACGTTTATATATTTTTGATTGATTTAAAATGTTATATAAAAAGATTTTGATGATGAATTTAAATGATTTTAGGAGCTTTGAACTTGATAATAAATAATAAATGAATAAATGTAAAATGTATTTAGTTGTGGAATCATGTGTTTGCTATAATGTTTCAGAAGATAAATGGAGTTGTGTACATGATTTGGTGGTAACAGTTGTTTATATTTTGTGTCTATGACAGTATATGAGTGATGTAATGTAAGTATGAATTTTATAATGCAATTTATATAAAGCAAAATGTTTAATGTTTAAACGTAAAGTATATATATGAATCTTAGAGATGTTGAATAAATATAAAAAATTAAGTAAAATAACCAAACATATAAGAGTTGACCATCCGTGAACTGTAGTAGCAGTATCAGTGTGAGCCTTATATGGCTTTTGGTAGTTTCCCCACATTTCGGGTGGTTACGGCTTCACTGAACCCTGACCGTGGATTTATGTAAGTATATTCTAAATTGGTGAACATAGAAATTGATCAGGGGGTAACTCAGGGGAAACTACATAACTATGGAACAGCGGCTATCATCGAAGGGGGTGATAGTGCCGTTTTAAGGGTGTGTGAATCATATTTAGTAGGATTACTGGTGTCCTCGGACATCAGTAAGGCCGAATTTTGTATAACGCTGAACCAAGAACGGTATAGGCAGCGTCTATACCATATATGTGTAAACTTCAGTTCTTGGGGATGCAAATGGGCGCCACAGTCCAACACCAGGAAACAATAGTGTGTGTGGAAAAGGAGCTGGCCGTTACAAGCCAGGGGCACAGATAACGCATCTGTGCATAAGGCAAACGCTCGATCCGGTTTATCCAGCGGGTGGTTACCTAATTGTAACTGGGTAAAGGGGGGAATTTAAGAAAATTGATGTAGTAGGAGGGTAACTGAAAAATCAGTGAGAGGGTGACGACATCTGTAAACAGCGGGCGATCAATTTCACTTCCTCTATAGAGAGAGTTGGTGGTTGACGACCCAGTTCCTGTTCAGTAACAGTTGCTATAACTATGACTCGATGATTAGTGATGTATTTCCCTTATGAGAGCAAAACGATTTTAAGTACTAGGTTTAATGGTATGGATTTTAAATCCACCAATATTTTATGATGATAACTATATAATTTTGTATATTTGTGTTAATTGTATGCAGTATGTTAGGGATAAGGATTATAAACAGATGTACTTTGTATAATTTTGAAATGTTGAGAGAAAAGTCATTCACATGACAGTGAGACATCAGCTGACTGTTGGGGTTGTATATGTAGTATGTCCTTTATAATTGATTTGCAGATTTTGTCAATATAATTAAATATGTGAATAATAAATTTTAAATGTGTTCAAAGGTTAAATTAAATAATTAAATTAATTGAAGGTAGTTATGAATTTTATAGTGGGATTTTTCAATAAACATATAGATGTGAAATGTTGTAAAGTTAGAGTTTGGGTGATAAAGATTTGTATAAGGCATTTGAATTAATCAGAGTTAACGTTAAAGGGGTCTTAAACCAGAATAACATTTTGTGAATAAAAGTAAGATAGAAAACTGAGTATTAATAGTGACACAGTAGCGATAGGGAGTATATGTAGAATATGAAAGTGATGTAATGGGAGAGTAATTAGATGATGGTGGAATTTTGTAAGGGGGTGGTGTGATAAGGAGTCCTCAACGAAAAGCGTTGTGGCGGGAGGTGAATAGTTTTAAATGGGGTTTGGCAGGGTTACCTGGGGGGACCAGGAAACCATAAGGGTATGAGTATGGGGAAGGGAACACACGTCCTAAGTACAAAGAGGATAGAGAGTATTTTATTGTAAGGGTAGAAGGATGTGAATGGAGTTAGAGAATTATTGGTAAATATTTTGAGAGAGTGGTGTCAGACTATGGAAATCTGTTAGTAAGTGTTAAAGTTAGAAGGGGGTGAGGTTATATTTAAACACCCAAGTTGTAAATCGAAATGTTATGAGTAACTAAGAGTCACCCGAACTAATTGAGAATGAAAATGTTATAGAAAGAATCATAGTTAAAATATAATTATAATTGAAACAAGTGAAAGATTTTAACAGAATCTGAAAATAAAATAAAGCTGTAAAGTGTGTAACTTTGGTCAATTTAAATGTGAATTTTATTGTTTATTGTAAGGTAATAATAACCATGTTAATGGTGAGTGTTCTAGACTTTATTATGTTGTATTACGTTTGAATGAAAAAATTATAAACATGTGATGTATTTTACCTTGTATGAATTTTGAGCTATATCTAGAGCAAGGTCATTCACCTGACCCAGAGAGATCAGCTGATGGTTGATGTTAGAGACAGGACCAGTTTCTAGTAATTAATTCACGCAATTGTATTACTTAATTAAATTAAATAATTTTATTTTTTTTTATACTGATAAAATAAATATTTTGGGGAATTAAAATTAAAAAAAAAAAAAAAATTTTTTTAATTTTTTTATGCCTGCCGTATAGATGGTGTTTTGAGGTTCCGAGTATATTGTTGTTTATATGTATTACTAGTTTGTTTATTGAATTATATTGTTTAGTATATATGTGTAAGCAAATGTAATGATAAGTGAATTTATGATTTAATGTATTCAATTTATTTTTTTATGATTGCCAGCGGCTAGTGAAGAAGTTGTAATTTTAGTATAAGGATTTTGAATTTTATGGTAAATGAAAGGAGATGATGAAATCAATAACAATATGAAATTTTGATTTTGAACTTAGATTAAATTTTGAACAAAATTTAATGATTTGAATTTAATTTGTTTGCTATGTTTTGATTTGAAAAAGTAACGTTGATTTGAGAAAAGATATTGAACTTGGAAGGATAAAATATTTTATGGAATTTGTGCAAAATGTAATAATGAGTATGTGTACGCACCCAGTACTTGCTAAAGACAACCCAGTATGCATGCAAGGGGGAACATATTGGTGGAGGATCTGGTATGGTATAAGGCCAGGGTTTTGATTTTGGGGTGGAATGTTAGAAGGTTAGGTGTACTATGGTGAGTATCTGTCCGATTTTATGGTGTTGGGATCTCGAACAGAGAAGTCCAGTAATCTCGTTCAGGTGCAGCAATAGTCGCCGAGCTAGGGGGGTAGTTTACCCATGATGTGTTTAGAAGTAAATGGGGGGTTGTTGGCACCATATCCTCACCAATCCTTTTAGGGGTAGCAATGAGAGTTCTTCTGTTTCGGCAGAAGACCTCTCATTGGCGGGGGGGTATTGTAATGGGGCAAAAGGGGGTCTTTATATTTTATTAAGTCATATGGATTTAAATGAGAGTTCTTCTGTTTCGGCAGATGACCTCTCATTGGGGGGGGTATTGTAATGGGGCAAAAGGGGGGTCTTTATATTTTATTAAGTCATATGGATTTATTTGTATCAGCTTGGTAGGTCCCACGTAAAACGGTTTTATTCAAACAATGAACAAAGTGACATAACTTGTGAGCAGGTGTGGTAACAACGCAATACGGTTCTGGGAAATCAAGCTTGGTGTTACGCACTCATATGCACAACACCATAATGCACGCAGATGGGACGCCAACAAGATGGCTAAATTATAAAATTTCTTTCAACACGTGTTTGGAACATGACGGAAGTACCGTGATGACTCCGCCCATCGGAGTTGCCTGCCTCAGGGCGATGGAATATCGTCAACACCTGAAGCACGTGGACGAAGCCAGACTTTGTGTAAATTGACGAACAGTTCGTAGCAGGCAGGCTGTGCATTTCCGTCTTGAGCAACAGGTGGAGGTGGGAGCTGTGTTAACGCTCTTCCCAGTCACCTAACAGTTTTGACCCCGGCCGGGTCGACCATGAGACGCGTGGATCCAAAATAAGTTCTTGTAAAATTTAATAGAAAATAACAACCGAATCAAATTAGTGACAGTATCAAAATGAAATAAGTGCACTGAATAAATCGATAATGTGGCGAACAGACAAACATCCGAAGTGTGACACACTGACGGGAGTCGACACCGAGGGACATGGTAAAGTTGTATAATCTTCCTTTTAAAATCATAAAATCACAGAGATCTCTAAATTAAATAAATGGGGGCAAAATTGAGCGAATGAGTGAGTGTAGCAAACTGGATCATCTTACGTAGCTTTAATAAATTAGAATAAATAGCTCAGAGTGAAGTAAAGCTTTGGCAATAAATGTTTTGATGAGTTTTTTTTTATAAATGTTTTATTAATAATTGAGAAATGATATAGTAAAGAAATTTGAAGGAATAAATGTGAGTTATATTATATAAAAGAGCGTAGTGTACGTTATTGATGTAACCTTAAAATCACGTTGATATTCACAGTTCGTGTGACGAACCGGGACTCAATTAAGGTAGGTGAGACATTAAATATTATTTTATAATTGTGTATTTATTTATAATAGCACAATACTTGGGATGAAACTTATGTAGCAGAGTGGTAGTTAAACCATTCAATCCCTTTTCATGTAATACAGAATTTTACACATTCATATGGCTTATGAAAGATTCTTGTTACGTATATTGTAGATCCGGTTACATACTGTACCGTAACAAACAATTATTACATATATAGTGATAAACGTAATAAGACTGCAACCAAATGCACATACAGATACAGAAATGGAATCAGAAGTCGGTACATTTTAATTTTACAAACAGAAAAACTGTGTCAACTAATACAATCTTAGCATCAATTGGTTTTTCTCCTGTACGAATAAAACAAATTTATAAGCAATGTAATACAACAGATAATTTTATGAATAGTTCACAAGCAAGTAATTTCTTCTTCTTCTTCTATGGTGTCACAGTTTGAAGTCGAACCTTAGCCTCCATAATCATCCGCCACCATTTTTCCCTGTCCTTGGTGATCGATGTCCATCGTTTTATTTTAAGTAAAGTACCAGCATCCCTCGCCACTGCGTCAATCCAGCGTGTCTTGGGTCTTCTGACAGGCCTTATACCCACGATTTGACTAAACAGTACCTTCCTAGCTATTCGGTTGCCTTCCATCCTAATGATGTGTCCTGCCCATTGCAATCTATGCTGTCGGATGGTGGTGGCCAGATCATTGTCTTTATACAGCTTATATAGCTCCTCATTGTGACGCATTCTCCATATCCCATTGACTTGGACTGGTCCATATATTCTCCTCAAAATTCTCCTTTCAAAAGTATTGACTATGTTAGCGGCTTGTTTGTTCAGAGTCCAAGTCTTGCTACCATATGTTATCACTGGTCTAATGGTAACTTTATATAATGTAACCTTGGACTGATAGTGGATATTGCTTGTCTTGAATGTAGATGTTAACGAAGCATATGCTTTAATTGCGGCCTGTATCCTTTTCCTTATTTCTTCATTGTCTTCTGCCATCCAACATCCAAAATATTTAAACTGATTAACTATTTCCAGGTTTAGAGGTTCGATTTCAAACTGTTCAGGTTTTCTGGTTTTCTTTAAAGTGGTGATAAAACCTTTGTTTTATCTGTATTAACCTGTAATCCTATCTCTTCTGTTTCACCTTTGATTTCCTGAAAGGTCTCTTTTGCTCTTCCTTGGGGTCTTGCCATAATATTAATATCATCTACATACCCTACGATCTGGACCATTTTATGTACTAACGTTGAATTCCTATCAATTGGCAATTTCCTGATCACATATTCCAGCGCTAAGTTGAACAGTGTTGGTGCCAGCCGATCGCCCTGGTTTAACCCTCTCGTGACATTAAAAGGATCTGTTATACATGTTTGCAATTTGACTTTGGCTGTTGTCTCTATCATTGTCAATCTTGTCAGTTGTACTAATTTAATAGGCATTTGAAAGTACAGCATAATTTCAAAAAGTTTATTCCTACCTATGCCGCCATACACTTCCTATAATAACCAGTTTACAAGAAAATATATATTACGACTTTTACATGCAAATATGCACTTACTGTATGATATCTGTTAAGTTCGAGGTAGATATCTGTTTGTGGAACATTTCCTAAACAGTATATAGATGGTTTCTGGCTCATAAGTAATATACAGCTCATTGATGTGATTAATCCAACACCGAGTCCAACATCTATATCCAGCAACACTACAGAGAGGAATGTCACTATCCAAATGATTCCATCACGAGATGACTGATGCCACGCTATAGGAAACTCTTTTACTTGCATCAGCATTCCCTTTAGTGCAACTATGATAATGCCAGCTAGAACACACTGTTAGATAGTCGATTAGTAGATGCAATTTGTGAGGTATGTGCTAACACTATTTTAATTTATTCACAAAAAACATGAATGAACATCTTTAAATATTAACCTAGACGGAATACTTGTGTTTAAATTTAAAAAACAGAGTTAGTCATTAAGAAAGCAACTTATTGATTACAAATACAAAGTAGACAACTATTTGTACAAAGTTTAACAAATATAAATCTGTAGCTATCTTCAGGCAAGCAATTCTAAATCATAAAAAAAAAAATTAGCTGATACTCTCATTTATAAAGTATTATTTCAACATTTATATATATATATATACTATAATACTTATAACTATTTTACCTCAAGATGTATTAAAAAAAAAAAAAAAAACCATCTCGAGGTAAAATAGTTATAAGTATTATAGTATTACATACATCAAGAAACGGACTGTAGCAGAAAGTGATTGAAATATATATATATATATATATATCTATATATCTATTGCACATTTAAACTGCACATGGAAACCACTGCACCAACTTTTTTTTAGGAAACTTACATTAGGTAATGGTTCAAAGAATGGTCCAATATACAGAAGAACAATTACGAGGAAACCACATGAAATAATGCTTGCTAACTGTGTTTTGCCTCCAACCCGCTGCTGGATCAGACTTCGTGACAATGATGCTGCAATTGGTAAGCAACAGAAGAATGATCCAATAACATTTCCACATCCCTAGAAAAATTAAGTCTAACTGTAATAAAACTGACATCAAAATTTTAATCTACTGCTGTATTATGTATGTACGTATCATTTTCCTGTATTTTTTTTTTTAATAATATCAATGCAGTAGTGAACAAAATATGGTCACACTTAAAGAATACCATTTGTCATTTATAAAATAAAATTTGTCGAAACTTACAAACAACCATCAATAAGCTTCCTAACTTAATAAAGATCTTAATAAATATTCCTAACTTTAATAAATGTCTTCTCAATGTACTCACCCATTTTTCGAACTGCAAAAAATCACACACAATCATATAATGGCCTAACGTAGGGATGGTTTTGTGGTGAGAGAAACATGCTATCTTTCCATCATAATAAGGTGATATAAAATAATTAATTACATGATATGGATCAGCCCAAAACTACTGCATTATCTATAAAATTTTATAAATTTTACATACTGTACTTACATGCAAAGACAGCCTCAAAACAATAAAAATTAACTTACCGATGCTATTAGTTCTTGATTAGCATCAACTTCATAATTGCACTTCCTAGCGAATATAGATGCCATAGATATGTTGACTGAAAATGCAACAATGGCAATTACCAAGCCATCGACTAGTACTTGTGGAATCAACCACAAAGATGGTAATGTAGGCTCAGGAAACCTGTGCACAATTACCATTGCATTAGTAGTCCCAGTAACTCACAAATACATACCTAAATTCTGTTTAATTTAAATTATTTCATACAAATGTTTATACTCATCATTCAAGTTTAGTTACATATTTGGGCCTGAATGCTTGTTTAAATTGGTGTTTTGATAATAACTTAATGTCACTGACATTTTGAAATATTTATAATACAAGTTTTTAAGGTCAGATGTACTCTACTTAAATATTACTCTATTAAATACATTATTAACAAAATAGTAGAACAGATTTATTGAACTTCATGTTTTACTACATATCCTATTTCATACCATCAAATCTATTATGTCTTTGTGACTTACTAGAAACTAGTATAGTACTTTTGCATTGTATTTACATTACTCAGAAATTACAAGTACAGTTTGATCAATTATCTGGAGAGTAAAGAAGACGTCAGCTGATAAGGAGACGTTAAAAAATTATATGCATCGTTTTACAAAACTTTATAGAGTTTCAAAAAGTTTTTGTGTTAATACCAGTATTGTATTATACTATACATCCATTAGATATTTTAACCTCCTTTCAATACAAGTCTACACTGAAACCATTTTAACTTTAGAGCAATGGTTCTCTTGAGGACTGTTTCCCTACTCAAACTTTTGTAATTGACACATTGAGAAATACAATAGAACATACGGATGCTGAAAATAAGTTACAAAAATGCAATTTGAATGTAAGAAATAGTAATGTAACTTTGTGCTGAAAACTAAAACTGATAATATTCCTATTTATAACTTAAAGGGGCTAATATAATATGGCACTGTGGCTCCCTCTCATCACAGTAACAAAGGAAAACATTTTAAGCATTCTACACCCAGTGTTCAAATATCCCATTCACACTCCTTATAGTTTTGTTAAGGCAGACTTTTACTATATATATATACTCTGTTGATACAAGTCTGCATTACATATCTGCCACTACTAATTTCTTTTATTCAACTCTTGAATGATCAACCATATATCCTCACAAGTTGGGAACCAATGCTCTATTGTATTATATTGGCATTACGTGAGCCTATTATTAAACATTTTCTAATGTTTGTTACTTTATTGTGAATATACAATGATACAATGACTAAGCGTTTAAAAAATTGCGTACATAGTTTAAGTCTCACATAATAGTGAGAATGATGAATTTTCGAGGTAAGGTACTATATGTGAATGGTGACACAGATTATATTCTAGCTTTGATTGAATTGTCAAACAAGTGATGTTTTCCACATATGTATTGCTAATGTTGTTGTGTTAAAATTTTACATTCGCAAGAAAAAAACTTGGTCTTTTTGTCCTGGTGTTGGACTACCCAATAGATTTTTACATCTTGTCTGGCTATCCATTTTAAACCATTCTCTTCATAATTACATCACTATTAGTTATTGATAACTACACTGCAACAAGCAGAATTTCTAGAAACTTATGAAAACTCCTAAAAATGGTACAAATTGGTTAACCTAAACCTAACAATGACAGTGTTTAACTGAATCAGTTGACACCAGTGATAACCAGAAGTACAAATTCGATACTATAAGAAATGCGAACTTCACTTAATAACAATATGGCATATACTGGCACTAATTACCTTTGGGCCACTGTTCTATAATATTTTCCTATAATATGTGTCAAAGTACTGATGGATTTGACAGATAAACTGATTACACAAAATGCAGATGCAAAATACTCTCGTGAAATGCAATTTAAATTAGACATTTTTATGCCAGACATAAATTACTCACTTAGTATGCAGAACATCCTAATTCATCAACAAAACAATAAACATCTCCATCAAGCTGGACAGAATTTATAAAATACTACTTTCAAATAATTTCATTTTCTTAAATTAGGGTTCCCATTTGACCTGCTTTTTAACAAAATGTTCTGCTATCCTGAATTTCCTGCATTTTTAGTGCCAATATTGATTATTTTAGTAACACTGTTACTGCTTGTCTAACAGCAGTATCGACGCTTTGTTTGCACTACCAGTAGCAGCGATGAACCTCTGGTGTGCAGATATAGTTTTAGTGATTAGTAATTACTTTGTGCAGTGAGTGGTATCGTTATGATGTAATAATAAGCGTTATAATTTTTCAGTCAATATTATGCCAAAGCAGAAGTGAATTTCCTTTTTTAAAAGGTTATTTTGTAAATGCAGATTGCACACTATGCAATGCAAAATTTTATATTTACTCATGGCAGACACTATGGCATCATCAAACACATAGAAACAAAAAAAAAACACTCTAACTTGCCCATCAAATGAAGCTTGAAGCAGTAGTATTGTGTCATATGTATGTAAATGTGATCATGAAAAAATGGAAAGGCAGTTGTCATTCACAGTTCAGGAAGCGACATTTGCCTACCATAAGACAGTGCATAACCACAGTTTCAAGTCCATGGACTACAGCCTGTAGTGGAACCATTTTCTAATTATAAATTTACTTGTTCACAAACCAAACGGAGAGGAATACTAATGGACGTAACTAAATCAATTGCAATACTGTAGATACACGCACGAATTAAAAGAATTCAGATTTCTATTGGTGTTGCTCGATTTGTTTAATCACTTGGACACAAAAGTTAGTACTCCTACTTGTTAGGTACCAACCATCCAGAAAATGTTATGATGGTGAAAGTCCTCGTGTTAGTTAATTTAATTAGGGAAGCTTTAGATCAAGTACTTCCTGATGTGTTAAAGAAATCTGAACTTGAAGAAAAAAGTATTGGTATATCAGCAGAAAAACAAACATGAATTATGATGGCAAGAAAAGGGAAAGAAAAATGAACTTTACTACAAAATTCAAGAAAATACAGTCAACAATTTGACTGGTACTGGTTGTCCTGCAACCAATACCCTGTATGGTATTCACACAGAATGCAAACTATCCTGTACACTATTGAAGTAGGTGCAGATTGTCTACCTATTGAAAATAAAATTCATCATTTCTATATTCATTCTGTACACTGACGCGCTTACATTTTTCTGTGATTTTACTGAAACCAAACATGAAACTGTTTTGAGCAACAGCAAAACAAAGTGGCTTTCTCTCCTTCCAGCAAAACAGAGAATTTTAACGATGGAAAGTTTATCAAGACTCAGTCAATAAGTGTAACACAAATTTTTACATTATTTGTATTGATGTTTTGACAAAATTAATTGTTATCATCAGGACCTGTGTATGGACAATAGAGAAAAATCAAACACAAGAAGATCAATAAATTGTGAGGTGTGTGTGTGTGTGTGTGTGTGTGTGCGCGCGCGCGCGCGTGTGTTTTAGGGAGTTGAGACAGTTTGTTTTACATAATTACATTCCTTACACATAGTTTTACTTAAATACATAGACATAATTATAATATTCCAAAATATAATTAATAGCATATAACAATTTAAAATACTGACAATATAATAATCTCTTAATTATATTTGTAAATATTTCAAACACTTTTTGCTACAGTCTATTTCTTGATGTATATAATATATTTAAAATTTATAAATACTTTACCTCAAGATGTTATTTTTCCCTTATTTGGAACATGTTTTGGGATCCTTAGTGATCTCATCATCAGACTTTCTAATTTTGAATCTTGTGGAGTACCTGTGTGTAATATTCACTAATATTCAAAATTAGAAAGGCTGATGATGGGATCACTAAGGATTCCGAAACATGTTCCAAATAAGGGAAAAATAACATCTTGAGGTAAAGTAAATATAAATTTTAAATATATTATAAATAATTATAGATGCAGTAATCATTGACTGCATATTAGAATTGGTACAAACAGCAATACTTGTCTACATATAGCATAGCAAAATATGTTATATCTGAATACAGATTGTAAGAACATTCAAATACGGTATGTATATTACTAAAAGTTATTATTATTACTTTTCACCCACTATTAGTATTGAACACGCTTATCCATAAATTAGAGAATTATGTACAAAATTTCAGAATTACAAATATTACAAACATAAAATTATAGTAAACTAATCTATCCTGTGACAATGGTTATTACTTAATATTCATATTATTGTAAAATAATATTTACTGAGTACTTGGTCTACACAGAGTACTTCAGTCTATTATAAAATGATGTAGTTGTCAACAGTCTCTCTCTTTCTCTCTCTCTCTCTCTCTCATCATCATCACCATCATCATCCCACCAATCTCACTCTCTCTCCCTATAAAAAAACATAAATAATTCCCCCACACACTGAAATCACAATTACACATATTACGAATATCATAAGGACAGATAAATATTATACAGGGTTCTTTACATTTTTGCCAACCATGCAAGCCTAAACGAATACCACTATGCTTATGCATCCACACATACTACAACCAACACACAAACATTACTGGTATGTTCAATACCCGTAGTGGGTGAAAAATAATAACTTTTAATAATATACACATTTGAATAATAATATACACATTTGAAGATCCTAACAATTTGTATTCAACTATAACATACCTTACTGTGCTGTAAAGACATGTATTGCTATCTTACCAATTCTAATAATAAAGATGATTACTGCATCTATAACTTTCTACAAACATATTTAGAAGATTATTATATAACCAATATTTTAATTGTAATATGGTATTAATTATGTTTTGGAATAGTATTATAATTATGTCTATGTATTCAAGTAAAAAAATATGTAAGGAATGTATTTATTTTGCTGATGTAAAATAAAAAAACAAACTCTCTCTCTCTCTCTCACACACACACACACACACACACACGCGCGCGCGCGCGCGCGCATACACACACCACTCAATTTATTGGTCTTGTTGTGTTTGATTTTCTCTACTGTCTGTACACAGGTCCTGATGATAATAAATATTGTCGAAACATCTAGACAAATGTACACAAATGTAAAATTTGTGTTGTACTTATTGACTGACCTTCAATAAACCTTCCATTGAATTTATTAAAAATTCGTACGATGGTCATTAATCAATAAAATTTATTGATCACAGTCACAATTATATTAAAGATTTAATAAAGAGGATATCTGACATTTTACCTGCACATAAATCATATTTCCTTTCCCTTAATAAATCCTATTAGCCTTCAGAATTTTTTTGAAAAATCTCTTTCAATAATTGTTCTTCATTTTCTTGTTGGCCCCATAATCATTTTTACAACACCATAAAATATGAAAAGCAAGACGTTACAGTAACTAAGATGAAAAACAAAATTAACAGGCATTTAAATCAATTACATAGCAGAAAATCAAAGAAGTATCTAACTAACAGCAGTGGTGGTGACTAATCAGCTGCAAAAACTAGCAAAAGACGGATAAATAACAATTATTGAAAAACTTAACAATTATACAGATGCTTTCTATGACACTTACACTGAATATATTCATGTATGGTATCTACCATTTCTTATGCCATTCCAGTGTATGGACTGGATAAGTTTGAAAGAAGCCTTTGTCTTTTGTTTGTTTGAAAGTATAAAAGAGAACTATGTTTTTATGAAGATGGTCACTCCAAACCTGACAATAAATGAGGCCGAGTTATTTGATGAATTTACATGTTTACTGGAGTACTGTAAAACTAGAGCTGTACTGTGGAAAAAAGTGTAAATCAAAGAGTAAAGAGTCAGTGATACATGGTGTGAGAGATGTTTACTCATTTTGCAAAAGAGGATGTAAGGACTGATAATATTAAGTGTCTGATTAGTTTTTGCTTGTTACTGCCAGATGTAATGCACCTACAGAATGAATTTTTTCTATAATAAATGGATTCTGTCATGATGAAAAAACAGACTTAAAATTTGAAACAGTGAAAACAACCATGATAATAGTGAAAAAACATTTTAAAAACCATGTTTATGCACAGTGTTATTCAGAAATGTAAAAAGAAAAAAGATCTTAGAGCAAATCCAAAAATCTGATAAAAATGTAAAAATTAATGATTTCAGAAATTTCATCTGATTGTGAGCAATGAGTATGTTTCTGTGATACTCACTGTATTACACTTGTCTTCAAAAATTAAATAAAAACTGCAGTGCTCTCGTCTATAGTAGATTTATTCACATTTTTGTAACTTATGCCCTGTCCCAATTTTGTATGCTACAAAAATTTAAATCTTCCCAATGTTTGTAAAAGCATTATGGGAACACTATCTTAAATCCATATAATTCATTCAGCTTACCCTGTAGGAATATCTCCGACAATAGTTATAGAATATCTTTCAGGTAACTTATAATAACAAGATGCCATTGTACCAGCAATGACTGCGAGCAATTCTACGGGCAGAGGAACTGGAATCTTGGATAATTTTTGCTGTAACAGAATTACACATTTACAGTTTCAAATGAGGAGAATATCACAAAATAAGTGCATAACAAAATCATAAGTAAAACAAAAATCTTTAAACATAACAAAAATGTGTTTTATAATTGTGTGCGTGCGTGCGCGCGCGCGTGTGTGTGTGTGTGTGTGTGGTAGAAAGAGAGATTTCAAAACACGTACCTTTAAACACTCATTGTATAATGTTAGTACAATTATCACAGCCAGAGTTATGCCAACAGCTATTAAATTCGTCTGATCAATCATGTTGATGAGATCCATGTATGTCTAAAATGGAAAAGTACATAATTATTAATAATACCATTAATATATAAAATAATGTACACAATACATTTACACATGAATTAACATATTCAACGAAAAATTATACTTTCATGTTTTATTTTACTTAAAATTTTCTAACAAATATTGCTGTCTCATGTGAAATCACATAATAGTAACATAATATAGTTTACCACTTCCAACACCATGATCGTACACCATACGGATGTTTGGTTTTTATGTGTTTAACACTTTACTGACCACTGTAATATTCATTTTTCTTCCTGGAAGACCAAGTCTATTTTTCAACTGCATCAGATTTTTAATCAAGTAAAAAATTGTATTCAGTCACTCACTTCCCTTTTTGAGTCAAATAATATAAGGAAACAAACTAGAATACACCCACTGTGGTCCCTCATAGGAGGCTAACACTTTTTCCCTTATAGCAGGGTGGCGGGAGCACATGCGTGCATGAAGTTAGTCACACAGATAGGCTTTTGAAGAACGATGAGTGGCAGATGCAGCACAATATCATTACATAATATCGGTAACATGTATGTCTACCAACAACAAACTGCTTCATATTATGGTAAAAAAATAAAATTTAGTACAGTAATTTCCACTTTCCCACATTCATGTTTCCTCTCAGTACATGTATGTAATTTCCAATGTGTTTTCTTCATTCGCACTTCGAATGTTGTTGCATTCACTCTGTCATGCAAAATAAAGTGTTCACTTAGTTGTGGAATGTGTATCACTCCAGTTCATAGATCATAGTTCAAAACTGTCAGACATTTTTCTTCATTATAGTCTGTTGTACACCTAGTTTTGTTTTTATAAAACAAACAGTATGAATAAACTTGAAGAATTTATCTTCTCGTACTCAAAGGCCGATACATCCAGCGTTGGAGGAAAGGAGTCACCTTCAATTTCATGTAAAACTATTACCTTTCTTGAGGCTTTTAAAAATTAATTTCTGTCACATTCACTTTGAGTATATCTTCCTACTTTATCAGATTTTAGCAATAACGATAAAAACAACAATGCCAATAATGTCTGGTTTGTTACTGAGTAACACAATACCCCAAAATTTCAATTTCTCTCTTTTCAAATTCTGATGAATTGATTTGCATGCCCGATTCTGATGAATCAATCCACATACCTGATGATTTGTCTGATGATCCAGATTATGAAACAATAGAAGGAAGTTCTGATGACAGTTAAAGTTCTGAAAAAATCTAAAGAAATGCAGAAGAGTAGCATCTAAATATTACAAACTGGTGCAACTAACATTAGTATTTGTAGCCGTAACAGTAATCAAAATGAACAGCCAATCCCTGAAGAAAATTATCCCTTCTACTTCTACAATACTACATATTACTCATTCAGAATACATATATGTTACACATAATGATGCAGAATGGAAAAACATTAGCATCAGCAATATGACATGAATTTTATGCCAAGTGTAAATAATATTGATGAATTGGTTGAAATAACTCCCTATGAAATGTTTTCAAAATTTGTTGATGATATTATTTCTATGATAGTAGATCAAACAAATATTTATGCCCAACAGACACTGAATAACATTCAAGGTCAGACTGGGATAAAACAGGTGCCTAGTGCTATTGAAGAAATTACGAACTTCTTAGGCTTTATATGTTATATGGGACTAGCTCGTTATCCAACATTACGATCATCCAAAATTTCTAGCCTTGCAGAACAGCTACTATCAAATTATTAAAAAAATGTATTCACCTAGAGAAATAGTGTAGATGTATCGCTAATTCCATACAAATGCAGATTAGCTATGAAATAGTATATTCAAAATAAAACAGGTAAGTACAGTATAAAAGTGTTCAAATTATGTTCGGTTACACTTGAAAAATGATAATTTACCCAGGAAGGGAAAAAGACCCTAGTGGGGCAGTACCTACAAATGTAGTGATTTCCCTGGCAGAAGGATTTCTAGATTCTGGAAGAATAATAGTAGCAGACAATTATTACAGCAGTTTGGAATTAGCAAACCGGCTGTTAGACAGAAAACCCCACCTCTTTGGTTTTTACATCCAAAAGAACTCAAAGTAGAAGAGGTAATGGCATTAGAAAATCCTCATGGACTTGTGCTGAAATGGCATGATAACCATTCCGTGCTCATGGTCTCTACCAAGCAAACTTCAGAGGTCCATGAAGTGACAAACAGAATTGGGGAAAATCAAATAAGCCTTCAATGATTGCAGAATATAATAAATGGAAATCATCAATTGAAACTTCAGATCAGATGTCGCTGTATAACACAAGCCTCAGAAGAACGGTAAAGTGGTATCATAAAATTCCTGTAGAGTGCTTATTTGGCAGAACACCAGTAAACTCAATTTACACAATTCAAAGGAGAGTAAAAAAAAACAAGCTGTGAAGAGCCACAGTTTCCAATGACACAAAACACACAAACACAAGACGTTCATTGCATTCACACAGGTTTCATAAGAAACAAAGCAAGTTTGATAAAGTCCGGAAGTATTGCTAAGGATGTTATCTTAAACATTCAAAAGGGGAAATAAGTAAGAATAAAATCAAGAAGGTTGAACCTTACTGCAAAGACTGAACCGCATTACCACCTTCAGCTCTTTTTGGTGAACCTTACTACACCTTGAGCCGTTCAAAGCAAGGGTTAATTTATAAAATTCTAATCAAGCATTGAATTGAATCACTACTAAACTAATATTAATAATTATTGAAATTTTAATTATTACACCTATCTTGTAATTGATATGTTAGGTATAATTTTACTAATAAATAACTGTTTACTTAACTCTTGCTTTGGGCAGCGACTCTTATAGTTTATCCCAGGGCACTAGTAATAAATAAACACAATATTAAATGTTATAACTTGTATGTTTAATAACTTTTGCATTTAAAAATTACATTTAATAATCTTGATTGATTAGTAATATCAATATGTAAATTTTATGATAAATTTCTTTAGATTGTGGGTTCTTTGAAACTAAACGCTATGCAACTCACCGTCTGTGGCTTAAGTAAATGTCTTTATACAACTGACATGTTTCTTTCAAACTGATTGAGTCACTAATAGTAAAATTTCAAGAATTGACTCTAGATTACAATATTACATGAGTGTTCATTAAAATTTTTACTTGTTCATTGAATTCCACAAATCTGCGAAGCGCTGTGTCAAATTCCTTTGAACATTGTCCGTACTTGAAGTCCTGAGGTCCGCTGCTGAGCCGTAGATCCTGGTGTATTTCACTCGTTGATTACCATTTCACTTATACACAATATTCACATACACTAGATACCATTCACTTTTAAGATCTAGAGAGAATGCGAATGTGCTGTATTACACACTATTTACTGAGCACATGATATATAAGTTATTGATCCTAAGTGCTTTCAACACAGGACAATATGCAGCAATCGTCAGCTTAATTGATATGTGACAAGTTCCGCTGTGGCATTTACTTTGCCCACCGTATGCTCACACTTCGAAATTTGGTTTAGATTCAGAAGATTTTTTGTATATTCGATAAAGACTTATTATTTTACTCGAATACCGTTAATTACATCTGACTTCTCTACTGATTTACTTTCATTATTATTATTATTTAGACGATTCAATATAGTTATTAGTTTCACCCATATTGTAACTTTACCATATACTGAATACTATGTTCACTAATAATTATTTCTTAACAACACTATTTGCGAGTCTAATGAATGTCATTTCTCCGCAGACTGCCCCTTTCTCCAACTACGTTTTTTTTTATACTCAACTAAGAACTACCCTCACCTAATCCTTACAGAACATTTCCCGATTGGCTACATGTGCCACGAAATTCAATTCTACTCAACCGATCACGAAAATTCTCCCGCAAAAAAGATGACGCGTTTTTTTATTCGTCCAACAACTGCGCGTTCAAAAATAGTGGGAAAAGATGCGTTACATGATTTCTCTCTCTCGACCCTCTCCCTCACACATAACGGTCCTATTGTTGAAAGACACTCAACTTTCACAAGCTTTCATTTATTTTTTCTGGTTTTTAACACAATACAATTTTATGATAGGGTGTTTGCTACGTGACTTTTTCAGACTTCCCAGCCATCTGACGGTCGCCAGCTCAAGGCTGCATTTCTTTGAAAAACCCCGGCACCTCTATTTCATAACGGTACTTTCTTAGTATAGTTTCTATAGCTATATTTTATTTAATATCAATAAGACATGACTTTATCCCCGTAAAATTGCTTTATAGTCAATGTTAACGTAATAGCATTTTTGTTATGATTGTTTCCATAGATACCACAAAAATGTTTAAATTACAATATTACATGTCTAAAAAAATTAAGGTGAAAAAATAGTACTTATAGGCCAGAAATAATAGATCTAGTTATTAAATTCATATTTTGACAGGATAAACGTTCAGTGGATAATAATATTACTGTACATGACATAATAGATTAGAATTCATCTTTTTGTTATTTCTATCAACTACTAGGATCATTGTATTATTCAATCTCTATCAATGTAAAATTACATACACAGATTTTACTACATGTAGAAATAATAAAATACTACATTTATTAAGAATAATAAAGGTGTTTTTTAATGAGAGACACAGAAAACAATTTTCAGATATGAAAAACCACCCACTAATAACAAAAAACTAGGATAAAATTTTTATAAAGAACAAAACTGTGAGCCCAAATACATTTTGGTGTTCACAGTGATTATAGCAGGTATGTCATGAGAAATCAGACAGCAAGCTATCAATAGTCTGGGCTACAGAGACTATTTTTCTGTACAACATTGATGAGGTCATATATGCCCACTGTGGTCCCTATAGTAATTTACCACTGTGTTGTAATTTAGTACAATATTTTACAAGCAGGTGTCTTCCACAACCTAGTGAAGTAATCAGTTTTAAGTTTCAGCTGTTGATGTGCTAGGGATGTGGTGTTTCATTTATATAAAAAAAGGTCAAATATGATTTTGTACTCGATTAATCAATACAAAATAAAAATTCCTATCAGTCAGATCCCAAAATTGATTATATGGACCTACATAATAGTGGGTGAAATCCATGATATGGATGATATTGATGATTCATATAGACTTATGAGGCTGATAAATCTTCAGATGACGAAACAGAAATATATTAACCTAAATGGGTAACGTGTATTATTATACATATTTTACTCTTATTCTTTCATCCTGTAGTAGTTATACTAGTTTCCTTATGTGCAGGTGAATCACAAGCAGAACCAATACTGCTAAGGGGAGGAAATTGTGACAGTGACGTTGATATGATTGAACTGACAATGATATCCAGCATTTGAAAGGGAATATGCTATAATAGTGCCAACTGATAAAAATTGCTGACTTTTTTTTATTGGTGGAGACTAATTAAATCAGCTATTAGAGTGTAAAAATAATCGACATAAGTTTAAATAGTGAAGATAAAGTAATTTTTGTTCGTGATGAACAAATACAAATACAAATACAAATATTTTAAGACCAATCTGTTAAAATTATATACACGTGATCAGAATACTAAGAACCCACATCAAATCTGAATAGAAGGAGGTTAAAATTGATGTCATTAAAGTATTATTTTGTTAAAAGTTAAATTTGTTACAATTTTCTGAATTATTGCTAAAACATTAGTTCACCAGTGAGTGACAGAAAAAAACCAGTGGTGTTGAAAGTGTTAAGTAAATGTTTTTCATTGTATCCATCTAACAACTACTGTAGTAACTATAACAAAATTAGACCAAATTATGACCAGTGAGAAGAAACAAAGATAAAGATTGTTGTGACTTTAAAAAAATCAAAAATTAATGTGAAAAAAATCAAAAGGGAGTGCAATTGAAAATGCTGTAACAGACAGAATGGAAATGAAGCCTCTTGTAAAGAAAAAAAAAAGAGATAAAAATGCAACAAATATAAAAATTAAGGATGAAAATGACATAATCAATCATCAGAAGATTACCAGACAGGATAAATGAATGCTAAAAACTATATAGCTGAAATAGGCCTCTAGTAGGTAGGTCTGAACAAGAAATATCATACTGAACATACTCTTTATCATATTGAGATGGATTTGGGCAGAACAAGGATTACTGAGGGAAGCAATGATTCCAAAGGGAACACACACAGCAGATGCTGATTATGGAATGTATCTCAAGCACGCAATTTCAGTAATTTTGAAAACCATGCAAATAAAATTTATTTCAAAACATTGACATTCATAATTCTTGACACATGATCCCTACCACAATAGAACAATGTGCCTCTAACTGTGAATGCTATTGAATCGAATCATGAATGCTAATAAATTTTTAATACTCTTCTGAAAGAAATTCATTCTTTTTTTTTCTAACTAAAAAAAAACACTTTCAAATAAAGTATGATTTACTCAACATTTTAAATACTATTATTAATAATTCTAATAAATAAAAAGGGAAACAAAATGTTCAATACAGTTAAATATATTAACTGACATTAAACAAAGTAATGTAAATATGAATGCAAGTCATTATAAGTCAAAATAATTGCATCATTTCAGAAAAATTAATTATTGTCTTGTTAATTGTGCCCTTTGCGATGTTGGGGGGCGGGGATTTAGCAGCTCAACACCACAGGATCTCCCCGTCATAAGGGGCGACTAAAACCAGTGATGATCACTGTCCTAACTGACAAATATTTCCATTCTCACCCATACCATACCCCACCCACAGAAGGCGATGGGCAAATCGGGTTGCTCAGAGGCCTCATTGCTGATCCTCAGTTATTTCCATCCTATACCTTTACCAACCTTCATCACTCTCAAGTTTTAAGTCCAGAATACAAAAGGGGAAGGGTTTTCTGAACTGGCAACTAGCTGTAAAATCTGCCAACATGCAGAAAGCAGCAGGAAACCAATGCACCAGTTCTCAGTAGAGCAGCCATGGGAACCTATGGTTGCAGTGATAATGTCTGGCCTTTAGAATGTGATGGGATGTGTGTTAACTGTATGTTGTTGGGTTCTCAGGTAGTTGCCCAAGTCTGAGTTGTTTGTTTGTTGGCTGGTCATGAGAAAGCTGTTTCTGTTGCTGTGTATCATCTTCTGCGGGCCTCCTCGATTATCTCTAATCATCTGCCTTAATAGGACTTAGCCAACAGATTTGGGCCAAAATGCTGTAGTAGAGGCAGGCTATTCAAGGCAAACAAACAGCTCACATGTAGGCTACTGCACAATAAACACTTGAAAACATCAGAAAGAATACTATATAATATTTTAATTCCAAACCTAACACAGAGTAAAGATATAATAACAACACAATTGGAAAAATTTACCACAGAAATGTCATAAAAAGAAACATCAATTAATATTAACCACATGTTACAACTACTTACTCAAGGATATTACTTACATAAATAAGTTTAAATGCACCATTATGTCGAGGCAGCTTAACTCCAAAAACATGTTTGACCTGGGATGTGAAGACAAGAACCGCAGCGCCTGTTGTAAAACCACTGACTAGAGTATCTGACATGAGAACACTAAGTGATCCTAACCTGCCCATACCAAGGACTATCTGGAAAACACACAGAGTTCTGTGAAAACTGTTTTTCATGTAACTTATTCGATACATCCCCCCCCCCATACACACAAACACACACCAGCATAATAGACATATTCGACATATAATAAAACCAATATATTATAATGTACAGTATACATGTATATGAAGCCAGAGCAATGATTAACCAAAAGTCGGTGTCACTTATTCTCAATATTATTTTCTTGGGAGAGGTTAGTTGTTCATAGTCTATGATTCAGGTTCCTGTTGCTTACATTTCTTAATATACTCTAATATTTTCTTATGAACATAACTTTGTAATTATTATTTTATACAAATTTTCTGATTAATATTGTAACGTCACAACGTTCCATACTCTTAAAACTACCAGAAGAGTGAAAATGAACAGTAGTAAATCTACAATCAGCATAAAATGACACTACAACTAACCACACGATTGGACAGAGACGAATTGACAAAAGACTAGTTCCCAAATAGAATGTTTAAGTGAGCATAACAAACCAATAATAAACCAAGTCAAACACCATAAGTAGTATAAGGAGAAAGAGATAATATTTATAACATGTATTAGAGTGTAAACAGCACATTACCTAAGCAAGTGCAAGGTATTAGTTTGAATTACAAACAAAAGTAAATGTATTATTGATAATTATGAACTATGAAGGAATTAAAATAAATGAAACATTCAAATAAGATTAACAGAGTAGACACCATGTAAAATAAACATTAAAAGTATGCTAAGGCATAATGAATAGTGCTAATAGAATAAATAATGAGAGAACAAATTGTAGATGTTCAAATAATAATGTGATATCAATATATTCAACAATGTATAAACTGTATGAGTTTCAAAATGTTATAAAAGTGTAACTTATTGTAGAAAGATATATTATCTGTAAAGGTAAACAAAACCCTTTTATGAATAATGTAAACTAGGAGACTGGCATAAGATGAGTTTAGACAACTCTATGAATAATAAATAATATGATAAACACTCAAATAATGACTCACAACTAATTATGTGGAGTCCATAATGAAATGAAAATCGAAATGATAAACAAAATAGTAATGACCAAACAGATTATGTAAACCATAACCATGTATACTAAAGAGTATACGTAAATATAAATAAAATGATAATGGAAGAGGTGTAAGACACCATACGATGTCTAGTATGATAAGTATAGAAATTAAGAATTATGTTGAATAAGTAATAATGAAGTAACGAAGCCTTGAAATAATAATAAACAAATATGTTATTATAATTATTAATGTTCAGCTGAATGCAGCAATTTTGTGTAGTAATATGTTAATTGCAATAAGATTGTAATATTCAAAATAGAAAATAAGTAGAATTAAATCAATATTAAAAAATATTAAAATATAGGCCTACTCTGAAAAATGTAGCAGAAGACGTTTGGAACCAATGCAATATTTAAGCTAGGCCTTCCTTAAAATAGATTTTAATGAATGAAAGATGTATCCAAACTGGCCTCAATTCATATCAAAATAATCAGAAAGAAATGAGCAATACGATGCTAGTGATGGCATCAGAATTGTAATTAGTATAACTGAGATATAAACGTTAGCATAATAAATTTTGTGAATTTTTGGATGGTTACGGGAAATACTAAGAATAACAAAACAGACACTTAAAAACAATTATGTAACGGCTAAAAATAGAATGACAGCATCATGACGTCATTTTTATCCAATCAGGAATTTTCTTCCAAAACGAATTGTTGCGACCTAGCGTCAGTTTCGGCAGGCTATATATAAAATTGTTCGAGTGAAGAAAAACACATTTTGTCAAATTCAATCGCAGCAGCTACTACAAGACTACAGATCGAAATTATCATCAAATCTAATTAAACAACTACACAAGTGAAGAAGTACTGTAATACTTTTAAAAGTGCTTCGCAACAAGCAGTATTCATTTTTACTAGGCATGCGGTATTAAAGAACAAGGTTAGGTGCAGTACCTAACCCAGTATTCAGTTTGAAGAAATAATAATTGTTAATTCGTGTGAAAGTGCAGTGAAATACGATCAGTGTACCCGATCGTACAGTGCAATTAAAAATAATCCAAGCGATTATAAACCCAGGGAGTACAGTGCAATACGCGTATACCATTACAGAGTACGAATATTATGTGTTTAGTATAATAAATAATACACTCTTGCACTGATGCAAAAACATTCATTACGATAAATAATAAGCACTGTGTATACTTTTTCTATAGGAATTATATATAGGTATAAACTTTCACGTACTATAATAATTCATGTATTAGACTAACCGTAATTAACCTCAAAATTGTAGAGGTTAAACGAACATTTCTTAACTCAATTTAAATATTTTAAAGTGTCTAACATAGTTAATTCAAATCTTGTAAAGCATCGTAAATCAAGGCATAGGGATTTTACTCTGTAGTTTAAAAGAATTCGCCCCTTGAGATATAATTATTTTTGTAAACAAACAAACCACTAGTAAGAGTAACCACTGCCAACCTTCTAAGTTGGGAACAATTGAAGCCAGGTAGATTGTAATCATTAATTATTGTTAATTCGAATGTAATAAGTAAAAGTAAACACCTTGTGATCAATAAACAAGTGAATTGTTAATTACCAAACGTTGTGAACAATTATTGAAACAGTATGTAATTGTTTTGATTGTTCATCATCTTTTTTCACAGCACTAAACTATATAGAATATTGAATCTTTCAACTTGTGAAACTTACTTGTCTTTTCTTCTCGTACGCGTTTCGGCGTGGTGTTCGCCTTCGTCAGCTTGAAAGTTTCAATATTCTATATAGTATTTAATTATTTTTATCAATTAAAAGAGTTGCGTTTTCAAGGCAACCAAACAATCAAGTTGGCGTCCTGAACGTGTAAAGCGCCAACAGTCAAATTCATAAACAAACAAGAAGGAAAATAGTTAATTAAATTATTTTAATTACTCTAACAAAAATAACTTAACATCAATTAAATTTATTTATTTTTATTCTGAATAAATTCTTTTTTATGGAACAAGACTTCGCGATTCCATATGGCGCCCAAGTAAAATCAAATTAGCTCACTTACTGACCAACAATACAGTCATATTGTTTTGACAAACCAACAGTATAATGAGATACTGAGACCATCTGACTACCAGTACTACACCACAGGTACGTGTAGGTTTTAAATACTTAATATTTTTGTCAAACAACACATTACTGTACACAGATGATCTAGGTCGACCGAACTTCAAGTGAAACTCAAAGTGAACCACATTCGGTTAACAGTGATTACAATACATAATTAATTAACTAATGAAAAATTAATTAAAATCAAATAGACAAATTAAAGTAATTAAATAATAATTGAAAATTATTTATCGACCGAATTTTTAAAAGAGATAGGTATTCGGGTGTCTTATAAATTGGCGACCAACTAGTGTGGCTTAAAGTAGATAGGAGACCAGGAATTCTAATACTTTATTTTCATTATTCTACTTTAACCCGGCAACTACAGTCAATCAACTATGCCTCACCCGCACAATACTAGATGGGCTTCCAAACAAGGAGAAAACGAAGGGACAGACACCGAAGCGAACATGGAAGAACAACCAACACCTGAAGTGGAGGTTACAGCAGGTGATACCCCAGAGAACCAACCCAAGAAACCTATGCAAACAATTGATGGGAATTTACAGGAGACAATGATAGGCATACTGGAAAAATTAAGTAAAAACATGGAAACGCTAAATAATAAAATAAATAATAATAATAATGAATCATTAAATAAGAAGATAGATGACAATAGCAAGGAATTAAAAGAGTCATTAAAGGAAGATAATCGAGAACTGAATCAGAAAATAGACGACAACAGTAAGAAAATGGAAGAAAACATGGAAACCTTAAAAAAAGAATTGAAACGGGACCACCAGAAAAACCTGGAGGAGTTGAAAGAAGAATTAAGCAAAACGATTGAAAATAACAATGAACAAATAAATAAGAAGATCGAGGAGGAGATGACGGGGATCCGACAAGAGATTTCTGAGATGCATGGAGAGTGGGAGAATACGAGTCAGGAGTTACAACAAACAAAGGAAGACTTCAGTAACCGAATGACCAACCTTGAAGAGGACAGTCAGATTCGAATGGAGTCCATACAAACCGCAACCGAAGAAAAAATAAACCAGGTGCGAACAGACCTCGGAAAGAGATGTCAGGACATCGACACGGCTGTCAATGAAGTACGAGGGCAGAGTCAGCACAATCAGGAGAAGATCGAGGAAATCCAACGCAGGGAGATCACCAAGACAAAGGAAGAACTCGATATAATCAGTAATCGACCCACAGTAATTTCACACCTCCAACACTTAGACAATCGGGAAGTGATAAACTTCAAAAACTACCGACGCAACCCGATGGAGTTTCTAGAGCAGATGGAAGAGACCATCGAAAAAACTAAAGAGACCAGATGGAAGGTTATACAGGGGATGATCAACGAGATGTTCAAAGAAACATATGACAATTGGTGGATGGCAGTACGACCTGACATCCTGGACTTAAGCGAATTTAAGAAGCAATTCAAAGAAAAATATTGGTCAGAATCAACGCAGAACCGAATCTGGATGAATTTGTTCAATGGAAAATATGATGCTTCCAAAGGACAATCGCCAACGTCATACTTTTTAGGGAAGATATGTTTAGCCAGAAAATTAACGCCACAGATTCTGGAGGAGTGTCTGGTGGAACAACTGTCGAAACACTACAACAAAGAGATCGAGAACTCCAGCCAGTACAACCAGTTCAAGAAAATTCAGAACCTGGCAAGCTTATTAGAAACTTGTGAACAAACAGGGCAGTACCGCGACTATCAAACAGTCAATTATAAACCTGATAATTATAGTAATAACAACAGACAAAATAATAATAATAATGGTAACTGTGATCGCTATAATCGCAACAATAATAATAATAATCCACCACCAAACAACCGCAATAATTATAATCGGGGTCCGAACAACAATTATCAGTCGGGCTCAAATCAAAATAATTATAGGGGAAATAATTACAACAATCGAGGTAATCAAGGGGGAGGTGATAGACGAGATCACAATTATAGACCCCAGGTGAATTACACCGTAGCTAATAATCAGCGACAGTCTAACTCAAGGTCACCAACACACCACTATTACCACAACCAAGCAAGGCAGATTGACAACCAACCCCATGGAGGAGACAATGGACCTGCGAACAGCAATCCTGATGATAGACAGGAACCAAGGACCAGTCAACCAACAAATGTACCGGGAGACCAAAATAACGAGGCAGTGAAAAAACTAACTAGCATTTAAACTAACTACGGCAGTGAAAACTGAAGACAGCCCTTCACTGAACCAACCCTATGGGGGAACTAGACGAATGAAACGAAACATTACAGACCAGACTATAACAATTATTACGAATCATTATCTCAAAGATATTAGAGAAGAATTATTAGAGGAGATAATAATATTATAAATAATACTAATAGTAATGAAACTGTTCATGTAAAGGCCAATTTAAATGGAACACAGACTACCATTATGATAGATACGGGATCAAACGTATCATTGATTGACAATACCGAATTGGAGAGGATCCAACAAAACAGTATTCTACCCATACCCACATTACCGATCAATAACATCATAATAGTTGGAGCTACAGGGAGACAAAATAAATCAGTTAAAAAACAAGTGTCACTTGAACTCACCAGCAATGAAGTAACAATAGCAATAGGTTTTCTAGTCGCCCATGGATTATCATTCAACATACTAATCGGATGCGACATACTGAGACAGTACACAGCCATTATAGACCTGAGAAGAGGAGTTGTTACACTAACATCGGAAGATGGAACATGGACAGCTGACGTGATAGATACCCACAAACACAATGCAAGTAATGCTAATTGTCAAGTAATAGAAAGTCATTATTGCACCACCAATCGAACACTAACAATACCACAGTACGAAGATGACAACCCAGAACTATGGCAGGATAAGTTAGAAGAAATCCGGGAGTTTCAACGGACAAGAACTAGCAACCAAGTCAGTGAAGCACAAGCGGAACAATTGATTGGAATATATAATAAATACCAACATTTTTTCCAACGCTCCAGGTAAAGTCAAAGATTACCAGTGCACAATTAGCTTCAAAACACCTGTAGATTTCCACAGAAAGTCATACCCAATTGCCTACTCCTTGAAGAATGAAGTCAGGGAAGAACTCAACAGAATGATGGAGAATGACATTATAGAGTACAGTCATTCACCTTACACTAACCCTATAATAGCTGTACCAAAGAAGAATGGCAAAGTCAGAATATGCCTAGATGCCAGGGAGATCAATAAAATGATTATAAACGACCGGACATCTCCTGGTGAAATCGAAGAAATTCTCAAAAAATTCCATGGAACCAAATATATTACCGTAGTTCATGGGATATATGCAGTTACTGGCAGGTAGAGCTACACCCAGACAGCAGAAAATATATGGGTTTTATATTTGATGGTAGGAACTATCAGTTCAAATGTCTGCCTTTTGGTTTGATAAATTCTGTTGCAGTATTTGTGAAGATAATGGATCAAATATTAGGACGAGAAGTTTTGAAATTTACAACTGTATTGTAACGGGGCAATTTTGAAGGGTCTATATTTTTATTTCATTTAATAATTATTTGGGGCCAATCTGTTTGGGAGCCCTTTATGGCCACTAAGACCTGCTTTGTGTAACACCCTATATTCAAATCCGTGCCTAGTACAAGAGAGATAAAGACATTGGAATGCGGGGGTGTGTGCACTCATGTGCTGTTGTCGATAATCTTGAACCCAAAAGTGTTGGCGGAAGTTACCACCACGTGGCTAAATTAACCTGCCACGTGAGCGCATCAACCAATCAGAGAGTGAGCTGACGGAAATGAACTTTACCGATGCTTAACGTGGCGTCAGACAGTCAACAAAATAGCGTACGTCTTGCCGGACGTACGCTAAGACTCGTGGGCCCTAAGAAATGTAGTAAGTGACAGGCCGACCCAACCAGTGCACATTGAGAATGTATAAATAGTATAAAAATATTTAAAATAACTGTGGAACAGTGAATTTTTTGATACAGTGAAACAACAACGTTTTTGGACAGCAAATCAGAGAACTGTGTGTAACGCACCATGCGACAGAGAGGAACGACGCCCTAACGTAACAGTATCCAATTAAATTTATTCTTGTGCTATATTAAAAGGGGGTAATCGGTATGTGTGTGTGAGCAATTACTGGGCTGTCTTAATATGATGTAATAAAATATTCGTTAAGGTACTAGTTATTAGGATATGTATCATATCAAAGGAATGTTTTGTACATTCAAGGAAGAAACAATCAAATCAATAAGAATAAAATTTTAGAAGAAAATGAACACTCATTAAACTTAGAGAAGTAAATTAAATTTAAATGTTAAAGTTGAGAAAATAAACAGATCTGATTAATGTAGTAGAACAGCGTAGTTATTGTGTAACAAACCCAGTAACCTCTCTTACAGACTGTGAGTTTGTGTAAAAGGATCCTGGACCCATAAAAGGTAGGTGTTTGTGAATTCATGCAATGTTGAAAATAAGATTATGTGTCTTTTGTTACTGGCAATAAGTTGAGTAAGTACAGTATATGTTGACGACTTATTAGTAACATCCTCTAACTGGAACGACCACTGTGATAGGGTAGAGGAAGTATTGGAAAAGCTCTCAGAAAATAACATAACACTCAAACTGGATAAATCCCAATTTATTGGTAATCAAGTGAAGTTTTTAGAATTTAACTTAACAGAAAAGGGAATCTCTCCATCTACAGAAAAAGTAGAAGCTATTCAACAGTTCCCTACACCTAAAATCAGGAAGCAACTACAATCTTTTTTAGGAATCTGTAACTATTACAGGAAGTTTCAGGCCAATTATTCAGAATTAACTGCTAAATCCCAGAAGCAGTTATCATCTAAAGACAAATGGACTTGGGGACCAGAACAAGATGGAATTTTACAGTCAATAAAAGAAAACTTTTTGGAATCTGTCATGCTGCATCACCCAGACTTTACTAAACCTTTCTACCTAAATTGTGACGCCAGCAATGTAAGTTTAGGCGCTGCCCTATATCAAGAAAATGAGGAAGGACATCACATGGTAATTAGTTTCGCCAGCAGAGTGCTGAACAGCTGTGAACGAAATTACAATACCACCGAAAAGGAGTTGTTAAGTGTTGTTTTTTCCTGCAACAAGTTCAGAACTTATATACTTGGGTACCCTGTAACAATAAGGAGTGACCATAAATCTATTTCATTCCTAAAGCATCACAAGCTGAGCCGTGGAAGACTAACCAGATGGGTACTGGCATTGCAGGAGTATGATATTACATGGGAGTATATACCAGGCAGAAAAAACGTAGCAGCTTATGTCTTGTCCTGCATCAACATACAAGATCAAACTTTTGATGGTGAGAAGGAACAGTTAGCCAAAGTATACCATATCATAAAAAGTAGGGTAGATTTGGAAAAGATTCTTAAAGAAATTAAAACACAACAAAAATCAGATCCAAAATTAGTCCACATCCGACAAAGAATACAGGATGCAGATAACACAATTACCCAATATTGTTGTCTGCATGATGATGTACTCTTCATTAAAAATACCCCAAACCAAGAAAACTGGAAACTAGTTGTCCCACCAGTTATAGAAAAACCATTAATTGTAGATTACCATGTCAGGTATGGACACATGGGAGCCCTAAAGGTAATCAAAGCTTTAGAAGAACAAGTGTATATTAAAAGTATCAACAGGAAAGTTCAACAGGCAATACAATCATGTCACATCTGCCAACTAGTTAAATGCAGTAATGAAAGAAAGGAGGGGGTAATGATACCCATAACATCCAATCGTAAACTAGAGAAAGTGTTCCCGGATATCTGCAGACCATTTCCAAGCAGCGGTGGATGGCACAGATACAAGTTTATAGTGATAATGTTTGACCATTTCAGCAAGTATACAAAATTATACCCCATAAACAGAGCAACTACGAAGAAAGTATTAGAAATAATCTTAGGACGCTATGTACCAGAAGTAGGCACACCAAACTCTATAATTCTATAATTACAGATCATGGCACGCAGTTTAAAGGAAGAAAATGGAGGGAACATCTTTTAGAACATGACATTAAAACTAATAAAACCTCTGTGTACCACTCCAACAACAATCCAGCTCAGAGAGTATTGAGGTAAGTTAGACGATTATTAAGGACTTACTGCCATGATCAACAGAGGAAATGGCAGGAGTACTTAGCTTCAACAGAAGAATTTCTTAATTTGGCATATCATAACACTATTGAAAATACACCATACACAGTGATGTTTGAAAGACCTCCACCCAGAGAAATAATAGACATAATTAATTTTCCCAACAACCCACCTTATCAGTTTGAAAGTGCCAAGTTCTACAACAGGGTAATAGAGAAAACCGAACAACAGAAGAAGAAATACTTGAAAAACCAACCCAAAGCCATTAAATATCATGTAGGAGACAAAGTAGTAGTGAGAAATAGAGAATTACCAAGTACTGTGCAAGGTATAACAAAAAAGTTATTATCAGTTATTTTCTCTATGTTAGCAGTCTTCATAAAAACTTTGTCGAATTTTGTTGCTTCTCTGCTATATACACTTTTCCCTCGAACGAGGCCTTTCGGTTTTGCAACCATTGTTGTAGGAACAATTGTTGTACAACAATTGTTGTAGGAAGAACTTGATAATGGTTGCGAAACCGAAAGGCCTCGTTCGAGGAAAAAGTGTATATAGCAGAGAAGCAACAAAATTTGACAAAGTTGTTAAAAAAGTTATTAATATTATATACTGGACCATATCTAATCACCAAAGACAATGACAATAATACTTATGAGATAACGAACCCTGTCAGCAATAAAGTCAAGGGTACTTATAACCAAGCCTCATTGAGAAAATATCATGAACAATCCAACTAGAATAAATTGAATAATATATAAAAGACATAATGATTAATGGACTACCAAAATAATAATGCTAAATGACACAATTACTTAAATGATCAGTTAAAAGAACTAACCAACTTAGAAATATTAAAAGCTGTTATGTAATCAATGTGATAAATGAATTATGATTAAAAGGAGGAAGAATAGAATACTACAGAATAATGTGATGATGAATTTATAAATGTAACTGCATAATTAAATAGTGATAAAGATAAAAGAAATATAATAACGAAACCAACATCTAATATAGTATGGATGAACAACAACAAGCTTATAATAATACAGCATATGTGTCGAGTTATGTTAACCAATTACCTGTGAAGAATAGTATATTAATTGAATTGATAAATCGTCAGAATTGAAATAGTAACGGCACTTATGTGTAGGAACCTCTAATCCCTTGAGTATTCTAATAAGTGAATATGATATATTATAATGAATTATGAATTATATATTATGTTTTATGTATTGTGATAGTGCAACTGTTGTTATGTGCAACTCTTATTGTCTCAGACAGAGATGAAGATTCCTCTGACCTGTGAGTAAATAGTTAAGGAACGGCGGAGAATGGATGCCAAGAGAGCCCCTCCGACTCCGAATCAGCTAAAAATGTTAGGGAAAAATGTTAGGGAAAAATGTTAGGGGGTTATAATATTTCAGGGATAAAATAAACAACATCGAGGAAATGGAGTGGAAAAGGAGAATTGTTATACGAATTAAGGTGTGTTTAATGAGAAGGATTAATGTATTACAAAAGGAAAACAGGGAAATTATTATGATATAAACAAATAAATAAATAAACAAACAGCCAATAAAATGAAAACTCGACCACAATTGATTATATGCTAAGCAATTGAGACTACTAAAGAACAAAGTCAAAACCAATAAACAACCAACTATTAAATTAAATAAGAAGAAAGCAGGAGTATTATAAATAACAGAACTAAGATTAAACTGATAATTTCATCAAAACAACAAACTTGTGTTTCCAAAATTATCAATTTTGGGAGGGGAGCATATGTAACATCACAAAACGTTCCATACTCTTAAAACTACCAGAAGAGTGAAAATGAACAGTAGTAAATCTACAATCATCATAAAATGACACTACAACTAACCATACGATTGGACAGAGACGAATTGACAAAAGACTAGTTCCCAAATAGAATGTTTAAGTGAGCATAACAAACCAATAATAAACCAAGACAAACACCATAAGTAGTATAAGGAGAAAGAGATAATATTTATAACATGTATTAGAGTGTAAACAGCACATTACCTAAGCAAGTGCAAGGTATTAGTTTGAATTACAAATAAAAATAAATGTATTATTGATAATTATGAACTATGAAGGAATTAAAATAAATGAAACATTCAAATAAGATTAACAGAGTAGACACCATGTAAAATAAACATTAAAAGTATGCTAAGGCATAATGAATAGTGCTAATAGAATAAATAATGAGAGAACAAATTGTAGATGTTCAAATAATAATGTGATATCAATATATTCAACAATGTATAAACTGTATGTGTTTAAAAATGTTATAAAAAACAAAACAAAACCCTATTATGAATAATGTGAACTAGGAGACTGGCATAAGATGAGTTTAGACAACTCTATGAATAATAAATAATATAATAAACACTCAAATAATGACTCACAACTAATTATGTGGAGTCCATAATGAAATGAAAATCGAAATGATAAACAAAATAATAATGACCAAACAAATTATGTAAACCATAACCATGTACACTAAAGAGTATACGTAAATATAAATAAAATGATAATGGAAAAGGTGTAAGACACCATACGATGTCTAGTACGATAAGTATAGAAATTAAGAATTATGTTGAATAAGTAATAATGAAGTAACGAAGCCTTGAAATAATAATAAACAAATATGTTATTATAATTATTAATGTTCAGCTGAATGCAGCAATTTTGTGTAGTAATATGTTAATTGCAATAAGATTATAATATTCAAAATAGAAAATAAGTAGAATTAAATCAATATTAAAAAATATTAAAATATAGGCCTACTCTGAAAAATGTAGCAGAAGACGTTTGGAACCAATGCAATATTTAAGCTAGGCCTTCCTTAAAATAGATTTTAATGAATGAAAGATGTATCCAAACTGGCCTCAATTCATATCAAAATAATCAGAAAGAAATGAGCAATACGATGCTAGTGATGGCATCAGAATTGTAATTAGTATAACTGAGATATACACGTTAGCATAATAAATTTTGTGAATTTTTGGATGGTTACGGGAAATACTAAGAATAACAAAACAGACACTTAAAAACAATTATGTAATGGCTAAAAATAGAATGACAGCATCATGACGTCATTTTTAGCCAATCAGGAATTTTCTTCCAAAACGAATTGTTGCGACCTAGCGTCGGTTTCGGCAGACTATATATACAATTGTTCGAGTGAATAAAAACACATTTTGTCAAATTCAATAGCAGCACCTACTACAAGACTACAGATCGAAATTATCATCAAATCTAATTAAACAACTACAAGTAAAGAAGTAATACTTTTAAAAGTGCATCGCAACAAGCAGTATTCATTTTTACTAGGCGTACGGTATTAAAGAACAAGGTTATGTGAAGTACCTAACCCAGTATTCAGTTTGAAGAAATAATAATTTATAAATAAGAAATAAATATATAAACACCACACAACACAACCAAACAACATACTCAACGATCAATTACAATATAAATCACATACACTTTTTGACACAATTATACAGAAAACAAACAGTAAGTTGAATCCCCACCCAATCCCCTTCCTCCACACACCACCCCCACTTCACCTTCCACACAACCGTTACAAAATTCTGGCAGTCTGTTACCAAAGCTGAAGAAGGCGGATACTAAGCCGAAACGCGTCCAATAAAATTAGTAAATTTTCACATGAAAAAAGTTCATTTTTAGTTAAGTGTTAGTGCTGTGAAAGAAGAGATGAATAATCAAGACAAAAATAATAATTGTTAATTCGTGTGAAAGTGCAGTGAAATACGATCAGTGTACCCGATCGTACAGTGCAATTAAAAATAATCCAAGCGATTATAAACCAGGGAGTATAGTGCAATATACCATTACAGAGTACGAATATTATGTGTTTAGTATAATAAATAATACACTCTTGTACTGACGCAAAAACATTCAATACGATAAATAATAAGCACTGTGTATACTTTTTCTATAGGAATTATATAATTCCGCTATAATAATTCATGTATTAGACTAACCGTAATTAACCTCAAAATTGTAGAGGTTAAACGAACATTTCGTAACTCAATTTAAATATTTTAAAGTGTCTAACATAGTTAATTCAAATCTTGTAAAGCATCGTAAATCAAGGCATAGGGATTTTACTCTGTAGTTTAAAAGAATTCGCCCCTTGAGATATAATTATTTTTGTAAACAAACAAACCACTAGTAAGAGTAACCATTGCCAACCTTCTGAGTTAGGAACAATTGAAGCCAGGTAGATTGTAATCATTAATTATTGTTATTTCGAATGTAATAAGTAAAAGTAAACACCTTGTGATCAATAAACAAGTGAATTGTTAATTACCAAACGTTGTGAACAATTATTGAAACAGTATTTAATTATTTTTATCAATTAAAAGAGTTGCGTTTTCAAGGCAACCAAACAATCAAGTTGGCGCCCTGAACGTGTAAAGCGCCAACAATCAAATTCATAAACAAACAAGAAGGAAAATAGTTAATTAAATTATTTTAATTACTCTAACAACTTAACATCAATTAAATTTATTTATTTTTATTCTGAATAAATTCTTTTTTATGGAACAAAACTTTACAATTCCATATGGCGCCCAAGTAAAATCAAATTAGCTCACTTACTGACCAACAATTGTAACGGTACAGAAGTTTGGGGTTTATTTTATTCTTGTATCAATGGTAATAACGGGGAATCGCCCAGACAGAGCCTCAGTTTTAATAAGCAAGGTGTACTTTTGAAACACCCAGTTGTCGATTTGTCCAGTAAGCCCAGCAACATACGACAAATCCTGGAGCACTGGAATGTGTCCGCGCACGTGGATGCCCGTTCTGACAGAGTGAACATCACGTACGATTTCCCTGGTCGTCGGAGGCGAGTCTACACTAAATAGCGTTACCCAATGAAACCTCAAGTTGCCGCTCTCGGGATACTGAGGGCCATATTGAAAATGAGCCAGTAAGCATCAGTCGGCCTCTAAACTCAAAATCGCGCAGTTGCGTGGGCGCGCGGTTAGTGAAGATCTATTCGATAATGTAGACCAACTGGCCGAAAAATGTGTCAATAAACAGTAAAGAATCTTCAGTCGACAAAAGCCACTTAGCATCACCTAGTGGAACCGTCCGGTTCAGTAAACAGGCTTGTAGGCCAAAGTTTAATAAAAATTACTAAAAATGTGAACAAAATACAGATAAAAATGTTAGAGAAATAATCAAACAGTGAAACATTAACAAATCGTACGTGGTCTAAAATTTAATCAGTGAAAACACATTTCAGAACAAGTGAACAAGAACTGGACTGATTTCAACACATGCTCTTCATGGAGACAACAGGGAAGTAACTGCATAATTTCGATAAAATAAATATAAAAAATCAACGAAAGCACTAAATCATTAGAGGGGGGGAGGGTGAAAGAGAGAGTGTGTGAGCAAAGCACTGGATTGCCTTTTAATACTTAGAATGTAGTTATGTGGATAAGCGATTGTTAATTCTTTTTGTAAAAATAAGGTTACAGAGAAACTTGTTCTTTGTACCAGAAAAAAGCAGAGTAAAAGTAATTTTTCATGTGAAATGATGTTAATAAACCAATCAGTTAACTGCTATCAATGAGAGTCGAATTTACTAAACAATACGAACCCTAAATCACACTTATAGTCACGAGTTCGAGTGAAGAATCCTGGAACCCGATAAAGGTAGGAAGTTTGGATAAGTTCTATTTTTTATTAATTATTGTTTTTCAATTAAATGTAGCTTCTAATTGGCGCCTGAACAGGGACAGTTTTTACAAATTCAATTTTGTACAAACCACACTTACTCGTGGGTATAAGATGTGATTTAGAGGTTAAGTGGTAATGCGTATAAATTAGGTATAAAGAAGTGATGTAAGTTATAGTTAAGTGATGCTTATACTATATTGAATAATACTGAGTACGTTTAAGATAAAGATTGTTAAGATATATGGAAATAAGTAAATTTATAAAAAATGGAAAAAAATAACGAAAGTGAGATAATTGACGTAAACGACGTTAATGAATCAGTTATTATGAGTGGGGTTGAAATTCATTCGACCCCGAATGTAATTCAAGACAATAAAATAGACGAATTAAATGTTACAAATGAATCAAATGTCACGGATGATTCGGGAATTCGGTTAACCCCAATGTTAGCTAGTAAAAATAAGAAACCTGATGAAGTTATAATTAGTGAGGAGGGAGCAAAATCGAATCCCGGGTAACAAATATAATAGAAAGAGTATTCAATAGATGATATGTTTAAACCTATGAAAGCAATGTCTGAAAATATGGTAAGAAATAGTGATTTCAATAATAAGTTTGATGAAGTAAACAGTAATGTTAATAAGCAAGACATTAAAAGCGAAAGTAGATTCGATGAATTAAATAGTAAGTTTAATAAGTTGGAAGAACAAAACAATGAGTTAAAAAGTGAGATCCATGAACAAAGAATAAAATGTGAAAGTAATTTCAATGAGTTAAAAGAGCAAAATAGTGATTTAAAAACAATATTAATGAAATCAATAAACATTTTGATAAAGCCGATGATATTTGAAACTAAATTTAATGATTTAGAACAAAGGATTGAGAGTATGGGAGTGTGGAGAATAAATACAGGTGAGTGTAAGAGAACAAAAATAACGAAGAAATAATTAACGAGGTAAGTGTTAGCTATAAAAATGAGTTAACAAGTAGTGGTGATGAGAATATAGTAGTAGTTGAAAAGGTAAGTGAGAATAATGGTGAGATAATTAAAAATGGGGTGTTAGACAGTGACATGGTGAACAATAATAGTGGCGATGAAGTTTTAGTGGAAATAGAGAGTAGTAATAAGATAGTGGTTGATGAGAGGTTAGGTTGGCGAAGGGCAAATTTTCCCAGTTGTTTAAGCGGAGTAAAGACTCCGATAGTGTTTTATGAGGACAAGGTTTCCTCCAGTAGTTATGTGAGAGATGAGGTGTCTCTAAGTAGGTCCCCAGTGTATCATGAGTTCCCTGGAAGAGCCACGATGTGTCATGATAACGTTATGTTGCCTTTGGTGTGGAGAGAGAGAGAGTAAAATGGGGTTGTGTAAGCGATTGTGAGAGAGTGAGAGATATAGAATTATTCACATTGAGAGAGAGAGAGAGAGAGAGAGAGAGAGAGAGAGAGAGAATATTATTTGATGTTATTCAAAGTTACGAAGAACTATTAGAGATAATAAATAGAGAGAGAATTAGTGATATTGTTGACTTACCTTGTTGTGAGAATGGAGATAATTATATTGAAAGCTTACCTGTACATAGACGTGGGAGATTAATAATAGATGATTCTGAAAATAAGGAGAGGTTAAAATGCTTAAGGGTGACAGATAATAATACTGACGGTAACAAAACCAGAATTAATGATGTAGTCGGGTTATATGATTTAATAATAATGTGGGATAATCCAGTAGATTATTATGGGGGTATAACGGAACAATGTGAAATGGTAAATAGTTATAATAATGATAACAAAATGAAAATAATTAAAAGTGAATTGTGTTATAAAAACATAAGTCTAATTTTCGATGATGGTGGTTAGAGATAGTGAATGAACGTTTAATTATTTTAGTTTATGGTAATTACTTGGCTAACTTATGTAATGAGGTGTGGTAAACGATAATATGATGACGAAAAAAAAATTGTAGATAAATTTATAGTGAAGTTAATTGTGTTTGTGTAGTAGGTTATGTTGTACTACGTATTTTATGTAAACAATGTATGTATGTAGTAGTAATTGATTTTAATAATAATAATATTTTATCAGACTAAATAAACAACGAGAATAATTGTGAAATTTATAATGCAAAAAGAACTGTAATTGTTTTGGAAGACTGTAATTAAAAAACTTAATGTTTTAAAAAACTGATTGAATTAAATAAAGTTGAGAGGAATTAATCAATTAATTAATGTTGTATAAATGAATTTTGGTAATGAATTTAAATGATTTTTCTAAGATTTGAACTTTATAATAAATAGTAAATGAGCGAAAGTAAAATGTGTTTAGTTGTTGAGTCATATGGTTACAATGATGTATCAGAAAGTACATATGGTTATGTAAGTTATAGTTGTGGTGATAAAGGTTTATATTTTTGAGTTTATGACAAGTGATCATGTTTTATTTGATTAAATAGTTAACCATATGTAAGTATGAATTTTATAATGAAATGGAAGTAAAGTAAAATGTTTTATGAAGAAATTTGTGTTAGTGGTTGAAATCACAACCAGAATGATCACTGTTGCACACCACTATATAAAATCGGGATAATTTTTATATAGTGGTGTGCAACAGTGATCATTCTGCTTGTAAAATGTTTTAATAATGAACTTAAAGGAGTTTAAAAGGTTTTAAATTAGGTGATTAAATTAATTTGAGGTGTTATAAATCTTCTAGTGTAATTTTCAATGATCATATTAATGTAAAATGTTGTAAAAGATGGAGTTTGGGTGATGATTATTTTAATAAGACATTGAGTCAGTCAGAGTTAATTTTAAATGGGTATTAGACAAAATAAGAATTTTTGGAATAAAAAGTAATACAGAAATGGAGTATTAGTAGGGACACAGTAGCGAGAGTGAATGGGTGTAGAGAGAAAGCGAGAGTGATGTAAATGGAGAGTAGAGGTGAGGATGAGAGCAGGTGAGAGCAGGTAATGGATGGTGAGGTGAGAGCAGGGTACATAAATTTTGTAGTGAGGGTGGTGTGGTAAGCAGTCCTCAACGAATGAGTATAAGGGAAGGGAACACACATCCTAGGTACAAAGAGGGTATCAGGTATTTTGTAATAAGAGGAGAATGATTTAAGTGGAGTTAGAGAAATTAGTGGAGGTAAATATTATTGAGAGATCGGTGTCACCCTATGCAAATCTGTTAGTGGTCGTTAGAAGGAAGAAGGTGGGTAAGGTTATATCTAAATGCCCAGTCAATAAATCAAATCATTGTGAATGACTGAGAATCACCCGAACCAATTGATGATGAAAATACTTAATAGAAATTCATAGTTGAAATGTAATAATAAATGTAACAAGTGAAAGAGTTAATAGAATTTGAAACTAAACTTAAATTTAAAGTGTTTGTCTCGATGTAATAATAGCAATATTAATTATGAGTGTACTATGTTTTATTATGTTTATTATGTTAGTGTGTAGGAATTTTAAACATGTATTATTTGCTTTCGGGCGGTCACGGTGTCACCGAACCCTGACCGTGGATTTGGATTATTGGTAGCAAGTGTGGTTAGGCATATTGTACCCTAGCCATACTTGTTATTATTTTCAAAATTGGTGACTTTAGAAATTAACAGGGGGGTAAATTAGGGGAATCACCACAATTATGGAACAGCGGCTATCATCAAAGGGGGCGATAGTGCCGTGTTAAGGGCATATAAGTAATTTTTAGTAGGATTACTGGTGTCCTCGGACATCAGTAATGCCGAATGTTTTGTAACGCTGAAACAAGAACGGTGTAGGCAGCGTCTACACCCTAAATAAACTTCAGTTCTTGTGGATGCAAATGGGCGCTACAGTCCAACATCAGGAAATAATAGTGTGTGTGTGGAAAAGGAGCTGGCAGTTACAAGCCAGGGGCATAAATACAGCATTTATGCACAAGGTAAATGCCTGATCAAGTTTACCTGGCAGGTGATTTACCTAATTGTGACTGAGTAAAGGGGGGGATATGATGAATTGATGTAGAAGTAGGAGAAGTAACTGAGTATTCAGTGAGAATTAATGACCGTAACAACGGTAAAATCAAGTTTACTTTGTTCTGACTAGAGAGTTTGCTATTGATGATCCAATTACTGTTCTGTAATGGTTACTATTTGTTTTGGTGATTAAATGATTGTTAATGAACATTTAATTATGAGAATTAGTGGTTTGAAGTGCTGTACTCAATACTGTGATGATTTGAGAATTAACGAGAACATTCGATGATTTATATTATAGAATTTTGTGTATTTGGTCTACTTGTATTCAGTATACTGAAAGTAAGGTTGTTCACCTGGTAATAAGACATCAGCTGATGACTGGTGTTATATGTATAGTATGTTTTGTGTAATCAATTTATAGTTTCAGTTGAATTTATGGTAATAATAATTTTGTTTCTTTTTTATTAATTGTCAAAATATATATTTCTGAAATTTAAATTCAGTTAATTCTTGAAAAAACAAAAAAAAAATTTTTTTCTTTGAAGTAAAGGTTGTATTTTGTTTTCATGTTCTCTATATGAGGTTATGCTATGTTGGTAATGTATCAGCTGATTCATAGTGTTTATATTATATTTTTGTAACCAAGTGTAGTTGTAATTGAGTTGATGATAGTAATAAGTTGTTTATTTTATAATAATTGTCAGCATATGATTATAAAGATTTATAATGAAAATTAAATTCATTTAAAGGCGGAAAATTTTGAAAGTAAATTCGAAAGTTTGATTTAAAGGTCATGGAAGAAATGACGAAGTATATAAATACAAAATGAAGTTAAAATTCACTGACTGGTTTTGAATAATGCAAGTAAATGATTAATTGAAAGATATGATGTAAATTAAATTAAAATGTGAACTTTGGTAATGAGCTTAGATTTATTTTAATAAATGAATGAAATTTAAATAATTTATTTTTTATTTGAAATGATAATGCCAGACAAACGATTAAAAGTTGAGTAATGTGAAGGAATTTTATTTAGATGTAAAGATGAAATGTTTATGTTAACTTGAAATTGATGATGCCTATTCTGAGGGTAGGGTTTGTAAAATAAGGAATGTTTATTTGAGTTAAGGTGTTATTTTTAAGATAGGAAAGCACATGTGTACCACACCCAGTGCTTTGCTAAAGGCAATCCAGTACGGCTAAGAGGGGGATATATCGGTTGAGGATCTGGTTTGGTATAAGGCCAGTTATTGATTTTTATGAAATGTTATAGGCTTTGGTGATACTGTGGTGAGTGCTTGTCTGATTTTATGGTGTTGGGATCTCGAACAGAGAAGTCCAGTAATGTCATTCAGGTGTAGCCGCAGTCACCAGACTAGGGGGGTTGATTACCCATGATTTAATAAGGAAGTAAGGGGGGTTGTTGGCACCACATCCTCGCTGGTCTTCTTAGGTTTTAACAATGAGTTTTTCTGTTTCGGCAGAAAACCTTTCATTGGGGGGGGGGTATTGTAACGGTACAGACGTTTGGGGTATATTTTATTCTTGTATCAATGGTAATAATGGGGAATCGCCCAGACAGAGCCTCAGTTTTAATAAGCAAGGTGTACTTTTGAAACACCCAGTTGTCGATTTGTCCAGTAAGCCCAGCAACATGCGACAAATCCTGGAGCACTAGAATGTGTCCGCGCGCGCGGATGCCCGTTCTGACAGAGTGAACATGACGTACGATTTCCCTGGTCGTCAGAGGCGAGTCTACGCTAAATAGCGTTAGCCAATGAAACCTCAAGTTGCCGCTCTCGGGATGCCGAGGGCCATATTGAAAACGAGCCAGTAAGCGTCAGTCGGCTTCTAAACTCAAAACCGCGCAGCTGTGTGGGCGCGCGGTTAGTGAAGATCTATTCAATAATGTACACCAACCGGCTGAAAAATGTGTCAATAAACAGTACAGAATCTTCAGTCGACAAAAGTTACTTAGCGTCACCTATCGAAACCGGCCGGTTTAGTGTAAAAGGCTTGCGAGCCAAAATTTAATAAAAACTGCTAACAATGTGAACAAAATACAAATAAAAATGGTATAAAATAATAATCAGACAGTGAAATAGTAATAAATCGTACGTGGTCAAAATTCAACCAGTGAAAACATCTTTCGGAACTACCAAGTGAATAAAAAGCGGACTGAGTTCAACACATGCTCTACATGGAGACAACAGGGAAGTAACTGCATAATTTCAATAAAATAAATATAAAAAACAAGAAAGCGCTAAATCAAAAGAGGGGGGAAAAGTGTGAAAGAGAGAGTGTATGAGCAAAGCACTGGATTGCCTTTTAATATTTAGAATGTAGTTATTTGGATAAGCAATTGTTAATTCTTTTTGTAAAAATAAGGTTACAGAGAAACTTGTTCTTTATACCAGAAAAAAGCAGAGTAAAAGTAATTTTTCATGTGAAATGATGTTAATAAACCAATCAGTTAACTGCTATCAATGAGAGTCGAATTTACTAAACAATATGAACCCTAAATCACACTTATAGTCACGAGTTCAAGTGAAGAATCCTGGGACCCGATAAAGGTAAGAGTTCGGAAAATTTTTTTTTTAATGAATTATTATTTTTCAGTAAATAGTAGCTTCACAATTGGCACCCGAACAATACAGTCATATTGTTTTGACAAACCAACAGTATAATGAGATACTGAGACCATCTGACTACCAGTACTACACCACAGGTACGTGAAGGTTTTAAATACTTAATATTTTTGTCAAACAACACATTACTGTACACAGACGATCTAGGTCGACCGAACTTCAAGTGAACCTCAAAGTGACCCACATTCGGTTAACAGTGATTACAATACATAATTAATTAACTAATGAAAAATTAATTAAAATCAAACAGACAAATTAAACTAATTAAATAATAATTAAAAATTATTTATCGACCAAATTTTTAAAAGAGATACATATTCGGGTGTCTTATAATATACACAATATAAGGTAATAATAGGAAGTGCTGTACATCTGGTAGTGGGAGAAAGACAATGAACTTTCCTAAACAACTTTCTTACAACCAAAACTTGGCATTCTATGTTCTATACAATTGTTAATAGAGATATAGTATGCTAATCACAGTACAATAAACTCTGAGAGGAACAATGCATTTCTTGCATTTGCATGCATATATATATATATATATATATATATATATATATATATATATATATATGGAATGGATAAACAACACTACACAATTATTTAAACCCAACAAAACAAATTTCTCTTGTTAACAAATATTTTTCACGTATAACTACATAGTCCAGTAACGGCGTCGTAAAAAGGGGGTCTACCTCGACCCAGATCAGGTAGAAGAATTAATTTTTTTATCTTATATATATAGGTGAAAATATGCAGAATCCAAGTTTTCGACCTCCGACACCCTCGGCGCAACTTTCTGTGGTTAAAAAACCTCGAAATTTTGGCACTTTTTCAGTTTTTCAGCCATAACTCCTTTCCGGTGCATTCTAGCAAAAAATATCAAATATTCACTTTGAAAGAGGATAACATTCCCTAAAACTTTTATATGAAACGTTTTTTTTTCTAAATTCACAACTAAGCGAGCTACAGTGCGTCAAAAATCGGCAAAATTTCTCATTTTTCGGAAAAGTTGGGTTTTCACCTACTTTGTCGCAATAAATGACCTGGAACCCCTGTATAAATGAATGTATTAATGTCTATTGTAAATTTAATTTATACGTACTGTGACGGCAGCGGTATGCGAACATCTGCTCTCCGGTACCAGCGGTGGACACAGCGAGCCAATCCAACAACGTGCTCGGAGCGAGCCAACCAGCGATCCCGGTTAGTGCATAAAACCAGGGCCGGAAGGAACAGCCGAAGAATAGAACCACCGCCGTTCTTGCGTCTTCGCACTCCCGTTCCGCGCCAGCGATGGATTTCGCTGGGCCGGCAGCCGACTCTACAACCGGTGCCAAAAGAAGAGGAGGACTGCAGTACGCCACGATCAGCGGGCGCAGCCGCCGAACATCTCAGCGCGGCACGACCAACATCAGCCTTCTCGCCACAGGTCCTTTTTAGGGCCACCAAAAAACACTAGAGTGTACGATTGGCGCCATTTGTCATGCGGCAAGCCTTTTTGTCCGGTGACAAGTGGCGCCCAACGTGGGGCAGCGATCATCTTGCGGATGCAAGATCCAGCCACGCCAGCGAGCTACCAGCCGGCACACCAATCAACATGGCGCCCAACAGACACCTCTACAACATCCGGAGAAGAGCAGTAGGCTGGCTACCGGAGAGCATTCAAGACCCGGTGGAGTTGTGACGGCAGGGGTATGCGAACATCTGCTCTCCGGTACCAGCGGTGGACACAGCGAGCCAATCCAACAACGTGCTCGGAGCGAGCCAACCAGCGATCCCGGTTAGTGCATAAAACCAGGGCCGGCAGAAAATTTTGCACACTTCATCGCCACGCCATCGAATGCACTTCATCTCCTCTCCTCTCTCGGACGACATCAGGGCGGAGTCAGCCGGAAGGAACAGCCGAAGAATAGAACCACCGCCGTTCTTGCGTCTTCGCACTCCCGTTCCGCGCCAGCGATGGATTTCGCTGGGCCAGCAGCCGACTCTACAACCGGTGCCGAAAGAAGAGGAGGACTGCAGTACGCCACGATCAGCAGGCGCAGCCGCCGAACATCTCAGCGCGGCACGACCAACATCAGCTTTCTCGCCACTCGGTCCTTTTTAGGGCCACCAAAATAACTAGAGTGTACGATTGGCGCCATTTGTCATGCGGCAAGCCTTTTTGTCCGGTGACAGTACATATATACCCATATATATATTGTGACGGCAGCGATATGCGAGCATCTGCTCTCCGGTACCAGCGGTGGACACAGCGAGCCAATCCGGCATCAGCAGCCGCCGAGACGTGACCAACTGCGTGTTCGGAGCCAGCGAATCAGCAATCCCGGTTAGTTAATAAAACCTGGGCCGGTAGAAAATTTTGCGCACTCTTCATCACCACGCCATCGGACGCACATCATGTTCTCTCCTCTCTCGGACGACATCGGCATGGAGGCAGCCGGAAGGAACGGCCGAAGAATAGAACCGGCGTTCTTGCGTCTTCGCCCTCCAGTTCCGCGCCAGCGATGGATTTCGCTGGGCCGACAGCCGATTCTACACCCAATGCCGAAAGAAGAGGAGGACTGCAGTGCGCCACGAACAGCGGGCACAGCCGCCGAACATCTCAGCGCGGAACGACAACATCAGCCTTCTCACCACAGGTCCTTTTTAGGGCCACCAAAAAACACTAGAGTGTACGATTGGCGCCATTTGTCATACGGCAAGCCTTTGTCCGGTGACAAGTGGCGCCCAACGTGGGGCGACGATCATCTTGCGGATGCAAGATCCAGCCATGCCAGCGAGCTCCCAGCCGGCACACCAATCAACATGGCGCCCAACAGACACCTCCACAACATCTGGAGAAGAGCAGTAGGCTGGCTACCGGAGAGCATTCAAGACCCGGTGGAGTTGTGACGGCAGCGATATGCGAGCATCTGCTCTCCGGTACCAGCGGTGGACACAGTGAGCCAATCCGGCATCAGCAGCCGCCGAGACATGACCAACTGCGTGTTCGGAGCTAGCGAATAAGCGATCCCGGTTAGTTAATAAAACCCGGGCCGGCAGAAAATTTTGCGCACTCTTCATCGCCACGCCATCGGACGCACTTCATCTTCTCTCCTCTCTCGGACGACATCGGCGCGGAGGCAGCCGGAAGGAACGGCCGAAGAATAGAACCGGCATTCTTGCATCTTCGCCCTCCAGTTCCGCGCTAGCGATGGATTTCGCTGGGCCGACAGCCGATTCTACACCCAATGCCGAAAGAAGAGGAGGACTGCAGTGCGCCACGAACAGCGGGCGCAGCCGCCGAACATCTCAGCGCGGCACGACAACATCAGCCTTCTTGCCACAGGTCCTTTTTAGGGCCACCAAAAAACACTAGAGTGTACAATTGGCGCCATTTGTCATACAGCAAGCCTTTTGTCCGGTGACAATATATATATTAAATTTACCTCAAGATGTTATTTTTCCTTATTTGGAACATGTTTCGGGTACCATCTTGTACCCATCCTCAGCCTTCCGGTTTTTTTGTCTGTATTGTATTGTATTTGTATGTATTGTATGTACTTCACCAGACAAAAAAACCGGAAGGCTGAGGATGGGTACAAGATGGTACCCGAAACATGTTCCAAATAAGGAAAATAACATCTTGAGGTAAATTTAATATAAATATTAAATGTATTATATACATCAAGAAACGGTCTGTAGCAAAAAGTGACTAAATATATATATATATATATATATAATATATAATTTGTGATGTTTTCAATTTGTTTCTTCTGCAAGTAGATAATATTGTATATTCTTTTTAACACCTGACGCACGTTTCACTGAAAAATATCAGTATCATCAGAGGTTTCTAAGTGAATTAATAACAATCGAAATAATTCTATTAAAATAAAATTAACGAATAATCGAATTTGTATCGATTTTAATGTAAAATAAAATAACTGATAATCGATTTAGGTTGATTAGTTAACGATTGTTTTAATGTTTATTTCTTCATCAGCTGTTTTCTCGGTTATATTTGAAATTTTGTTTATACAGTATTTTATTCATTTTTATTTTTATTTTTTAGTAAATTTATAATTTTAAATAGATCGTCTTGTTTTGTTTTTATTTGGGTTTGTTCTTTAATTAATAAATTATTGTTATTGTGTTTGTAAATGTTAAGATTTTCCCAAATATTCATTTTTTGACCTTTTTGTATGTTTTTAATTAATTTTATATTTTCAATGTTTGGAAACTGGTGGTTATTATTTAGACAATGTGTGGCTAAATTAGATTTATAAATATTTGGTTTTAAATATGCATTGCGGTGTTGAACGTAATTTTTTATTTTTATCTCGTAGTTTTTTCTTCGTCTGGCCCACGTATAAAATTTATTGCAATCTGGACATTCTATTTTATATATTCCATTTTTATTGTGAGTATTGGATTTAGTTTTAGGTTTTATTTTATTAAAAATTATATTATCTGTATTATAAGATATTTTTAAATTAGTATCTTTAAATATTTTATTTAGTTTTTGAGTTATATTTCCGTAATAAGTGAAGGTTGTATATTTTATATTATTATTAATAGATGAATTTTTAAATGTAGTGTTTTTAGGAATTTCATTAGTGATTTTATGTTTAATTTTATTTTCTAATTTATTAATAGTTTTTATTTTGTATCCATTTTTAACTGCTATTTGTTGGATAATTTTTCTTTCTTTGTTTCTTTCTGTGTTATTTAATGGGATCCTAAGCATTCGGTAAATCATGGAATTAAATACTGCCATTTTGTGTTGGGGAGGATGATTAGAAGTATTTGGTATTACTAAGTCAGTTTGAGAAGGTTTCCTGTATATTGCGTATTCATAATTTGTTTCATTTTTCTTTATTGTTAAGTCTAAATAATTTAATTTATTATTAGATTCTTCTTCTAACGTGAATTTTATTTTAGAATGTAAATTATTTATGGAGTTGAATATTTTATTTATATTTATAACCATTGTTTTGGGAAATGTACAGAGTGTCATCAACGTATCTAAAATAACATCCTAATGGGTCGTTTAATTTTATTATATTTATTATTTGTTCGTCGAGTTTTTGTAGGAAGATTTCTGATATGATAGCGGAGGTTGGGGCTCCCATAGCAAGGCCATCTGTTTGATAGTACAATTTGTTGTTGTATTGAAAATAATTTTGATTTAAAATTATTTTTAAAGTATTAGTTAACTGTTTAATGTATGTGTTACTTTCGTTATTTGTTTTCAGATTATTTATTATAATATTTATAGTTTCTTCAATGGGAATGTTTGTATACATGTTTGATATGTTGAATGAATATAATTTTGTATTTCTGTTTACTTCTACGTTTATTAGTTGTTCCGTGAGTTCGATACTATTTTTTATATTGTGTTTTGCTGGAAGTTCAATTATAATAATATATATATATATACATATTTTATATATATATATATATTATATATACATAATTATTACCAAATAATACCCAAACAAAGAGATTGTGCTTTGATTACTGACGGTATGTATACCATTTGGAAAGATGGGATGTAGAAGAAAATAAAAGCTTAAATTGTGGCACAAATTTTATTTACAGGAAGTTTATTTTCAGAAAACAAAAATTAATTCAATTTCTTCTCCACAGGTACCTTCCGACGTCCTCTTGCTTTCTGCTCACCCGGCCCCTCTCCGTTATTCCAGAGGATTCGGCAGTTATTTCGTAGCAGTCTTATCTTGTGCGTCGTATCTACAGTGTAATTCGCTTACGATGAGCTCTCTTGATCGGAGAGGGGTGTGTTTCATCTGCCAAAAGGCGGAAGGTGATGTGCTTACAGTGCAACAGAGAGGCGTGAAAACTCTATTAAACTCTGCCATTCAAAGGAAAATTTCTACCCATCATCGTTTTTTGAATAATTTGAGTGAAGTGAAAGTGCACAGTGCTTGTCAAAAGAATTATAACCCGAAATTGATTTTGGCATATCTCAAAAGAGGCCCTGAACCCTCTACATCGTCAACACTTCGGTCAACTGTGAAACAATTCGATTTAAAAAACAATTGCTTTTATTGTGGTGAGAAAAGTGGAGATGATTGGGTGCCAAAACAATGAAAACTTCCCATTGACAAACGAAATTCAATTCACAAAGTGATGAAGTTGGAATTAAAAGAGAGTGTTATTCAGGCTGCTGAAAGACGAGGTGACAACTGGGCTAGCGAAGTTGTGAAACATATCAATGATCAGGATCTGGTAGCTAAAGATGCTTGGTATCACCGGTTTTGTCAAAGGGACTTTTACTGACCAGTCACTGTAAAAGGAGGACAAATAGGATTCTATCCACGCAGTGAGGTTGACCGAGCAATGGAAATGATCTGTTCCTACATTGAAGAACATCCAGAAGAATGCCAGTATACTTTGGAGGAATTAATGGAAAAAATTCATGGTAAACATGTTCCAGATAAAAAGACAGTAAAAACCCGACTCTTGAAGAAGTACGATGAAGATGTACTGATAGTTGAGAGGGGCGCCAAGCAGACAGTAGTTTGTTTTATAAATACTGGCTATAAGATACTGAGTGACAGTTTCTATCAGAGCAGGCATTCAGATCCACAAGAAGAGCGCCTCAGAATTGTACGCGCTGCAGCAGACATCCTTCGGGAGGATATCCGATCACAGGTCTACGAGACATCGCAATACCCTCCACCTGATGATTTCTTGTCGGATGTCGAATCAGTGATCCCTACATCATTGCTCTATTTCTTCGAGTCTTTGATTTTGAAAAACAAACGAGGGGCACTGGATAAGTGGAAAAAAAGTGTGTGGCATTGTCACACGCTGTTATTGCAGCAGTCAGACCATGGTCGTTTGAATACAAATGACTTGAATTGTATACAAATTAACTTAAATTGAAAAATTGGACAAAATTTGAATTGAATTGAATAACAATAATTGGCTTAAATTGAAAAATTGAACAAAATTTGACTTGAATTTGAACTTAAATTTGTAAATAAATTTGTAAATAAACTTCCTGTAAATAAAATTTGTGCCACAATTTAAGCTTTTATTTTCTTCTACATCCCATCTTTCCAAATGGTATACATACCGTCAGTAATCAAAGCACAATCTCTTTGTTTGGGTATTATTTGGTAATAATTATATATATAATATATGTGTATATATATTGTGACGGCAGCGGTATGCGAACATCTGCTCTCCAGTACCAGCGGTGGACACAGCGAGCCAATCAAACAACGTGCTCGGAGCGAGCCAATCAGCGATCCCGGTTAGTCAATAAAACCCGGGCCGGCAGAAAATTTTGCACTCTTCATCGCCACGCCATCGAACGCACTTCATCTCCTCTCCTCTCTCGGACGACATCGGGGCGGAGTCAGCCGGAAGGAACAGCCGAAGAATAGAACCGCCGCCGTTCTTGCGTCTTCGCACTCCCGTTCCGCGCCAGCGATGGATTTCGCTGGGCCGGCAGCCGACTCTACAACCGGTGCCGAAAGAAGAGGAGGACTGCAGTACGCCACGATCAGCGGGCGCAGCCGCCGAACACCTCAGCGCGGCACGACCAACATCACAGTTCTCGCCACTCGGTCCTTTTTAGGGCCACCAAAATAACTAGAGTGTACGATTGGCGCCATTTGTCATGCGGCAAGCCTTTTGTCCGGTGACAAGTGGCGCCCAACGTGGGGCGACGATCACCTTGCGGATGCAAGATCCAGCCACGCCAGCGAGCTACCAGCCGGCACACCAATCAACATGGCGCCCAACAGACACCTCCACAACATCTGGAGAAGAGCAGTAGGCTGGCTACCGGAGAGCATTCAAGACCCGGTGGAGTTGTGACGGCAGCGGTATGCGAACATCTGCTCTCCAGTACCAGCAGTGGACACAGCGAGCCAATCAAACAACGTGCTCGGAGTGAGCCAATCAGCGATCCCGGTTAGTCAATAAAACCCGGGCCGGCAGAAAATTTTGCACTCTTCATCGCCACGCCATCGAACGCACTTCATCTCCTCTCCTCTCTCGGACGACATCGGGGCGGAGTCAGCCGGAAGGAACAGCCGAAGAATAGAACCGCCGCCGTTCTTGCGTCTTCGCACTCCCGTTCCGCGCCAGCGATGAATTTCGCTGGGCCGGCAGCCGACTCTACAACCGGTGCCGAAAGAAGAGGAGGACTGCAGTACGCCACGATCAGCGGGCGCAGCCGCCGAACACCTCAGCGCGGCACGACCAACATCACAGTTCTCGCCACTCGGTCCTTTTTAGGGCCACCAAAATAACTAGAGTGTACGATTGGCGCCATTTGTCATGCGGCAAGCCTTTTGTCCGGTGACAATATATATATATATATATATATATATAGGTATATACGTACAAAATACATGTACATATAAATTAAATTTACAATAGACATTAATACATTCATTTATACAGGGGTTCCAGGTCATTTAGAGCGACAAATTAGGTGAAAACCCAACTTTTCCAAAAAATGAGAAATTTTCCCGATTTTTTACGCACTGTAGCTCGCTTAGTTTTGAATTTAGGTAAAAAACGTTTCATATGAAAGTTGTAGGAAATTTTATCCTCTTTCAAAGTGAATATTGGATATTTTTTGCTAGGACACACCGGAAAGGAGTTATAGCTGAAAAACTGAAAAAAGTGCAAAAATTTTGAGGTTTTTTTACCACAGAAAGTTGCGGCGAGGGTGTCGGAGGTCAAAAACTTGGATTCTGCATACTCTCACCTATATATACAAGATATAAAAATTAATTCTTCTACCTGATCTGGGTCGAGGTCGAATGTACCCCGTTACTGGACTAACAGTATTATTCATTCAAATTAGAATTGTCAGATTTAAGCAGCAATAGAAAGCTGAGAAAGATATTAGTTCACATTTCACGTTAATCATTTTTATCTTAACACTTTCGACCCGATGACCATAAAATTTATGGGCGCACGATTTTGCTCAAAATCCCAACACCCGTAAATTTTACATTTATCACTTCACACACATTTTTGGCATTTGTACGAAACATTTATGGGCTTCCGTTGTGTGGTTGTAGACTAGACTTTAGTTGTTTCAGTAGTTATATCTGTTTCAGTTGTTGCCAACTGAATACACAGATAGCAGCACCAATCAGTTTTTGATCTGTGATTTTCCGACTATTGTGAAACTTGCAATGTCGATTTGTGTTGTCCTGACTGTTTTATTTTGTACCATACAAAAGCAGATTATTGCAAATGGACTGATTTTAACTATATTCTGTGCCTTAATGTTGTAAGAAAAGTAATTTTTGTACAGTAGCTACAAATAAAAAAACACTTATTATGTGAAAATACCTTATAAACCTTTTTTATTTTTCAAAACCATGCATCTGATCTAGATACTAAAATTAATTTCACCTACAGAAGAAATAAATAGTGCATCATTTTATGAAAGTACAAGGTCCAATATTTAATTTGAAATATAATTTATATTTTTTTTAACAAACCTTACTATTAAAATGAAAATAGGGGAAATTTGGAAAACAGCCATGTTGCTGGGACATGCCTATGCTGAAATGGCCAGGGTCGAAAGTGTTAAAAGTTTTCTACTATATGCATTACTGAAATTTCTGTTTTGTTTTTTTATGGTCTGTGTTGTAGTAAGACATGCATGGATATATGTGTTACCTTATTTCAGAACGTTTCTGAGGATGTTTGGCTCCTTTATTGATCTAATTTTTTTCCCACTCAGAGAGATGGAAATATTTATACTATGCAAATGCACAAAGGCTGCTTCCTGTGATAGTACTTGAGTGATGAGAATGTTCACTAACCTGCCACAGCCCAACGACAAGGCTAACAACAGTTGCCACTTGTACTGGGGTAACAGGAACTGAAGTTTTTGCTGCTGCCGCTGCTACATCCAGTGATGTGCCATTAAGAGATACTGATTCTTCAGGAGATGAATACATAAATATAGGTTTGCTAGCCATCATACACACTACAGCAAAAGTTCCTACAATATTACACAAAATCTCTTAGTATACCCACAAATGTAACTGGTTTAGGCTATGTAATAATATACTTTTCTAACTGTGACATTACATTACATTAACATTTTTTTAACTTGTTTAACATTAACCAAACGAGGTAGTTCATAAACATCCCAAAATATATTTATTTTACTAAAATAATGTACATAATCTGTACTGAAAATAATACCTGTTGGCTTATAACTTATACACTGAACCTTTGCACATACAACATTACTATTCAAAATAATATCCATTGCACTCACAACACATTTTCACCACCTTTGCACCCACTTATGGAAAGCATTTTGGAAAAAGTCTGTGGACCACCCACTGACCAACACCCTATTAGCCACTGGTTCTTTCACCTCATCTGTACCACTGAATCTAGTACACCAAACGAAAGTCTTTCATCTTTCAGTGGCCCAACAAGGTGAAAGTCTAGTGGTGCAAGATCTGGCCTGTAGGGAGATTGGGGAACCACTGACCACCCCATTTGCACAAGGCACTGGTTTGAGACTAGATGTATATGATGCATTATCATGAAGCACTTTAATGGCATGAAGATTTTTCTCAGATCTTTTTCTTCTGTCGTGTTCTCAGAGTTTTTCCAATGATGCAACGTAACACCCACTGTTCACTGTTGACCCTGTTCAAAAAAATCCAGCAAAATGACCACTCTCTTAACCCAGAAAACAAGAACCATCACCTTGTCTGTGGACTTGCAACTTTTGAACTTCTTAGGCTTAGGTGAAGCATTGTGTCACCACTTCATCGATTGCCTCTTTGTCTTGGGGCTTAGTGGTATACAACAAAGCTCAACTTGAGTCACAAAATTAAAAAAATAATGTTCTGTTCACTGACTTCAAAAAATGAACAGTGGTTCTCAACACACTTGCACCCTTGTCTTTCAAACCAGATGTTAATCAATGAGGCACCCACTTTTCTGGAGGTCTCCTATAATACGAGGGCTGTTCAGAAAGTAACTTACGTTTCAGTGTGGGCAGCGATGGGGTGGGGCTAGCGCCGCCATCTTGGTGACACTGGGTGGCGTGACTCAGTACGCATCCAGCTGGGGCCGGTATAGGTTTGTCTTGTGTTTCTGTGCTTTACTAATAATTTTTAAAATGAGTGCTGCAATTAAAAATCCCGCGAGCTGTGAAGTGTGCTCAGTAATACGATTTCTGCAAGCAGAAAACTGCAGACCGGTGGACATTCATCGGCGACTGTGTGAGGTGTATGGGAAGAATGTTATAAGTGAGGGAGGAGTAAGGCAGTGGTGTCTTATGTTTAAAAATGGCCGCACCAATGTGCACAATGATGAGCGAAGTGGCCGGCCGAGTGTTCTTACTGACAAACTGGTGGAGAAAATCAATAAAAAAATCCATGAAAATCACCACTTTACGATTACTGAGCTATCACATGAGTTTCCTCAAATTTCACGTAGTTTGCTTCATGAAGTTGTCACGATAAAGGTTGGTTACCATAAGTTTTGTGCGCGATGGGTCCCGAAAATGCTTACAGAAATGCACAAAAACCAGCGGATGGCATCAGCATTGTCATTTCTTGATGCCGATGACAAGGATGGTGATTCTCTACTGGACCATATTGTAATGGGGGATGAAACTTGGGTTAGGTACGTTAATTGTGAAACAAAAAATCAATCCATGGAATGGGGCCATACTTGCTCACCCAAAAAACCGAGGAAGTGTTTGCAGACCTTGTCAGCAAGGAAAATGATGGTGACAGTTTTTTGGGACAGAAAAGGGGTTCTCCTGGTAGAGTTTATGGAACGGGGTACCACAATCAACTCCGAGGTTTACTGTGAAACCTTAAAAAGAGAGAGAGCAATCCAAAACAAGCGGCGCGGTAAGTTGAGCTCCGGGGTATTGTTCTTCCACGACAATGCCCGATTGCATACAGCAGCACGAATGCAAGAACGTCTGGGAAAATTTGGATGGGAGATTTTCAATAATCCCCCATACAGCCCTGATCTGGCACCGAGCGATTATCACCTGTTCATGCGTATGAAAAAGTGGCTGGCAATGCAGCGCTTTGAAGACGACGAAGAGCTGAAGGCAGGCGTTAATGATGTAATGGGACAAAATGGGGTATATTATTTTATTAAAATTATATCATTGTCAATTGCAATCCCATGCATAAATATGGTAGCAAGTCCCAGCAATGAAATGGTTTGTGCCTACAAAGAACAGTGGAATGCGGCGTGTGTGCGACAATGCAGTAGAATTCCCAGAATTATAGGGTGGTGTGACACACTCAAGCGCGCAAACTGGAGCACACGCGCGGACAGGACGCTTAGACACCAAACCAACATGGCCCGAATGTAACTTTTTGTCAGCAACGTGGTCCCATGTTGACGGAAGTCTGACTACACCACACCCATTTGAGTGACGTGGCGAAAGGCAGTGCAATTTTGTCAACGCTTTGGGAGCACTCACAAACCATGTTCCCAGTGCCACTACTAACAATTTGCCACATGAAGACTGTGAACGACAGCGAAATTTGGTAGACGAAAGGCAGTGACTTCTGCCCGCATGTAACGGCAGTCGACCTACCGCCGCTGTGTTGGCTGGACGCACGCTAAGACTCTGTTGCCCCAAATAAATTATTTCAAAAGTAAAAGTTTAAACCTTCATAAAATACAGTGCAACAATATCTCAGAGTGACGTAAGTGGAGTGAAGGAAAAAGAATTGAAAAGGTAGTGAACAGACAAAACATTCGGACATGTACACAGTGCGACACGAGGTGAAGTAGGAAGCAGAAAGTTAAGTAGGCGGCGACCCATTTTTATTATAATTATCCTAAATGTAAAAGAGCGCTCTAAATTAAGGGAACAATTAAAATGTGTATGAATGAAGTGTGTATACGCAAATACTGGGCAGCCTTCATAAATATATCGGTATAAGATTTACCATATCAATTCACAGAAATGATTGATTGTATTTCTTCTATTTGGTTTTTGTGTAATTTTTCTATTTTTGTTTTTGTTTTCTATTTTGTGAAATGTTCGAAGAAATAGAAAGTTGAATAGTAAACCTATTGGTTCCATAATATAAAATAAATGTGTTAGATGCAATTATTTCGTCGTTACCATATCCTAGTGTTCTGTGCTGAAAGATTCGTCTAACGTTCCCGGATTTCTTCTGAATTATTATTGGGGGGTAGTCAGATTGCAAAATTGTCCCTTTTGTTTTATTAAGGTAGAGTGTAAGGTTTCGAAGTATAGCCTAAAACATCGTGGCGACTCTGGACTTCTGATTTAAAATTTAAACAAGGTAAGTAAGCGAAAAGATCGCAGGTAAGTTCCTGGCAGTTGTATTTTTATTATATTTATTTCGATTAAGTTTGTTTATCAACAATTGGCGACTCGCTGCCAGGATCCTGATATAATTTTATACGAGGTAGACCTATTTTAAGCACAGAAAGTAGGATTTGGTAACGGCGTATTTGTGAAATTGATAGTATATATTTACGTTACGTATGTGTGACTAGGTTATGTTTGGGTAGTGTATGGTTACATAGTGATTATGATTTTATGTGTTGAATATTTTGAATTAATGTGTAAAATTATCGTGCATTGGGAGAATTGTAATTGTTTTGTATAAAGGGTATTATAATAAAAATTTTGTTTGACATGGCCGAGGTACAAGAGAATATTGGGTTCGCGTGGGATGAGTGGGAAAGCAAATTTAGAGGGGTTGTAGATAAAATGACAGACGAGGAGTGGGGTAATTTGGATGATAATTTAACATGGATGGAAGAACAAGAAGAGGGAATATTTGCCGAAATTAAAAAGCATAGTGATGATATTAGTGTTGATAGTGAGGTGACAAATAATAAAGGTAAGATAGTTGAAGTAATAGTGGTAGAAAATAAGACAGTGAATAGGCCTAATGATAAGGATGATAGTGTAAGGGGAGTAGAAAACGGTAGAGAGACAGATCAATTTAACAAGAATAAAGTCAATCAGGTGGCAGCTAATAAGGTAAATAAGGATGATATGAGTGAATCTGATTATTTTTTAAATATAATGAATATGTTGCGAATGATTGATAAAAAATTAGATGAGAGGGCGGAAATAATGAATAAGGGTTTCCATAAACTAAGGCGTGTTATGAACAAGGGTTTTGATATGATGGATAAACGTTTTGACGAGTTAAACACAATAATGAATAAACAAGACGAGAAGTGGGATGGAGATAGATGTCAATTAAAGGAGAACACAGAAGCTGAATTAAAACAGGTAAGTGTTTGTGGTGGTAGTAATATAACGAAAAATAATGAAGGAATAGTAGACAAGGTAAGTGGTGGTGTTAATATAAGTAATTATAATGGTGAAATAATATTAAATAAAAATAATGGTTATATAGTTAAAAATGGGGTATCTAAGAATGATGCGGTAAGTGATAGGAGTGATAATGAGAGTTTAAAGTCAGTTGAGGTTAATGGTGGGGTACTAGGGAGTATTGATGAGTTTGAGAGAGCGTACGAAGAGAGTTTAATGGGATATGGGGGGCAGAGGGCTAATTTCCCTTGTAGTATATGTGAAGTAAATGCTTCACAAGTGTTGTATGAGGACAAAGGTTCCTTATTAGTTTATTTGGGAGACAAAAGGTCTGCAAATAATAGTCCCTTTATGTATTATGGTTCCCCTGGTAAGGCCAGGATGTGTTGTAATAATGTTGTATTGCCCTCTGTGTGGAATGAGAGAGTAAAAAGGGGTTGGGAAAGGTATGAAGAGAGAGAGAGAGTGGTAGAAATATTTAAGGTGAATAGAGATTATGAAGAGATGATACAGAGTTTAAATAGTGAGAGAGTTGGTAGAATTAAAAACTTACCTTGTGAAGTAATTCGCACTGTAGAAAATGATGATTATTTTGACGATATTGAGAATAAACGCTTACCTGGTGATAAAATTGGAGTTCTACTAGCAGATGTTGGCTATGATAAAGAGATAATAACGTATTTAATGGGAATAACAAAAAATACTAACGGAAACAGAACTGAAATTACTACTGTAGACAGGTCTTATGAATTAATAGGTAATAATGGTGTTGAATACTACGTTGATAATGGTCATTATGATAATAATAATAAATTGTATGTGAATAAAAGTGATTTATGTTTTAAATATGTTAGATATTTATATGATGATGGAGACTGAATATAAACTCAGAATGGACATTTTAAATATTTTAGTTTATGGTTCTGACCTTGCTAACTTAGAAAATGAACTGTGGGAAACAGAAAAATTAATAACAAAGATTTGTAAATAAATTTTAGTGAAATTAATTGTGTTTGTATTGTAACAAGTATGTGAGGTAAACAATATGTATGTAGTAGAAATTGATTTTAATAATAATAATATTTTATCAGACAAAATAAATAATGAGTTGGTAATTAATGAATTGTAATTGTTTGGAAGTAAGGTAATTAAAAATGTTGTATTTCAATAATTGATGGAATTAAAGTAATTTGAGAGGTTTAAATATTTTTGATTGATTTAAAAGGTTATATAATAGAATTTTGATGATGAATTTAAATTTTTTTATGAGATTTAAATTTGATAATAATTAATAAATAAATAAATGTTAAATTGTGTTTAGTTTGTGGAATAACATGGTTGTTAAAATGTTTCAGAAGGTACATGGAGTTATTGGTGTTTGATGTTTATATTTGTTTGTCTATGATAGTGTTGAATGACGTACTGTAAGTATGAATTTTATAATACTAGTTAAATAGAGTAAAATGTTTATATGTGTTGAAAAGATTTTAAACTCGATGATGAAACTAATTTGAGATAGTTATACTAAATAGAAGCCATAGTCAAAAGGTAATAATAACTGAAATGTGATGTAAAATAAAGGTTAATAATAAATTTGAAAATTTTGAGGAATATAATTGTAGTAAGTGATAAATAATTAAATGATGATATATAAAGGAGTTGATGAAGATTTCAGGTTGTAATGTTTATAATTTTCTATAAAAATTATTTAAATGAGAATTGTTTAGTAATATAACAATGTCGATGTTCAAGGTAAATGTGTGTTATGTTATTATGCAAGACTAATGGGTAGTTTTGGGGGGTTGTTAATAGAAATGTAATAATTATGGAAAGTAGAGACTGTAGCAGTAGAAGGTTTTAAGTTTAGCTATTAGTTATGCTATTGCAGTGGTGGCATGTGCTACTGCAGATAGCGATGAGTGTTGGTGGTAACATCAAGGTATGTTACCATCATCGGAGGCCAAACTGGCGTAATATACACTACACAACTTGTTATATAATTTCATATTATATGTTGATTTGTTGCCGTGCAGTGTATTATCAGATGAAGAGAACATGCCTGAAATGAAAGTTGATTTCCCCGCCTTTTCGGGCGATTACTGCCTTACCAGCACTAATCGTGGTTTTGGACGACAGCCAGCTGTGAGCAGCAATTGTAAACCTGACCATGGTTGGTTGTGCTTGAAATTGGTATAGATTTGAAATTAATGGGGGGTGACTTAGGGGAAATCCCCGGAACTATGGAACAGCGGCTATCACTCTGTTCGCGTGGGAACAGTTAACCAGGTGATAGACCCGCATTAAGGGTTTATAAATCTGTAACTTTTGATTTGTAATGATGATATCTAGCATTTTAAAAAATGTAACGCAGAAGCAAGGACAAGGAGATGACAAAATTCTCCAAAACTTCAGTCCTTGTGGACGCAACTGGACGCCACAGTCCAGGGGGTCATAGTGTGTGTGGTAAAGGGTGGTTACTCAGGGGAGTAACGAATTAAAAATTTTGTTGTAACTTAATAATGGCGACTCGCTACTGAGCTGACTAAATAATTTTGTTTGGATTTGAGAAATGGGTGCAGTAGATGTTCATTATATTGTGTTTATTATGTCTCATTGTGTTATTATTTTAGTATGTTAGATATAAGGATTATAAAAATATGTACTTTATATAATTGTTGAATGGTTTCTATAGTAAGGTCATTGACCTTGCCAAGAAAATCAGCTGATTGCTGGAGTTATATATGTAATATGTCACTTATAAATGATTTGCAAATTTATCAATGTAATAAAATGTTGGAATATAATTAAAATTGAATATAATTAATGATTGAATAATAGAATTTCAACGTGTTTAAGAGATTTTGAATTAAATAGTAAAATGAATTGAGGTAGTTTTGAATTTTCAATGGTAAATGTACTGTAAAATGTGGTAAAAGTTAGATTTTGGGTGATTATTATTTCGTTAGGACATTTAAATCAGTCCAAGTTAAGTTTAGAAGGGGAGCTGAACAAAGTAAGATTGTTGTGAATAAACGTAATGTAGAATTTGAGAGGTAATAGTGACACAGTAGCTATGGAGATAATGTGTAGAGTATTGATTGATATATTGAGGTAATAAATAAATGGAGATACACTAAAAACTCGTTTATCCGAATTTGATGGGACCGCGCCCGTTTCGGATAACCGAAATTTTGGACAAACCAAATAGTAATTGCATTACAGTTGTTTATTAAGATAGGATTGTTTTATGTAACTGTTGTTATTGTGTTACTTTTGGCTTCTAAAAAAGGAAGCAGAAATGTGCTGTAATAATATATAACAGTATACAGTACTTAATGTTTACAATATATATGAACATAATACTTTATGTTCGAAAATCCTAACAAAAAGATAATTCGGAGTACCCCTTATTCCAATTAGTTCTGACTGACTTTCTACTTTATATCAAGTGGAATCGTTTGTCTACGCTATTAAATATAGATTATAGCGACAGGAAAATGCTTTTGTGTATTTTTAAAATTTACTTAAAATTGTTTCGGATAAACCGGATTTTCGGATAAACGCGATTCGGATAAACGAGTTTTTAGTGTATTTTGTAAATGAAAGTGATGTAATTGGAGAGTAATTAGGTGATAGAGGAATTTTGTAAGAGGGGTGGTGTGATAAGGAGTCCTCAACAGGGGCGGATTTAACATTTTGCCGCCCATAGGCAGTATAAATTTGCCCCCTCCCACAAATCTCGGTTGGGGGGGGGATCATTATATTCCCTCTTTGGTTTTACAGTCCGCACTAGTGTTCTGTTTAAATCCAAACTTTGCTACATTATCGCGTGTGCTCTCGTTCATTTGCCAATTAATAGGATCAGAATCTAAGACCTTCCCTACCTGATTTGATGACATTTCATCATGATTTTTTACGTGAACTGGCTCTTCGTTCTTCAAAAATGAAGGTTCTTCCACAACGGAACTCTCTGGCTGAACTGTGTGAACAGTATCTTCACCTTCACTGCTATCACAGTTATTGTCGGTATCACTAGAATGTCTCGATGCCTTAAATATTAGCTTGCCTCGGTTTCTGGAACCAACCTACAATTCGGTATTACATTGACAGATCTACATTTCTCACTTTGATCTGGATTGCCAACATCTAAAATCTCTCGGATGATCAACGCCAAATATTTTAACGGTTGAAAACATAAATATTCGCCCGTATTACTTTTGGGTGAAAAACGATAACTGCGTTATAGTTACAAATTAAGTGAAGATAATTTTAATATTTGTGTGTGCTTAATTCAACTGGCTTTTATACTTGTAAATTTGTTTGAATCTAAAAATATCATTTCTTAACTCAAATTTTGCCGCTCCCCAAAATTTGCCGCCCCAGGCAAGTGCCTAGTCTGCCTGTGCGTAAATCCGCGAAAAGCGTTGTGGTGGGAGGGGAACCGATTAGCGCTGGAAAGGGTTACCTAGGGAGGGTCCAGGAACCAGATAAGGGAAGAATGAGCATTGGGAAGGGAACACACATCCTGAGTATAAAGGGGTAGAGAATATTTTGTTATAATAGTAGAATGATGCGAAATGAGTTAGAGTAGTAAGTTGGAGGTAGACAATGGTTGGTAGATGTTTTGATAGATGGGTGTCATACTAGGTAAAGCTGTTAATGATTGTTAGAGTCATAAGTGGGGTAAGGATATATATGTGAATGCCCAGTTAGTAAATCAAAGTATTATGAATAATTAAGTCACCCAAACTAATTGAGAATGAGAATATTAAGGAAACAAAGTCATAGTCAAAATGTAATAAGAATTGAAACAAGTGACAGATTTTAATAGCATTTGAGAATAATATAAAGCTATAAAATATGTAATTTTTGGTCAATTTAAATGTAAATTTTATTGTTTATTGTAAGATAATAATAACCATGTTAATTTTGAATGTCTTATTTTGTTATGTTGTACTATGTTTGAAGGTAAGGAATTTTAAAGATGTTTCATGTATTTTACAGTGTAGCTTTGTGTAACATATGTATGTCAAGGTCATTCACTTGACCCAGAGAGATCAGCTGATGGTTGATGTTAGAGACAAGACCAGTTTTTAGTAATTGATTGATGCCATTTTGTTTCTTGATTGAATTAAATATTTTGGTTTTTCTGAAAATTGAGAAAAGAGATTTTGGTAAATTTAAATATTTTTTGAAAAAAAAAAATTACTAGTGTATTTATTGAATTACATTGTTGAGTATGTATATGTAACCAAATGTTAGGATACGTGAATTAATGATTTAATAAGATGTTCAATTTGTGTTTTTTATGATTATTATTAGTAGTGAAGAAAATTGATAGAGTTGATAGATTCATATAAAAAGATTTTTTGTCTTGATGAAGATAATGATAATTTTGAACTTAAATGAAATTTTAACCAAATTTAATGATTTGAATTTAATTTATTTGCTATATTTTGATTTGAAAAAATGATTTTAAAATGTTTAAAGAGTTTGTTTAGAATGTATTAATGAATAAGTATACAACCAGTCCTTTGCTAAAAGGCGAGCCAGTATGCATGATAAGGGGGAACATATCGGTTGAGGATTTGGCATGGTATAAGGGCAGGGGTTTGGATTTTTGGGGTGGAATGGTAAAAGGTTAGGTGCATTATGGTGCGTACCTGTTCGATTTTACGGTGTTGGGATCTCGGATAGAGAAGTCCAGTAATCTCGTGCAGGTGCAGTCATAGTCGCCGAGCTAGGGGGGTAGCTTACCCATGATGCGTTAAGAATTAATGGGGGGTTGTTGACACCATATCCTCTCCAATCCTCTTAGGGGTTTAGCAATGAGAGTTCTTCTGTCTCGACAAAAGACCTCTCATTGGGGGGGGGGGTATTGTAACGGGGCAATTTTGAGGGATATATTTTTATTTTCAATTTATCAATTATTTGGGACTGATCAGTTTGGACACCCTTTACGGTAACTCAGACATGTTTGTTGGACACCCTGTATACAATTCCGTACCGGTCTGTGCCTAGTACACAACAATAACAGCATTGGAACACGAACCTGTGCGCACATGCCTGTATTTTCCGTTGGGGGAAAAGTAAAAACTTTGTAGCAAGTCACCAGCTACAAAACGATAACGTTGGAATGCAGCTGTAAGTGTGCGCCCGTGGGCCTCGACACCAAAGTCGATCAACAGAACGGAACAACGTGGTTAATTAGATCGGCCACGTGAGCGGCTCAGCCAATCACAGTTCGAGCTGGCGGAAGTGAGCATCACCGACGCACATCAGAGCGTCGGTCAGTCGGACAATAACATCTATAAGTGCCGGACGTGAGTAGTGGGCGTCCGCCGGCTGGGCACAGTTTTCATCTCGCCCGCACGTAAAAAATGGGAATCTAGATCAAAGACAGTTCGGCTAAACCGTGTGGTTGCGTTGGCGCGCAGGTCGACTAAGTTTCAACAATGTAGAAAAACCGGCAAAAAGGGGAATAAATTAAACTCGAACAGTTCGGCAGTGATCAAAAGTTAGTGAGACGTAGTTTGGGCACAAACGGTAATATACAATGGAAGGAGTGCAACGCTTGTTCGGCAGGAACAAATAACAGAGTAACTATGATAATAAATCCATAATAAAATCAATATAATAAATAATTAAAAAGGGGTTTAACATATATGTATGTAAATTTGGTATACCATAAATTTGTAAACAGAATGTGTGTGTGTGTGTGTGGGTAAAGTACTGGCTCGTAGAAAATAAGGTTATAGTTTATGGTATTTTTTATAGTATTTAAAGAATTAGAGAGAGAAATTTCAAGTTTGACAAAATGAAAATAAAACAAGATTTGGTCTGATAAATAATGTGTTAGGCTTAGTCATTTAGCCTGTTACCACTTCCTAGTATTCTGTGCTGAAAGATTCGTCTAACGATTCCGGGTTTCTTCTGAATTATTATTGGGGGGTAGTCAGATTGCAAAATTGTCCCTTTTGTTTTATTAAGGTAGAGTGTTAAAGTTTCGATGTATAGCCTAAAACATCGTAGCGACTCTGGACTTCTTATGGCTGTTTTTATAAAAGGTAAGTAAGTGAAAAGATCGCAGGTAAGTTCCTGGCAGTATTTTTTATTAATTTATTTCGATAAAGTTTGTTTAACAAGAATGAATGGCTGAAATCGCAGGCGGCAGATTTTTACGACGAGGGCTTTCAAAAACTCGTAAATCGTTATGATAAGTGTTTGAACTTGAATGGAGACTATGTGGAAAAATAGTCTAAGAATGTAGTTTTCAAGTGTATAAATACAAAATTTTTCATTCATTTTTTTTTTATTACTTATTCTAAAACGTAAGTTACTTTCTGGACAGCCCTCGTACTTTGCAGAGTATTGTTACGCAATACAGAACATTCTTGTACAGTTAATAGTGTCATTCGACATGCTTCTTGACCGGCCCAGCAGGTGTGTGTTCTGCCAAGACCGCTCTCAAGTATTCTCTAGTGTTTTCGAGTGTTTGTTCAGGACGCATATTATGAAACATTAGTTTTAAACTCTGCAGGTTATAAATAGGCAACAGCTCCTCCTTGGAAGTCAGTTTATGTTGGCTAATTTGTCAAGTGATATCAAGTGGTTGTATGTTATTAGTGGAAAATTCTTTATAGTTGATATTATTATTCCGTGTGGACAAATTTAAGTTGAATTACTGTACGAGTTGATTACAAATTGTTATTTGTGATTAATTAAAGCTGGTTATTAGTGACTTCATTGGTGTCTGTATTTCGTTTTACACTGTACCATATGATGATCACTGAGACCGTCGTAACAGTATCATGGCCACGATTCAAGATTACAACAAATTTGTATACTGTGATTCACTGATCTGCATGAATCATGTCGTCAGCTTGCTGCCACTTGTCATCAGTGGAAGTTTCTCCTGCCTTAAACTTACTGACACATCTTTGAACACTGCTCTGGCCTATGCTGTCTCCCTATACATTTTTTTGAGCCAACCATACATGTTTGCAGCTGTACATACCTCTTTTGTCATGAAGTCTCCATTATTCTGTTACGATGAACACTAAGAAAAATTTATCAGTCATAGACGAATGTACACTGTCTCAGTGATATGAATTTCAAAATAACACCATAGGCAAAATATAGAGTTGATACGCAAAAAGGCATTGCTTTCAATGCAATCCTCATATATTATAAAGATTTACATCATATTGCCTTACAGTTGTTCTCTTCAGAAACTACATATTTAAAAATTTACTCATCAAAAATTAAAAGAGAGCATTATAATTTTTAAACTTCTATGATGTCAAAGTTGTTATTCTCCATTGCCCCACAAATTTTAAAATTATTTTTACTGTAAACAAACCCATAAAAACATGGATGCAAACAAATTTTACAGTTTGATAATTTATTTAAATTTAAATTTCCATTATTAGCACAAGTAAATGGGTCGTTTTACTTACATTTGTAGTTTATTATGTCAGTAATATGATGGAATACTTACTTTTTCTGTATTCTTTATGTCTGTTATGATTATACAACTTTCTGATATCTATGTTTTTATGGTACATCTAATATGGTTATGATTTTTCCAATTTACAATATGAAAAAGTTAGTATTCGCATATTAGCAACTGCACAGTACAAACAGCCTTTGTGAAACTATAATACACTTGTAGTTTCAGCAATGATAATTTTAATTTAATTTTTGCAAAGTAATGTGATTTTCAACACTCAAGAAACACACACTGGTTGTCTAGTTTTTGTAACCCAAATAAAAATGCAACATCTGCAAATAACTTACCCATTGAAACGTGCCTTGATGTCCCCATTATAACGTACACGAGGACTGGAAAGAATGCCATATATATCCCTACAATTGGAGGCACGCCAGCTAAACTTGAATAAGCCATACCTTTAAATCATACAAAATCAGAAACAGATTAATCTAGTTTATCAAAATTAACCATTCATGTTAATAAATTAGAAAGTTACAGTTTTAACATTAATATTTGCAAACACTTTTGCAATAGGTAGCAGAGCGACTGAATCCATAGCCATTCTCATAAAGCAAAATAGATTTTCCACCTTTTTAAATAATGGTATGAATAAGGAAGTGTACATACCAGGAATTAGATTTTAAGAAACGAAATCAGCCTGTGCTATGTCATAGGACACAACAAACTGTGCATCATGTTTCACTTGCATGCCCACATTGCACAAACACACATAATCCTAGGACACAGTTCAGAAGTTTACCTTGTGGTATGTGCATGACAGCAACAGTCATGCCTGATACGATGTCCTGAGTAAAATCTGTCTTCCACTGATATGATGGCAGCCATTTTAGTATTGGGAAAAGTGAACAAATTGCTTTCAATAAACTGAAGTGACTTGTGTGCGATTTCAGACTACGGTATACACCTGCAAGAAAACATACACAAGTCATAAGTAGAATTTGCAATGTTATCGGTTAATTAATTATTAAATTGTTTCCCTGTTCGGGCGAAACAACTGCAGTGTTACTCGGTAATTGTTTATTAAAATGAATATGATTATATGTAATGTTTGGTCCAGGGAATCGTTTAGTGTACTTTGGCAGAGAACAGTGAGCACATACAAATAACAATGCGCAAATCGAGTAAAATATAACATTATTTATTTTTCTTTGAGAACATAAAAAAGATCATGAACACACTTATTCCGCCTTAAGGCGTAAAACTGATTATCAACAAATTACGACATCAAAATACTACTACGTATTGTCAATGGACAAAAGGCTTGCCGCATGACAAATGGCGCCAATCATACACTGTAGTGTTTTTGGTGGCCCTAAAAAGGACCTGGTGGCGAGAAAGCTGATGTTGGTCGTGCCGCGCTGAGATGTTCGGCGGCTGCGCCCGCTGATCGTGGCGTACTGCAGTCCTCCTTTTCTTTCGGCATCCCCCCAGGGGTAGAGTCGGCTGCCGGCCCAGCGATGTCCATCACTGGCGCGGAACGGGAGTGCGAAGACGCAAGAACGGCGGCGGTTCTATTCTTCGGCTGTTCCTTCTGGCTGACTCCGCCTCGATGTCGTCCGAGAGAGGAGAGGAGATGAAGTGCGTCCGATGGCGTGGCGATGAATTGTGTGTAAAATTTTCTGCCGGCCCGGGTTTTATTAACTAACCGGGATCGCTGATTGGCTAGCTCCGAACACATAGTTGGTCACGTCTCGGCGGCTGCTGATGCCGGATTGGCTCGCTGTGTCCACCGCTGGTACCGGAGAGCAGATGTTCGCATACCGCTGCCGTCACAGTATATCAAAATTACGCAACTCAACACTTCTTGTTAGGCCTATATTAATTTTTCATTCACACAAACATACACATTTACTTATTTTTTGATTTTGTTGAGCTCAACTTTATAATTTATGAAAAAGCCAGTATTTAAAATGTTGAAATGGTATATATTGTTGAAATGTCTACTTCCCTTGTTATGCTGTGTAGAATTTCACCACATGGTATGCGTTGTTTTACTGTTTTCACTGTCACATTTTGACGTGTTACTGCTGAACCGTCAATTTGTTTTAATTAGTTACTGTTGATGAATATTTAGCCAAATACAGTTTTCACTTTTAAATGTATAGAAAGATTCACATTTTCGTTGTATGCGGGCGCCCGCGATTGCTACTGCAGACAGCAAAAGATAAAAGTCGACTGGCGTTCAGTTGAAACTATTCAATTTTAATTCAAATTATAATATGAGGCCCGGATAGCTCAGTCGGTAGAGCATTAGGCTTTTAACCTAAGGGTCCTGGGTTCGAGTCCCTGTTCGGGCGCCATTGAAACTATTCAATTTTAATTCAAATTATAATATCTTACCTTCGGGTTTCTCTCCAGGGTTCTACAGATGAAACCAGTTGCAGAAGGATTACTTGGTTTTGATTGCGAAATAATTACGCTAACACAGTCTTTTGGTTCTAACAAATTATTCCTCTTTTATTGAGCAAAACTTCTTCAATTTACTTGGTGAACTACTGACATAACATTTTATTGTATTTTTACCTACTCTACTTCTTCTTGCGGTTACAAACTTGACTCTTATATTACCAAACAAAAATCATATGGTTTCATGTTAATCGCGTATTCTCTAATAATAATTCTCAAACGGAAACAAGTATACATAAAAAACTTTCCTTAACTACTTCTTAATTTCTTAATCAATTCTACTTCACAAACCAGTACGCTTTCTATATTTTTCCCCTCCCTCTTTCTTTTATAAAAACCCCTTAGAGATCTCTTATTAATTAATTTTGTTTAACCATTTATCTAGGATGAATTATACTTCAAAAAATTTTAAATGATTTTATAGTGGAAAGTCAGTCGATACTTAATGAGTGATGATCTCCGCTGTGTTACACCATTACTGTAAATTCGCTCTTTTTGGTTGACACACCGTAAATTTGTTTTCACTGTTTAACTGTGATACTGTTATTGATTGGTTCAGATCGTATACTTCACTGTCATCTTAACTCACTTTACAATATAATTTTTTTGTCGGCCGACGTAACTTTTGCTCAAGCACTACTTGGGTTTTTTAGTGAGTTGACCGCGCAGTCAAAGTTACGAGTTGACTAACTCTTAAGCGGGCGTTAATGCAATGATTCCCAATGGTGAGTCTGGTCACGTGATCACCAGTCTGCGCTCCAATTGGTTCTTTTAAAAGGTGCTATAATCTGGACAGCGAGTTTGGCAACATTTTGCCGCCTGGTGCAATCTACAACTTGGCTTCATTTTTTTTCTGTGATTCACGACTGCCACAAACTGTATGTCATTACGTAATATGTCCGGCCTGTCTGAGTCCAGAGACAAAACACAGATGTGTTGTTTTGTAATAACACTGCATGCGTGGTTGATTAAATTGAGGTTCCACAAAGGTGAACACTAACTACTTTGAATTATTACTTTAAGACTGATTTAAATTATTATCTTTAACATACAATTCTGTACCGTTACACAGTGTTACAAATTTTTCGTTTGGTGCGTCTCAAACTGTTTCACCCCGCTCCCCACCGTACGTCTCGTCCTCAGTATTAGAACGTTCCGTTGAGTTGAGTTTCACCTCTTTAACTTCGTCACGAAATGTTTTTCGTCAACAAATACTTGATGTGTTGATCACTGGCTATAAATAGATTTTCGTTTTTTACTGCATAACCATACATGGTCATGAAAATTATTTACTGGCTTCGCCTCACCTCAAAGGGGCCTCATCTTTACATGTTATAGAATTTATGAAATTACACAATAATATTTAGGTAAATTTAGACCCATTACAATACCCCCCCCCCAATGAGAGGATTTATGTTGAAGAATAAAAGCTCTCATTGACACTCATACTTTCTAAAGGGATCAGCCAAGATATGTCGCCACAACCCCCTTACGTTTTATTCAAAATTATGGTTAACTTACCCCTGGTCCAGTGACTGTGACCGTATCTGAATGACCTTACTGGACTTCTCTTTTGAGATCCCAACACCGCAAGGCCAGACCGGCACTTGATGCTCCTGCTCTGACACGCAGGCCAGCACAGGACCGCTGCCACAGCATCACTAGACACTGAAACATGAAATCAAAAAATATCAAATAGTGGCCTGGTACAATAACATATCCCTAACTGTTCTGGTTCCCCTTAGCTGTGTTGGTTTGCGTTAAGAAGTAGTTTTTTTTTTTTTTATCCTACATATGGATGAATACTTAGTCTAAGTCTAATACATTATAAGAATTACATACCAACATTGTATACCTTCTCTCTTTAACTCTTACCCCAAAATTCAACATGATCGTTCTGATTCCCATCAAAATTTAAATAAACATTTCCATTACAACGTATAAATCCCTTCTATTATAAATATTCCATTCACATTTCAAAATTAACAAACTCCTTATATAGAGTAAAACACATTAAATCAACTACATTAGAACAAATTACTTACTTAACAATCGTTAAGTATCTTCATATTACTCTTTATTACATTATAATAAAATACTCCTCGTCAACACAACATCATTCATTTGTTTACATCAGAAAATTAATTACATACTCTACATTATTGATGTTAACTCATTTTAATATTTAACATTTAGTTACTAACAACCTAGTAACCACCTTCTCCATCATCACATAATTTATTATAATTTATTAAATTATTAATTTATTTTAAACTCCTCCTTCCACACACACTATTACCCCCCCCCCTGGACTGTAGCGCTCAGTTGCCTCCACAAGGACTGAAGCGGAAGGGGTGAACACTTTTTTCTTTTCTTTCTCCCCCATCCTTGCTTTAGCGTTATACAAAATTCGGCATTACTGATATCCCGGATAACAGTAATCCTACTATATTAATATTCACACTCCCTTAATTGGTCTATCACCCATACTTAGGTATATAGCCGTGTTACAAAGTTCTATAATCTTAGATTCCCCGGATCTAAACCCCTCAGTTGTATTTATAAGTTCACCAATTTAGAATATTAAGCCAAATCCACGGTCAGGGTGCGGTGAAGCCGTGACCGCCCGAAAATGGGGAATCACATTTACCATATCTCTTGTATGGTTTATCTTTATACATTGACAACTTAAATCTAATTAATTATGATGGCCAACTACAGACAAGGCCACAACATTTTTTTTTTTTTTTTTAACTTAAATGGTCCTAAACAATGCACCCATTACCTTAATGTTTAGACTAAAAGTCATACTTTCAGGTACCCCCCAATTCATTATAAAATAATCTGTATTTATTCGTCCATGATTTTAATTAATTAAAAGAATAATCAACACTACTCATGTACATAATACCTTTTTAACTGTGTTACATTATAGGTTCCCTTTATTTCTCGGGTTTGCAGGTCTATTACTATTAATACATAAGCATTCTCCATTTTTACTTCACTAACCTCATAGGGACCGTCGTATAATAATAAGAATTTTTTAATCTCTTTCTCCAAAGCTGATGATTGATCGTGGTTTTTTATTAATACCAGTTGCCCTACCTCATATTGGATGGGTGATAAATTCCTATCATGTCTTCTTTTCCGCGGTTCTGCTTTACTCAAAAGCCGCTCCTTGGCAATCACCAGTTTCCTCCCATGTGGTACCTCAGTTCGCGTTGGAAATTTTATCAGTTCCTCTATTATGCGTGATGGCCTTCTCTGAAACATTAACTCATGAGGACTGTAACTAGTGGACTCATGTAAGCTACAGTTAATGTACCCTTCTATTTTGTTCACAAATGTGGCCCATAATGAATGTTTTTTGTGGCAGAAGGTTCTAAACATACGCCCTAATTCCCACATAACACGCTCAACAGGATTTGATTGGGGATGATACACTGATGTATGTTTAACTAAAATGTTTTCCCAACCTAATGTTTCCCTCCAGGTGTTGCTGGTAAACTGATAACCATGATCCGATATTATTTTAGGTCTACCTACTTCAGTAATGTATTCACTGACTATCTTTCTAGCTAATACCAGGGATGTAGCTTTTTTAATACGATACAATTTTACAAATTTGGTAAAAATATCCAGTACAACAAATAAATAATTCACCCCTCCTCGACTTTTGGGTAGCGGGCCATATAAATCAATGGCAACTATTCCTAAAGGACTGTCTGGTATTACATGTTGCATTAAACTCTCCTGCTTACGATTATTTACTTTGGCTTTCTGACAAATTTCACAAGCTTTTAACAGTTTACGTACAGTTTTTTCCATATTATTAAATTTACAAGTCTCTTTTAATATGTCACTGCATTTCTTGGGACCTATATGACCATACCTCAAATGACAATCTTTCACTACTTCAGGTATTATAACTTTAGGAATACATAATTTCCAATCATCACCTTGTTCATTTGTACGGTGAAATAAATGTTTATTATACAAACTAAAATGTTTTTCCCATTTGTTAGGTATATTGGGTATCTGATTTAACGCTATTATTATTTTACCAAGTTCTGTATCTCTTCCTTGTTCTGTTGCTAGGTTATTTATTAATTTTTTCATATCTACTCCCTCCACTCCTTTGATTATAAATATTTTATATGTATTTGCCATATCTACCTCAGTATTATTTCAAAATCAGTTCTAGATAGGACATCAGCTACTACGTTTTCTTTATCCCTACAATACTCTATGGTTAAATCGTACTCTTGTAGTATTAACATCCAACGCACTAACCTACCATGCGTTAGTTTACAGTTTTTCAAAAATGTTAAGGCTTGATGGTCTGATCTTATTATTACTTTGTTTACTAACAATTATGTTCTGAATTTTCTGCAGGCGAAAACTATTGATAGCGCTTCCTTTTCCGTTATTGTATAGTTCTTCTCACTAGTTACTAAGGATCTACTAGCAAAAGCTATCACTTTATGGTTACCATCCCCATCTAACTGAAATAGTTCTACCCCCAAAGCTATGTCCGATGCGTCGGTATGTATATAAAATGGTTCTATAAAATTAGGATGAGCTAATATTACTGTTTAAAAATTTATTTTTTATTAGCTCAAATACAGTTTGTTCTTTTAAACTCCATTGCCATCAATTACCTTTATTTAACAAATGCCCCAATTGTACCGTTAAGTAAGAATATTTGTGTACAAATTGGCTATAATAATTACACAAGCCTAAAAAGCTCTGCAATTGTTTCACATTTTTAGGTACTGGAAAATTTTGTATTATTTCTACCTTCTTAGGGTCTGTACTGATACCCTTGGCTGAAATTAAGTGGCCTAAATAATTAACCTGTTCTTTTAAAAATTCTGACTTCTTAAACTTGACAGTTATGCCATAATCATGCAATTTACTTAACACTCTATCTAACCTTTCACAATGTGTATTAATATCTGGTAAAGTTATTACTATGTCGTCCACATAACTAGTTGTAAACTCTAAAATCTCTCTCCCTAATACGTAGTTTAAACATTTAATAAAAATTGAAACACTTACGTTTAGTCCAAAAGGCAACCTACAAAATTGATAGTTCCTTCCATTATATAGGAATGCCACATACTGGCGAGACCCTTCCTCCAGTTCTATTTGCCAATATCCAGCCGTTAAATCCAATGTCGTAATATATTTTGTCCCATTGAAACGTTGTAGAATTTCACTCACCGGTTCTGGCGACTCTCTGTCTGGAATAATTATTTTGTTTACCTGTCTCGCGTCTAAGCATAGTCTTATCGATAAGTCTTTCTTTGTAACCACTACTAAAGGGTTGGAATATGGTGAGGTGGATTTTTCTATTATCCCTTCTACTAACATCTTGTTTATTTCCTCTTGTATTAACCCCCTTTTAGAGTATGGTACCGGATATGCTTTAGGCTCAAAAGGTGTTTTTTCTTTAACGATTAATCTACCCTTAAAACCTTTTACTAGACCTGGTTCGTCTGAAAAAACTAATTTATTTTTATTTATTACTTGTACTATTCTCTCCCTATCTTGATAACTAAATTCCCCAGTTTGATATAGAATTTTATTCACTTTTTCAACCCAACTATCTTCAGTTTCAAATAATTCATAGCTATTTACCCTTAAATTACAATAATTAATCATCAAGGGCCTGCATTCATTTGTCGTTATCAGAAATTAAAATTCCCTTACTAATTATTTTTAATGCTTTCATTTCTACAGTTCTTTTTCGTATAAATGGTATTTCAATTATATTATTTTCATTGTTTAATTTCATAGTCTGTGTATAATAGTTTAACTCAACTTTAAAATTATTTAAAAAATCATTACCCATTATTGCTCCCATATTCAAACCTGGAATGACTAAAAAAGGTACATTTATTGTGTGTTTATTTATTTTTAGCTGTAACAGTATTTGCTTAGTTACTTTTTTACTCCAAACACCTGTTACACCTACAACACTAATTCCCAATACTGGTAGTTTTGGAATTGTCTCAGTGGTTTGATTTTTTATTTTTTCAAAAACTTTATCAACTATAGCGGTCAGTTCACTCCCTGAATCTACTAGAAAAGTGTATTTGGAATTAAATACTTCGGCTTCGAATTCAGCCATGCTAAAATTACTGCTACTCTCCCCTACTTCTTCATCGAATAATTCATTATGTATATTGGTAATAAGTGACCCTATTGTTATGTGATTTCTAGACAGCTGGGGACTTTCCTTTTCAACCATCCTTATTAGTTTAACTGTGCTGGAGGTGGTGGTTCGCTGTAAACCCCCCTATGATCCCCTCTACTGTTGTGATCATGAGAAGGTACTTCAACACCCCTAGTCTCGTTTAGGTTACCAACATATCCCCCTCTCCCTCTGTGGTTCAAATTTCCCGGCATTCCCCTATTACTGGTAAAACCTCTCCCTCTATTATTCCCTCTACACTCGTTACTATAATTTTCCCTTCTATTGTACTCGCCATTATTAAACCCTCTATTATAATTATCTTCTCTCCCTTGGGTACCACCCCTAGGACCCCGACACCTATAACACTGATTTCGAGAACTATTATAATTGCTAGCTCTACAATTAGGGTGTGGACATAACCACGCACCCCCCTCTGATCTACTCATATTATCATCGTGTCTAATAAAATGGTCTGGTTGTCTTATTTCGGTATTTATTGATCTCGATTCTCTATTTCTAATATTTATTGATTGATATTTATTGTCTTCTTCTTCTTTCATATTCTGGTAAGCTTCTAAGATTTTCTCTAATTCAGCTACATCAGTAAACTCCCGGGTTCTAATTGTGGATCGTATGTCTTTAGGTAAATGTTTACTAACATACCTTATAAAAGATGAAAGAGGCATTGGCGGTTCTAAATATTTAACCTGGCTATATAGTCGCGTCACATACGACGTAATGCTCATATGTTTAATATTGAAATTACCCCATCCCATTATTGTGCTGCGTAAACCCTCTTGTTTTTCCTCTGACCAATATTTATTTTTAAATGCTCGTTCAAACTCATCAAAATCTGCCCACTTATCATTATGAGCGTCCGCCCAAATTTTAGCATCCCCTTTAAAATATTTCAAAATTCGTACTAATTTTATTTCCCAGCTTTCTTTATTATACTTATTAAAACTCTTTACAGAATTTAAAAAGTGTATGGGGTTCACTCCCCTACCCTCATCACTGAAATAACCTAATTCAACATCAACATTCACTCTCTCACACATATTGGTTAGTTTTTGATTAATTGCTAGGCTTAGATCTTCTCTAACTTTAATTATTTCTTGTTCATGTTCTGTGTGTTTAATTTTCAAATTAGTTACACTAGTTTTAATTGTATCCAGCTGTTCAATGTTACTTTTGAGTTCACTATTCACACTCTCTTGTAGCTTATTTGCTTTTTTAATCTGTTCACATTCATCAATCACACCTTGAACATTACCTTCAATTTTGTCATTTTGTTTTTTATATTTATCGTTAAATCTACTAGTTAACACCTCGAATTTTTGTGTCTCTAGCAGTTTCTTATCCTGCTTTTCGCCTGCTTTTTACTGCATAACCATACATGGTCATGAAAATTATTTACTGCCTTCACCTCACCTCAAAGGGGCCTCATCTTTACATGTTATAGAATTTATGAAATTACACAATAATATTTAGGTAAATTTAGACCCATTACAAATTAAAACATAAATTCTGCGTTTTACTACCAATCATGATGTTAATCTAACTTAGGGTACACAAAACAAGATAAATGATATCAAGTTTTTATATTTCTGTTATAGATTCCATTTTTGCTTGAAAATATATATATTTGTTTATCTAAATTAGGTGTGTTCATTCCCAAGTTGATACTTAATTTTCTTTTCATAAACTTTGTATATATCAAGTGTGTATTCTAGTTCGTCAAATATTTTAACAAAAAAAAAAGCTTCTTTTATTTATGTTTGTTTAGAATTTTATAATAAAATTTAAAGTTATTCCTTGCATACTAATTACAACAACATTGTTTGATAAAAATTAGAAAGATGTTTATCATCATTTCAAAGTAAAGCACTACTAGTTTTAAATAATGTAAACATTTTATTTTTTTTTTAATTAAAAATTTTCACTTTTTTAATAATAAATTTATATTTATGACACGGTCTACATAAAACTGATATTAAGGATTAAGTAACAATTATTTAGAACTCATGATTACAATTATTGATTACAATTTCAAGAGAGGAAAAAATTGTTTTTGATAATATAACATGTTTTTATAAGTATACAGAAGTTTAAAACAAAATGAGTACTCTATGAATTGTTATTAAACAATAGTCCAATTAAGTGAAATACTTAATTGTAACAACATTTTAAAATGTTTTTATTTAAATTACTAAGGTATCTTATCTTAAGAACATTTCATTTTTTACTTCTTTCTTGCATATGGCAATTTGACTATTATCAAAAAAATAATAAATATTATGAAGTTTCTTCTGGAAGTATAAAATTATTTTGTCTAATACAAATTTCATAGAATTACAGCTGAGAATAAAAGTGTCAACAAAAATAATCTATATGAATATTTCAAAGAAGAAACACATCTGCATCTCAAAGGAGACGTATTGAATGGTAATAGTCAATGGTCATGGTAACCTATGGTAATGGTCAACCTACTGGTAAAACAAAAAAAAAGTTCTATAGAATTCAGACCGGAAATACAAGTAGATTATTCACTGATAATGTCAATCTCTGGTGATTTAAATATAATTATGTGAAATATGTGTGGGATAAAATGATTTTATAGTGGAAAAACAAACTTATTAATATAGTTTTGGAGGCAGTCGTTATATGGCTGTAAGAAATTTTGGAAATTGGAATTATAATTTAACATGAAAGATAGTATAAGTAAAAAATTTAAAGTTAATTTAAAGTTCATTGGCAGTACTGAGACATACTTTTCTGCTTGGTTTTCATGCCACCTTTTTCCATATTACTGAAATCTCATACAGTTCCAGTAATTGAAACATACCTTGCAAACTAGTAAGCCTGCAAATCAGCAAATCAGGAAAAGAGAATATAAATCAGTAGAGTGGATATCCCATGTCCTATATGTTTGTAAAAGTAAAAAGAATAAGAGACTAATGAGGAAAGGGTCGTTCAGATATAACAAGGTCAAAACAGTACTCGCAAACGAGTGTTATAATAAAAGTACAGAAATGAAGTTGATTATAGATGTACAAGGAAACACAACAGATATAAGTACATGGCTCAGACCTACCAACCATACACCTAATCATACCTTACTGGTCTGCGTGTGCTTACACATGTCCATGCGCACGCACACACACACACATAACATACAGACCTATACAACAGTTCAAACATTACACAAATGCAATATTTTGCACGCTACTAAATTGTCAGCATTCTTTGTTCATTTACAATAATGTCTTACAGTTAAACAAACTAGACATCAGAACTACAGGGGGGGGGGATTAATCTGCCCACCAGAGCTATTAAAAATTTCAGTAAAAGTCCTTAATTATTTAAGGTAGGCCTTTTTCTAAGACAGTTGCATTTGTTAAAATAAGGCTCATAAATAATTGTACACATAAAGTGAATTACAATATTTGTAAATTAATAAAACAGAGTTTTCTTAATATTGACAATTACTCAAGATTTTGTAAATAACAAATGTATGCTTAAAAAACACATCAGCAAATGAAGGCAGAGCCAATTACTCTACCTTTATCATTTTCACATAGACACACTTCTCCTTACAGGGTTGTGTATGTCATGACTCCTCCCCTAATATCTCTATGGTTTGAACTGTCATCTTTGCACAGATAAAATATCAATTTCTTCACTTTAATTCGGAAAAATGAGAAGACTTTGTTGTTGGATTTTACATAACAAAAACGGCATACTTTAACACAAACTGTAAGTTGCTTAAAACATTCTTGGGAAAACATCCTTAAATTAAAGTGTGACGGGGTAATAAAACCAGGTTTTTCAAAACATCTTCAGAAAGACTCAATTTCATAAAATTATTTTTAAAAAAATATAGAATTGAAGCGATTCCTAATGTCATGAAATTTATTGCCTTTAATTTGAATAACAAATAATCAAGAATAGAATATGTTGAGATCAGCGCATTTTTCTTTTTTTTCAGCCCTTACACTTCATATTGGTTTACTCAAACCATTGAGATGCAAAGAATTTACAAAATGTTTTTAAATTATATGGGAAGAATCCTGTTCTCATTTTCCCTGAAAAAAATGTGGGGTCCAACCATCAAGCTAGTCTCATCCCCCGCCAGGAGCAGCTCATAGTTACGCTGCTGCATCGGGTAGATGTTATATAGCATAACATATTCATACACTTGTCATGCCTATGTTCACTCACTAAATGATTAATTGGGAACTTCATGCTCAGATATGACATCAGAAATTTAATCAAATTTGTTTATAGTACAGAAAATATTGTATGAATAATTTATTTACTTGTTATAAAGCAGTTTTGTCATAAAAGCTATACAACAAAAACTAAAAATCTTAACTACCATGGTGGTTCCATGAAGATCCAGCACCCTCAGACTATATCAAATACTAGGTCAATCACACAAGGTTTCCCAAATCTTTATGGGAAAACAGTTTGATTCACAATCATGAAACAAAATTACTTCCCATTAAGTAATTATATAATAGGGCCACATGTAAATAGTATCATTAATCTTTAAGTAGAAAGAGTTCCAGAACATGGTTGTGCGGTCCAATTCTCAAAATTTGAGTCACGAGGTACACTTTGTTTAAAGAGCTTAGAAACTATATATTTAGATGAAAAATTTGTGTCAGAAATCCACAACTTCTAGTGGTTTCAAAATGATGATCAAAGATGTTGAAAATATAGTGTTTTTTGATTTTTCATGTGTTGTAATAACTGATATGAAAGGGTGAAAGCTTCTAAATAAAAAGAATAACTGTATTTTACCACAAGGGATTTGCGACTTTATTTGATTCACTCTTTTTAATTTAAAACCATTTTAAGGGGTATTCCTTAAACCTCGTTCATTGATATTGATGGGAAAGTCGTATCTCATGACAATGTCGTTCGCATGACAATGCTGGGATAGTCACAGAACCGGTAGCACATGCTCCCTCAAATTAATCGTAGATCTCACAGGGCCAGTCAGGACATGGTGACAGTTACAATCATCTACAGAAACAAATGTTCATACAGTTTAGGGTATTTGAAACTTACTTGTGTACAATGACACAAACCTGCGTGTAACAGGGAGGCAGAAGATGACAGAAAATAAAAGAAAGGAAGTGATTGAGAATGACGGGAGGAAATGTAAACAAGGATTCAAATGTAGTACACAAATATATAAAATGTGTAAATACAATGTGACGATACACAACTAACCTGGTTTCTTGATGGCCGAATAGTGGTAAATGTTATTAAATTCTGTCTGTCTGCATGGCTGATAATGAGCGCTCTCGTCATTACCATCAGTGTTGGTGTTTTTCATCAAGGGATCCAAATCTATGTTAGTTAATCTGAAATGAAATGAAGACACATTTAATGTTACTAAAATGATTTCAATCATATTAAAATACTACACTATTTATTATCAAGTTATTATCCTATAATAAACAACAGAACGGATTATCATTTTTCTTGACGTCATACACATTTACACAAACCAATGTTTTGCTTAAAGAAAAAACGTAAGGTCTGAAATGAACTTGCATGCAAAAATATGTCCACAAGAGTTATACAATCCAAAGTGAATGGTAAACATTAATATTAAAACAATATAATACAATATTTATTTTTCTATGAGATCAAAATTGGTTCACATTTCAAACAAAGTAAATATATTCAATCTCTTTCTATCTCTAAAATCTTCACAAACTGTTAACATTTTACAATGTTGATATTCTATGACACTGACTACCTATACCCTTCACAAGAGATCAGATTTCTAGGAAGAGTCAAAAGGTACGATCTTGGAGTCACGATAACAAGCAACAAAAAAATATTCAGTCTGAATCGATAATTTGTTTACAATCAATGACTTTACAAAATGATACAAAAATACTCTTAAATGAAATTCTGAAGACATATCTGAACATAATCTGTATGCATGTAAAATTCATAACAGGCCCTTGGTGTTTAGCAATACATGCCACAAATATGTGGATATGAATTTTCAGAAATGAATAACAGAATATTAACAAACTATGCACAGTATACACCGATTATAGTATTATGAATACAGGAACAAACAAATTAACACCCAAATAAATTCAAATCAATACAAAAGATAATACAGTTTTTAAAACACTAATCGAGAGAGCTGTCATGGAGGGTCAGATGTCATGTGACAATTCCACTACCAGCACACTACTACTACTACTACTACTACTACTACTACTACTACTACTACTACTACTACTACTACTACTACTACTACTACTACTACCACCACTACTACTACTATTATCACTAATAATAATAATAAAGTAGCAACAACAACCACTCCTACTAATAATAATACAAAACACTTAAAAGTAATTTTTTTATATACCATTATATTTACATTATAACAATGCTAAGAATCAAAATATTAACTAGGGCGTCAAAAATTCAAATTTATAGAATCCTAATACAGCCTGCAGCCACCTGTGGTGTGAAACATGGTCAATGACAAAAAATAACCAACAAGTGTTATGAATGTTTAAAAGAAAAATCCTGTGAAAGATCTTTGGGCCAATTTTTGAAAATAACTGGAAAGTCACTATAATCAAGAGTTAAATAAGTTAATAAAAGGGAGAGGATGTAGGAAGATCTGAAAAATTTCAAAAGCTACAATGGCAAGGTGACAAAGAACATGTGATACATTAATGCCTAAAAGGATTTTGGAGGCTACAGTTTTTTCATGTAAGAAGGGAAGAAACCTATGTTTGAAATGGATGGTATGTGCATTGGAGGGTTTGGAGATGATGAAAATGAAAAGATTAGTAACAGTAATGCAGAGAGGAGGGGGGTTGTAAAATAGGCCAAGGTTCGGCAACTGCTGTAGCACTGAGCGACAGGTAGGTAGTTATATTTCATTTCATCATTTTGCTGGGATTACAGTAACACTGACTTGAACTGTGGATGACCTAAGGATCCTATATGAAGCCATGTCCTACATGAAACCAATTATGTTTGAGGGACAACCTTCTCTGCCACTGGTTCATAAACCGTGACACTTTTAACTTGACCACCTGTTTCACTTCTTAAAGGGTAAAGATCCAAGTTAATCATTGCTGATCCCCTTCCCAACACCAGTAGGCGTATCATACAGATTCATGTTCTACAACTAGATTTCCAAAATCTGATTTTATAAACTTCCTGTTCATAAATTAATAAACTGAAACTAACAAAAGCTATGCCATATGTAATGAACATAGCAGTATATTTAGTTGAAATGTGAAGTAGCCATGGTATAAAGAAAACGGAAAGTTTCCACAAAATTACACAAATTGATTACATGCAAACTGCAAAAGTACATGTAGGCCTATATGAATTTTCATACACATATGTATGGATGTGTGTATACAGATCCTTACATAAATGATAAGAAGAGAGGAAAGTAAAAGAGACAGAGAAAGAGAGATAGAGAGAATAGATGGGGCATATGTGATTATATAGTACATTATTTAAATTTATAACAGCTGTCTATCTGTATGGTATCGTGTCTGAGGTAATTTATATAAAATCTGAAATCATTTGAGAACAACTAATCTGTTGTGAACACTGTCTGTATCATCACAGAGTATATTAAAATTAAAAAACACTTCACTAATCAATTATGTAGAGGCTAAACTTAATAAGCACTTCACATAAATGTATTATCCGAGATTATGCAAAGATAACTGTGTTTATCACACAACAATGTGTTTAAACAGTGTTTCATTAAACCATAGCTCACAATATTACATCATACAATTAGTCAAGCTTTATTGATGGCCAGTTACATTTACTCTATGTTAACATTAATAGACAGACAGATTAATTGTTATATACTATGTACAGACGGAATTATATAACTCCAGTTTACAATTTATTATTCTCTTCAGACCTTATCTATTTAAAAAAATTAATAACAAGCGCTAATACTAGGGGATAATGGATTTTAAAAATTAATCCCATTTTAAAGATATAAAGGATTAATTAAATCACTGTCAAAACAAACTTATTAGTCACCACAAACCTTGTCAACAAACACATCATAATTATATTAACAAAAAAAAGAAAACAGCTACAATGACTATAGAAAAGACTGTTTATTTACAAACCAAACTCGTATACTACTACAGGATAAAACTACACGAACAACACCAACAAAACAGATGTTTGATATCAAGCAACACTAACAACTTAAAAAACCTGGAGTGTGAAAATGTTACTAAAAAGTTCAAGACTACAATGCATATCATCTACCTTCTTTTACCGTTACAAAATCAAATCAAATTTATCAAAATTAATTTTAAATCTATTCCTCCACACACACACACACACACACACTTTCTACATACACTTACACATTCTACACATACTTATGGCCCTTTATACACACATCTTTAAAAATAAGTGCCTTTAACTACTATTGTTTTTAATACAACTATTTGATTAGGTTTAATACCATTTGCTACAGTCATCTGCACATGTAATCTGCTTGAATCTAATAGTTCTACAGAAGATGGACAGACAGACACAAGTAGGTCCCCCAAATATATATAAGCAGTCAGGATACCTGACAGTTTGTTCTTCATTTGAAATTTCCAATTTGATGGTTTCTGCTGAACTTTCCATTTCTAAATATTATTCACTTTCAGTTTACCAAAGTAAGGGCCAATCAGTTATTACACTGAGGTCTTCAAAATAAGCGGCCAATTTGGATCCTATAATGATCACAATGGATAAAGGAAATCAGAAAAATTTTGGAAAACAGTTTAGTTCAGAAAACAAGAAATTTTTAAAAGTATTCTGTAAAAAAAAGTTTCTCTTTTTCATTGTTAAGAAATTTTTAATTTTATTTATTTACAGTACATTATACTCCTTTAACAGTTTCTTAATGTTGTCTTAAAATTTGTTAGTATAACCATACTTGATTTCTTCACAGTTTCCACTTCACATAAATTCATTTACTTTCCTAATGCATTATTTTTCCCCTATTAATACTATGGAATTACCTTTTGTTAAAACTCTATTTGTTATAATAACATTAATCTCATTTTTTCAATCTTAGGTAACTATGCACTTATGAAGTTACTTGTAATCTTCCCCGCCTCTTTTGTCCTTCCTATATTTCTTTACGCTTTTGCCTTGTTTTTTCTTCTAGTCTTCTGTACTTACATTAATCTTTTTATATTTCAGGTTTCACCTTTATTTATATCACTGTGGACATTCCTGTAGCTCCTGTCTTCTTTTTTTGTTTTAACTATTCTTTCTACCACCTCACAAACTTTAATGTATATTGTTTTTTTTATTTCCTCATCTTTTATCATCTTTCTAGTATTTTCTATGGAGTAGATATTTTGAACTTTTCCTAATAATTTGTTTTCTTCATTATCAGACACTATATCTGTAAAACTGATTACTCTCTTGGTTAACTTTAAATCGACTTTTTTCAGTGAAGGGTTTGTGAGGAAAAATATAACACAAATTTTAACTTATTTGTGTCAATATTTCGACAAAGTTTATTGTCATCATCAGGACAATTGTTGCTGACGCCAAACACACAAATTAAAATTTCTGTTATATTTTTAACCGATCCTCACAAACCCTTCACAGAAAAATTCATTGATTGACAGTCACTACGAATTTAAGGATTTAAGTCTACCTGTTCACTTTCTTCCCTATTTCATTGATTTATTTCTTAAATTCTTATTTTGTTCTAAATTCTGCATATATATTTCACAGAATTCATAAAATAAGTTTTCCATTTGACCATAATTGCAATTTTGATATAATTCTAAGTCCATCTGTAGTAATTGTTTATTGTGTGTATGTGTGTGTGTGTGTGTGTGTGTGTGTATGTGTGTCCACATGTTTGTACAAATATTGAATTTCTTGTCTAATCCATAATTATTTAATTAAAACCTTAACTTTATTCCTTACTTTCACTGTTCACATTTCCATTAAACATATTTTGGTAAAACATTATCAAGTAAGCATTATCTATTAAACCAGATTTTTAATATGTTCTTTATATTGTAATTTTTATTCTTGAAAACTTATTTTTAAGGCTTCATTATATCAAAAACTATGTCGTCTGTGTTAAAAGATTTTTTTTGGTTTATATCTTCAAATAGTTTACTTAGTTTTTATGTTATATTTCTATAAAGGTTGTTGTATTTTATATTATCATTAAAACTGGACTTTTAGATTTGCATTTATTAGTTATTTGTTTAGAGAGTTTCTGTTTCATATTATTTTCTAATTTATTAATAGTCTGTATAGTGTATATGCTATCTCCTGTTATCTGATAATAGTTCTTTCTTTATTATTTAATGGGATTTTAATTATTCGATATATTAAGGAATTCAGTAAGGGCATTTTATATTGGGGTGTATGGTTGGAATTATTAAATTTGTTTTCATCAGTTCATAAGCAATAAATATTGAGAATTTGTTTCACTTCTGATTATTGTTAAATCTAATTAACTAATTAATTAATTATTATTATTATTAGATTCTTCTTCTAAGGTAAATTTTATTTCATTATATAAAGAGTTTAATATGTTAGTCATATTAACACCATTATCTTGGCACGCACGCACGCATTGCACACACACACACACACACACACACACACACACACACACACACACACACACACACACACACACACACACACACACACACAGTGTCATTAATACTTGACATAATTTCCTAATATGTCATTAAATATTATATATTTATTTATTTAATATTTCTTGGAAATATAATTCCAATATAATAGCGGATGTTGGGGCTTCCGTAATTACCATTATGGCCATCTGCTATTTCCGCTATGGCCATATGTTTGTTGGTATAGTGTGTTATCTTGAAAATGACTTACTCGTTTTTAAAGTGTTCCTTAATTAGTTAATTAATTATGTTCATTTTATTGGTTGTTTTAAGTTTATTAATGTTAATATGTGTAATAACATCAATGGAAATGTTTATGTACATAAGTGCAACGTCAAAAACAGTATAATTCTGTATTTTTGTTTATATTTTTTTAGATGTTCAATAAGTTTACTACTGTTTTTTATATTGTACTCATCTGAAAGGTATATTTTTTAACATTTTAAAATTCATGTTACTAATTCAGCTATTTTATAATTTTTGTGATATTCTAGCATTTATGAAGATCTAATAGACTTATTTAACTTTATGCTTAATTTTTTTAGGAATTTAGTTTTCATTAAACCTTTATGGTCTGTAATTTCCTGTGTCTGATATATGGGTTTTTAGTATATCTGATATACAGGTTTGAAATTTATTTGTAGGAAACTTGTATAAAAAATGTAGTTATTACTATTTACAAAGTTCCCTGCTTTACTTTTAATTCTTTCCTGGATTTTGTTGTCCATGGCGTGGCTGTTGATTAACTAATAATTATAAATATATAACTACTTACTCGGAACACTAAGTTTTTATAACAAAAATTAACAGTTTTACTATAAAAACTTAAGTGTTCCTGGTCAGTAGTTATATACTTATAATTATTTAATTCTTTATTAGCAATTGCCATTGTCGGATTAGATTTATCACGTTCAATTAAAGTAAAAGATTCTAAAGGCTTATATGGCTTGTAAGCTATGCATTTCTGATTGTAACAATTTAAAGCTGTGAATAACCAGACGTCAGTTTACTGAACCAGTACTATTTAGTCAAGTTAATGTACAGTGTTGTTTAAACTACATGGATTTTTATTATGAAAAGCTATATAGTGTATTCCTAAATATAGCACGATGTGAAAATATTTCCAAAAATGACGTGCAAGTATGGGCTGAGATGAATCTAATTTTCTTTTCAAATTTAAGGCGACGCCAAAATCGTCATTAAAGAGTTTATAAGTTATCGTCACTAATGATGAAGTTAAAAATGAAAATGAAAAAATAGGTAAGATTAACAAATGAAAATGAAAAAAAATAGGTAAGATTAACACATGAAAATTGAAAACGTAAGCACCAATGAAGGGAATTTCACTATTTACTAAACTAAAATAATGTTCCTTTCTGTAACTGAACAATGTATTCACACTACAGTTTGGTATTTCTCAACTTCCACAATAAAAAAGTGCCACACCTTTATAAAAAATAAAAACAACTTAATTAATTATAGTGGAAATTTAAGTGAATCTGACTGAACACAAATTTAATAATAGTACCTAAATTGTTTAGTCTTTAAACTGTACTATCAAATTTTTCAATCCATACAATGTGCCTTATACATACTACACTAACAGCCCGCATTTTCACTATTAGTAGTAAAGTTGATGGTGTATTCTGTTTTGGTCTCAACTGAGATTCCAGTAACAACACACAATTTACATCAGACATTCAGGGTACAAATGTATTACATTTGTTTACAAGCAGTATAAAAAGTTCTGAAAATGCCTGCATATAATAATTTCATTAAATTAGTTTATTCAGTAAACAGATAATATCGCGCGCGCGCGCGCGCGTGTGTGTGTGTGTGTGTGTGTGTGTGTAAAGTTAACCTACAGATTCACCCGCATAATGCATTACGTGAACATAATCTTCATGAATGCTGATAGTTCTGTATTCGTTTAAAAACAATAAGTCTACACAATCTAATAGATAAAAAAGAAAGGTTTTAATAAAAATGTTTTGCAAAACAAAACAGACATAAAATTTCCTGCACACAAGACTACAACAAAGCCTAGAAACGTATAGTTTTTGCATTCCACGAATTGTCTACGGAAATCTTACGCTACCAATCTGTTGCAAGCGGACTTAATAAATACGATATTTGCAGACACACTTAAAATTGTGCAACAGTCATAATAAACACAGACACACCTCCTCAAATGATCAGAATTAGGACAACAATAAAATTCGATAACACACAGTAACAAAATGTTAACAATCATACAATACTAATAAAATACTAATACGGATGAAACAAAAGCACTTCAACTAGTGCGTTTTAATAATACAATAAATACATATACTGCTTTCAATATCACCTAGTGTTTGAAAACACATTTCTCTATCTGAATAGTTTGAATCTTCCAACTTTCCACAGCTGCACAGCATATATTGAAGCACAAAGCCTGTGCGGAATGCATTGTGCTAATTACTGGCATGGACAAAACATGCACACACGATTACATGTAATGTGATGGAATTTTCAAGACATTACCTTTACTGACACAAAGAAATACACCTTCATTATTTCCAATCACAACTACTCAAATGTAAGTTGTGTACTTCTGTACTTCGTGTACTCCTACCCAATTCAAAGTTCTTCAAAAGCATAAGTGGTAATGAAGGAAGAACATTACATACACACCATAAAAATTAAACTGCCGAGGCAGTATTTCAAAAGTGGCTGTAATATTCTTCAGATGTAAATTCACACTTCTGCTAATAGTTTTTCACATGGCACTGTCAGAATAGGGAGCCACACGGAATGTTGCCATAACTCAAATAAACTGTATGTAATAACTCTTTCTGTAACTGTTTAAATAAATTTTGCAAGTGTTTGAAAATAGTATCGGGCCTTCTTTAATTATCATAAAATAATGATAGTAGTCAGATTGAAGAAATTATGAAACAAAATTGCCTTCAGTTAATTATTCCACCAGAATTCATTTCCAGCTGACAATGTCTTTTGGTACTAAATGCCAATAAACAGAAAAAACAATGTTTTTTGTCACCAAAGAATATACAGCAAATGATACCAGTATGTCTAAGTCTGACACATATGGAAAAAATCTTGCATGAAAACATTGTGTAGATATAACAATGGAAAGCATGAAGTTAATATCACTTAATATAAGTCAGAATTTTGCAAAATCCTATTTGAGCCGGTTCTTCCAGAACCAAATCTTCCCCATCAGAACAGCAAATTCACTTAAACTGTCAACCACTCTAAACAATGTTAATGAATCCACACAAAATGACAGGTTCTTGTCTATCAGATTTTCTCCCCCTTGCCTACCAGACTGACCACAAATGTTTCCGTTTTTCAATGCACTGCAAATTTTTACATACAAATTCACCGAAGGATTCCACTCTATGTGAAAACAAGCAAAAAAAAATTATACAAAAATGAATCTGTGCCAAAAGGTTTTAATTCTATCCCAACTTGTCTACACCAAAAATTGTATTAAAAATATAAGTAAACAATGTGCAAGGTATTGCACGGTTTGTGACATTCTATGCTATATAATATTATGTGCAATGAACATTTCTGACTGTGGAACTAATTTTTTAATAAATGTTTGAAATAAATTTAGCCTGAGCCTGATTTTGTATTAATTTTATTATATTTTTCTTATTTCATCTAACAATTAGAAAGGGATATATACATATATGTGTCAGTGGGGAAGCTAATGTGTAAGTACTGGGTAGGCTGATAAAATATAAATATGCTTCCTTACCTTATATTTTTTTATACAATAGGTCCACACGTCGATTCTTCTTTGTTGCGAAAATATCAATCACGTTCCTTGAAACTCTGACCCATAGAAAGTTCTTTAACTAAACTTTTTTCAATGGCGATTGTACTAAGAGAACTTAATCGTTCATTTGTCATTGAATTTCGGAGGCAATTTTTTATCCTTTTTAATGTGCTCATACTTCTTTCAGAGGAAGCTGTAGTAACGGGAAATGTCAAGACCAACTTGATAAGTCATGTCACTTCTTTATAGATGGTTTGAAGACCATTGCTAGTTATGAATTTCAGGTCTACAGGGGGTAAATGTTTTTCTTCATCTACATAAATATTCTTTAATTCATTTTCCAATCGTTCTTTGTTGAAAAATGGATACGTGGACAGAAGGTTGTTTAATTTCATTGCAGGAAAATCTAGTTTATATCCCCCAAAAGCAATTTTGATCCAGCAATTCGACAAATCTGATCTTTTCAATATCTCCAAAACGCGTTTCCATTTGTACAGTCAGTGTGTCCAAAATTTCATAGGTTAAAAGTTTGAAGGACCCGAATTCTTGTTCACTTACACTTAAATCGTTGCAAATCTTTTTAGAGTTTTCAACACATGATTTCACAGTATTTTCTGATCTCATATTCTTTATTACTCCGATGGTCTTCTGGATTTCAGTATTACACATATTTGTGTCTGATGTTACTTGTTTTGAAGGAGTGCAAAAAGGTGGTCTATATATATACAAAAATTTGTTTGTAAAAGCAAAGCAGGAAAGTGAATTGTGTTTTGTTCAAGATATTAAGCAGGCCAGAAGCACAGTTGAATGACTCTGCATCCCATTCTTCAATGTTATCTGTAATTGTGTGGAAAACATCTTTCAGCTTATTGTATTTTGCATAAATTGTATGCACTGCTCAGGAATTGAAATTCCAGCGGGTGGTACATGTTTGTGGTAATCTAAATCCTTTATTTTCTAACAGCTGTGTTCTTTTTGAGGATTTACTGAAAAATGTATGGAAAGCTGCAAGATTATAAACGAAAAGTCTAACTTGTTTGAATTACGAAAGCTATCCGGGCTGTTTGGCCGTGGTCCCTGGTTTGAAACAAAACCAAACGTTTCAGCAGCTCCACTGGCTGCCATCATCAGTGGTATAAAATTTTCTGCACTTTGGGTGTCTACGTGCAGGCCCACAGTACTGTGGTATAGACATCTTTACCACAGATATAGAGTCTATACCACAGTACTGTGGGCCTGCACGTAGACACCCAAAGTGCAGAAAATTTCATACCAGTGATGATGGCAGCCAGTGGAGCTGCCGAAACGTTTGGTTTTGTTTTAAACCAGGGACCACGGCCAAACAGCCCGGATATCTTTCATAATTCAAATGACACCGACCGTGAAAGCCTAAGGAATAATTCTAACTTGTTTGATTGATTTTGAACAATATAGTAACACGAGATTCAATTTATGAGCGTAACAATGTAAAAATGTAGGTCGTGGACAGACCTGTTTCACAAACTGTTGGACGCCTCCTCAATCTCCTGCCATTACAGAGGCCCCATCATAGGTTTGACTAACTATTTTGTCAGTAATTTCCTGAGCATTAAGTTCATGGATAATAACTTCTGATAACCCTACAGCTGTTTTGTCTTTTGAAACATCATAGAAACCAATAAACCTTTCTTTAGGCCCATCTTGCGTACAGAATCTAAGAATGATGCTCATTTGAGTTTTACAAGAAACGCCAAGGGTTTCGTCTGCTTGCACACTAACAAACTCGCAAGAATGTAATTCTTCTTTAATGCGTTCATTAATTATGTCAGTTACTGATTCAATCAGCTCATTTTGAATTGTACTTGATGTACCTTTAAAACTGGAAGTGTACTGCAAATGATCACGTAAAAACTGTTCTTGTCTGGAGAGAAGTTCCAATAATTCAAGATAATTACCTTTGCTGTCGGAACTTTCATTTTCAAAATGCCCTCTACAAGCAAGCTCTTGTTTACCTAAGAAGCACACAACATCGATAAGTCTCTCAATTACAAATCTATTTTGCTTCACAATTTCATTGTGTTTCATGGCTTGAAGCTTAGCGCCTTCAGAAATGGAATGTTCAATTCTTCCATGACCTAACAATAAAAATGTCTCTTCATTCTGAAGATGCCTTCTTGAACATTGATGTTTTTCGGCCTTTCTGTCAAAATTTTTTGTTACACAGACACCATAAGAAACTGATGACCATTCATTCTCGCCCCCACTCAGAATACAGGTATAACAGTATAATTTATTTTTCTCAGAGCACCCTGTTAGCCAAGGATATTTCTTGTACCAAGAGAATTGAAACTTTCTATTTTGTCTGCTATCCGCTATTTTAATATCTAAATGTGGTGTCAATCTCCTATCTTTGTAGGCACACTTTGTTTCATAACTCCAACTTGAAAACGGTTTAGCGTTTAATTCACTAAATAATGACGTTAATCTTCTCTCAGTATCACCCATTGTACACAAAAATATCTAACACTAACACACAAGTAAAAACATAAAACGAACACTAACGAATGTAAATTAATTAAATTAAACGTAAATGAATTGGTAGAGTGAATAATTAATTGCACTAAGTACGGGAGATATACCCATTCACGCTCACTGCCCGAGATGGAGACTAGCCTCTTGGCCCGCAACGCAACAGCTTTCTCCCCCTCCCGCACACACACACATAACGCCCGTCGCAAGTCATAAATGGTGGTGGGAGAGAGGCTTTGCCAGAAAGCCTCACATAGCCTGGCGGCAGTTCCATTCGTACCGCGCTTTTAGAATGCGTTTTGTAAACCAATTGTTATGAACTTATAAAATATGATAATCCTGAAACGTTAAGTTTTCATGTATTCATTTTTTCGTTTATTTTTTGGGTAGGCTAAGCCTCAAAAGCCTCTCAATAGCTTCGCCACTGATATGTGTCTGTATTACATATAAGGTAATATTTGTTATACAGACACATCATATACAACAAAATCCAATAAGTTATGTACAGTATATTAGTTATATAACATACAGCAATAGACATTAATTTATTATGTTTCCCCAGTTTAAAAAATGTATGTTAATACTTTCAAAACACAATAAACGTAATGTTCCATATTCACTTGTGCACACCATTAAATAATTTTTACAAGAAAAATAATTATTCACCGTATACCAAAAAACGTATTTTTACTGTCTCTCAGAATGCAGAAAATAATGCAATAGTTTCTAGCATAGTACTTCTGATGTCTGAAATAATTGTGCTTTGAAATCATCTGAATTTTGTACCCAAATTCAGTTTATAAAACTCGTGTGTGTGATCCTAATATGCAAACTGACCTTTCATATCAAAACACTTAACAGATACATACAAAAGTTTGGTGCCATTCAACTGTTACTGTTTGAAAATAAGTAGTACCTAAAACTTGTGTTTATAGACATAAACTTGTGTTTATAGTTATATATACATATACCCCCCCCCAAAAAAAACTTGTATATATATATTATTCCTTTGTAAGTAACTTGTTGAGTTTCCTGCAGGTCTCCCATGTAATATCTACAAATAAATATAATACTGCAAGTAGGTTTATTAGTGTATACCTACTTGCAATGTATTTATTTGAAGATTATATATACACACACACACACACACCACATTCCTTTCGCTATATGAAAGATAAAAACAATAACTGCTCATGTGTGTTTTACACTGATTAATTACCGCTTACTTACTCATTAATTATATTAATTACCATACCCATATATTCAATTTTTCATAAATATCTAAACAAAATCACTGAGTCAAATACAATAATAACATTGGACCTCCTTCTCACTTTACAAACTGTCCTTACCCAAGGAAATAGCAGGTAGCAAAGTCATTTACAGTTAGTTGCCTGTTGTTGTATGGGGGTTGACAAAGGTTATTGACACTACAGGAAAATATGTTTGGTCATTTACCTGTCCTAATTTAATTTTACAGAGGGCAGCTTCCTCCACCAATTCTTTTGCATTATACATTGAAAATATATAATTTTGGGTCTTTTCAAGAAAGTGTCAACAAACAACTCTCACAGTGTTCACGAGCCTGCGAAGCTCCCCCACCAACGTTCCAGCCAGTCCCTTCTCCTACAGTAGTGGTGTGGGGGAGGAGTGATGGCCACACCACTACACACATACATTTGACGCACGCACGCGCGCCTCCTATTCTGCAGCGCACAAGCGCTTTTAATTCTTCTTGTTTTGTTTCAATTTTTTGTTAGTAATTTTTATTTTGTTTCTTTTTTCTAATTTTTATTAGGAGGGGGGAATATTTTTGAAGGGGTGATTACCATACCACTATTACTAACACATTTATCGTTTCTGTTTGGAGTCTACAATTCTACCTTTACGCTATGCAGTTGTTAAATTGTACATTGTTTTATTTTTCAAAGTTACTTTTTCGTTAGTTATTTACATTGTGTTTTTTTTTAATTCTTTACATTCCTTTCGTGTTTATTATTTATGTTATTACTATATACTTTTATTCTTTATATTGCTTTATTCAAAATGAATCTGATAGAGTTGCTGTCGCCTGAAATGAGGAAAATGCCGTTCGTTTTTTTTTTCAAAACAAGATTAATTCACAAAACTAGATTATGTAATTAATGTAATATAAATAATTGTGAAAATAAACTAAAAAACCCTCCTAATAAAAAAATATATGTATATAAAGAATTGAAGGGGTGCGTGCGTTTAATAAAATATAAATAAAAATAAAAAACAAAAAACTGAAACAAAATAAAAAGAATAGAATTGAAGCGTGTGTGCGTGCGGAATTCGAGGGACGCGCGCGCGCGTGTCATATGAATGTGTCTAATGTATGCTAATCACTCCTCCTTCTCACAGCTACTGTAGGAGAAGGGACTGGCGGGAACGTTGGTGGGGGGAGCTTGGCGGGCTCGTGACGCTGCGAGAGATGTTTGTTGACACTTTCTTGAAAAGACCCATAATTTTTATTAATAATCAAAATTAATACAATGTTTGGTAATATTTTTCAGTACGATACTGTTATTATACAGCAACCCTTTCGTGATTGTGTCAATCAGTTTCACTACTTTAAATGAGAATACTCATTGTTAGTCTTTGCTTACAAGGAAGTAACTACTGTAAACTCTTAGCCTGAATGAATCAATGGCCTGAATGTCAGGGTGTTATTGTATAATAACAAATAAATATTGTGACATATTACGATATATTTGTTTTAATTACAGAAATGTGTTTCATAGGTGTCAAGAAGTATCACTAAAAGTATAATTTTAATTGTCCCTATTGACCAACTTCTTACCTAATAATGAAAAAAAAATTAGCCTCATACTGTGACTAGAAATGAGGTGAAGTGGAAAATATTATGTCTGACAAAGAAAAACATCAAGTCTCTATAGGTATTTGCTTTACCGGATTGAAATTAATTTTAAATGGATTTAAAAAAAAACTATGGCCTAAAAGCTATAGCAAAGGTACCATTTTTAAATTTCCCAACTAACATTTACACATCATATAATTAATTTAAAAACTGTGTTTTGTAAAACTTAATTATTTGTTTGTTTGGAAATGGTTCTTCAAGCTCATGCTACTGTTATTTGAGAATTTTATAAAAAGAACTTTATTCTAGCTAGCCTGTATAATCTTTGTACAGAACCTTTATCCTGTATAACAATGTAGTGAAAATTAAAGAAAAGAGTAAGAAAAATCAATTTATTAGAAAAGAAAAAACATTACAAATGCATGTTGATGTAATTGAGTTTTTACTAAACTTTTCCTACTTAGTATGTTGTACCTTTCTTCTCATTTATTTTTATTTCATCTGTACGTTTTGTGCCTCATTTTTATTACTTTAAAATAAAAATAAAAAATAATTTAACTGACTTTGCTTGTTGAAATGTTATCTACACTTTGCTTGTTTATAAATTTAAATTTCATTTTTTTCTAACATTTAAACACGTGTGTAAGATAAAAACAAGTGGATTCAATCATCTTTTACATAATCATAAATATAGTATCATAAACTGAATTTTTTGTAATATCATAAATGCGACTACAAAAATGTTGCCAAAAAAGAACTTTATCACTAATTTCCTGAGTATACTCTTATCCCTCAAATACCTATAATTCATGTAATATATAAAATTTAAATTTTGTTCACAGGCTGAAAAAAAAACACTGCAACTAGAGAAATACGTAAAAAAAATGTAAAATTAGCTTTTCAAATTTACTGCTAAGTTACATCATATGTCAACACCTACATGTAAATTGTCCTGCATTTTTCAACCTTCTAGAGGTCTGTCGCAAGTTTATTTTTCAAATTTACTTGGTAACATGGACGTAGCCAGGATTTTGGATAGGGGGGGCAGAGGACTAAAGGGTTACCTAAAAAGCGCCGGGGGGGGATAAGCAAATTGTTTCGTCTCGGTATGTTATTAAGGCTCGTCAGTATAACTATCGCATACCTATTATAGGAATCTAAGCTAAAAAGAAATTTTTAAAATTAATCCAAAAGGAAAAAGTTTTACTCTATTGATCCAAAGCAGTGATTGTCGGATCTATTTAAAAGACTTTTATGTTACTTTATTTGTGAGTTACCTCTCACATGAAATTTTTTTTTATTAGCTACTTTTTAGTAACACGCACCGTTATCGAGTTAAAAATTAAAATTTTCCTTTATTTAAAAACTTTAGGAATTTTTTCTCTGGAATGAAGAATACTACGAAGAAATGTTTCAGATTTAACCATAGTAGTGCACACTTAGATTTGATATATTTTACTTTCGTGGCTGTACTAGGCACTGTTATATTCTTGGGCGATTACTTCTATTTGGTCGTTAAGAGGGTACCCTAGATTGTCAATATATACCGCAAGAAGTTCAAAAATATTTTAATTCAAGGGGTGAAATTAAAGATTGGAACACTTGATCCAAGAAAAGATGTTCTGGGGTGTCTGAGACCCCAAGATGCTTTAAGGGTTAAATAATCACCAAAAGTCACAAATAATAATGTGATTTTAATTAAAACGTGGCAACAATGAAAAAACAGAATTACTTACAAATACCGTGATGAATGACAAAATTAAAGTTTTATAGTACGGTATGATATAAAATTAGTATAGTACAGTATAATTTTATACAATTATATATTTTTAAAACAATATTAGTTTTTCGTATGCAAACTAGCAAAGGATATATTATCACAAAGTATTAAACTAAAACATGTTACTAAAATAAGTTAAACTAAAATAAAAACTAAATCAAATAACTAAAAAATGTTAAACTAAAATAAGTTTTCTTGGATTTTCAGAAAACCTTTTCAGCACTTCCTTCTCCAATTGCTCCTTTTTTTCTAAAGCAGTTTTTCTGTGGACACTCATTAAGCATAGTCCATTGAGACGCTCCCCTGTCATCGTCGACCTAAGCCAGGTCTTTACTCTCCGCAACGTACTAACCGACCGCTCTACAGTACAAGTGGTGCAAGGCAGAGTAATAGAGATAAGCAGCGCTTTTTTTGTGGGCGGGTAAAAGATTTCAGCCTCTTTTACTAGATCTGCTATTGTCAGATTTTTAACTGCTCTTTATTGAGTTTCTTCTTCTCCCACATAGTGTACCATAATTCAACTTCGGAGGCAACATCTTTTAAGTTATAAAAATCTGAGAACTCCTTGCCTTTTATTTTAAAGTCTTTCATGGTTATCATGGATATCATCTAACAGATGTAGAGACAAAATTGAAAAGGCAGGTGAGTGTTCATCTGAAAAACGTGCCTCCAGTGAAGAAACTAATGAATCGAAGTAAGGAATTACCAAGGATCTGTTCCAGTACTCTAAAGGACTGGAAGCTGGAGGATTGGAGCGATGTTTTTGTTTTTGAATAGATCTTGGGACTGTCAATTCCAATCTAACATCTTTGGTAATCTCGTCGACACTATTTACAAGCTCTGTAGTAACTTTCTCTGCATCACTACGATGAGTTGTTATCACTCCAAGGATCCGTTTGATGTGTTTTGAGCATTGGACCAGGTCCAGGGTTTTAAATTGAAGAACATTTACAACAGGTTCCAATAAGGCAGAATATTTGGCTATCAAGGCAACAGCAACAATAAGTTCAGGTTTTGTGGCTGCAGAATATAATTGAAATGCCTGATTCCTCGTGTTCGAATTTCCTTCTTCCAGTGATAATCTCTTCAACCCTTCAACAATTTTTATGAAATGCTCGTTAAAAACTGAAATATTCTTGCATTTTTGGGACCATCGCAACTCACAGAGCATTGGAATGTTCGGGGCGTAGCGTCTTCTCAACACTGACTCTCTGAAGAACCTTATAATGTCTTTGATAGTGGCGATGGTGTTGCGTATTTGTGGAACACTATTCAAGTCATTTACAACAAGATTTAATTTGTGTGATGCACAATGAAAGAAGATAGCTTTCTCATACTTATTTCTTATAATTGATTGTACACCTCCATACTTGCCAGCCATAGCTGAACATCCATCATAACCCTGACCTACACATTTCTTCGGGTCAAGTCCTTCTTTTTCCAGAAACTTGTCTATCGCTGTTGCAATCGTGGTGGCATTGAGGGCAGGAACCCACAAAACCCACAAACTCTTCCCGAACTTGCATTTCTTTTTCATCGAAGAAGCGCAAACCGATAGACAGCTGCTCTTTCCCTGATATATCAGCAGTCTCATCTGCCAGCACGCTAAAGGCAAATGCCTTCTTTGCTTGTTCTATAATGTCATCTTTGATAACAGCTCAGCAGAGATCAACAATTTCATTCTGGATCTGAGGGGACATATATGTTGCATTTTTTTCTCATATTAAGGATATCACAGTGACGTTTTAGTTCTTGGTCACCAGCATCGATTCAGAAGTGGATCAGGTCTTGAAATACACCTTCATGCTGCTCATTTCCCTCAGAGGCAAATCATGGGTACCACAAAATACGATTGTAGAAATTATCGATGCTAAGATTTTTTTGTTTTCTTCTATTAGTATCTTGTGGCCCGATATCACCTGAACGTCGACAGGAATTTCGTCCATAAAGGTTTTGGCTGCACTGACTGCAGCTTTGTGCCAGTGGGTGGAAGCATGACTTTTGCAATTTTCATGTAAATGTTTGTAACGTATAAAAGGAGTTACAATGAACGATCCTAAAACACCCTTCACTGTACCAAGAAGGGGTGGGAACAGCACACAGAATTTGCAGAGTGCGCCTTTCGACCCCTTCGAATATGCTAACCAAGGGGAGTAAGTTTGAAGCCAACCGTGATTAAACTTCGTGCTTGAGAGGCCGACATCTTTAGCAAAGTCATAAGTAGTGGGTGGAACCCAACAGTTTGTCAACAGTTCCTTTTTTTTTGGCGCTGTCATCTGAGACGTCCGTCCGATCCACCGACCCAAATCATTCTCACACTCACAGCAGTCTTCAACATCAGGTTTAGGTGACTCACTGAGTGTTGGAATGGAAGAAGGCCCTGGTTGAAGCTCAACAGGGCAAGGTGCTGGTGAGGTTTTAACTTTCTTCTCGCTTTCACGTTTATCACTGTCATCTAAATCCCTTTTTTTGCTCCCTAAAATAAAGATGAGAATTCCCAAATAAAGAAGATTATGCAGGAAAAATTAAACAAATTTATTTTTACATTACCGCATACAGGAAGGTGTGTCCAAATTTCTTTTAGTTTGTTACTTTTCTTTAATTTTTTATTAAATGAAATAACTTTACATTTTTTCTATATAAATATAATTTTTCACCATTTAGACAATTCATCAAGAAGTCGCTAGGGTGGCGCTGCTGATGCCGAAACAAGGCGAATATAATTGAGCCGGTGAGAATGCTTTATGGCTAATTGGAGAAATTTAATGGTTTGTTAAAATTGTTATTGAAAAATCAAATAAAAAGATACTGTAATACTAAAAACTGATCACTGTCTACATGTAAGTGATTAATCTGATTTATAAATATGTATTCTGCATGTTTTTATATACTTTATATATTCAAATTTTATGACTTATGCCACTTTCATTCTCACCGGCTCAATTAACATAGCAGTTTTGAATATGGCGGAAACCAATCAGCAAGTAGGGATGGGTATCGATCGCCAACTTATTAATATTTGATATCGATAAAATATCGAGTCATTAACATCGATATATAAATATTATCGAAGGAAAACCATCGATATATCGGTCATGATTTAAGTTCAAGTTGGAAGTACAGAGATTTATAATTTCCCCCAAGTGAGTCTGTTCCGTCTTTGATTCTGTTTATCTTTTATGTGACTTGGATAGAAATAATGTAAAAAACAAACATCACTTAGACCAATTGTTATTATGAATAGTAAATATCGATACTTGGACACTCATTTAAATGGATGTTGAATAGCTGAGTGGTTCCTAAACTGTTCCGCCAAAAAACTCAAAAAAGGTAATTTGAAACTGATTTTAAAATAAAACTACACGAAGTCAACTATTCTCGTATTCAGCTGTCAAGGACATAAACAAGAAAATAAGAAAACATTATCATAAAATAAGAAAAACATCGATAACTGAAGGGACAATATCGATATTTTGATATATATATATATATATATCGATACCCATCCCTATCAGCAATCTTAAGGCATCAGCACTACTATCCCTAGACTAGACTTATACTCTCATGCTTACTCTGCTACAACCCTGATCACAAGCGTTGTAAAAAAATTATATCCACCATCTTTTTTCAAAAATTTCACAACCCTGGTTATTACGCCAAGTAAGTGAATATTCGCAAAGTGGAACGAGACGAAATGGCCGATTAAAATGTAATTTTTTTTCTTTTTTTATATCTTGTTATTGCGAGAGGTTTTTTGAAATCATAAAATACACATCTGCTTGTAATTAGTGTATCCGAAATTTTAGTTTTGGAAATTGGAAGCGTCCGAATAATCGAAACTTAACCTAACTTTCTTCACTCAGGGAGAGTTCTGTAGTCTTGACTTTTTTGAGACAAACAAAATAACGTAACCACTATAGGTATAATTATAAATACTATTACGTGACCAATATATTTTAATACTATTCAACGTTGTAGAAATATCCTGAAATTTTAGAAATCGACATAAAAAATTAATGGCTAATTTACCTTTAAAAAAACTTTCGTATATCCATTTTACTACTAACTATTGATGTGTCCTGTAGGTACTGTGGATGAAGTGAGGTCTCTGATGAGGTTAGACTATATTTAAATAAAGACGGAAACTAAAAAGAAGCTTGCAAAGCCGAGTTGAACTATAACGCGACTGGTCTGTTCACCAGGAAAATGGCGGATGCTTTAAAACTAGGGACTTACAAAAGCGGGAAGTTCAAAACTGTAAATTAACTATATATGTTTCTTTAATTCTTTAAAGTAAAGTAAGGATAACTGCCCATCACTGCTCCTGTTCTAGCACTCCTCGCATGCGTTTTTTATCTACTTTTATTTTATATTTTTTACTTTGTAACTTGATCTAGGGGGGCAGCTGCCCCTCCCTGCCCCCCCTTGGCTACGCCCCTGCTTGGTAAAGCATTTTATCTTTCTTAAATTGATTTTAGTGATTATATATATTGTGTTGTTTCAAATACTATTTAAGACAATAAAATATAGAAACAGATAATTCACGGAACTTACTACAAAAACGTATATTGCATGTTTATTGTTCACAACAGAGTTGGCCAACATTGTGGTCGAATTACCTTGAAGTTCAAGCATAAAAAAAACATTACATTGGTATACCAAAATCACACAATAAAATATAAAAATGCTTCATTTAATTTCTGTAGAAGTAATGAGTAGTCCTGCTATTTAAGTGTGGTAAAAAAAATAGCAAAAAAAAACATGATCCACAGAACAATATTGGTTTTGCCATAGTCAAATGATTCTAGTTTTTTATATGTTCTGAATACCCCCCCCCATACATACATACAACATTTTAAAAAAGAGTATACCTTCCATACACTTGTTAACAAAAAAAGTATATGATGGTAAAAAATTAGCACAAAGAAGCCAGTATAAAGATAACAACACACATCTACTGCAATATACACAATTAATCTGGATAATTAATTGTTATCACAACTCCTAATTATTAGTTCAACAAAAAAATATTTTTTGTGTGTATGTTTAACGCTTTCATAAAATGAGGTCAATCATGGAAAAAAGTAATAGATGCAAAGCAAATATTAAGAGATCTGTGTTCTATAATTTTATTTAATAAACACAAATATTTGTCAAATATATCTAAACTAATAACTTCACCTTCTCTATCCAATATCCTTAACTTAACCAAAACTAAACCACATAATAAAGAACAAAAAAATGAACACAAACAAAACTGAATACAAAGCACATGCTACTTTGTATACTGGCATACTGCTGCTCATATGAAGCTTTGTCATGTAAATTGCACAAAATTTAGAGTATAATACTACACATGTACCACATAGTACACTCACATACACGCAGATATGTTTAAACTGAAATTAGCTATGTCATACACAGGTATTAACTGTGTAGGTCCTAACATGCAGGTGTTTTATCTTTCACACACACACACACACACACACATTCTTACTCTTGCTATCTCTCTCACATCGATAACATCATCACAAACTGTGTTTCACTAAATATAGACACATGTGCACAGACAGACAAACCAGTTCAGCATCAATCTATATGTACCAGTATATCAACATTTACAAAACAAATAGGCCTAAACATGAAACAGATGCATAAATGTACACCTAGATTTTACACTAGGCTAAACTTCAGGAATAAATTTAACACTCTTATAAGGGTTAAACACTTAACATAATTTCTTTACATATATACGAATATGTTATTCCAAGTCTTGATTAGAAAAATAATCATTATCCTAGCTGAGGGCCTATACTACTAGGCCTAAATATTCTTACAATTATATACTTGTGTTTGTCAATAGATAATATAAATAGAGTTTTATTTATAAGACTTGAAATAATGTTTATTTATGATTGTTGTATATTAGTTACAAAGCCATGAAATTTTATAATATTTGTTTTTTCATATTTAGTGCATTTCATCACTTTTATAGTTACCTATGTTTTTATATAATGTAGACAAATATAACAAAGATGATTTGTTCAATTACCCATGAAATGGGAAACTGGGTATTTTATGCGGATAACATGTCGTCCTTAGAAGCTTCATATGTATGATATGCTGATATGCACATGGATAAATTTGTCTGCACAAATTCGTGAAAATACTGAAGACGATTCAGTAAAACTACAATGAGCTGTAAATGATTTTAATATATGAACTAACAAGGGCCAATTACATTAAGCAAAACCCATGAAAATTTCACAAGTAAATGGGAAATGATCATTACTATACTCCAAAAGGGAAATATAGTACTTTGGCAGGTCACAAGTTGCCATGCTCAATTGGAAGAAGCGTATTAAAAGAAAACTGACAAATTTAATGTAGGCCTACACCTAGTAAATATCCCAAATGTTATTTACCTCAAAATTTTATAGTTTAAGTTAAGTAATATTAAAAATAGAAATGAGGTATAAATAACAGATAAGTGACTTAAACAGTATTTATTTCTGCACTAATGCACTAAATTATTTCTGCATAATGAGAATCACTACAAAGACTTGGTTCTCGTTAAAGTACAGCCTATGAACAAAGCAACAGAATACAACTGATTGTAGTGACAAAAATCTGTATGCAGTGCTGTTTCCATAATAATATGAAAACCCAAATTTCCCTTTCACATGTGTTAGTGTAAATTTCACATTTTAAATGCATATAACAAAATATCGGTATGGAGAACCATACATGACTTCCATATTCTAAGATTTATATTTAAAATCATTTTCAGCCAAACAGCCAGGCTGTGTCTTACCTGCCTTTTTATTGCTGTATTAAATGAAAAATATTATATTACATTAAAATGAAAAAATTATAATTTTATTGCCTGGCAACAAAATTATTTTATTTTTAACAATTACCATTGTTTCAAAAAGTTTAAATAAATTTTCAAGTACTTTACTCTTGTTAAAACGTAAAAGGTTGCAGGTAAACTACCCCTTCCCCTTAACCGATCTTCACCAAAATCGAAAGTCATTGAGACCTCTACAATTCAGGGAAGTATGCGAAAAATTATTTGATTCTGTTTGAATTTGCGGCTGTTATCGTTTGCCATAGAAAATACGCTTGATAAAAAAACGTTGCAGGTAAACTACCCCTTCCCCTTAACCGATCTTCACCAAAAACAATAGGTCTTGAGTACTCTACAAATCAGGGCTGTATGCAAAACATTATTTGATTCTGTTTGAATTTGCGGCTGTTATCGTTTGCCATAGAAAATACCCTTGTTAAAAAAACGTTGCAGGTAAACTACCCCTTTCCCTCAACCGATCTTCACCAAAAACAATAGGTCTTGAGAACTCTACAATTTAGGGCTGTATGCAAATAATCTTTTGATTCTGTTTGAATTTGCGGCTGTTATCGTTTGCCATAGGAAATACCCTTGTTAAAACATAAAACGTTACAGGTAAACTACCCCTTTCCCTTAACCGATCTTCACCAAAATCAACAGATCTTGAGAACTCTACAATTCAGGGCTGTATGCGAAACATTATTTGATTCTGTTTGAATTTGCGGCTGTTATCGTTTGCCAAACAAACAAAATTACCCTTGCTAAAAAAAAACCGTTGCAGGTAAACTACCCCTTTCCCTCAACCGATCTTCACCAAAAACAATAGGTCGCGAGTACTCTGCAAATCAGGGCTGCATGCAAAAAATTATTTGATTCTGTTTGAATTTGCGGCAGTTATCGTTTGCCATAGAAAAAAAATCTACAGACAGACAGACAGACAGACAGACAGACAGACACACAGACACTTTTCGGAAAACGACTTTTTTTCATGTTTTGAGTGTAGTAGAATCAGAATCTGCAATAATCTCGAACACGATTTTTTTTGCCATCACCATACTTCCATTCCTTAAGGAATATGGAAGTAAAATATCGGTATGGAGAACCATACATGACTTCCATATTCTAAGATTTATATTTAAAATCATTTTCAGCCAAACAGCCAGGCTGTGCCTTACCTGCCTTTTTATTGCTGTATTAAATGAAAAATATTATATTACATTAAAATGAAAAAATTATAATTTTATTGCCTGGCAACAAAATTATTTTATTTTTAACAATTACCATTGTTTCAAAAAGTTTAAATAAATTTTCAAGTACTTTACTCTTGTTAAAACGTATAAGGTTGCAGGTAAACTACCCCTTCCCCTTAACCGATCTTCACCAAAATCGAAAGTCATTGAGACCTCTACAATTCAGGGACGTATGCAAAAAATTATTTGATTCTGTTTGAATTTGCGGCTGTTATCGTTTGCCATAGAAAATACGCTTGATAAAAAAACGTTGCAGGTAAACTACCCCTTCCCCTTAACCGATCTTCACCAAAATCGGAAGTCATTGAGACCTCTACAATTCAGGGACGTATGCAAAAAATTATTTGATTCTGTTTGAATTTGCGGCTGTTATCGTTTGCCATAGAAAATACGCTTGATAAAAAAACGTTGCAGGTAAACTACCCCTTCCCCTTAACCGATCTTCACCAAAAACAATAGGTCTTGAGTACTCTACAAATCAGGACTGTATGCAAAACATTATTTGATTCTGTTTGAATTTGCGGCTGTTATCGTTTGCCATAGAAAATACCCTTGTTAAAAAAACGTTGCAGGTAAACTACCCCTTTCCCTCAACCGATCTTCACCAAAAACAATAGGTCTTGAGAAATCTACAATTCAGGGCTGTATGCGAAACATTATTTGATTCTGTTTGAATTTGCGGCTGTTATCGTTTGCCAAAAAAAAAAAATTTCCCTTGATAAAAAAAACCGTTGCAGGTAAACTACCCCTTCCCCTCAACCGATCTTCACCAAAAACAATAGGTCGCGAGTACTCTACAAATCAGGGCTGTATGCAAAAAATTATTTGATTCTGTTTGAATTTGCGGCAGTTGTCGTTTGCCATAGAAAATACGCATGATAAAAAACGTTGCTGGTAAACTACCCCTTCCCCTCAACCGATCTTCACCAAAAACAATAGGTCTTGAGTACTCTACAAATCAGGGCTGTATGCAGAAAATTATTTGATTCTGTTTGAATTTGCGGCTGTTATCGTTTGCCATAGAAAATACCCTTGTTAAAAAAACGTTGTAGGTAAACTACCCCTTTCCCTTAACCGATCTTCACCAAAAACAAAAGGTATTGAGAACTCTACAATTTAGGGCTGTATGCAAATAATCTTTTGATTCTGTTTGAATTTGCGGCTGTTATCGTTTGCCATAGGAAATACCCTTGTTAAAACATAAAACGTTACAGGTAAACTACCCCTTTCCCTTAACCGATCTTCACCAAAAACAATAGGTCTTGAGAACTCTACAATTCAGGGCTGTATGCGAAACATTATTTGATTCTGTTTGAATTTGCGGCTGTTATCGTTTGCCAAACAAACAAAATTACCCTTGCTAAAAAAAAACCGTTGCAGGTAAACTACCCCTTTCCCTCAACCGATCTTCACCAAAAACAATAGGTCGCGAGAACTCTGCAAAACCGGGCTGTATGCAAAAAATTATTTGATTCTGTATGAATTTGCGGCAGTTATCGTTTGCCATAGAAAAAAATCTACAGACAGACAGACACACAGACACACAGACAGACAGACAGACAGACAGACAGACAGACAGACACACAGACACTTTTCGGAAAACGACTTTTTTTCATGTTTTGAGTGTAGTAGAATCAGAATCTGCAATAATCTCGAACACGATTTTTTTTGCCATCACCATACTTCCATTCCTTAAGGAATATGGAAGTAAAACAATATAAATTACATAATACCTATTTGTAAAATATGGGCCAAATAAATTTTATTACTCATTTGTCAATAAATTAAATGTTGTAAACAGACTTATTTTATTTATACACATTTAAATGAGAGTATTTATCATTTTAAAATTGAAATTAATTTCCTTTTTTTTTTATTTATTACACCTTACTTTATAAAATGCTATTTGTATTAAATTATGAAGACATATTTTAGTAGGCCTATTAAAAAAAATGTCAATTTAACAAAAATAAAAAACCTCTTATTTGAATTTATATTTATATTTTTGCATTTCTTGGTATCAAAATTTTTAATTTTTTAACAGGCAGATTCATTTGAAATTTAAAATAAAGCCAGTGAAAAGCTATTTATAACATCACCACAGTAAAACAAATTTTTACACATTTGTTCTATTTAAAAAATGTAAAATTTTTTATAATTTTAAAACAATTTTTTTATGGGTATATATGTTTGGGTAATTACCCATTTACAAATAATCTACCAACTGGGTATTTATCTGTGCACGTCCACTATATGTGAAGCAATCTAGTTGCTTGATGTCTACGCAATTAAACTTTTCAAGCTGGTTACATAAGTGAAGTGTTCAAAATATTGTCTTACAAAGTTTAAATGTGTATGTGTACAGTGTTTGTGTACCTGAATATTTGTATACATCATACACATATACCTCTGTGTGTGTGTGTGTGTGCGCACGCGCGTGCGCGTGCTATTGACAATAAATAGTCAAAATATAATGTTAGACCAAAGCAAACTCTAGGTTTGAATAAAGAAAATAATTAGTATTCAATTAGTTTCTATGTAAAAATAATTTTTTTTAAATTTTACTGTACCTATTTATTTGCACTGCAACATAAAACCATCTGAAAATTTCACTATTTCATAATAAAAATTATGACGAAAATAACAAAATTTAATTTAAATATGAATTCATATTCTACCAATATAAGTAAGTATGAAGGTGCTGTTAACATAGGCCCCAGGTAAACTTTCAGTGTTACTGAAAACCACTTAATAAGTACAACTATTATATTCACGACTCGGAACACAAAGTTTTTTATAAGTAAAAACAAAGTTTTACCTTACAACCTTGTTTACTTATAAAAAACTTTGTGTTCCGAATCGTGAATATAATAGTTATATTTAGTTAAGTAACGGACACGTCATGGACAACGAAATCCAAGAACTTAATAAGTATTCTTAATGGTATAAATGTTTACTGGCTATCATAAATAAAAACCTAACCTAACCATTGCTGAAATAGCATGTTTTTTCCTTTCAACATGACACATAAAAATGGGGTCAATTCTTGTCATAAAACTTCGAAGTTCAGATTTATAATATAATCGAACCAAACCAAATATTCATAGATTCAACACTTTAAATACGACTTGATGGGAATACTAAACAAATGAATTTTATGCACCTGCGTAAGATAACAATCGTTATCCACAATTACCCATTAGTTTTCAATTATCTACTTAAAATCAATATCACGACTGTTGTGTGCTATGTAGTATACAACATAAATTTACATTTAAATTGCATTATTGAGTAACAATGTAGTTATAGACGATTGCAAAAGATAGTAGACGATTGCAAAAGGTGTGTTATTTGACTCGCAATTATCATATCTCCAGTAAAGCGCAAATAACTTCGAAACACGACAAATTACCTATGGTACATGGTATTTTAAAACGCAATGGGAATTTAAGTATTCAATTTGATGTTTAAATGTCCATTGCATCGTACGAAATTCCGTATGTCCAAAACATTTTCTTTTAGAAATTATTGTTTGACAACGTTAAAAAATGATTAGGTATACCAGTGATTAAAAATAAAATATGCGACCATGTTTTGCAAAACATTTGACAATGATTATTCTTAAAATAGAACTTCACACATCACGAAACACCATAACCTTTACAAGTGTCAAAACACTAAATACTTACTGTTTGTATGATTCCAAATAACAGGCGGACAGCAGCAAAAACTGAAAATATTTATTTCAATATATAATGGGGGCTATATTGGGACCAACGTGAATTCATCACGTAACTAAAACCATGCCAATTTTTCGTCATTTTCAAATTTCAAACTCACCACAGCCATCTTTAAAATAATTTCTTTCTTCTGCTGCGAATTACTGAATGTTACATATGTATTATTATGGCACTGCTATAATAAATAATACATATTATAACAGATAATTTTTTCTAATAGTAAATATGTTTAACGAATGAAATTATTTTAATAAAAATATTTTATTAAAAGAAACACATCTTATCAAGTCGTATCTTGGCTTGTATTTGAATCACACGCTTCAAATGAACCGTTTTGACAATTATTGCACACCATTAAACGCGCTGAGTACGAAATAAGTTACTACGTCATATAAATACATTGCACTCGTATCTATGTCAGATTCAGATTGACATAATGTAAATACTCGTGCATAATTAAAAAACTGGATTACATTGTGTATGATTGAATTTAATGTATTAATTATTTATTAATATTATGTATTAATTATTGATGTCTCACCTATTATTTTATGAGGTTCTAGTGAAGATGTAATCTCTTGGGAAATGTTTTGGTTATTGATGCTAAGAGTTCAGTGAAATTTATAGCCAGTAGAAAAATAACTAAAAAAATGTAGCTTTGCTCACTAAAATGTTTATAAAAAACCAAGCATTTGTGAATCTATTTTAGCAAGATATGCCATAAAATATTGGACATCAAATCCCAGGACATCAGGTCTGAATTCCTTCTATTTCTGTTACACACTGTCAAACATTAGACATGTGTAGTGTGTGGCCTAATACTTTTATAAGTGTCTACATATTATTTAATTTTCTGTGACGAGTTAATACTTAAATCAATCTATGCAGTAACATATATAAATAGCTTTAAACAGTATAATTAAATTCACAGGTTTTTTGGTATTTATTCACATTACATTAATCAAAACAAGCCAATGAAATTTACAGCCAGTAGAAAAATAACTAAAAAAAATGTAGCTTTGCTCACTAAAATGTTTATAAAAAAACCAAGCATTTGTGAATCTATTTTAGCAAGATATGCCATAAAATATTGGACATCAAATCCCAGGACATCAGGTCTGAATTCCTTCTATTTCTGTTACACACTGTCAAACATTAGACATGTGTAGTGTATGGCCTAATACTTTTATAAGTGTCTACATATTATTTAATTTTCTGTGACGAGTTAATACTTAAATCAATCTATACAGTAACATATATAAATAGCTTTAAACAGTATAATTAAATTCACAGGTTTTTTGGTATTTATTCACATTACATTAATCAAAACAAGCCAATATATGTAAATTTCTCAAATATTATACTTTGAGGTATGAATGTTAACACACTCTAATACAGCAAAAATACTTTGATATGACATGAGATATCAAGTTAAATGAAAGTAAAAAACATGAAAAACGTAACATAAAATATAGTTATTAATTGATGACTCGTTGGGCACTTGGTGAAACATATTAATACAAAGATTTTGTAAAATATATAAAAACACTTGGTAAGTTTCACAAATTTTTTAATTAACTCTGACAGCTGTTTCGACTAGCTAAGCCATTGTCATTCATTTATTCGCCACTTTGACAATGGCTTAGCTAGTCGAAACAGCTGTCAGAGTTAATTAAAAAATTTGTGAAACTTACCAAGTGTTTATATATATTTTACAAAACCTTTGTATAAAATATAGTAAATTGAACTGGTTTTTTTGATAAAAGTCAGAACTGTTGCATAAACAGGTTATCAATCCTGTATTAACTTTGTAATTTAGCTGCGGTATTGCACTGATGAGACTCGTATTTAACTGATTCCAAAAAGTGGTTTGGAACAACATAGATTATAGTATGTGTATCTATCTAAAATTTTTAATTTCACCAGTACTTGGAAAAAGTCAGTGATAAAAGAAATTTAGTTTTGTTAAAGATGAAGAAAGTCTACATCAGCACAATAATCTTGAGTTGACATCAAAGATAAGGTCAGAAGATCAATAGAACTAGTCTTTCGAGTGATTGTACTGGATGAAGCAGTAAAGAGAAGAGTTTGGTATAGTGTATAGATGAAATAGTAAGACTTAAAATGGTTCATGCAGATTGTAGCGGGAAGCAGAGAAGGCAGTGCTGGAAGTGGGGTGTACACACCAACCATGCCGCTGTTTTGAACACAAAATGATTATATAGAATATTGAAACTTTCAACTTGTGAAACTTACTTGTCTTTTCTTCTCATACGCGTTTCGGCGTGGTGTTTGCCTTCGTCAGCTTTGAGACAGACTGCCATTAACTTGTAACGGTTTTTATTTTGAAAGGTATAGTGGGGGTGGTGTGTGGAGGAAGGGGATTGGCGCGGGGATCCAAATTATTGTTAGTTTTATGTATAATTGTGTCAAAAAGTGTGTGTGATTTATACTGTAATTGGTCGTTAAGTATGTTGTTTGGTGTTTGTATATTTCATATTGTAAGGGCTAACTATTGAAACCTAATAATTTAGTCACTTTGCACATTCTTGTTATTTAACATTAACATACAACAGTGCTACAATGAATCACATGTAACAAAATTGTACATAAAAATTTTAATTAAAAAAAAATTATCTAGAAACTAAGGCACTGCATACTACTTGATATGCATATACATCACAGACAACAACAAAAATCCTCTCATTCCAAATTATCCCTCCTTAAAAGCTGCTTGACATTAGACAGTATCCTATGTTTAATTGTTCCAAAATTAGTTCTTGGATTTTGTTGTCCATGATGTGGCTGAATATTATTAAAAATTGAAGAACTAAGATAAACTATTCTGATGTGAAACACAAAGCCATTTTATCTACAGTACTTGTGTTCTGTGCGGAATAATATATATAAAATCTTAAAAATCAGTCTTTTAGTAGTCAGTTTAGAGAATGTGTGTGTGTGTGTGTGTGTGTGTGTGTGTGTGTGTGTGTGTGTGTGTGTGTGTGTGTGTGTGTGTGTGTGTGTGTGTGTGTGTGTGTGTGTGTGTGTGTGTGTGTGTGTGTGTGTGTGTGTGTGTGTGTGTGTGTGTGTGTGTGTGTGGGAGGGGGGAGGGGGTGTAAAATATACATAAAGAGTAATAATAACCATTATATATATATAATTGTTTTCTTTATATTAATAAGAGTAATAATAATGTCCCCCATACATCAATATTTATTATAAAATATATGTATTAATTATTTTTGTACTGCTCATATACAGGTCCTGATTATGATAATAAATTTTGAACATTGGGAAAAAAATCAAAATATTGACAAAAATGTTTTAAAATTGTGTCTAGTTAATGATCTAACCTTACATACTTTTTACCACTAGGAGATATCAAACAATACGTTTTTGTCAAGTTACTTATGGACTACTCTGTATGTTATGATAAACATAGGTTAGAATTAATCATTTCAATTAATATCAAAATTATTATAAAAGCAACTGAAGCAACTGTTGTTAAAGGGGGACTATAGTGCCTAACTCTCACTTGCTGAATTCCATGTACTTAGCACCTACTTAGCTGAAATTTGTAGGACCACTAAAACATTACTTTCTCTGTAAATAATTCTCTATAATTCAAATATTCTGCTTTGTATAAAAGAAACAAATTTTTGTTTAATCAGTTAAAAAGGTGTACTAAAATTTTGATGATATTTACAATAATTATGATAAAGCTGAAATTTGTAGGACCACTAAAACATTACTTTCTCTATAAAGAATTCTCTATAATTAAAATATTATGCTTGGTATACAAGAAACAAATTTTTGTTTAATCAGTTAAAAAGGTGTACTAAAATTTTGATGATATTTACTTTTTATATTTTTTTATGTAACAAATAGAAATATAATAATAGGTTACTCACTTTAAGCATAAACGGACTTACAAATGTACAAATAGTGTGCTGATGTATGTAATAGTTTGCAAAATGCAAAATATGTGTACCTAACTAACAAAAAAAGAAACAACATTAATTTGCAGGAATGCAAAAAGTTTAAAAATTAACACTGTCTATATTTCCACTAAGCAAAACGTTATTTTTGTTTACTCTAAGGCATCAATTTCTTCCCCATAAAACATTTATTAATCTTTTATTTTTCTCATAATGTTCCTATCTTTCTGTCTAGCTGTTTTAGCTGTTCTACATCAGCAAGTATAGACCTAACCTAACCAAGAATAAATCATCACCATTAAAATTAACATCACTTTTCCTGTCCTCTGTGTTTGCAGGATAAATTTTATTTTGTCCGGGTAAGTTTTATATGTAATAAATTTATTACCTTTAAATTTATTTTAATTACATTGTTTTGCTCGCCGCATAGTTCACACTGTCCACTGTAAAATTTACTCAGAAAAAAAAAACAAACAAATACAAAGACACAAAAAACAATAAGAACTACAACTTAGTGATAAGCCAAAGTTAATGATAAGCAAGTGTAATATTGGCAACAATATAACAGTAAAATATATAAATGACATTTTTTGAGAATCTAAAATTAACTCTAATAAAATGTAGTGTGTCACCATGAAGAATACAGTCTGTAATTTCTAAAATATAAGTAATATATACAGAAAATAGTATTTCAATTTGTTCAGCAAATAGTAGACAATAATAATATAATACAAAAACTAAAAATGTCAAATTTTTGAAAAATTTGACTAATCTCCCCTTCATTATATTGGAAATGATTTGCTTATGATCATGTTACAGATACTGCTATCAAAGCAAGTAGATATCATTCAAGATACACGAACTTCTTGTTAAAAAGAAATTGTATGTCTTATTAAAAACAAACTGAAACAAGACTATGGGCAAAACTGGATAATAATATGCCTGCCATAATATGGATAAGCCCGCCTGCTTAATAAGCTTGTCTGCTATAATATGGATACTGACAGGCGAGGAAGGAAGAAAAAGTGAGGTGTTAGAAATGGCATTCTTATGGAATATCAAATGGTGTTTTAGTTTTTGTGTAGGTTGAGGAATAAATACCATTCATATGTACTGGGAATAAATAACACTGTGAATGACGAGAAAGATTACTGCCAGAAATGGTAAGTAGCCATAGAAAGTGTACATGAGATACAATTCTGCAGAAATAAAGATGGGGCAGGTATTGTGCATTAACCGGTGGGAAACAGAAGTGTCTCTTGGATACCTGTTGCTGGAATGTGCTAAATGTTTAGGGGCTACACGGTTAGAAGAAATGAGTGATCTGAGTTGAGTAAAGCTGACAGGAAACCGTTCGTAATATAAATCAAATAGTTGAACAACCAAAGCGAGTTCTCAGTTTTGACTCAACAATTTAACATTTGTCTGTCTATCTATCTGTCTATCTGCCTATATATCTGTTTGTTTGGGATATAACTTTCTAATGTATCTACTGATTTTTGTAAAACTTGGCATGCTTGTCCATACTTTTACCCTACAGGATCCCTCCAAAAATAGGGGTTGGAAGGTCAAAATTGGAGAGGCCCCCATGTGGAGAGGTCAAAATTGTGAAAAAATAGCAAAAGCCCATATGGGGTAGCAACTTAATATGGATTTAAATTACAATCTGAATCTAGTGTTCATTTTTGAAAATTTCAGTATTTTTGGACGTCAGAGCCCAAAAAGTGGGTGAAAATGTTAATAAAATCCCAAAAATTTATTCATGTTATCAAATTAAAGAGAATTTTAACTAACATCTGAATTCAATGTTAAGTTTTGAAAATTTTATCTCTATTTCAAAAACGAGATAAAAAATTGTAAAAAATCCACCAAGGTGTCAGACTAAAATGAACTGTAACCCAAATCTGAATGTTTTGAGTTTCTAGTGTTTATTGTATTACACTACTTCTAGTGTTTATTCTATATTGAGACTATTTATTGTATGATTGTATGCCCTACAATTGTTATATTACTAAAGAAATAGCAGAGAAAAAGGGATGTTTTTAATTTTTCCATAATTGAAAAATTATCTATTATCAACATTTATGTAATAATAAATATATTTAATTGAAAATAGTGAGCAAATCTGCAGCTCAGGTAGAATACTAGTGTTTATCATTATTCTCAGAATTAGGTGACATGAAAATGTAAGTTATATTATTGAAAACAATGTTTGTTATTTTTTAAAAATATAGAATAACACGTTGCATTCAACTGTTTTCTGGCACTTCCAATAAGCACTTCTCAGCATTACATATCATTTTATGGATCAGAACATGTAGTTACTGAGCCTGATTTTGACTGAGCTGAAGACAAGCTGAAATGCTTAAAAGCACTTACTGGAAGTAACCAAAAATAATACAGTGCAAGAAGCAGCATTCTATATTTATGAATCTACTATCCACCCACAAAGCTTATCAGTTAAATTTGTTACTTTCTAATAACCATTAAGCTGTTGTCATTTTTAATATTATTTATTATGGTTACATTTTATACCCTTTTCTTGTGTCTAACTTAATTCTAAATTATTTTTTAAATAAGTTTTATTCTTCTTAAAAGATCTTTTACTCTCAGTGATGTGATGGAAATGTTAATAATTATATAAAGTAACTGATAAAGTAAATTATTTTTAAATAAATATTTCTTTTGTTTTTGAGCCTAAATTTTGAATTAAAGAAAATATCAGTTATGTAACGAAGGCCCCTAAGCCCTTCCACTTGTGTGCCTTGCACATCTGCTTAAGATACTCCCAGGTACCTACTTTGAAACACAAAAAAAAGGAAAAAATTAGAAAGCCTATAAAATAACACACATCACACATCATCCGCAGGGGGGGGGGGGTACATTTTGAGAATACTGCGTTTAACAAAACCATGGATACTAAGATTTAACATTTAGTATTAAAAAAGAGGTACCAAGAAAATGCATATAATACTGCTTATAAAAAAAATAATTTTTATATTGTAATATTACATGAACTTTTTAGATTTGTGTAAGTTATTGATTAAACTTATTTAAGTAATTTTGTGTTTTTAAAGAAACTGGTTATTGTATGTTGTTTCATATTTAAATCATAATGTTATTTGTATCTGCCTGTATGTTTGCAGAGAATTCCTCTAACCTCTGCTTTAACTTTAAACTAAGCTCAATATCAGGATCAATAGCAGTGAAATGCTTAACAAGCTTGTCAGCAATAATACTTCTTTAGTAATATTTGGTACTGTCAAATTTAATTATTTTGTGTCACTAATTATAAGTATAGTGCTACTGACTCGGAACACTAAGTTTTTTATTGGTAAAAATGTAAAATTTGTACCTTATAGCCTTATAAGGCTATAGCCATATATAGGTTTATACCATATAGGTTATAAGGTAAAAATTTTATATTTTTACCAATAAAAAACTTAGTATTCAGAGTCAGTAGTACTATACTTACAATTAGTTAATCAATGTACATGTTATGGACAACAAAATCCAAGTATTTTGTTTCGTCTCTTTGTTTGTCACCATTACCAGTGTTTTTGATGCAGGATAATTGACTGCAAGTGATTGTTTTCTGATAATACTTCAAGATTTTTTAAAGAACTTCTTCATTGTCACAGGTTCAATATAACTTATTATTCTTGGATTCTCTTATGAATCACCTTTCTACTATTGCTTTATTAACAAGTGAAGGAACATAACCTGTACAATACAAAACTGCATCTAATATGTTTGTATTGCAACACGCCACTAAAGTTGATTGTTTTATTTTATATTGCACAAATTCAATTGGCTATATTCAAATTTTCCCAGCATCCAGTCACAATTAATTCTGGTTCCCAGTCCAAGCATCCAAGATGTGTGGAAAAGTGTGACAAATATACGTCAGTTAAAGGTTGCAATAATCATTTTTAGTGTACTGTATATTGGAGACAGGTGTTGTTAACAAATTAATAAAAAAACTGGGGACTTAGTAACCACAGGTATGCAAATAAAAAATATCCAGATCATGACAGATTATATTTTTGCTTGTATAGACTTTTGCTTATACACATTGTTACATTATTCATTTTTCCCATATATTTTAGTGAACTAAATAGAGACTCTATCTATTACATTACTACTGCTGCTGCTGCTGCTGCTGCTGCTGCTGCTGCTGCTGCTGCTACTACTACTACTACTACTACTACTACTACTACTACTATTACTACTACTACTAAAACTATTATTATTATATGGGCTATTAGTCTGTGAAGGATCTAACATGGAAATCTCTAGATGTTTCAGTCCATGCCAATACTGGTCATCATTGGTGATGCAGGATCAAAGATGTTTACAATGCATGACCCACATAGGGCTAAGTTTAAATCCTATCTTAGAATCTAAGATCTATTGGCTAGGGAGAAAGACCTCTGGAAATTCCGATGTTAGATCTACTGGATCACCATCTAATAGGACGCATAATAATTTTAATTGTAACAATGACTCTTGAGGTTAGAGTTAACATTCTTTAATTACAATCAGAATGATCACAGTTGCACACCACTATGTAAAAATTATCCCAATTAGCGCTTTCAAGCTTCACAGCCCATCGTCAGATTGGAATAGACACAAAATAAGTGGAAACAACCCCTTCACCCCTCTCCCCCACCATGCTCGCACACAACAGCTATAATATGAATGACCCTTCCCCACCCCCTAAACCCTGTCACACCATCTGTAGAGTTACATATTTTTTTTCTAGCAAATTCCTTGTGTTTCAGTGTTGTGTGTGTGTGTGTGTGTGTGTGTGTGTGTGCATCCTTTTAAACTACCCACTTCCTCTCCACACACGTGGGTCAGTCAACACCCTTATTTTAAAACATCCAATTAGTACTATGCAAAATAATTCTTAATATTATCTATCTGTCCTCTATCATTTACTTCTTAATCATGTTATAAAATATTTCTTCATTATCAAATTTAATTTTAATATTAATTAAATTGTCTAACCCTTTTTCTCTCTCTTTCAATATTTCTAACTCCTCTCTAAGCTTCCTTTCAACTGTGTTATTCACTACTTTTACAATTTCGTATTCTTCCAAAGGATTAACAAACTTATGGTTGTCTTCTATGAAATGTCTTGCATATAACGAATTGGTTGTTCTATTACCTTCTCCACGTTTGTGGTCAGACAACCTGCATACGAATTTCCGTCCTGTCTCTCCTAGGTACACCTTGTTGCAGTCTTTACATTTTAATTTATAAATTCCGCTTTTTTGTAATACTGGAATTTTTTCTATATTCTTATTCCTTATCTTATCAAATACCGTTTCACATTTTTTAATAGCTATATCTACTCCATATTTATTAAAACATTTTATAATTTTTCTAGTATGTGAACCTATGTATGTCAATGACCCTGCATAATTCTTTTGTTCTGGTTCTATTTTATCTTTTTGTATGTTAACCCTTTTCATAACTTTATCCACTATGTTGGTGTTATAATTATTATTCCTTACAATTCCCTTTATCGTTCTTAACTCCCTATCTTTTGACTCGGTCTCTTTTAAACACTTCTGAGCTCTGTAACAAAATGAATTGATTGCCGCCATTTTATATCTATATGGGTGGTAAGACTCTCTTGGTATAATTATATCAGAATACGACTCTTTCCTAAATATCCCAAACTGTAGTTTCTCATTATCTTTAATTTCTATGTTTAAATCTAAGTAATTTATTTTCTTACCTCCTATCTCTTCTTTAAATTGTAAGTTTTTATCCTTACTATTTACCTCATTTATAAACTCATGCACGATATCGTTAAGAACGATAAAGGGAATTGTAAGGAATAATAATTATAACACCAACATAGTGGATAAAGTTATGAAAAGGGTTAACATACAAAAAGATAAAATAGAACCAGAACAAAAGAATTATGCAGGGTCATTGACATACATAGGTTCACATACTAGAAAAATTATAAAATGTTTTAATAAATATGGAGTAGATATAGCTATTAAAAAATGTGAAACGGTATTTGATAAGATAAGGAATAAGAATATAGAAAAATTCCAGTATTACAAAAAAACCGGAATTTATAAATTAAAATGTAAAGACTGCAACAAGGTGTACCTAGGAGAGACAGGACGGAAATTCGTATGCAGGTTGTCTGACCACAAACGTGGAGAAGGTAATAGAACAACCAATTCGTTATATGCAAGACATTTCATAGAAGACAACCATAAGTTTGTTAATCCTTTGGAAGAATACGAAATTGTAAAAGTAGTGAATAACACAGTTGAAAGGAAGCTTAGAGAGGAGTTAGAAATATTGAAAGAGAGAGAAAAAGGGTTAGACAATTTAATTAATATTAAAATTAAATTTGATAATGAAGAAATATTTTATAACATGATTAAGAAGTAAATGATAGAGGACAGATAGATAATATTAAGAATTATTTTGCATAGTACTAATTGGATGTTTTAAAATAAGGGTGTTGACTGACCCACGTGTGTGGAGAGGAAGTGGGTAGTTTAAAAGGATGCACACACACACACACACACACACACACACAACACTGAAACACAAGGAATTTGCTAGAAAAAAATATGTAACTCTACAGATGGTGTGACAGGGTTTAGGGGGTGGGGAAGGGTCATTCATATTATAGCTGTTGTGTGCGAGCATGGTGGGGGAGAGGGGTGAAGGGGTTGTTTCCACTTATTTTGTGTCTATTCCAATCTGACGATGGGCTGTGAAGCTTGAAAGCGCTAATTGGGATAATTTTTACATAGTGGTGTGCAACTGTGATCATTCTGATTGTGATTTCAACCACTAACACAAATTTCTTCATTAAAATTCTTTAATTAGTGACTCTCTCCCCCTCTCCCCTCCTCACTCTTGCTCACACTCTTTTTAATATCTAGTCCTTAGTCACTAGTTGTAGGTGAGTTTTAATTCTGACTGTGACCACTGTCTCTATTTGGAAAAAGAAATAAAAGCAAATGATATCCTTGTATAACGTTTACGCAGGATAAGTGCAAACTACTGGGATATAGTTGCATCATCTCTACAACTTAATAGCTACAATTAATTGTCTGATAGCACTGCCATAGACTTTTATTGCTTTACAATCCCATAGAAATTATGTTTACCCAGACAGTACAGCACGCCAATAAAGATTAAATAGTGTGTTTGGTTGTTAAGAACAAAACTGATAAATTTTAATATTGATAAATTTTCTATTTTTTGTTTTTGCTGTTCCATTCCTTATGAGAAGAACAAAAACAAGGCAGTAAAGCTATAAACAAACAACTGAATATGTTTTGATAGCTGATGACAAACCTCTTGAATGTTGTAGAATTGATTGACAATTTGTCATTGTAATATTTCTTTGTTAGAGGATTTGTACAAGGAATAGAACAAGGAAATATATATATATACAGACAGTCACATAGATAGACAAACAGGTAGACAGACAGATAGATAGATCCTCCTCCTTCTATGGCACTACAGCCCAAGTCGGGCCCTGGCCTCCACCAATCTCTGCCTCCAATTTACTCTATCCATTGCAGCCCTCCTCCAGTTTCTTATCCCCATGTCCCTCGCGTCCTCTGCAACGCCATCTTCCCACCTCTTCCTCAGTCTGCCTCTAGGTCTCGTTCCCTCCTATCTACCCAGCAGAGCCCTTTTGGGGTTCCTGCCATCCTCCATTCTCATAACATGTCTGGCCCAACGCAATCTTTGCATTCTTATAAATTTTGAGACTGGTATCTCTTTATATATTTGATACAGTTCATTGTTGTATCTCAGTCTCAATGAGCCATTTTCTTGTATTGGGCATATAATGCATCTGAGGACTTTCCTTTCAAAGGTGTCTACTATGTCGGCTGTTTTCTGTGTGATTGTCCATGCCTCACACCCGTAGCATAACACCTGTCTGATGACAGTCATATATATTTACATTGTTTCCCTGTGCACATCCCCAGACCTAAATGATAGTAGCAATGCAAAGTATGGTTAGCCATGGTGGTTCATCTTTGGATCTCCGGCTCCTCTTATCCAGTCTTTGCTAGGTTCACTCCGAGATATTTGAAATTGTCCACCACTTCAATTGTGTCCTCCTCTATCGTGTCCTCCTCTATCTCAATGTTATTATGAACCTGGTCCCTTCTTGTTTGGATAAGCATTTTTGTTTTATCTATATTTATGGTTAGCCCAACTTCCTTTGCTTTGTTTTTAAGCTCCAGAAATATTTCTTTAGCTGCCGCGATTCGTCTTGACATGATGTTAATGTAATCTGCATATGCGGCTATCTGTACAGTTTTATTTCTTAACAGATTGGAGCTATTTATTGATAAGCCTCTAATTACATATTCCAATGCAATATTAAATAGTGTTGGGGTTAACCCATCTCCTTGCTTTAGTCCTCGTGTGATATTTATGGGTTCAGTTGGTTGGCTATCCACTTTTACTAGGGCTTCAGTCTGCTGCATGGTCACTTGCGTTAATCTTACCAGCTTGCGTGGTATTCTAAACTCATGCATTATGGTGTACAGTTTGTCTCTATTAATAGAATCATACGCTTGCTTAAAGTCCACAAAAATTTAGTACTCATCAATATCATGTTCCCATCTGCATCTTAGTATCTGTTTTACCGAGAAGAGTTGGTCGATTGTAAACCTTCCAGGTCGGAATCCAGCTTGGTATTCCCGTATTATATTTTCTCTGAGGGGTCTCAGCCTTTGGTTCAAGATATATGTAAAAACCTTGTAGGAGATGCACAGTAACGAAATGCCTCTGTAATTTTCACATTGAAGTTTGTCACATTTTTTATAAATAGTGCATATAATGCATTTATTCCATTCTATGGGCATTTGTTCCGTTTGCCATATGTCCATAATTAAGGAGTGCAGTGCGACTGCCATATCAGTACCTCCAGCTTTAAGCAATCTGCAGGAATTAAGTCTGTACCTAGTGCCCTAATAGCTTCTTCTATTTCCTGAATTGATGGTGAGTCAGATTCCATCTCCCCAATGTTTGCATTCCACGGGGTGTGAGCAACAATTTCTCCTCCCTCTGTCACACCACCAAGGAGGCCATTGAAGTATTCTCGCCAGATAGTTTTAATTTTCTCTGGGTCACTGACAATTCTATTCTCTCTGTCTTTACATAGTGTTGTAGATTGTTTATAACCTTCCCTGAGATGTTTAAGATATTTATAAGCATTCCTTATTCTTCCATCTGCAAAGTCCTGTTCCATTTTAAGAAGCAGCCCATTTTCTAAAGTTCTTTCCTTTTTTCTACAGGATGGCCTTTTAGATGCAGGGTGGCCGTGCATAGGAAGGACAGACTCAGAAGACAGGAAAAGGTTAACACAGCAAATTTAAAGGACCCAAAAAAGGTACAGGAATATGCTGGGAAAGTGAGGAATAAATTGAACGGGTCAGTAGCAGCAACAGTGGAAGAGAAATGGCAGAGCCTTTAGTGCGCACTCCTGGAGACTGCCAGAGAGGTGGTAGGAATAGAGGAGAGATGGATTCAGGAGGACTGGTTTGATGAGGAATGCAGGGAGAGTATTCCACGGAGGAATGAGGCTCATATGAAGTATTCTCAGTGTAGGACTAGAGAAAGGAAGCAAGAATATGAAGAGAATAGAAGACTGGCAAATAAAGTATGTAGATAGATAGATAGTCAGATAAATAGACACACAGACAGAAGTATATGTACAGAGCACGTGTTTCACAGACCTCGCGATAGATACCGGTTTTGAGCCTGTAAAATGTCTTAGAACCTGCAGAAGCGCAGAAGCATTGGACATGCCCGTAGATTTAAAACTAAAAGAAAAATAACAAAAAGCAATAATTAACATGACGAAATTGTGTTTAATATAGGAAGAAGATGCCCAGAGTATGTTGAAATAGTGGTCCCCTATCTGATTGTGGTTTGTGGCTGTCAGAGCAGAATCCTTCTTAATTGTTTCAGATTGTAGATCATTATCAAAACATAATCAGTGCCTAATTGTGAATGACATCACAGCCTTCACATTTCTACCCTTCTTTGTGTGTGTGGACGTGTTTGTGTAGAGGTCAGTTGGGTGGTGAGGTGGTCAGGTCTTCTCTATAATTCTGTGTCGGAACACCTTATCCATCTACCTATGGAAATAAACAGCATATTCCCCTTTCTTGCTTGGAAATTTCCTTTAGTTATGAGCTTTGTCATAATTTTTGACAGTTTCACAGCTATACAATTCTCAAATTTCCTAATAATCTTCTTCTTTAGTAAAACTGTCTTACACAGTGGCGCATCTAGATTTTGGTCCGGGGCGGGGGGGGGGTCGAGTCTGCTTCATACAAAGGACAAAGGAAAACAAGTAGTGAAGACTAATCAAAATTACTATCTTTAAAGTTATTGAAAAACGTGTGACAACGTCCCGAAATCAATCCCATTAAAATAAACGGTAATAACATGATCAAAATACGCGGTTATTGAAACATTGTTTAGAAAATACTTATTGACTGATTTTCCTACATTTCATGATTCAAACGTTTAGGCAAGTGATGTGTAACAAACCTGTTTGTATATTTAAAAAATAGTTACTACTATATTAGCATACACAGCTGAAAAAAATAATAGTCTAAAAATTAAGAGACTAACAAAATTCGTCAACTTTTTTCGATCCTCGGGGGGGGGGGGGGGGTCCGGTCCCGTTCGTCCCCCCGTCGTAAAGACGCCCCTGGTCTTACAACAGGTTTCAACTGGATGCTCTCCATTTGTCTCGGTACTGTGCGTCTGTCTATAGCTCCTTCCGTTTCTGGTGTCGTCAAGCATTCCAACCTTTCTTAGGTTCTAGGTGCTCGCCAATAGAGTTTTAAAAATGTCAACCCCTAACAGAGTTAAAAAACGGGTTAAAACCCATAAATCATCAAGGACACCTATTCTCCTTGTTGGACAAACACTTCCTTCTTGCTTCCCGCTTGAACAACTTTCATCAGCAAATCTAATGCACTCCACATTGAAGTGGTTACGTGATTTAGTTGTCGACCAGTACAGTGCATATCTGCTGAGGTTAGCCCAAGTTAAACAACTTACACACGCATGTTTAACAGTGACGTGAGTCGACGTTGTTGAAACATGTGTATTGTCAGAAAAGCGCAACAATGAAAAACAAACCTTTATCGTCTGGCGAGTGAATTTTAAAAAGAGGTTGGTCAAATACTGTGACGAACACCGAACTGGGGTTATACAAGGTGCGCGCGGCGGTCGAAACAATTTGAAGGGACACTTTACAGACTCACAAATGTCTACAGATGGTGCGCGTGAGGCTATGGGAATAGTTATCGATGACGAAAAGTTCTTCACTTTGCGTTTCTCAGAGTCACGGTTACAAACAATGGCACAAGTGTAGCAGAAATAAAAAATCGTATACTAAAAGGGAAACAAGTGACGAGGCAGTGTATTCCACTTTATGGAACAATCGACTAAGACCCGAAACAAAAATTATAATATACAAGACAATATTGTGATATACGGAGCTGAAGCGTGGGAACCACAGAATATATGAGGAAAAGATTATTGTTTTGATTGCATATTTTTAGTGTGTTCTATTGTATGACTCAGACTAACGATATACTTGAGATATCGTGACAAAAGCGTGTGTTTTAACTTATAGCCTAACATCGAATACAACGGGCAAATAGCCTAGCACTTCCAACGGGCAAATTGCTAATTTTTGAATCTAACCACAACGTATATACTAATTTGTGAGCTGTATTAGTTGATATGCAACCACGGAAATAACAAATTGCAGTGGCCCTCTTTTTCTTTTCACATATGGCAGAATTGACCGCCGCTCGCACCTTGTATACAAACTTTTAGATTTCTTGACCGCCGTGTGCACCGAACTATAGGAAAGACGGAAACAAATGACTTCTAACGAAATGATTAGTCGCATTGTAAGGTAAACTTTCAGAGAAGCACGACAAGTGATATACAGAAGTGTAGAGGGGACTGAAGGTCGGAATAATCTGGAAAGAAGTAACCGCTCAAACGGTGATGGGGCAGATGAATTCCGTACTCACACAGAAACAATGGAAAACACCACAAAACCAAAAAAAAAAAAAAAATTATAAGTGTAGTTACCTGCTGTGGGTCTGAAACTTAGAAGATAAATAAAAAAACTACCGAAGGTTCCAAGCAGTGGAAGTGGACGTTTGGAGTAAGTCTTTTGAGATGTCCAGGCTCCAGTGCATTAGAAAAGAGGATATCAGGAGGCATCTTCATGTTGACAAGACAATTTTAGACAACATAATCATAAAGCGGCTCGTACGGTACGGCCACGAGGAGAGGGTGTCAGGTGATCCTTAACAACGAGTCGACGAAGAGACACTTAAAGTAATAAGTTATCGTGCTAAGGCGAGAAAACCGATTTCGAACATTCCGGCGACCAAACGAGTCATGTGACGGGACACTGTTTTCGGATAACGCAGACTTTCATGAAATATTCGTTTAACGTAAAACTCCTCTGCACTTTTACTGCGACACACAAACACACACACACGCTCACGCTCACTCAAAGGTGAGACAAAATAGCTCCGTACAAACAGTTCAGTGATAACTGAATATACTGTATATTAAAATAAGTGGTCAAACACTCTAAGACAGTCCCAAGGTAATATAGCGACACAAGCTATGGAATCAAAACCTAAGCGAACGGAGCCGAAGAAGAGGTTACATGGCGAAGGAACTGGAGGAATGTGGGAGGAAGCGACGGTTCGGTCCTGTGCTTGGGAGTCAAGGAGCGCCATAACAATGTCGTCTCACACCAACGCGGGCGACGTGGAGAACTACCCAACGTGATCCACGAAACCCAGATAATCTATGACACTGTTGCAAAACTCGCACCAGGAAGTCAAGTTGGTCGTGTTTTCCACGTTGTGGGTCGCAGAACAGTGTAAATTAAAACAAAATAATTATAATACTAACCTATAGCAGAAATTATTGAAGCCGTTTGTACGAAACAAAGGACCGTAGTTGAAGTTTGAATAAAAGTGCCGTTAATAATTACTGTAATAATAACTGAGAGTATGTCTGACAACGGTTCGGTAGCGTTTGACACGAGACTGTCATTTAATCCGCACAGAGCTGGATGCAGTCTTATAGACATTCTGCATCGTAGATGAAACTTTATCACGACGCGGGTTGATCACGAATTGAATTCCCGTAACGAAAGGTTTTCTCGGAGCCCGCGAGTTCCTGTGTTGTCAAACTACACATTATTATGCTTACAGTTAATACGGTGACCGTGAAGTTGAATAAGTAATTACTTAATTTTCCTTGGTAAGTAAAACTTTCCATGAGGTGTGACCTAGGCGAGGTAACCTTGAATGTTACAGGCCAACTTAAATACTGAAGCAAGGCGAACTAATTGGGTGATCGTTGCAGTGTGACACGCTGCATGCGGTGGTGATCACGACCTACCGCAACACATCCCTGTCTTCCTTCCCAACAGAGCCTTCTGATTTCATAAATTATCGTTATTCATTTAATGTATTACAATTTATAATTACGACTAATTATTAGAATTTATTTGATATCACGATGTCTTGCGACAGACCCACGACCAAAATCTGAACGTTTCTGGCAATTTAATTCTGGAATAGTTTCCATAAACTAGAGTTATAATCTGAGGGCACAACCATTTACTTTTAAAACAGAGGACACTGCCTCAGAAAATAGGTCATTCCAATTATCTTTATTAATGTTTTCCAAATATCCTTCATTATTGTCAATATAAATTCATAAAACTTCAAAATAATTTTTAAACAGTAAATACAGAGAAAAGAAATATCTATAGCTACTTTTAATTAACTGTCATCTGTGTTTAATAGTAAACCCTCAGCGACAGTGAAGTTTTTTTTTTTTACCGGCCATCTAAAGACCACATCCCAATTTCAATTCTTTATTCTTTTCTTTTTCTCCAATATTCTTTCATCGTTTCACTGTGTCACTTCTTCCTGTCCACTTTGAACCTGCGTTTTTCTCTCTCCTACCCTGGACTCCTTCCATTTTTAACACTTTTGCCCGAAAACTTCTCTTTCAATTGCTTCTTCTGAGTTTATATATTTTTTTTTCTAAATCCTTTTGGACTTCTTTAAACCAACTTGATGTTGACTTCTTCCCCCACAGATATTTAAAGATCTGCTTTGTTAACCTATTTATTGCCGTCCATTCAATATAAATGTCCAAAAAATAATAGTCTTCTTTTTCTCATTGTTTCTATTATATTTTCTATACTTTGATATATTTCATCATTACTTCTTAATTTCCAAACTTCTGAAGGTTTCGTGGGCCTAATATTTTCCTAATAATTCGTCTTTCCAATATTTCTAGTTTGTCTAAATTATAATTCAATGCTAGACATTCACTTGCATATAGGAATTCTGGTTTCACTACTGTACTGTAATGCCTTATTTTCGCATTTTTAGATATGCACTTTTTATTGTAAATATCTTTAGTTATACCATATGCCCTTTCCATCTTACGGATCCTTTGTTCTATAGCAGATTTTTCTAAACAATTCTCTTGAATTATTTCTCCTAGATACTTAAATTTTCGAACTCTCTCTATTTGACCAATAGCGTATCTGTTACCAGGAATTTTGGCGCATTTTTAATGTTCGTGAGAAACTTGCTTTTTTCTGCAGAAGTGAACAGTTTATTTATTAATAACAGATTTATTTTATTACATTTTACTTCATTGTTTTTTTTTTGCACAGGCTACCGAATCAGGAACAAAAGAACGCGATGTATCTGTCCGTGTTTTATTAAAAATGAACAAATATTTGAATAATCTACCGGACAAAAAGTTAGTCCCGGATATTTCCCCGGGCGCAGGTCAAAATACCGGACCGTCCGGGGTATGGGAAACGCTGCCTGCACATCACTGATCAGGCAGTTAAAGCTGCAACTCGGTCTAATGCTTTCAACTCGAACAGACGTTTCGGCCCCCACCGTTGGAGCCCGTCTTCAATGTAACGACTGAAAAGGTTACTTGTACGGTGTTCACCAGTTTGCACAGTACGGTGAACACCGTACCAGTAACCTTTTCAATCGTTCCACTGAAGATGGTCTCCAGTAGTGGGGCCGAAATGTCTGTTCAGATTAGACCACGGCTTAATAGCCCGGTAACCAGAGTTGACGCTGCCCGTGAGAGCTTCAGACATCAATCTCTCTTGTGTTATAACCATTTTACCCGAATTCTCTTCATACATTTAATCGGTTCCGTCTTCACTGTATATCTAGCCATCTTGCTTTCCGAAGAGTCTACGCGTATATGCTACTTTAGGTAGCCGTCTGTCCTCCATTCTACCCAGATGTTGCGACCATTCTGGATTGTGTCGTTTATGGACAACACCTGTAGTCCACTCCTAATGCCCTCATTACGCAAACGATCTCGCCTTTGTTCGTCGCAGAAAACTCATTCCTGAACTTTGAATTTCGTTTATAATCTTCCTTGTAGGCACCCATGATTCGCACCTATACATTAACAGAGTCATAGGCAATGTGCCTTATCCGTGAAGCGGAGGAGAAGAAGAAGAAGAAGAAGAAGAAGAAGAAGAAGAAGAAGAAGAAGAAGAAGAAGAAGAAGAAGAAGAAGAAGAAGAAGAAGAAGAAGAAGAAGAAGAAGAAGAAGAACAACAACAACAACAACAACAACAACGACGACGACGACGACGACGACGACGACGACGACGACGACGACGACGACGACGACAACAACAACAACAACAACAACAACAACAACAACAACAACAACAACAACAACAACAACAACAACAAGACATTTAATCACTTTCTCCCTCATCTACCTCCCTTAATAGTAGGTCTTCACTCCTGCTTTTAATAACAGAACGGAAAGTGAGAGACAGGAAGGAATTGAGAAGGCAAGAAAACGCGAGAACTTGTATTAGGGGGGGGGGTTGAAGTGCCTCATCACTCCCGGCGACAATCATAAAGGCGTTATGATTAGGCTGACGTTTGTGTGCACATTTCTCACTGAATAGTTTTATGTAAGAGCAGTGATGTAGATAGAGGCTTAGGGGCTCCTGGCGGTGTTTCAAGGTGGACTCCCTTCAGTTTCTATAAACTTTACATGTTTTATAACGCTGGTTTCCAACTTGAAAGGGCCTGAAGGCCACAATTGGCCTCAGGAACTTTCCGGTGGGCCGCACCACAAGCGACCGCTTTTCGACAAGCAACGTAAAAATAAAAAGACATTAAGACAACGTAAAAATTAAAAAGTATTTAATTAAGTAAAAACAGGTAATTTACACATTTACTACATACGTATATTTAACTCTACAAACTTCATTATGTCAGTATAATAATGTAGATATAATAAAGATATTAAACAACGTATATTTACATCTTGATGTTGATGTACGGATCCGAAACATGGAGAATAAAAGAACAGGTTAAAAGAAAGTTAGAAGCTACAGAAATAGATGCTTTGAGACGTGCTGCTAGAACTTCAAGGCTAGAGCGAATACGAAATGGAACGATCGAAGAAGAAATGGGCGTACAAAAGACAATTATCGACTGCATTGAAGAAAAGCAACTAATCTGGTATGTACAAAGGATGGGACAACACCGACTACGAAAGAAAACAATGAGATGGATACCTAGAGAGACAGAAAGAAAGGAAGACCCAAGAAAACATGGATAGAGGGTATAAAACGATCGATGAGCGATAGAGAACTAAACGATTAAAACTGCAACGACAGACAACAATGGAGGTTAGGCATCGGACAACGTCGTTTTGACCCCGAATTAATAATAAATATATTTACATAAAATCTTTAATGCAGAACGTAGGTCGATCAGTTGTAGCCACTAAAGCAGGAACGTTTACAACGAGCTGAAATCACTGAAAGGTAATTTTGAACAACAGATGCGACTGATTACGAATCAAGGGTGCAACATAGGACAAGCGCGTCTGTTGTGTTTAGCCGAGGGATGGAAAGAAGTAAACTGGATCCTGTAATATGATGAAAATAAAAGAGGACTGGAGCAAATACACATTACATAAAACAAACAAAGTGAAATCTTCTGTTCGTTTGTTAGTGAATCAGTGAAAATATTTTCCATCGGTTTCGCCTGCAAGACCATTATTCATTTACTTATTACAGTAAATAGAGCAATTTTGTTTTTCCACGATGAGGTCTCGGGGCGCATAAAAAGATGTCGCAGGCCACCGGTTAGAAATCACTGCCTTAAGGATTTAGCAATTAACATAAGCTTTTAAAGTCGATAACATAAAGTAAAAATGCTATGGTGTACTATTATTGTTATGCTTCGGACAACTGCCATTAATACAGTAAACTAAACGTTTCGAACACTCACAATCTGCGGTCGTCTTCAGGTGAGTAAATAAAATAAAAATAAATAATAATAATTCCTTTTTGTAAGATAGAAGTAGACCTAGTTTAGGGGTTAGCCAGGATAGGCTGACTTTGTGCGATCCGTTTGGCGTACTAGACAGGTAGTGTGGCCAGCACTGCACCCCACTATTATCCCAGAATATAGCCTATGTACTCGTTTTCCCAGGCTAAGGCGATCCGATTGAACAAGGGCGCCATGATTTTATAGCGCATCCGGGAATCGAAACTGCGGCTCCTAGATTAGTAACCAGCCGCCATATTCTTTGGTCTACAAAGACCCTGTTGTAAGCAAAAATAACTGTCTACCGGTAAAGCACGAAGGCGTAGGTCGAAAAGCAACTCTTTTTAGAAATACCAAGTTTAAAATGACTCTTTTATAACATCCGCATAACTTATTTACCGTTATGAATCCGTCTGAATCCAGCGCACTGAAAGAAGGTCTAACTTAGCGCCTAGGTAATGACATATCTTTTCTTATACTGCCACTGAAATGAGCATTCTCGAGTTGTATGTACCGGGCTGTCTGGCCGTGGTCCAGGGTCTACAAACAAACCAAACGTTTCAGCAGCACCACTGGCTGCCATCTTCGGTGGAATTCGAGTCTACCTGAACGCGGGGTGTCAAACGTCAGGGCCACAGTACTGTGGTGAAGGCTTCAGTTGTATTAGAAGTACGTACCGGGCTGCTTGGCCGTGGTCCAGGGTTTACAAACAAACCCTGTGGAGTGGAATTCGAGTGAACACAGCCTTCACCACAGTACTGTTGGCCTGACGTTTGACACACCGCGTTCAGGTAGACTCGAATTCCACCGAAGATGGCAGCCAGTGGCGCTGCTGAAACGTTTGGTTTGCTTGTATACCCTGGACCACGGCCAAACAGCCCGGTACATACTTCTAATACAACTGACACCGGCCGTGAAAGCCTCAGAACAACATTCTCGAGTTGGTTTGGAATAGAAGAGGTCATGCTATATTCCGCGGATGTGTATACAGTTCCTTGTACGCCAGAATGTCCTTTATTCCACACCTCTTGTGTCTAGAACAACGGGCTTGATTAATTGTCTTCAACTCAAAGATTCAACTGAGTATTGCAAGTTATAGAGAAATATGGCTAAATATCGCGCAGTCAGCCGTACTGTTAAGACGGCTTTGTTACAAAATAATGAATATTTGAATATAAGGTAAAACAGAAAGAAAGTTAGCCCCTGGACGATTGGCAGTCTTGCAGGTTATGTACACTCACTCTATTTGTTCACACAGAATCGACTTCGACTTCGTTTTTTCCTTATTGAAAACACGTTTACCATTCCTACCCATGCTCGTATTGCTTCGCACACCTTCAATTATTATGTATGCACACATTTAAATTCTTCTACTTGTTACACCGTTTCTTCCGTTTCTGAAACATGCTCTTTCATATTCTCGTTACTTGCGTTTTATCGATATTGAATTTCATTCCGTGTTTCCTCATACGGTGTGTTTTGAGATTTCTAGCTGTAAGCGTAGAGCAGTCGCGTGGCGTGGGTACATAACAGCTATTGCCGGTTGTGACAGGCCTAAAACTTAGCCTAAAAATTAATTCGAATTTTTCTTAGTGCAAGAGTGTAAGGTTTTTTTTTAGAGTCAAAATAGAGTATTTTCTATCTTACACTGAAGAAGAAGAGGGCCCCGGTTCAACGGGATCTGACCCGAACAGAATTTTACTTGAACAGAATAAATGAGGCCCCGAATGAATAATAGTAAAGACAATCAGAGAAACACATAACTAAACCAACAAAACACAAATAGGTAGGTAGTAACTGCTGCACGTTGGTTCCGAAACGAACATAGCTGCTAACTGAGCGTTTTGCCGGTTTATACAGCGGCAACACATTGGATGGACGAATGTGTCCCCCTCCCGTTTGTACAGTGACAACTACTACGAGGTCAACGACCACACGCAGTAAAACATTGCGGCAACACAAGACGGTGCAAGTGCACAGCAGTTCGAAAGCAATGCTATGCTTTTCTTCAAGTTTCCCTACTAATATTGTTCTTACTTCAAATTATTCAATAACTAAACTATTTATTCTGTAACATAATTTTTTTTTTTTCCAGGACTGTTGCCGCCGGCAACAGCGGTTACATGGACGACACGCTACTCGCGTACACCGTGATATTCCCGTTGTGTACCAATATTTATCCGGACACGAGTTTTGACAATCTTTGCCTCGCGGGAGACCATAACTTCGTATCATTACCGCTGACTCTGCCGTTTCTCGATGTGTCTGCAACAACTGGCAACTGTGTAATGGCCGACGATAAACACGTGTGGCTTACACGGTAACTGACAGTAGGAGAAGGGCCGTAAGCAGAGAGTGGTGAAATCACCAGAGTGTTCTGCTAATGCACAGACAGGCAGTATACACGATCGACTCCCCACACCTTACTAGGCTTCCTTGAATCTTGCCTGCGGCTTGCCGACGCTGGCGTTGCAGGATAGACAGCATACTGTGCTGTTATTGTGTGTGTTGTAATCTTAAACAACAGTCAGCACCTGCTTTGCCGTCTCGGCTGGGCTGAAACTCAGAGCTTGGGAAACGGCGAGTATGCAAGTGCCACATTCGCCATGACGTGGCAACCCATCGTTACGGATGACTCGCCTCCGAGCGGTCGAGCATATCGACCACACTACCGCTTCTCTAAGCTCCAGCGGCTGAAGTCTTAAGGGACCACGGCAACGCGCCTCAGGCCTACCCAGACCATGCCATACACGCTCATCGTGTATTTGTGGACCGTTCCTTAAGACCTTGTACCGAGTCAACGACCGAGCTGCATCATATGAAACTGGCGTTCATCGGGCTCCGGACTGGAAACGCTCACAGACCAGGGCACAAGACATCTTCTGTCTGTCTGTCACATTTTGCTGCGACGTCGCCTACTGTACACGGGAATCCTTACACTTACCGAGCGTTGCACGGTGCAAAACTGACCACGTGCCAACACAGTACCGTTACAGACCGTTACTATGGCGACGTGAACGAATTCCAGTAACGTGATTGGTGGAGATTCTTATAGGACTACATGCTTTTACTAGCACCATAACTTATACATCAAACGTCAGAATCGCTTACTCAACGGCTCGAGTCTATCATTCCTAATGCAAATACAATAAAGTATCTTGGCATGACCTTTGAGACACGTTTAAGACAGAAAGAACGTGTAAAAAAGAAATTAGAGGAACCGAGCGCGATACGAAGTGATAAATTTTACAATACTGGCATAAGGAAAGACAACGTAAATTATTAATACGCAACAAAGTAATGATAGACAACTCGTCTGCACTTACAGCATCCAATTTTGGGGGTGTGGTGAACTGTTCCAAACAAAATAATACATTTTCAGAACAGCGTATTCCAGTGGCCGCTGGTAATAGCGACGGCACCGCAATACCGCTCGAATGTTTTGATGCCTGGTAAATATGAAGCAGCGGTGAGTCGACAATAACAGAAGACTGTAAAGGAGCGACAGGTGGAGTGTAGTGATGAAGCAAGACGACCGAAACTTCAGGTATTTACGTAATGTACTTCGTACGCTTATACGGCCGGAGTCCGTTGAAGAATGTTGTTAAAATTCCTTCCCGGGCTGTTTGGCCGTGGTCCATTGTTTTCTACAAAAACAGACGTTTCGGCAGTGCCATCGACGCCATCATCAGTGTAAAATCTAGTTACGCTAACGTGAGAAGGTATACGTTAGTAACCACAGTACTGCGGTCATTAACGTATACCGTCGATGGCACTGCCGAAACTGGCCAAACAGCCAGGGAAGGAATTTTGACAACTTCAAGTATTTACGTTTAGAATTAGAAATACAGTATTTATATACCATTGTAGTATGCTATTGAGAAGCAAGCTCATTAGTCACAACGCAAAAAAGAAAATACACGAGATATTTATCAGACCGGTTGTCGCTTATGGAGGTACGAGTTGGGCATTAGCAACAAAGATGGAACAAGAAACACACACACACACACACACACACACACACACACACAATATTATACACATGTAGACACAAAATGCAGGTTTCTCGCGAAATTAAAACCGCTCAATTGGAATCTACTGGTACGATGTAATTTGTGATTTGTAGGCTACTTTTGAGAAGAAAAATGTATTTGGCCTACTATTTGGCGTATAAACGTGACGTTTATAATGTACGCGTAACAATATCACCATAATATAGGATTGACTTAATACCATAGAACTTAAAGACGCACGAGGTCTCTACAACCTGTGGAGATATTTTATATACTTGATATTTAGTATTTTTTAAATAAAATATGAGATAGCGCCAGCTAATCGAACAAACAAATTAAGAATTTATTATTGCCCAACAATCGTCAACAATTCATTACCATTTTTCATATTGCTATTTTATTTACGACCGTATTGTCATTATACAAAGTTTACGTCAATCTTGCCGGCCGGAATTTCACTTATGCGATAACATTGCCTGCCGCGGAACTGTTTCGTCACTGCATTACGGTTATCTGTGTACAGTAAGTAACTGGGAGCCGTGAAGGTCTGGCCGCTATAGAAATATTACCGGAAATGGCCTTGACAGTAAGAATTTAGGACAAACACGGAAATTCTACGCCCGCAGCGCAACGCACTAGACAATAGTATGTGAGCCACTGTGCCGTACCAAGGTTGCAATAAAATTTATCCGTTTTCCCCTGAAAACGGAGAATACACAGCTTTCTCTTTGGGCACGGGCGGAATGCATGATAGAAAGAAGGAGAAAGATAGGGGGAGGGAGAGAGTAAATGCGCAGAGCGTTATTTTGCCGACAACGTGTAATTAACGCTTTGCATTTAGAGTTCTTTTAAGAATGTTTTTGAAAATTTGAACTCTTTAGAAGCGCATGTTCGCTGACACGACAAAGCGACAGGCAATCATCGGGTTCATCCTGACACTGTGACCACTGCTGCTCCCCCAAACAACACGAAACTGAATCCTAATTTGTTACATTATCACTATGAATACTAGTGCTCTAACTAAGGGGGAAAGATCAATCCCCCCCCCCCGAAGCTATTAAAAATTTCAGCGAAATTCCATAATCACTTACCGTAGACCAATTTGTAAGTCAGTTGCGTCTCTTCTAGGTTAGCAGCCCATAGGCTGGTTGGAAGCAGCTCCCCATTCTTCACGCTTCTCTGCTTTTCTTTTCAACTCACAATATGATGTGCAGTTCATATCGACCATAAGCTGTTTCATGTAGTCTAAACGGTGTCGTCCTCTGTGATTCTTCCCTTCAATTGTTTCTTCTATTATTCTCTTCCCATTGTGTCGTAGTATTTGCCCTATAAACTTAGCTCTTCTGCCTTTTAAATTTCGCAGAAAGCTCTTCTGAGTTCTTCTAAAGACTTCCTCATTCGTTATCTTCTCCCTCCATCTTATCTTGAATATTCTTCTGTAGCACCAGGTCTGAAATGCTTGGAGTCTTTTCTTGTCACTTTCTCCAATCGTCCAGGATTCACTCCCGTATAGGGTAACACTCCACACGTATGTTTGACTAAATTCTTCCTTATTTTTAGGCTGATAGTGTTTGAAGTGAAGAGGTTTTTCTCTTTGTTGAGTGTTACTTTACTTCCTAGATAGTTATATTCTTTACCTCCCTGGAGAACATTATTTCGAAGAGTTATTCTGACTGGACCTTATTCCTTCCGACTGCAGACTAGGACTTTGGTCTTTTGTTCATTTTTCATATTGAATTCATTCTTCATTACTTGATCCATTTTGTCAAGAATCTTTTGTAGATCTTCGAATTAAAATGTATAAATAAATAATTGTAGAAATAAAAGGAATTAAAATATTTGTAAATTAACAGAACTGGTCTGGTATGCTTCCTGAGTTGCAGAACTCGCTCAATAATTTTTACGAAGTGCGTTTATTATTATATAAATTTAGATATTAGATAATTTAGATATTAGATAATTTAGATATTAGATAATTTAGATATTAGATAATTTAGATATTAGATAATTTTTCAATTATGGGAAAATTACAAAAATCTTGATTAATCTACTACTTCTTTAATAATTTAAAAATTGTAGAGTACAAAATCATACAATAAACACTCCAATACAATAATCATTTGAAACATTCGGATTTTCGTTGCAATTCATTTTAGTCTGACGCTTTGATCTCTTTTATGGGCGCTGGGGTTCTAAAATTTTGAAATTTACAAAACTTAACACTACATTCAGATAGTAGTTTAAAAATTCCTTTTAATTTGAAACCCCACATTGCTTTCTGCGGCTTTTTCACAATTTTGACCCCTCACATTTTTTGATTCTTTCCACCCTATTCTTGAGGCTAAAAAAAAAAACAATAGAATTCTTTAGGGTGAAAGTACGGACACGCGTTTTACGAAAATCGATTGATGCGTACAAAACTTATCGTGAGACACCACAAACAGACAGACAAATTCCAAACGGTCGAGTCAAAACTGAGACTCGATTCGCTCGTTCAATACAGTTAGAGTTTTTTAATAATGACAATCAGTCAACGTTTGGTAAATGATGTATATATTTTGTGCATTAAAAAGATGCACGTTCATTTACGCACGCGCCAGAGAAAAGAAAGGCGCGGGTTGTCTGTGTCATAACATGACTCCTGTAATCTAATATCTCTATGATTTGAACCATCGTCATTGCACAGGTAAACCGGCAGTTTCTTGACTTTAATCCGGTAACATGAGAGGATTTGAATGTTGGATTTAATAATATAGGAGATAACATACTTTAATACGAACTCTAGGCTGCTTAAAACATTCTTGGGACAAAACCCTTAAAATGCGTAACCGTGTTTTTAAAAATTTCTTATTAAAAAACTTTGAGATGCAATGAATTTATAAAATGTATTTATAAAATTATATTTATGAAAGAATCCGAATTTCTCATTTGTCTGGGGTGAATGGGAATCCAACCTTCGAACTAGTCTCATTCCCTCCCCCATCCAAGAACAAGTTTCCAGTTACGCCACTGATTAATACACATTATTATGAGCGTATTCCACGTCTGCACTCTTCAACTCTAGACACAGTGTTGTCTTTCAGTTCCGTATTACTACATAGACAGACGCGCGAGCGTTGGGGGGGGGGGCTCATGTTCCGGTTGTAAAAATGACCGTGTTCTTAGTCAACGTCGTGCTATTGAAAGAAAATAGATACAGACACAAGTGCATGCTTCAGTATAATAAAAATAAATAAAATTATCATAATAATATATATGCCTATGTTATAATAATAATATTATTATAATAAAAATTTGGTTCCCATATGCGTGAGGGGAAGGGATATAATATACTTGAGGATATTGGCGCACTCTTTCAGTACTGAAAAACTGTACTGAGAATTGTTATGAAATAAGACCGTTTGAACATTTTAAGCTTTCTAGTTATGAAAGCTTATGAGAAAATATGAGAAAAAGCTCAATGAAAACATCGAGAAAAGTTATGAAGAGAATTGGACTTGATTGATGTAATTGATCATTTTTAAAAAATGTAGATGTAGATCATTCACTTAATGTATTTTACAACTACCGTACTGTATCAAAATGTTTCTATATACTAACTGGACATTACATATTTTTCACGTGTCACTTTATTTCTTCTACGAGATTATTTGTAGATCTCTATGGATTGCTCAGTTGGACACACATCACAGACAGTTTTTTTGTGGCTTTCAGTTAGGGGCGGATCCAGCAACCAATTTTGGAGGGGAAAGAGGAAAGAGTTGACTTTGAGGGGGAGGGGGAATGGAAGGTTGGACCATCCTTTAAAGGTCTAAACTATACATGATAGGAATGAGTGGTGAAGATACAAATACAGTTTGTTATTATCAACACAATAAGTTTATTGACTTAAAGTATAATATCATATTCGTGATTAACAGATCATTGTTCTCTTAATAATATTCGCTTATAGTTTAAAATATGCACTACTCATTTATGGAATGTATCGAACGAAAAAATAACATGCTGGTAGGTATGGTTACAATTTAAAGTAATTTTAGAATGAAAATCATGCACTTACATAACATGATACGGATATTCTATCGTATTCACAATCAGAAAATTTCGTGTGTGGTGACCATTTGGGGGGAGGGCGGATTCCCCTTTACCCCATCCCTCCTCCGTGGATCGCGCCTGCTTTCAGTACGCTGCTTTGGTAGCGCTGCAGTATTCCTGGATTAGAGCTACTGGCGGTTCCCCATAGCTGTATGCAGTAAGTCAAGAAAGGTTTTATGATGGCTTTGTAAATTAACAGCTCGTTTTAAAATGTCACCTGGGACACCGCCCCCGCCAATCGGTCACTACGGTTTTTGAAATTTTAGACCAAGCCGTTTCTTTTTATAAATATGCGAGTCTATTGTAGTAAACGAAATTGGTGACACTGTTACTGATACTTTATGGGAGGACTACAGCTCAGGCTACATTTATAGCACTGAACATATAACATCCTGTTATTAAAAAAAATGCAAATAAAATACAAATAATTATTGTGGGGGAAAAAGAGATACCAATTATTACGATTTCAATACTGAAAGGTCTGGATGAGGCCTCACGTCAAGAAACCGCCGGGGACCTGGGGAATGTCCGTTTGTTATCTATAATTTCCGGCGGGAATACAGAAACTAATGATTACAGAAAAACAACGACAATAACAACAACAACAACAACAACAACAGCAGCAGCAGCAGAAAAAAAATAATAATAATACATATTATCATTATAATGAAGTGATAACGAGCTAAAAATTTAATATTACACATACTTTCAAAACAACTCTACTGAATCACATACTGAACAATGTAGGCTTTATTCGCTGGGACATTAACAACGTCTCTCAGTTACATACACAATAATCATCATTAGTTACATCCGTTAAATTCATAGTTATTGGTTAAGAAATAATTTAATGAGGTCATCGAGTGCATGTATACAACATAACAAAAATAAACAACACAGCCTTTATGCAGCGATACAGCAGCTCCTGGATTACACCAGAAGTACAATGTAAGCCACACACACAAGACGTAGGCATCTCTCTCGAACCAGAGAGGTAGCCAAGGTGAGGGTCCAGACCCCCCTCCGATAACTGAAAGATGCCGAAAGCTATTATAACACTCAGACTAAACAGCAGTCAGCATCGTTCATAGAAAGATGGAATTCATCATAATCACACTTACTTTGTGTATACTTTTTAATGTTATTTCATTATAGTCTTAAGGGTGGCATTAAGCAAACTTTGTTTTCAAGAAGCACAATTTAGAAACATAAGGTCATTTAAAATTTTGATTTTAAATGTATAAAAATAATTATTTAACATTGCGACAAGTACATAATTGTCCACCTGATGATGGGACTTTAAGTCCCGAAACGCGTAGTGTATATTGAGGAAAAAGCACAAAGAAGTTGCAAAGAAGGAACCAAGGTAATTCTAATATTTAATTGCGACATGCTTCATCAGACTTTTGTAGTAGGAATCATGTCGTAGATTGTAAGGACTGAATAAGTCAAATTCAGATTTGAATATTCACTCTTGTTTATTCAAATCTGATAAGAAAATTATGAAACCACTGTAAATTTTTCTTGTATTTTGTTTTTCTGTTTCTTTAATTCCACGATTACAGAATGTCCTAAAACCCTGTTTAGGCTCGACGAATTTAGGGTCCTCATGTCCATTTTGCTCATGGGGAAAATCTGGAGCCCCCACCTTTCTGGAAGAAAACATCCCGGAACGGCTATTCTCGACTTTGATTTCTCGCTTCCAATCTAATCTGGACCCCCCACCCACAAACAAAATTTTGGCTACCTTACTGTCTCCAACACCAATTTCACAACACATTCTTCAAAATTAGTTTGGGAAGTGGCTAATAAAATAAATGAAAGAAATCTAACCATACAAAAATCACACTTCAGAAAAATCAGACACCTGCAGTACACATAAATAATATTTAAATACCTCGTACAGATGATTTTATATGCCTAGAATGCATTTGGACGATAGTGGACGTTACCTAGCAAGGAAACTAAGCACATAGACTTATCAGTCAAACAAGAAAACTGGCTAACAGGTAACGACACTGTTTTTCCGTTTAACACAAGTCGTTTTATTTCTTTTACAACGAAACGTGTCGCCCCCACTACGAAGAGGCATCATCAGTGGCTTGACTGAGACTGAGCACAAAGTATTGACCCACCTCTATTTATACAGTAAGCCACACTACAAACAAGCCCATATTCTGCTCAGTCTCAGCGTAGCCACTGATGATGCCTCATCGTAGTACGGGTGAAACGTTTGGATTTAAGAGAAATAAAACGACGCGTGTTAAAGTTCACGACCGAGACTGGCTACTGGCTATAAGGTAGAAGTTCGCGACTGTGAATAGAAAACAATGGCACGAGGTTGCTCTACCTCCTACCGGCTAATCCGACCTCCTAACATCTCCTTATGCCGGGTCTGTCAATTTTTACGCTACAAAATTGTTAGAGAAGGCCTTGGAAGTATCACGAGGAACTGTAGTGGGAGGAAAAAATTAAGACCAGTAAACAGGCGAATTATCAGGCTCTGTTGGTGGAATCAGAAAAAGAGCTACCATTTATGATGGAGAGTATTGTAAGAGTGGGCTTTGGAATAAAGATAAATGTCGAAATAACTAATGTGAACAAAGAGTAACCAAGAATGTTAACATATCCTTGAAAGGTAAACTCTATAAGAATTGAACTCGTTTAGGTATTTTGGGAGTACGGTGAAATGCAGTGGAAGCTGTACGGAGGAACACTGTAAGAAAGCGTCTGAACGAAAAGGATTCCGATTAGGACGAGAAAGAGATTCAGTAAATGTTTTATTTATAGTGTGGTAAAAGATGGACCATCAAAAAGAAAGAAGAAGGGGACCTAGAGAGCCTCGAAATACGGCTGTGGCGAAGAATGATTAAGGTGAAATGGTCCGATAGAGTGAGGAACTACGAAGTTGACAACAGTAGGAGAGGAAAGAAAATTGCTGAAAGTAATGAGAAAGAGAAAAACATCTTGGTTGGGGCACATATTGCGGAGAAACTGTCTGCAGCTTAGGATCACACAGGGAAAGATGGAAGGAAAGAGAGGACGAGGGGAAGAAAGGATGGAATACTTGATGACGTCAGCAACGGAAGAGCTATAGACAGATGCTAGGACTGAGAAAAACTGAAAGCATCCAGTTGAAACCAATCGTAAGACAGTTTTACTAAAGTAAATAATACCGGTAGCATCCTGTGTTCATCTGAATCTCTATCACTGGAGTGGCATTAAAGTGCATATTGTGTTTTTAATTTGTAAGTTTTAGAATTATTTTTCTTCAAGTATGCTACCCATTTCTGGCGTGTCTTAAAGTGTCGTTTAAAAAATAGATGAGTAACGGATATTATCCGTATTTCAAATTATGCAATATATGAACACACAGTTTTAATATTGGAAAATACAAAACATGCCTGAAGGACACGTTTAAAAAAAACTTGAAGCAGGTATTTAAAAACACAGTGGAACTTGCTTATAACGAGATTCAAGGGACCGGGCAAATGTGCTCCGGGTGCTCGCTACATCCGAGTTGTCGACTCACAAGCCTAAATATTTATACCGTGATTATCGAGCACACACAAAAAAAAGTTTACTATAGAAGAGGCTTTGCACAATAAAATTTTGACATGTTTTACATTCTACGCTTAAAAATGAAATTTAGACATTAAAAATTTTTAGACGCTAACATTCTTTGCTGAATATTGGCATATAGTGCATTCGCGAAATATAGGAAAAACTTGCCAAAAATCAGCCGGCTATCTGGCAAAAAACGCAAAACTTTCCATGCTACATGTATAATATTTATTTTTAAATTGCAAATGCTCGTTATAACCAAGTCGCTAATGCCTTCGTACTCGTTAAAAGCGAGTTTAATTAACATTACTAAGATACAAAACCAAGCAAATCTCGTACTTTTGCTCGTTACATCCGAGTTCTCGTTATAAGCGAGCTCGTTATTCGCGAGTTCCACAATAAATATAACTTGATTCAGAGTAATACTGCTTACAGAGAGTGGTATATTTATTACATATGCAGCTAAACGTGAGACATAACGATCAGAACTACAGGTCAGAACTCTTAACTCTCACAGTCACTACACTCAACGAGCTGTTAAATTCGTGTTTGGTTCTTGTTGTCTTCCAGTCGCGTTACAAATTACCAGAAACGTTTTGTCTGTTTACAAATTTCATTCAGCGGACTGCATCGCTGCCGTCTGACCTCCGTCAATTGTGACAGACTCGTGACGTCGACATGACGCGCGCTGTTATAATAAACGACATGCGTTCAATCAAGTTTATTATCGTTACAGATTGTTTCCGACGCAAGTTTTTTTTTTGTCAGGATAAATAACCACACTGACGAAGAATTGCCTCTGTTGTGGATGCCTCGGGTACAGAAACCGAAGCTACCGCAGTGTGGAGGGATTTTTCCCATGGTGGAGGGGTAAAGATGATGTTAGCCCGGGGAGGGGGGGGTGATTGGAGTGTATAATGGCAGTGCACAACTATTGCGCCCTTGACAATCTATCCTGTCAGTGATTTCCAATTGGCGGCCCGCGACACCTTTTCATGCTTCCCGCGAACTTACGTTGGAAAACCAGTTTAATAATTACTCTTTTTACGTTAATAAGAATAAGGTATGGAGAACCATACATGACTTCCATGATCTAAGATTTATATTTAAAATCATTTTCGAAATGAAATATTTCCATAGAAACTACATCTTTCTACTTCTTTCTTCAGCCTTAACCACAGCATTGTGGTCACTAACGTATACCACCTCACGTTAGCGCACTAGATTTTCACTAATGATGGCAGTCGATGGCACTGCCGAAACGTCTAGTTTTGCAGAAAACATTGGACCACGGCCAAACAGGACGGGAAGGAATTTTAACAACAAACTACTTCTTTGTTGCCGATAACGTTGTACACATAAAACATTATCCCCTTCCCCTTCAACTATCATTTTCATTTACAAATATTCGTCTACCTTTCTGCAGTGGATTATTATGACCTTTTTCCACGATACTTTATTTATCAAAATTAAGTAGGTTACTCTTGTTAAAACATAAAACGTTGCAGGTAAACTACCCCTTCCCCTTAACCGGTCTTTACCAAAATCAATAGACCTTGAGTCCTCTACTACTCAGGCACATAATATGCAGAAAATTATTTGATTCTTTTGAATTTACGGCAGTTATCGTTCGCCATAGAAAAAAATTCTGCACACAGACACTTCTCGGAAAATGACTTTTCTTCATGTTTTGAGGGTAGTACAATCAGAATCAGCCCTTATCTCGAAAACGATTTTTTCGCGATCACCATACTTCCATTTCCTTACGGAACATATAAGTAAAAATGAATAATAAAATATTATTTTATATGATAAACCTATTATTTACATATTAATTGCAGGAGAAACCTATGGAAAGATATTTCATTGATTCACCAATTAACAAACAGTAGACATCACTTTGTTTAATCAAATATTCGAGATTCGAATTCGAGATAGTCCTCTGTCATGTCATGCTTCATTAGACGAAATAGGCGCGCTTTTCAGGTGTTTCGTAGTCACTCACACCTATCAGTCAAAAATTACATTTAAGAGTTTTCAACAACAATTGTGTTATTTATAAACCGATCCCTTCCTGCAGACCAGGCAAGAAAAAGACCGGGTTTCTTTAAGCTGCTGCCTGATGAATGATTTGTACACGAACCTGTGAAAGCGTGTTCTCCACAATGAAGTTAGCCGAGAGCCATAGCAGAAGTAACCTGTAGAGTAACATCTTGTTATTTGAATGTGTTTCCACCATTATCCCAAGTGCTACGTCGTGGTTTAGGACTTGATAATGGTGGAGACATTGAAAGGCCTTGTCCTGAGCATGACAGGTAGCAGTTCAGCAAGTAAGCACGACGAAGCTGTTATAGGGTAACAGATTCTACTCTGCTTCACGTACTGAGATTAGCAACAATTCAGTTCGATGTGGACATTCCTGCTTATCTTTCTTATACCTGCATCATTATACTGACAAATAAAGATTGTACTGTTAAAGGTATGCCGTAAGGCATGTTAAATAAGGAAATTACCCCTTCTTACTTATTTACAATTACTTATTACTGTCTTTATTATTTTTACTTCCATGTTCCACAAGGAAATGGAAGTATGGTGATGGCGAAAAAATCGTGTTCGAGATTAGGGGTGATTCTGATTGTAGTACCCTCAAAACATGAGGAAAAGTCATTTTCCGAAAAGTGTCTGTGTGTCTACGTGTAGAATTTTCTCTATGGCGAACGATAACTGCCGCAAATTCAAACAGAATCAAATAATTTTTTGCATATGTACCCGTGTTGTTGAGGACTCCAGGCCATTGATTTTGGTGAAGATCGGTTAAGGGGAAGGGGTAGTTTACCCGCAACATTTTATGTTTTAACAAGAGTAAAGTACTTAATTTTGATAAATAAAGTATCCTGAAAAGAAGGTCATAATAATGCACTGCAGAAACGTAGATGAAATATCTATATATAAAAAGGGTAGTTGAAGGGGAAGGGGGTAATTTTCTATAAATGAAAACGATAGTTGAAGGGGGAGGGGATAATTTTTTTTATGTGTACTACGTTATCGGCAACAAAGAAGTCGTTTGTTGTTAAAATTCCTTCCCTGGCTGTTTGGCTGTGGTCCAATGTTTTCTACAAAACCAGACGTTTCGGCATTGCCATCGACTGCCACATCAGTGAAAATCGAGTGCGCTAACGTGAGGCGGTATACGTACTGTGGTTAAGGGTGAAGAAAGTAGTTTCTATGAAAATATTTCATTTCGAAAATGATTTTAAATATAAATCTTAGAACATGGAAGTCATGTATGGTTCTCCATACCGATATTTACTTTACTTTTCGAAAATTGATGGCTTATGATGTGGTCCGCCGATAGCTTCCTGCGGTTAAGTGTGGCCCTCAGGCGCTTTTAAGTTGGAAACCCAGTGGTCTATCCACAGTTCATGGGCAGTCCAACGACCTGACGGCGGCTTCTGTGGTAAACAAAATCCCCCCCCCACCTATAAAGACGTCTAACTGTAACCACCGTAACCCCCGCTCGACTACGCTACTGACTAGAGACCAAAAGGACACGGAGAAATCAGTAAGTGTATGCCTCAGTAAAGGTTCGCGCACACTACGCCAGCACGAACCTGGCACGGACCAGCACAGCAGGCACCGGCACAGACCTGCAAACAGTACACCCTCACACACTTGTCCTGCACCAACCTGCATCTTTCGTGTAGGTGGGGGGTGTCGGTCTAGCTGAAATAGCAATTTTGTCTTCAGTTTAGTTTCTTTCAAATCATAGAGGAGTTGTTTAGCTCTGACGAGGAAATACTCTTTGTTGCATCGTTGTTATGCGAAGAGGAGGACGAAGAGGACAGAACAAAGACGACAAGGTTATGGATACATTCTATTAACCAGAAGAGGCCGTTTCTTGGTGAGTTTCATCACCTGTTTCCAGACCTGGAAGAGGATCCGAGAAAGTTCTTTCAGTATTTTCGGATGTCAAGATGGAAATTCTACGAGCTCTTGGACATAATTCGTTCCGGTATAGTCTATCAAAATATTAGTTTTTCTTCATCCATGTCTAGTACACAATTTTAACGAAAGTAAACGTAGACAGCAGCTGCACAATATAACTCTCCTCGTTATAGAATACCCCGAAAACAAGAACCCGAGAACTTCCGAGACGCGGCGAACTGTAACGAAGGTCGAGCGATCGGCTGAAAACTGCTGGTCCCTGCCGGTCGCCTGCGCACACTACACCTTCACGGCACGAACATGCAACCGTCAATGCAGGTCGAGATTCTACCCTGACCGTCACGACCTGCACTGGCGGTCGCTGCTGGTTGCAGGTCCGTGCCGGTGCTGTTCTAGTGTGCGCGCTTGTATTTGAAAACATGGAAACCTTCATGACCGGCAAATGCCGGTGCCTGCTGTGCTGGCGTAGTGTGCGGAGACGATGGGCAGACGGACTAATAAAAAGGCAGCGGCGCGTAAAAAACATTCATTTACGTTTTGCAACAGCTGGTTATTACTATTGTTGACACTTCTTAGAATTTTATAGCATCTCGTAATACTGTTTATCTGCTAACAGATAGGATTGCGTTCGCCGAAATGTGTGACGTATGTTCTGTTTCAACAGCGCCTGAAATGAACAATAACTTGAGAATTTAATAACAGCACTACAATTGCGGTCGTGACCATGCAATCTCTTCTTCTTCGTCTTCCAATTATACCTTACGGTGTTTGATCGTCTTCTGCACACGTTCCCTGTTCCGTTCTCGTCTCACTTGCGCAGTGCTTTTACTTCCGTTATTCGCTAGCTCTTTGATACTATCCTCCCGTTGCGTTCTGGCTCGGCCTCTTGGTCTGCTCTCATATCAAATATAGTTTTGGTTCCAAGGTTTCTGATGTATTTAAAACATCTACCGGGCTGTTTGACCGTGGTCTACGGTTCACATTCAAACCAAACGTTTCAGCATCACCACTGGGTGCCATCTTCAGTGGATATTCGAGTCAACCTAACGCGGGTTGTTGTACGTCAGGCCTTCACCACAGTACTATGGGCCTTAACAGACATTCAGTTAACCGATAGTTATCCTAACCAAGGTGATGGCTTTTCGTGGAACTAATCCCGTATGGGCAAAAATTGTTATAGATGGTACTGTCCTGGAACAAGTTAGCAATTTTGAATACCTGGGCTACAGTGTGTCTTATAATGCAAGCAACGACGTTGTGAATAAGCTGCATTATACACAAATAAGTTCAACGTTATGTGCGGGACCATTAGACGAACTAAAGTAAAGGAGCACGCTTAAAATTCTACAAGGTGATGGCTCTTCCCACACTTCCTTATAAGTCTGAGAATTGGACTTTAATGAAAGGCCGGGCCAGTCGCATCCAAGCGGCTGAAATGAGATTTCTCAGGCACGTGGTATACTCTCCATGATCATAGAAGAAACACAGATATACGGCAGGAACTGAATATTATGAGTATACTCGACAGGATAGCCCAGTATCGGCTGAATTGGTGGGAACATCTTTGCCGAATGGATGACTGCCGCATCCCCAAACAATTATGGAACTATAAGCCGAGGGGACGGAGAGGTGTGGGACGTCCGAGGAAGCGCTGGAGTTACCAGCTGTAATCTTTGCCTGTTTGAGACCGGAACAAACCATCCTTGATTTAATCCTTGCAGATGATGATGATGATGATGAAACAGTTTTTATCCCTTGTGGGGTCCGGTAAAAAACAGTTTTTACCCCGGACTGCGACCAGAATGTTTTTGATTCGAAAAACGACTGGCGCATGAGCAGAGCTTTCTTCCCGCGTGAGAACTCTCCTAGATAAAAGATTTTTTTTTTTTGAAACATTTCATGTAGCAAACGAACCCCACATGAATTTACATGATTTCTCAAACTTTGACCCGTTTACATTTTTTGGCCTGTCCCGTATTTTTTGGTGGATCAATCTCATGAACAATAGCCTCTGCAGAGCAAACGTATGCACAGCAAGCATGACAAGTTTTAGGAAAATCGGTTGATGCTTTCAAAAGTTATCGTGAGACTACACCAAACAGACGGATAGAGTTTGTAGCCGTCCAGCTTATTCCCCCCACCCCCCCATCTTTCGATCACGGGAAATTCAGTTTCTTTCAGACTGGATTGGCGGTGTATGAAACGATACAAAAAAGCTCCCAACTGCTTTTGAAATACTCACGAAAGGCTGGCGCAAAGAAACTGATAGAAACTAGTGAAAGAGTCACAGTATTCAAACTACAGTTTCAACAGATCAATTGTAGGCTTTCAATAACACTAGTATTGCGACTGAGAGGGTCAAGCCTGTCTGTAGTTTGTAAGCGTCTCACGACGAATGAAATATTTGAACACTCTGTAAAGATAAAACATCAGCCTTCCTTATGAGCACTTACTCTGACTTTAGCGATAAGATAAAGTAAACCAAGATCAACGATAGAATTGCAAGAGTCGATTTGATAATATTGCTTTAATAAGACGCCAAACTGTTGTAATTAATAACAAGATTTTAATTAACACTCTCAAGATAAAATTAAGTTTCAATACAAAAATTTTTCAACAAACATAATATTTCGTTTAAGAAGGAAAATAGTGTAATTACGTACTTTAACTCCGTTAATCGTACAACTGACACGCTTCAGTGTTACCTGTGACTGTACTGGTAAATTGAAAATAGCAGCATTTTTACTTCCATGTTCCATAAGGAAATGGAAGTATGGTGATGGCGAAAAAATCGTGTTCGAGATAAGGGCTGATTCTGATTGTACTACTCTCAAAACATGAAGAAAAGTCATTTTCCGAAAAGTGTCAGAAAATAGTGAGTCTCTGTATAGAATTTTTTCTATGGCAAACGATAACTGCCGCAAATTCAAACAGAATAAAATAATGTTTTGCATATGTACCTGAGTTGTAGAGGACTCAAGGACTATTGATTTAGGTGAAGATCGGTTAAAGGGAAGGGGTAGTTTACCTGCAACGTTTTATGTTTTAACAAGAGTAACTTTTTCTATGACGAACGATAACTGCCGTAAATTTAAACAGAATCAAATAATTTTTTTCATATGTATCTGTGTTGTAGAGGACTCAAGGTCTATTAATTTTGGTAAAGATCGGTTACGAGGAAGGGGTAGTTTACCTGCAACGTTTTATGTTTTAACAAGTGTAAAGTACTAAATTTTGATAAATGAAGTATCCTGAAATGAAAGTAATAATAATCCACTGTAGAAAGGTAGATGAAATATCTATAAATAAAAAGGGTAGTTGAAGGGAGAGGGGGTAATTTTTTATAAATGAAAATTATAGTTGTAGGAGGAGGGAATAATTTTTTATATGTGTACTACGTTATCGGCAACAAAGAAGTAGTTTGTTGTGATATTTCTTTGCCGGGCTGTTTAGCCGTGGTCCAATATTTTCTGCAAAACCAGACGTTTCGGCAGTGCCATCGACTGTCATCATCAGTGAAAACAGAGTGCACTAACGTGAGGTGATATATCATAGTAACCAAAGTAGGTCTACTATGGTTAAGGCTGAAGAAAGACGTAGTTTCTATGGAAATATTTCATTTCGAATATGATTTTAAATATAAATCATAGAACATGGAAGTCATGTATGGTTCTCCATACCGATATTTTAGTACAGCATAATGCCACTAGAAGACCATGCGGTGTGTGTGTGTGCGCGCGCGCGTATGTGTGTGTAAAACATTACTCGTTTTTTTAAATTAAATAAAGTATGTCATCAGCTACTCTAGTGATCGAAAGTAAATAATTTATTTTAGTGAAATAAAATAAAGGTGAAAAACATTTTTTGAAGATATGAACAGGTGGTAGGCCTACCATATCTATAAGGTATAAGGTATATCTACAGACCATATCTACCTACAATAAGGTAACTATAAGGATTCGAAATATAATTCACGCACATTAAGCAATTAGCTAATGTTATAGTTAATTTAGTCTGTAACATAACGTTACCGGAAACAAGGTGTTGGAAATGTATTTACAGATGTATATACAGATATTTACGTATATAATGTTGTTTTCGCTATCTGGTGAACCGTTGATTCTTGATGTGCAGTGGCGTAACAGGGCATGCAATGCTGGAGGGGTGAGCCTGTGGACTACGGGGGGGGGGGTGCGCAAACGTTTCCATTATTTTATTAAGTTTGGGTATAAAACATTGAACTTAAGTGAAACCAAATTTACTCGTATGTAGTTAACATAAAAAACTAATACGTTTATTTGTTTACTGTTATTTTACCAGTACCTAGTAATGTACTTTGAGAATATACATTATTTGGTTACTTGCACAGTAGAGCGGTGATTCTAGTTAAGAACGCACCGAGGGCACCGGCCAGGGCTGCATCGTTATTCGTTGTGAGGTACGAAAGGAAACTAATGGGCCATAGTAGTGGATCGCGTTGTAAACGTTACTCTAACACTGGCAGCTTCAAGAGGCCGTAAAGAGAAGTCAGGCCAGCCCAGTAGCGAAAACGTTTTGGTACTTGACGATCTTTTTACTTAAATACGATCCATTGACGCAAAAGATAAACAGTAGTTCGAAGAACACGGAGAAGTATATGAGTCCAAAAATTCAAAACGAACTCATTCAGCTTTTATCTAAGAAAGTCGAAAGTATTATTTTGAAACATATTGAATCTGCTCACCTTTTCTCTGTAATAATGGATACTACAGCAGAAAATATCAACTGAATCAAACAACCAGACATGTCTTAATTTCTGAAGACGAAGCAGGAAAACCCACCAACTTATAAATTAGTGAAAGCTTTTTAGCATTTATAGAATCTATGAAATTTCCCTAGACATGGCAGAAGAGATTTTAAACAGTCTTGAGGAGAACACATTATGTTTACGTTATATAATTTTAGTAGCTACCATATCTATAAGGGGTGGTTAGTATACAAGAGGGAACAATGGCATGGATAGTAGGGGTGGATTCCGCCACTCTCTTCACAGTTGGAGTAACATTACAATAATATCAACAAGCTACTGTAACGGCGACTGTTTTTTCTTATTTTTAGTTAATTTTATTATTATTTGAAACTATTTGAGGAATTTAGTTACATCCACGCAGCAGTCGGCAACCCTGCGTCCGCGGGCGCATGTCGATAAGGTTAGACGAGCCCGAGAACCAATTTGTACGCTTAGTTTCTTTTGAACGAAGGAACGCACCCGCATTCTACCTGCTTTGAAGTACTTTATTATAAAATAGTAGACAAGCCGTTTCAAATTTTACTTTTTTCTAATACAATAATTACTGCAAGTTAGTTTTTTCAAGAAAAGGAATTGAAACCTTCATTTATGTTTTAAATACGATTTTTCAAGTTTTACATTTCTGTGCACTTTATAAAAATAAATACATAGTGTTATTGTGGTAAGGTCTTTAATTTATTTTTCTTGAAATGTGTTCCTGTTTAACCATTTTTTCCGTTTAAAGTTTTGTTAGTTTTAACGTGCGTCTGCATGATGATAGATGTTGACCTACTCCTAATGTGAAAGATTTTAACAAATTTGTATGAAAAATACTGCAAAGCTTTTTTTGAATCAGTGTTCCACTTCGCTAATTCTTTACTTTTCCACGACAGTTAATGTTTGTAGCGTCCAGCTATTGACCATTGATGTCCAACGTCCAGCTCCACACCTTTTTATTTTCCATTGACAGGGTGGGGAGGAGCGCGCCCATCTAACTGATCCTCAGTTATATATGCGCCCCCCCCCCCATAAATTCAAAGGTTGTCTATGACTGCATCCACTTGTTCTATCAGAAATCTGAGCTATGATTTTTTTTTTTATTCATTGACCCTCGTGTTTTGATAAAACTGTTTGTATTTACAGATCGCGAACTCCGTTGTTAACTTCTCCTGCGTCGAAGTTTTCCTTTCGAACGGTTTAAGCGGTCTTCAGCCGTAATGCACAAATTCTCGTTTCTCACGAAAACCAAATTACATCGAATTGGTTCACTATGCGGGCAGACGCGGCACGTGGCTGCTTTGTGAACACTTGGCTCATTAAATGTCGGACACAATAAACTGTGACGCACATACCAGCAGACGTCCACTACGCAAACTATTCCGTCCTAATTCGTTCTGTCAGTAAAGAAGATTTATTTATGAAGTTAACGACGAATCTAAATTCTCGTTTAGTCTTATCACGCGTGATCAGGTGGATAATATTGAACACTTCATCAAATTTTTTTTTAATGAATTATTTCGATACGTTGAACATATGTTTAAGCAAGGGCGAATCTAGGCGGCGGGATATGAAGGCTATATCTCCCCGAAATCCTAAAAAATAAAAAAATGACTCAAAAAATATTTAACTGATCCCGTGTTTTTTTTTTTGAAATGTAATTTATTGTCTTCCCAGTTTTGTCAATTTAAAAAAATTACTATTTAGGTCAATGACAAGTTTAAATAATCTACAATAATAGACCTTATTCTATATAATAAATGTAACAGATGAAAATAAATCGTGAAAAGTGAAAAGAAGTCGAGTTGAAAGAGAATAGGACACGATTTTCTGCTGGTTACAAGCAACATGAAACATATGTTCATGTGACGACGTGCTTGTGCCGTATCAGCTGTTTTATTTAATTCCGCAACGAAGGAACTGTTTGCTTTTACCTGCTAGTTGGCGGTAAACCGAGGCCTATGAAAAAGATTATCCATGGAGGCCTATCCATGGAGAGTCCTATCCATGGAGCGTACGACGATTTTTGAAGTCACGTGACGTTAGGAGTTGAACAATTCCAGTGATATCCTATGTTATCGTCTAATTAACGCGCTTTATTTGACCAAATTTACTTAAATATTTCTGATTTTCTTTTTAATTTAACATGTAATAAACATATAATGAAACATGTGAAATTCACATATTTTTTTTTAATATCAAGAAGGATAAATAAAACACTTATTTATCAAAGTATATAGTAATGTTCATTTCTTTGTTTTTTAACTTACTTTCTTTTTCTACCCGAAATGAAATCCCAGGTTCGCCCCTGTGTTTAAGTCTTCGTATTGATTGGCTTCAATTTATTAACTGGCCCCCGGATTAAGACCGCATAACACAGTCGTACCGCGAGCCTTTTGGTTATAGGCCTACTTATTGAAAGGTAAGTTCGGCAGTGTTCAGTGGATCCGAAGGTAAAGGTCGGACGTTTACAAATATGTAGGCCTACACTAGTTCCTACGAAATTAAAGTCTGGAGCATTGTATGCAGGACTTTTTGGCACAGTTCCTTCTGCGCGCTTCGCCGTACCACATTTCTTCCCCAGCTTCTTTCAGGGGGAGGACGAACGAGACCGGACCCCCACCACAAGTTGACGAGGAATTTTGTTAAGCTCTTAATGTTTAGACTGTTTTACTACTTTTCAGCGTTTTATGCTAATTACGCTTCTTTAAATATACAAAGTGGCTTATTCCACAGCGCGTGCAAATACGTTATAAATATCAAATATAGGACAATCATAACAATATGCAGCTGGAAACAGTCTCATGCGATATGACTTACCTTGTGCATTAGTACGTCGGTGTAAAATCCGAAAACCTAGAAATAAAGCTGAGAAAGAGTTCTGAAACTTTTACAAAACAGTTGACACTATCTGCATAAAAGAAAGCATCCCATTTAAAATTCCAAGATCATCTAAACGGCAAACAGCACAGGACAACCTCCCAGAAAGTATTATGAGTGCAGCATTTATCCCGTTCACTGACCATTTCATTGTTCAAATTAATAAACGATTTATAGCGCACAAAGAAATTCTACCTTCTTTTGAGCTTTTACTAAATTAAAAATTGAAGATATCAATCAAGTTGAAACTTTATTTGACCAATATGCAGATAACATTGATGCCCTCAACAGTTGTCAGTTAAACAAATATTTTTCTATAATACTTTTATCTTTTATTGCGTTCCCTTTGCTTCTCAGTTTGTTGTGTACAACAGCTGGTGTGCGAGAGAAAGAGGGGGGAGAGAGAATTAGAAACTTGTCTGTTTAACTTAGTAAACTCATTCGGCTCGTTACAGGTAGCCGGGCCCGACACTCCAGCTCGTCAAAGCTGTTAATATTGCTATTTGACAGTGGTATAACGGCATGCCTGAAACTCGAATCGACAGCCCGATTTGCGTTGTAATTCGTGTCAGTGATTCACCGCGATTCAGCATGTCAGTATTGATGAGCGACAACGTTTCCAAATATTGACAAAGTATGGGGAGTTTTGTCACATTTGACGAATACACCTGCGCATGCGCAATACCGTCGTAGCTCGTACACGATAATGAGCTTTAATCTGTCAGTACACAATAAGAACACCTGTGTTTAATACGCCATACATAAGGAAACAGTAAATTACGAGGAAATTCTAATCAGTTATTGACTGATATGAAAACAAGGAAAAGAGAAATACAGGCTGTGGCGATGGTTTAGCTGAAGAGAGTCACAGTAGAACAGAGAAAAGAGAAATTTGGAAATTAGAAGAGTTTTGGAAATATAATACACGTTTGAGTACACAGTATGGAAAGACTGGGGTGGTAAAACAAATCTCAGAGCACTAGCAAGAACAGTAAGATATAATAATCTGAGAACTAATAATAATAAGAAGAAGAATGAGAAAAAGAAGAAAAGGGAGCATGTATCATGTGAAAAGGGATGACATGGAGTGACGTGATTTACGGAACAAAACTGGGTGGAAGAAATTTGTGAACAAATTAAAGACTAGTAAAAACGTGTTGCAAGGGCATCGAACGTGTCGCTTCATTCTGATATCGTGTGAGTGTAATTGCCCGGATCGCGAGGTCAAATGGAGCTTAGAAGCCGGTCGTGCTGTCTTTAATAAAATTAAACCTTACTTTTGCGACTACTACGTGAACATCCAACGTCAGAGGATGGCCAGACGTTACGTTTGGTCCGTCATTCCATGTGTGGCATGAAGGTACGAACCCTCAAGGTAACTACAATGAGACGCCTGGAGGCCTTTGAAGTGTGGACACTCAGGAGAATGCTCCGTATCCGCTGGGCCGACAGGTTCTCCGACTCTGAGGCCGTTCGAAGAGCGGACAGTTCAGCTCGAACTGGTGAACACAATCGACAGCAAAAAAAACAGCGTATCTAGGTCACGTCTTGAGGAGGGAGAAATACTGCCTCTGCAACAAATCCTGAAAGAAAGAATCGAGGATACTGGAAGGAATAGCAAGAAAACAGCTCTCCTAGAAAAGACCTTTGACCGGAATCCAAAGAGAAGAGGAGCGTCCCCCTCTATCTTCCCCTTGGTATAAGATAGAGAAGCCATGCAGGAGTGATCGCTAACCGAGAAGTACGGCAACAGGGTTGGTTCTCACTATATGTAGCCTACACACGCGCGTCCGCACACACACACAACCGGTAATACAAGTTTTTAGAATTCGCTGTGTCTCAAGTCACTTCAGATATCGTGAACTTGGCCTTCAGAGACAAAAGGTTTGAAACCGATAGCGTCGGCTTTTTAAAAACTTGTACAAAAAGTAAAGTGTGACGCGGCCAACGTCCGAACGTGTGAAACGCTTTTGCGGCGAAACAAATTCATTCGCGTTGTTTATTTGAACTTGTAACATATTAGAAATTAGAGGGAACGATTAAATTTAATTAGTTACGATTAACAGAGCAGTGATTAGCGTCGCGATACGGCGTTCGCTAATCTGAAGGCACGCGCGCGTGATACTGCTGTTATCGCAACACGGCATGCGCTGCCGTCAACATTGGAAGAAAAACACAAACAATGATTGCGTTTTGTAATACTGCCTCGACCAGAAAGATAACGTTAGGAAGCCTTCGATGTAGTAATGCGTTCTTAATTTGCGCGGCACGAAGTTGTGACATTTGCTCGGATGCCGAATGTAGTGACATTTGCTCAGAGAAACAATGGTCCTAGGAAATTCATAATGATTCCATGAAGCGTAGTATGGTATTAAGCAGTTACATTTGCACAGGAGCCAAAGATTAGTTTTAAAAACCGTTATCTGGTCAACCTGACTGCATAAGCCCAACAATAAGTCCTTTATTTCATCTAATAGTTATTTAAAAAATTAAACGTTCATATTGACGACATTCAACTAATCATTTGAAATTAGCCTGATCAAATTCTCTGCGCCCAAGTCCCAGATATTTTTATATTGTTACTGACATTATAAATTATATTAATTACAATTAAATATAATTCATTGTAATTATTATATCATATTACACTGTAATTATATAATTTAGTTAGTTATATGCATTAATTATTATAGGCCTAACTATTACTCTCAATCATGATGTTTTATTATTATTATTATTATTCCATTCCTCTTATTATTTTGTTGTTATTAAGTGCATTAAGTACACGCGCGCGCACACAACACACACACACAATTACTATTTGGATGCTTGTCATATTCAAAGCTTCACCCACAATTACTTTTCAGGTGTACCAGCAGTTTTTTTATAGACTGCTTCATTTCAGAAACATTCCTATAAATTACTACCAATCGATTTGAAAACTGGAAACTTGAAGAGTCCTAACCAATATGTTAACTTTTAGACTGCTTTTGTCGTCATACCATTTAATTTACAAAAAAATATTCTTTCCAATTTGTGGTGCCGCGAAATTGTTGTTTATTGATGTACCTTTCACTATTTTTCATTAATTCTCTTTCACTTTACTTGCTGATCAACGCTCTCCGAAAAGACACAGAGTAAAACGGTCACACATATCCCTCAGCCTTAAAGACAAGAAGAGAAGAACCCCTGTTGTGAAGATAATTCATTTCCAACGCTTTTGGAAAATTTGAAGGTTTGGGGAAAGTTCCAAATTTAGCTTTCAGTCAAAATTGCAGTTAAAAAAAAACATGTCTGAATAAATCATATGACTTGTAAATATTGTAAACAAAACAATTTGGGATGATTGTATAAAAGACCCTTTGCATTGTATATCAAACTATTAAAAAAAACGAAAACAAAATAAGAATTAAAAAAACGCAAAAAAAAAGGTTTGCGGGATCTATAAAAGACTACCTTTCCATGGTATTCTCTAGAAACGGTACACTGTAGCTAGATATCTTCTTAAGAAAGTATAATAAAACAATAAATAATAAAAATAAAAATCTAGCACACATCTTTCTCCACTATTTATTCTTATAGCCTTTGCCTTAATAAAATTTAAACTATTATAATTTAAATTGATAATACAGGCCGTCATACTAGAATATCGCAGATGAAGAAGCACGCACGTAAAATAGAATTTAGCATTATATACACATTTGTGGAAAAATCACCAAACTTTATCTATATATTAATTAAAGAGACTGGAAGAATGAAGTAGACAAAGCACTTGTTTATTTGGTATATACCTGTGTCGTGCTCGTTGATAACATACGTACATTCAGAGTAAATGTCACTAAGAGCAAGTGTCACTCCGAGCACTTCCCAATCTGGCACTTGCCGACACTGCCGCTGCGCATCAATCAGATCGCACCGTCAATCATAGTTCACGTTACCACAGTCAATATTCGACCCATCGGGTTGCCGCCATTCTGCTGTCGGTATAGTCGTCGTTTAACGATGTGCAGAAACATGTTAACAACACGCGAGATAAAAAATTAATTACCACCGATTATAAGTTCCTTTAACGCAGACTGTCGTCCTTCCGAGCGAGAGAGCTCTAACGTGTAAATATTTCTCAGATTACGCGAGAAACAGAGACAACTAATATTAGGGTAGTGTACCCACTCTTTAAAACTGATTGTCACTTAACAAAACAACCGCCCTAATTTCAAATTATTTAGTTACTATACAATTAGTGTAGCAATAGAATAGCGTTACAGAAGCCACGCCCTAATATCAATTGTATTATTACTTTTTTTCGTATAAGCCACTGTGGACTACGTTTGGTTCAACTGGTTCCTCCCTTCTTCTCCTCTTCTTCCTCCTCTTCCATATCTCCTTCATTCTTGATCGATGTCTCTCCCTCCTTTCATCAGTTCAGATGGCACCTGACCTCATCTTGGGGTTTTCCTGAAAACCGTGAGCATTTTTAATTTATTTTTTAGTGGGAAGCGTTCTTCAATGTCTTTTTGAGTAATCTGGAGTAGTTCTGTGCCTTTTTTCTGTTTCTTTGAGCCACGCATTGGGCATTTTGAGCTTTCTGAAATAGTTAAAAAGTTTCCCTGTTAGTCTGTCAGGATTCATTCTTTGAATATGTCCGTAGAAAGTAATTCTTCTTTTTCTAATTTACGTCCGTGGTTTTCTCGACATGTGTGTACAGCTGATTATTGTGGCATTTTTTGTACTGTTCTCCATCTATTATTGGTCCCAAGATTTTCCTTAATATTTTCCTTTCCGTGACTTCCATTTTTTCCATCAACATTATCATGTTCAGAGTCAGACACTCAGCTGCATAAAGTGCTTATGGGCGAATTGCTGTTGAGTAATGCCTAAGGTTGGCATTAATGGATATTGATGTATGTAGCCTTAGTTAAACTGTAAGCAACTTACTTATTAACGCGTGCTTTAATGGCTTCTTTCTATGAGACATTTTGTTCAATAACTTCTCCGAAACAAAATGAGATACTTCGAAGGCTTGCAGGGCCGGAATCAATGTTGCTAAATTGAGCTCGATTTCCAGGGCTGTTTGGCCGTGGTCCACAGCAGATGTTTCGGTCGTGCCACCGACGGCCATCTTCAGTGCAACGTAGGCTGACTGTGGTCTCTAATAAACGTTAAACGTCTGCACTGGAGCACGGCCAAACAGCCCTGGAACTCAATTTAACAAAATGAGATACATGAACAAATAGCCTAGTGTAGGCTATAGATTACTTACTACATTGTGTAGTAAAATAAAGCAATAAAGAATATTCAGAAAGTGTAATTATTTATAAACGTTTTATTTATCTTCCTGGATAATTTATGGTTAATTTTTGGAAAAATATGGTTAATTTTTCTTAAAATTTAGTATACACGCACTGTAGCTGTTCTCAACTTACTCTTACGATTAATTTTTCTTATACAGTGATGTAGTCTTTTTTTTTTAAGTTCCTACAGTAACAGCGTTCAATACTTTTTAAAATAGTCCGTTATTTTCATTTGCACACAATTCTGCGCTACTTTATTTTCACCAAATTGTTCTGATTTATCAATGTGGTCAAACGTTTCACCTACCGAGTTGCTTTCAAAATATCGACGAACACGGCTTAGCAACGAAAGCGTATCGGTAGCGGTAAGAACTCGTAAATTTTCACTGTCCTTTTTCCTGTCAGCACTGTCATCACTTTCACAGTTTTCAACTTGCAATGTTTTGATGCTGTAACAACCAAAAATTTAAAAAATTTTAGTGTGACTGAAAAGACGTTACATTCAGCATGACACACCTACTCAGCCCACGAGCAATAAATAAAGAAATGTGTGTCGATGTGTCAAGTGAACGTTTACTTCAGACAATGCAAGTACGTTTCACATAGTTGTACAATAGGAACAGGGTTGGCCGTGACAGACTCGACTAAAACACGAGATTTACAGCCTGCAAATGTCAGATAATGGAAACTGTGTCAAGTACCAATTTAGAGGAGAAACTGTGACGGACACACTGCCGGGTTGATTTGTAGAGTACCAGTAAAGAATAAAAAGAGTGTAAGTCACACAATAGTATATACCCTATACGAGGACGGACATCGATACCTAAAATAATAGAATCGAACTTGTAAACAGCAGGGGAACGACTTACTGGCGACAACGGATATTTACGACAGGCAGTAGGTGTGCCGTTTTGGAAACGACGTCACGCTGCGCCAGGATAGCGTTCAGGAAAAAAGGGTCAAACACAGCGAACAATAACAAGAGACGACACATTGTTTTCGTGAGAACTGCAGCAAGCCCCGGAGTACGCTTAGACAATGGCATGATAGACGAGCATGAAATTTCTCCTGTTCTAGGAAAAGAGTACGGAGGCTTTCGACGCGAACCCGTGGGGAGACAGGATATCCAATCACAACCCAGCATCTACCCAGAGACCTGGTGGAGAGGACCGTCGCCAGCATAGCAACGGGAACGTCGAATGGGAAGTGAAGAACGACACTCTGGTTTAAGGGTAGGAGATCTTCCGTCCTATCATGTTCAACTTGAGGCGTGTTTTCCAGTACGGTGCATTGTGGTACACGATGTTTGATAAAAACTGCTTGCAGAGCACGCGGGGGGACAGTCTCTCATAATTTTTCAACCATATACTTTGGACAGTCTTTTCATAAAATTTTACTCATATACTTTGAGCAGTCAGTCGGTCAGTAGAACAGTCTTTATAATTTTCAACAGTCGGTCGTCAAAGTTCGATTAACATACGGACGGCAGTGGGACTTTGAAATTTTGCCACGCGTCATATAACTAAGAAACTTAGACATTTCGATATTGGCGCGTATCCGGTAATAGTGTACTTTCAGTGTCTAAAAACATGCGACATACGCCAGTGCTTAACAATTATAGAATTATTTATTATACTCTAATTCAGAATTGAACTAACCAGTCACACTTAAATCAATAATCGACGCGTAGAACTTTCGTTGATGTAATACCGGACGGCGAAATAATAACATTATACAGTGTTGCGGTGCGATACAATATCATGTGGAACAATTACACCGCGGCATCAAAACAAACAGTAATGAACATATCAAACGTTGAACAATAGACAGACATATATATATACACCATAGTTAACGATGAACTTATCTTCACGACACATAATTTCATGACTCGAACAATAACAGCAGAATCAACACAATACGAACACACTGCGCGAGTGAATCTGTTTCGCGTGTGTTAAGTGTCAGTGACCACAGCTTCCCACACATGATCCAGCAGAGAGGAGTTACGCCGATGGAAATATCGGATAATTCACCTAAACAAGTAATCTTTATGTTATTCTTATTATAAGGAGCTCTACTGTCCTGTCTCTTTTTCAAGAAACACCCCTTGAGCATTTAAATTAAACATGATAAACATAATTTAACGCCATCCATCTGAGGCATACGATGAACGCATTAGTATAGGATTTATTGTTTGAATATTTGTGTTTCTATATATCGATTGCATTATATACGTATGTATATGTTTTTCAGCAAACAACGTATTGGATTTACCTTGTAATTTGATGTATAAACATGTGTTCTTTTATGTTCTTTTCATGAGTTTATGAATGTATGTATTTACAGGGAATCATCCATATTTTATATATTGAATTTAATGAATGGTATAATGTTAATAAATAAGTGTTTATTTTATCAATATGCGTTCATCATTGTCAAATTACCTCAGAACGAGAAAGTAATGGCATTTGAGTGATTTATGGTAGTTTATTTTATTTTATTTATTAACGCAACAACTAGAGTCTCCATGCAATAGTTATGCTAACGTAAAGTAATTAACGTGTTATTTATTGATTACACGAGCTCATTATGCAAATTAATATATTCAATAATTACTTAATCACAGATTCGTTAATTCAGTAGCGTAATAGCATAACACCCCACAGTGTTGTAATGCGTGCATATGTGGATTTATTTATTATGCAGGTATTGAAAAGCCAGCAAAAAATTATTTTTAAGAAAACTTTTTCGTGTTAACCGATGTTTTGTAAGTAAAACTTTCATGTTAACCGTACAAACTGTAACTGTAAAATAGAAGCAGCGATCGGGACCTGAGTCATATATTGTGTAAAACGTTTTCCACTGTAACTGTTATAAATTGCTTATTGTAAATATAATAGGCTACTTAAACATCCCCTGGAAGTACAAAAAATACTATGGAATTTTAATTGAGTGAAAACTTCCGTGGGGTATGAAATCCCTCCCCCCAAAACCTCTCTTTTGTCTACTCCCATGTACGAAGAGGTCACCCACACGAACGACCGTAAATCATGGGGACCGTAATACCAAACGGTAACGACAAAACACCTAATACACTATTTAAATGAGTCGTAAGTACTGAGAGATGAGCAGAAACTGTGACCGATTCAGCTAATTAAAACAGAGGTTGTACAGTTCGTTTGGTTATCTTGCAGACGAACATTACGATTATTACATTTCACTCCTTGAATACCGCGAGTTGTCGACGCCTTTATTCGCATAATTTTCCTGTTCGGGACTTGAGCCAGTTTTTAACGACATTACTATGTAGAGTTTTAAGCGGGGGGGGGGTAAAGTGTCTCTCTAATTTTATAAGTACGTTATCACTAAACTGCTCTACACTACATTTTCTCTATAAAGTAAAAAAACGTCTTTAGTACGTCAGGTTATTTTAGAAAATATATACGTCAAATTTTATGAATGTAGGGAAATCTGGTAGTGAAGTTCAAGCAGACCCTTCTTGTAGCAACAGATTTATTTTCTGTAACGATATAACAAACTTTTTTATGAATTTGTAAGTGCATTTATTGCCATGACTAAAACATTAGTCACATAACATAATTAATTACAATAAACAATTTTTTGTGAAATATGATCTATCAAAACATAAAATTACAAATTTGTTTAAAAACAGAATTGTGGTTGGATATAGGCCTACTATGTTAAAGTTCATGACCATTAAAACAACGTCTGACCTATCTTCATGCCTAATGTAGTTAGGCATATTTGTGTGTGTGTGTGTGTGTGTGTGTGATAATGCGCGCGCGCGCGTGCGTGTAAGCACTTAAGTAGTTATATTTAAACTATAATCTGTCAGTCAATATTTTATCTTCTGGCCTCCCAAAAGTGTTTCTCAACTGTACGCCCATGGGTATTAGGCCTATATGTAAATAGACGTATGGATACATTTAAAATGCATATTAGTTCTTGGTATCCAAGTCACGTATGAACAGTAAATTATTACAAATAAATCACCTTATATCCGTCGTGTGACTTCGTTACGTCGATTAAAATGACGCGTTTCGGAACATCTGTTCCATCATCAGATAAAATCGCTCTATTGAGGTCGTTAAACGTTAAAAACACATATTACACATAATTGTCCACTATGTAATTCACTTGCTGACTGAGTGTCCGATCGGCTTCGTCGTGGTGCGCACCATTTAGGAAGCAAGTGATTTACATAGTGGACAATTATGTGTAACATGTGTTTTTAACGTTTAACGACCTCAATAGAGCGATTTTATCTGATGATGGAACAGATGTTCCGAAACGAGTCATTTTAATCGACGTAACGAAGTCACACGACGGATATAAGGTGATTTATTTATAATAATTTACTGTATGGATACATACTTGGTTCCGCAGTCGCATCAGACAATGGGCGAGATAGGGAAATACATTGCGCTTATGGTTTTTACGTTCGCTGATATTACGCGACTTGAAAACCACGACCGATAAAAATAAAGTACTAGATAAGTCTACAACATGTACACAGTAGTAACAGTATTTTAATTCTTCAGATTTTGGTATATTTTAAACAAAATTAGCCGGTAAAAATTAAATCGGTAAAAAATTAAACAAAAATAAAGTCGGTAAAAAAATTAAACAAAAATTAAGTCGGTAAAAATAAAAAAACGTAATAAAACCATTGCACATTCGATTTAGTGCGCATTGAAATATAAACTGTCCTTAAGCAAGGTGTTCATGCTCCATAACATTATTTTGTTGTTCTTCATGCAGTCCAGTTCACGTACACTCGTGACGCGTAAAAGGTAGCCTGCACGAAAGCTAGACTAATACATTAAGCGAGTGAATTGTACAGAAATATTCAAATTTAATTTTTATTTAATTCCCAATGTTCTATCTTTAATTGGTTTCCAAATTATTGAGCGAATCGTACAAATATACTTCAGCGGTCACACTGCGTTCTGCCGCGCGTCCGTTCCCGCGTTTATCATGACGTGTTTCTATTAAGGCATTGTACTGTTCTAGAAAGTGTTAGAAATAGATATTCTATTTCCATAAATATTTACATATTTTGATTACAATATCAACTGGAAATTAAACCACCACGTCCCGCAATAGTTATTAGGCGAACGTGCAAGTTCGGTCAGGGTCCGGGAGGAATAACTTCCGAATACCCGGGTGGATTATTAGTTACGTTAAATTAAATATTTTAACGCACAAGTTCCAGAGACACTGGAAGAAGACCACAGATTTTTAAAATTGTTAGCTTCCATAAAAAGTGTTTGTCTCACTGATAATATCGAAATCGACAGTTCATTAGAATTTTACTAGTGTCGAAAAAGTCTTCAAAATTAATGCAACACCAAAATTTAAAGTACAGTTTACACCAAATACAGAATACTACTGAAAGAATCGTTTGCACTTAGATATCTACAAAATTAAATAAGCCGTATGTACTTACAGATCCGCAGACATCGTGAACGATTCAGTTAATTGAAACAGAGGTTAAACACAGTTCGTTTGGTTATCTTGCCAAAGAACATTACGACAATGCGCTAAGCGTCACGCCCTTCGCCTAATAAATTCTCTAAAACGTTTTTGTTATTATCTTAGTAGTAAAAAAAATGGTTTCAACTCACGAGCGTTCCCGAGAAACTAATAGTTAAAAACGTCCAAGTTTTTATTCCAGAACCGTTAATTGTAAACAAGCATAAATTACGGTAATATTACCGAGAACCTCAAGTCACAGGCAGGCGCGCGCGTACACGCACACAATGTGTGTCGCAGACTGTCACGCGAAACGCCGTTAAGGTTATTTTTGGCAAGCGACATCATAAAATGTGTAAACACGTTATTAAGCGGCGTAAACACTACCGTGGTATGCAAAAAATACGCCTCACGCGATACTGCACCGTAAAATTGGATTCTTTCCGTCGTGTTTACCAACAGATAACCGGCCGCCTTGCACAAGATAAAAACTGTTTACGAAAAAGTTATCGTTTCAAACGCTCTGCGCGAATGAATGAAGACAGTTTTTTGTAGTCGTTAACCGTATCGTGAACTCAGAGGTTACAACATTTGTCTATAATTTCGTAACACGTATATCTGCGTCATCCTATTGAAATCGTCAGTGTTATGACAGCACTGCGTTGAATCACAAGGTTTAGGCAATGGTTCTCAACCTTTTTTGTTCACGTCATACTATCCTATTAGCGAGTTCCCGCCGCACACTGACATACGAGTTGGCAATCCTCCCCCCCGTTCATGTCATCAGGTATGATTGGGTGCGGAGTTCTTATGCTGTGTCCCCAGAATTAGGCCTACCTCCTTCTGGAGAAAGAAAAAACAATTTCAAGAGACCGAACATTTCAACTCACATAAATGGTGAACTAGCACTACTCACGTTTTGGATGGTACATTTCCAAAGTGCTTCTTAAGTGGAAGCAGTTACATTTTTCTATCACCTGCTTGTGCGATCTGGATTTTATGGCACTAACAATCATAAAAAATAAGAAACGCGAGAGACTTGTCTTAGATGAATAGAAAATACGTAAGTGTTAATCTTCAATAATACACCACGAATTGAATTTTTGTATAAGAAACGACAAATTCAACTTTTTCTCATTAACAACTCTAATCGTTTATTGTGCGTCATAAGCCAATAAGTTCCCTGTAAAAATGTGTTTAAACTCTTGAATATTTCTCTCTTGTTTCTTTTCCTGAATAAACACTGAGTAAAATTATTTGAATTATGTTTGCCAGCAATATCAAAAGTCTTGGAAGTTTAGCAAATCATCGCGGCACACTCGTTGACTCACGAGGTTAGTAACACGTGATACTATTCTGGCCAGAATAATCCCAGTCGGAAGCTTTTGGCCGAGGCAGTATTACCGCGATCGATCGAGTCGTATTATTGTATTTAGCCTGTAAAGTGATCAATCAAGAAAAGACGGCCAGTAAATGGTCTGTTCGCCCTACGAACAGTCTTAGATATGTTGATGGTGTATTTCATAATTTGAACGCATGATAACGATTTAAAATATTTTAGAACGTTATATAAGTCACGTGACAAAATGGCAGTTAAATCCAGGAGGACAGTGTACAGAAAAAACACGTTGATGTATTTTTCTGCCTTTCATCTGCAGTAGGGAATCTAGAATTTGGTCTAGGGGAGGGGGGTCCGTTCGAGTCGGTTTCATACAAAACAAAAAACAAGTTAAGACTAATCAAAATTACAGTGTTTAAAGTGGCTGAAAAACCTGTAATAACATACTGAAATCAATTCCATTAAAGTAAAAACACAATAAAAATAAACGCCATTGAAACATTGTTTATTAGATACTTATTGACTAAATAATAGTAATTAATAATAATAATAATAATAATAATAAACATTGTTTATTAGATACTTATTGACTTGATTGATTTTCCTATATTTCGTATTTTAAACGTACACGCAACTCCTGTGTAATAAACTTATTTGTAGACCTATATTTAAAAAAGGTTTACTATTGTATTAGCGTACACAGCTGAGAAATGAATAAAACAGCATACAAATTAAGAGTTTAAAAAAACTTCTTATCAACTTTGACCTTCTGGGGAAAGGGTCCAGTCAGAATTTTAATAATTTAATTAAATTTTATTTAATAATTTAATTTTAATTTTAATAATTTTCTCTCAATAAGGATGTGAATTTTTTTTATTTGAGAGGAATTTACCTGACTGCCCCTAGATCCGTACATACACACACACGCGCGCGCGCGCGGTTACACGTTTTTGTACAGATCTTTTTAAATAGCTCATAGCGAAATATTTTACACCCAACACCTGGAAGTACGGATGAGAAGCTGTCGGGCAGATTGTGTAACAAAAACATTATTGAACCCAACAGGATCGACCTTTTGTAACAAACGTATAGACTAGTTTCGCACTTTAACGCTAAAAAGAATTGCGGATGTCAGAGTTGACAAAAGAGTCTCGATGTGTTCTTTTTATGCAGAAAAATTGCTACCCATAACGTGCAATATCTTCCCTCCTTCTAATTAGCGGACGAAAAGTTGGTGGGGTCAAATAGATGATTAGTGTTATCAAACAAAACCTGAGCGGTGTTCACCGGTATTGAACAGCCGACTGCTTTACCGCTAAGCTATGTTTGGTCTTCAAATACCGGTTAGTGTGCCGTGTTAATTACTCGTACAGACTGTGTGCGTGTTGTGAAAACGTAAACATTTATTTTGAAAATCTTTCGAAGCAAGCGGATGTGATACAAATAGTTTTTTACGGTTTCACTGATGTTGCAAAATGGCTACGAATTTCGTTAAAATTTGCAAGTTTAAGCAGACTTCGTTCTTTGGCGGGGGGGGGGAGTCGTTATGTAAAGGGAAACCTGCTTCGTAATTTCCTTCAGTGCTTTTGTCGGAAAAGAAAGTATATCAAGTCGGCAAGTCGGACAAAAAATAGAAAATCTCTTAAAGTAGCAAATCACGCTGTTTTAGGAACGACCAGAGTGTGCCAAAGTTAGATACGAGTTCTAAAAGGACGCATGCTAAATTTAAACCGGGCGTTAATTGAGTGCCGATAGAGAGAAATTTCTTATCGTCGACCTGTGCAAATATGTATAGGCCTACACAAGATACACAACCGTGACGCGACCATCCATCAAGTTTAGGACCCAGTGATGAGAAAGCAGGAATTGAGAATATTTCTGATCAGAATAAGCTCGTAGGCATGGATTGAGCAACGAACCCCTTTCATAGAAGACACGAGACAATGGAACGATATTACGATCCACGCGTTTGTTAAGAACCTGAAGTGGGTACAAACTAAAGCCTTCGTCTCAACAGTGTACGGACTTAATAAAAAAAAAAGACTGTTTAATCGTGGTGTTCATTTGCTTAATTTTTATCAACCTTTTTTGCTCAATTTTCATTTACCTTTAGATTTATCAAGATTCATTGACGACATTAAGTTATGTCTAATCAAATTACTACCATTTGCCTTACGTATTCAGAAGAAATCGTTATCAGTAACCTTAACTATCCTAAATACGTCTGGCTATAAAATTTTCAGGATTTTTTCCCAGTAATGGTTGGCAACATACAAATACACTACAATTAGTGGGATGAAGACATCGCCTGAACGACATGGACTGTACATTTTGCTGAACACGTTTTACATAAGATGAAGTAATGAAGCGAGTTGTCAGTTTGGCATTTGTCTGTCTGTCTAACTGTCTATCCGTCTATCTATCTATTGTCTGTTTGGGCTATGTCTCACCCGATAACTTTTGGAAGCGTCAACCGATTTCCGTAAAACTTAACATGCGTGTCTACACTTTTACCCTATGGAATCTTTTTGTTTTTGAGATCTCCCAAAAATAGGGGACGGTAGGCAACAAGGAGATCTATGCTCTATACGGAAATGAAAGGTGGCGATCTATGCTGATATGAAGAGGAGGGCTGAGAATCGAACTGACGGGACGACTGTCACGGACTGAATACTCAAGAAGAAGAATTCAAAAACTTATCTTGTTCATGAATGACTCAAACGATTGATAAGAAACTCCATACCTGCAACTATTACTGAAATACAAAGGTAACACTTGATGATCTGCAACAAAAAGGATCGTATGGGTGATTTTGGATTTTGCAGACAAGCTCAGAAGAACAGTGTTGTTTCAAGCACATTGCAGACATTTATTGGTAAAATAATACGAGTAAATTCTGATTTATTAATTCAAATACGTATTTTTTTAAATCCAGTTTGAATTAACCGTTTGTTATCTTACCAATGGCCCCTTCAGTGGGTAGCGCTCAGTATGTCCAACAACAGATGTGTGCCGGGATTTGAATTTTCCCGGCATGATTTAAACGTGGAAGGCCGCCAAAGGCGGCATTGGGCTGCCCAGCTATCTTGATCAGTAAGGCCGTGCCCGCGCTACGGCGATGTAATTCAGCAACCCGCATCAGCTGTTTCGGTAAAGGTTCACAATCCGCAACAAGTTTCTTTTCCTGTGGCATGGTCGGTTAGACACCAACAAGCTGTCTCATTTCGTCTCCAACCTTTCGACAGGACGTTTCGTGGTCTGACGGCGGGGCAAACTACGTGTTACACTTACTATGAGTTCGTAAAATTCTAAAGTGTCTCAGGGTCCCCGTACCGCCGGGAGAGAGGGAAGTGCGGAGATGGTGACACCAACAACCGTCACTATCTGCAGAGCTGTGCATTAGGAAGCTCCCCAACGCCGTCAGACCCAGAAATACTCCAGAACACCAAGGACAGCTGCCCAAAATGAAACGAGCTGGAGCTTCGGAACTCCGCCAGTACCATTACCAACACTTATCATCACAGGCTCTACCTGGTATCATTAATTCTTCAAAAGTACAGGTGGGAGGATTCTATTTACTAAACGTCAACAACAACAACTACTCCGGTTTTCAAAGCATAAAAAAAGCATACATATAAACAGTATTTTCATATTTATAATGATTAAAACTTTGTTAGAACAGGTCCTATGGATGTATATTTGTGATTTATATTATTAACTACGTTAAAAAGGATCCAATTGTTATACTGTTTAATTAAGTTTTATTGTTAATAGTATTGGTAATTGTTATTAATACAAATTGAATATAATATATATATATATATATATATATATATATATATATTATAACGATTCATATTAGCGTCCTATCTGAGCGTTATATGAAAGTGTCTGACGGAGGGAGTATAGCAGCGTAAGCAAGAGAGAAAGAGCGTATAATCGCAGCCATCTCACTATAACCTCGTCACAGCGACATCCGCAACCAGTACGAACATGAAATTTTACTCAATACAAATTATCAGTTCAACCTGTGATAACTTAAAAACTAATAAATATACGGCAATTCTGAAAACAGCATTGTATTCAGCAAGTGAAGCTTTATAAGTAGCCGCAATCTCAGTTAATATAATTAACAATTGGAGAAGTTATACGGAAGATGAACGCCAAAAGGAATAACGAGAGAATTATGCTACGTAGGAATTAGGTGTTTTCACACACACACACACAGATAAAGACCTAAGCAACAATATTCTGTGGTCAGATCTTTGAAAACACGTTTGCAAATACCTGTAATCAATCGATTTGCAAACACAGGAAGTACGATTTTAACTAGAAATTCTCTGCAGTTTCAAACCTGTCACGGGGTGTTTCGTCGACCTGTTCGAGATTGTCAAAACTGGAAAAACTCATGATTTATTTGAACAACCAATCAGCATCCCGTATTTAAAACTGACGCCAACTCAAAGCGAGGGGTAGCATCACTCTTCGATCGGATCTTCAATGCGCTAGTCGTGTATAAATAACGTACAGAAATTTTTCAACACGCAAAAGTGTAATTAAGATCAAATTCGAGAAGTAGTCCGCAGTGAAGATGAACTAGTGCCGTTCAACAACTCTCGCTGCGTAAACAACGTTAATTAATTAAATTATTAATTAATTAATCATCAGCCGTGAAGGACCTGTGCGACAGAAGGCTACAGCATCTGTAATTGCCAGGGCATCTTCTACAGCATTGATCAACATCAATTCTTCTGTGCAAAACCATCAAAAGGAGGACCTCTACGGATTCCTATCTTCGGTCAACGCATCAAACAGTAAGAAATAGATTCATTGATCAATTAAATAAGCACTAAACAAATAATACAAGCAATAAACAATTTTTAAAAGACACTAAGAATTTTACACTTTGTATTTTAATTATAAGATTAGCTCTAACATAGTATAGGAGTGTTGAATGGAAAATGAGGTGTTTCTTTAGCACTGGTTTGGGAGATAGCAATCTCTTAATTAAACCAGATAAGAGCCATAGGTCGTTTGAACGTCTTAATCGTTACTTTTCACACTCACTCAGTAATTATAAGTGTTAGGGTAGAATTAAGTCCTACCATTAGCATTTTCAAGATTAAAAATAATTGATTAAAACGTTAATTAAAATAATCAAGCAAATATTAAAGTGTTATTTGTAACGATTCCCCTTGAAAACCACAATCACTGAACGAATCATGAGAAAGAGTGTCTCCATGCGCTGAGCTAAGCTGAAACCGTGTCATTTGTATCTGGGATTTGTTCTGGCGCCCAGGTAAAGTAATATCACGGGTAAGTAACATTTTATCTAACATTCAAAATATTAGAAAATTGTGTTAGATAAAAGGGAGCGTCGTAATATATATATTTGTCGATAAAATGAAACCTAAGAACTGCTATGAAATACACAAGAATTCAATCGTTTGAACAAAAAGGTTGTTACTGGTTACATGAGTGTTTTATAGCAAGTCCTGTCACTCTGGGCGCCAGCACTTTTTCGCTCCATCTAGGCCAAACGTCTAGTTTTTAAATTTTACGTAACGGCCTAAGTGGCCGTTACAAATGGTAGCAGAGCGTGATTATAAACATCTAGGTGTGCTGACCTGAAGGTGGCAGGGCTTGCAATGCAATTTGGGAGTTAACATACATTTTTCTGGGTCGGCAAGGAAGGTGGTGTAATTCTATATATAGGTATATGTATATATGTTACAATTTTGAAATGGAATGAGTTAAAAAAAAAATTTTTTTAATTAGTGTTTGTGGTTATTAATGGGTTTGTGAATTTGGAAAATGTTGATATTGTATTGAAATGTGTGTTGTTAGTATTGTTATAGTTAGTGCGAAGTATGTCTTTTAATGTTATAATTGCTTCTTTATTTTAAATACTATTACTATCAAATTGTAAACCGGAAGTAACATATATAATTCTGTGAGGGTCACATACATTTATATGTTTGTATGGCATGTATATTTATTCAAGTTGCTTATACGGGATATTGAGTATGTTCCATTTTGGGCTTTATGTATTGGAGTACCCTTTAAAAAGTTTTTCTGCATGCCCTGGTTCTGTCAGACCTTGTCGGAGTTGGTTATAACCTGTTCGACCCTGTTGGGTATTGACCTAAATTGTTGAAGCATACCATGTCCTCTAATGATCTTCCAGCTCTGACGTGATTCCACTGATGGTTTTAATTTGATTGTTGAGTTATTGGATCACGATATGGGAATTACCGTGGACAATATATATATATATATATATATATTATAACGATTCATATTAGCGTCCTATCTGTGCGTTATATGAAAGTGTTAGACTGTACGAGTACAGCAGCGTAAGCAAGAGAGAGAGAGCGTACAATCGCAGCCATCTCACTCTAATCTCGTCACAGCTACGTCCGCTACTGGTACGAACATGAAACTTTACTCAATTCAAATTATCAGTTCAACCTGCAATAACTTCCAAACTAATAAATATAGGGCAATTCTGAAAACAGCATTGTGTTCAGAAAGTAAAGCTTTATAAGTACCCGCAATCTCAGTTAGTATAATTAACAATTGAAGAAGTTATACGGAAGACGAACGCCATAAGGAATAACAAGAGAATTATGCTACGTAGGAATTAGGTGTTTTCACACACACACACAGATAAAGACCTAAGCAACAATATTCAGTGGTCAGATCTTTGAAAACACATTTGCAAATACCTGAAATCAATCAATTTGCAAATACAGGAAGTACGATTTTCACTAGAAATTCTCTGCCGTTTCACACCTGTCATGGGGTGTTTGCTCGACCTGTTAGAGATTGTCGAGACTGGAAAAACGTATGATTTATTTGAACAACCAATCAGAAGCCCGTATTTAAAACAGACGCCAACTCAAACCGAGGGGTAGCGTTACTCTTCGATCGAATCTTCAATGCGCTAGTCGTGTATAAATTACGTGCAGAAATTTTACAATCACGCAAAGCGGTATTTAAGTGCGAAATTCGAGAAGTAGTCCGCAGTGAAGATGAACTAGTACCGTTCAACAACTCTCGCTGTGTAAAACAACATTAATTAATTAAATTATTAATTAATTAATTTATTAATCAGCCGTGAAGTGACCTGAGCTACAGCATCTGTAATTGCCAGAGCATCTTTCTACCGGGTTGATCAACATCATTTCTTCTGGGCAAAACCATCAAAAGGAGGACCTCTACGGATTCCTATCTTCGGTCGACGCATCAAACATTAAGAAATAGATTCATTGATCAATGAAATAAGCACTAAACAAATAATCAAAAGCAATAAACAATTTTTAAAAGACACTAAGAAGCACACACTTTGTATTTAATGTGTAAGATTAGTCATAATATAGAATAGGAGTGTAGAATGGAAAGTGAGGTGTAGTATTGGACGTACAAATTGTTGTAGACCTGTTCTTTATCACTGGTTTGGAAGATATCAATCTCTTAATTCAACCAGATAAGAGCAATAGGTTGTTTGAACGTCTTAATCTTTACTTTTCACATACACTCGTTAATTATAAGTGTTAGGGTAGCAATAAGTACTACAATTAACATTTTCAAGTGTTTAAAAATAATTAAAACGTTAATTAAACATAATCAAGCCAATTTTAAAGTGTTATTTGTAACGATTCCCCTTGAAAACCACAATCACTGAACGAATCCTGAGAAATTAGTGTCTCTATGCCCTGAGCTAAGCTGGAACCGTATCATTAGTATCTGGGATTTGTTCTGGCGCCCAGGTAAAGTAATCTCACGGGTAAGTAACGTTTTATCTATCATTCAAAATATTAGATAAGAGTGTTAGATAAAAGGTAGCGTTGTAATATATATATATATATATATATATATATATATATATGAATTAATTATTTGGAGAATGCGGTTATGGTCAGACCAGGCACCCTCGTTACTGACTTGGAGTTTTGGATTTTGGGATGATCCTTGATTTTATAAAATTCTCTGAATTTTGGCAATTCCTTAACGGATGATTTAATGAATTATACTTGTTTATTGGGTGTAGTGTTATTGTATTTATTCGATTGTTATATTGTATTGTGTGTTGTATATTTACGGTAATTTTTTGGTATCAATATTGTTGATTGTTTTCTTGTTCGGTGAATTCGGGGAGCTCGCTTTCCCTTTCGTCTTCACCCCTTTCTCTTGCTTCGTTAGGGGACCCTGAGGCCACTTGTATGAAGTCAAGTTTTTCTTTCTTCTGTGTATTGTTCTTGTGATATATATATTTTTATATTGAGTAAATATCATTACCGGGCGGCTCAAGAATGAGTAATGTCAATGTAGATTTATACCTAAAAGATGAGCTCGTGTTCGAGGTTAGGTCCCGGGGCAAGAAGCCGCAAGGGGACGTTGCCTCCTTGAGGAAGCAGCTGAGGGATGCGCTCTCCGCGGGGGACGAGGCATCTGGAGTAAAGATAAGCGATGTGGCCAGGGAGATGGAGTTGTGCCAGGAGAAGTGGGGAGAACTTCAGGAACTGAGTGAGGGCCTCGAGTCTGCCCCATCAACATCAAGGGCCAGACAGAGAGTGAGACAGCGGTTACAACACCTCCATGACCGCCTAAGAAACCTAGAGACACAACCTGGGACGACTGAGATGAGGACGGCACTCGCACCGCTGAGGGACCAGGTGGCAGCGACGCTACAAGACCCTCAGACAAGTCAGCATCGACTTCCTGAAGTAACTCCCCGGCCTCCAGTCTCAGAAGTGGAAGATAAACAACAGCAAGCGGCGCCCCTGCCTGCTTTCTCGGGGATGGCGGCGGCGTGTTATCACAAATTACCCAACCCCCTGATCAATATTATCCAGCAGCTTCCAGTTGTCGATGGGCTGGATGCTGACAAATTGTTACGCTTTTTTAAAATACTTTTTCAATTATCGGATTTCCCGGGCATGTCTGATAAGACTCTTCTCGAACTCATCTATCCATATTGCCGGGGTCCAATGGCTGAGCGGGTCACCCATACCATGCGATGTGGCGGCAGTTTAGACTCCTTCCATGGGGTGGTGTTGGACTTGTTCATACCCGGTCGGCTACGAGAACAATTACGCCAGAAAGATTTTTTACCGTGTACAATCCACTGGCGAAAGTTTAGCCAATTTTGTTCGTAGCATCAGAGATTCGGCACGGATTTTAAAGTTGAGATTGTCAGAGCTGGAAATAGTTCAAGTAATTTTGGAGGGCGTGACGCCCCAAGAAAGGTCGCGCTTAGTTTTCGCGGAGCGTCCGCGTTGTTTCGCTGATCTGGACCGATTGTGTGTAATGTCCAGGGCCATCCAAGCAAATGATGAATCAAGAGGTCCCGGGGTTGCACGTAACCCTGACTTTCGAACGGGTGAACGACGCGCCGGGCAATCCCAACCTAGAGCTGTTCAGTCCGCCGGTGGCAGGGGCGGTTATTCAAGGAACCTTATTTGTTTTAAATGTAGTAAGCCAGGGCACATAAGCCGATATTGCCCCGGAGGTGGTCCGAGTCCAACTTCCTCTCCCAAAGGGCCCAACCCAAAAAACGGGGCAACCAGGGGAAGATAAGGCGGTTATTGTCTTCCCCTTGCGGTCACGGGTCTTCACCAGTACGTGCCTCCAGGCAGGCATCAGGTTGTCTCTTCTGGCAACAAGGTCCTCCAAACCATCGGTAATACCACTTCTGTGTGGCCCTTCTTGATGTTGGAGTTGAAAAGGAGTCAACTCAGAGCAAGATCCATCATTTCATCCAGAGTGTGCGAGGACCTTGAAAACCAAGGTTTACTGAAAGATCGGAAGAGTCCTCAATAGTGTGCTGGACGGCATCTTTTGGGAAATTCTGCCCATCTCCAGGGTAAATTCCTTTAAATTCAAAATCGAGGGATTTTCTTGGGTGTGGAGCTTTTTGGTTTCTCCGGCTCTGGGAGTCGATTGTATTATTGGTGCCGACTTCATCTTTAAGAGTGGTCTCGTCCTTGACATCCAAGAGCACCAGTGTTATTTTAAGTTTAATCGGGGAGTAGTGATTCCTTTCGTTGGATATTACGGAACTAGGGAGGATATCCAAGAGATAGAGTGCCCCGACACATCTAGAGACCATCTCAATCCGTCCCAGCAGTCCGCCTTACATCAGTTGTGTGATCAGTTCCCTTCAGTATTAACTCCTACCCTTGGGCTTACACATCTCTTGGAGTATAAAATCCGCCTAACGGACTCCAAGGTGGTACGCTCCCACCCTTACAAGTTTGCCCCTCCGAAAATGACCATTCTGAGAGAGAAGGTTCAAGAATTATTAGATCAAGGGGTAATTGAACCTTCTAGATCCAGCTATGCCAGTCCAGCGTTCCTTGTACCCAAGCCTGGAGGTAAGCACCGGATGGTGGTTGATTATCGCAAATTAAACGCTAATATTGAAGTTGATTCTGTCCCCCTTCCAGATCTGCATTCGGCGTTCGATTGGTTCAGCAAGGCGAGATATTTTACCATCATTGACCTCAACTCTGCATATCACCAGATTCCGCTTGTAAAAGAAAGTAGGCCCTATACGGCATTCTGTGTTCCGTGGAATCTCTATCAGTATACACGAGTTCCCATGGGCTGTGGGGGCAAACTCTCGTTCGTCTACTTGACACCGTTTTTCACGATGTCAAGTTTAATTTTGTATTCAGTTATTTAGACGATTTGCTCGTATACAGTGAGAACTTTGAGGAACATATGGGTCATCTACATGAGGTGATGTGCAGGTTGAGGAGTGCCGGGCTTACTGTAAACCCGGAATAGGTCAAGTTTGCCCAAACCCAAATTTCTTTTCTGGGGCACCTTATCTCACATAGAGGTGTCACTGTCGACCTAGAGAGAACACAGGGCATCAGGGATTTTCCCCCACCAAGGGATGCCAAAGCCATAGCGAGATTTGTGGGCATGGTAAACGTTTATCGACGTTTCATCCCGAATGCTGCAGAAATCGCTGCCCCACTCAATGAACTACGGAAAAATGGGGCTAAATTCGTATGGGGGGAAAAGCAACAGAAAGCTTTTGAGGCGCTTAAGGAGGCCATCATGTCTCCGCCGGTGTTAAGGATGCCCGACTTTTAGAAACAGTTTGTCCTTCAGACGGACGATAATTCGGTTGCGCTCGGAGCGGTTCTTTCACAAGTTGTTGATGGTGCTAGGCAGCCAGTGGCTTTTATATCGCGGACCTTGACCCAACAAGAAAAGAAGTCATCTGGTTATGAACTAGAGTGTTTGGCTGTGGTATACGCTCTAGATAAGTTCAGGCGTTTCTTGGAACATCCTGAGTTCCTACTTGAGACCGATAAGCAGGCTCTCTCTTGGCTTCTTGCTCATTCCCCCGGCAACTGGGTAAAATTGGAAGATGGGTGGTGAAGATCTCATCCTTCAAGTTCAGAGTGCAACACATTATGGGAACGCAAAATGTGGTTGCTGACGCTTTCTCCCGCATGTTTTCCCAACTCAGTAAAGTTCCATCTGAACAACCCTGTGCCTTGTTGTTAGACTTTCCACTAGCCTTTACTGATGTGTTACTCCATCAGTTAGATGATGAAGATTTGGATCCGATCATCCACAAGTTAAAAGAGGGTAACGTACAGGTCCCATGTTTCTTGTCCAAGGGCGTCCTGTGTTGTAAGGAAAGAAAAGGACAAGTCCCCCAAAATCGTGCTGCCTAGCAAGTTAGTGCCCATGGTCTTCAGCTACTACCATAATTCCCCAGTAGGTGGACATAAGGGGATTTCAAAGACCATTTCCAGCATCAGGAAACACTTTATCTGGAAGGGCATGGATAGGGATATTGCGGCTAGAGTTAAGGCGTGTCATCTTTGTGGTTTAAGTAAGCCTGCCCAAAACACCAACTTAGGTTTCTTGTCATCGGACGTGGCGAGCAGACCAATGGAGACGTTATTCATCGACTACGTGGGACCCCTCCCACGTAGCAAGTCAGGTAAATCCTTCCTGCTTGTTTGTGTGGATGCTTTCTCTAAGTTTGTCTGGCTATTGCCCTTACGGCAGGCAAACTCTCGGCTAACCATTCTAGCACTTCAGACCAATATCTTCCAGCATTTCGGACTTCCGGCCATCATTGTCTCTGACAATGGTCCACAATTTATTTCAGGCGAATTCCGGCGAATGTGCTTCGCCAACGGTATCCAACATGTAACCACTTCCCCTTACTACCCTCAGCCCTCCCACGCGGAAAGATTCAACAGGAATCTTAGGTCTGCTCTGATTGCTTACCACGCAGAGCAACAGAATTGATGGGACCAGAATCTTAAGTGGTTACAATTAGCATTCAATACGGCCCTCCAAGAGAGTCATAAGGCCGTTCCCTTTGAGGTGATGTTTGGATTCTCGCCCACACTTCCATTGGCCAACTTGTAGAAAATTGAAGATCTTCTGCCTAATACTCCTGACATTAGGACAGCAGACAGGTGGAAAGAGCCTCGGAAGAACTTGCTTCGTGCGCACGAGCGTGTCAGTGTTCGTTACAATCAGGGGCGAACTCCTAATCCCTTTAAGGTTGGAGATTTAGTCTACTGCCAAAGCCACCTGATCAGCTCAGCCGTGGACAAAAGAGCCGCCAAGCTGTGTTATCGTTGGTCCGGTCCATACCGCATTCTGTGGTTTGTGTCACCAGTGACGGTCAAGTTGGGGATCCCGACAGTAATGTAGAGAAGTTGACCACTCACATATCTAAGTTGAAGTTTTGCCATAGGGCATAAGTATGTGAGTGGTGGTGGAAAGGTTCTCCTGGTTAAGGTATTAATTTGGCTCTTGGGTTGTCAGTTTGTGAGTTTGGGAGGCCTTAGGAGGTCAGAGCTCTAGTGTACACAAGATTTCTTGTATTTCTTTCTTCTTCTTCTTCTTCTTCTTCTTCTTCTTCTTCTTCTTCTTCTTCTTTCTCTCGTCTCTGTATGGTGACCCTGGCCAGGTCAGCATGCAGTTACCGTACACTTACACACATACACACCCAGACACACTTGCACCCACACAATTTCATTTCTTTCTCCTTCTTGTTTCGTTTTCCTCTAAGTCTCTGTCTTCCTGAGAGCAGTCTATTTTTCTGAGACTCCCAAGGCAGCCAAGAGGCTGTGGATTGATTTGATTTTTGGGGCAACCATGTGAGGGTGTGCCGGGATTTGAATTTTTCCGGCATGATTTAAACGTGGAAGGCCGCCAAAGTGCGGCAGTGGGGCTGCCCAGCTATCTTGATCAGTAAGGCCGTGCCCGCGCTACGGCGATGTAATTCAGCAACCCGCATCAGCTGTTTCGGTAAAGGTTCACAATCCGCAACAAGTTTATTTTCCTGTGGCATGGTCGGTTAGAAACCTACAAGCTGTCTCATTTCGTCTCCAACCTTTCGACAGGACGTTTCGTGGTCTGACGGCGGGGCAAACTACGTGTTACACTTACTATGAGTTCGTAAAATTCTAAAGTGTCTCAGGGTCCCCGTACCGCCGGGAGAGAGGGAAATGCGGAGATGGTGACACCAACATCCGTCACCATCTGCAGAGCTGTGCACTAGGAAGCTCCCCAACACCGTCAGACCCAGAAATACTCCAGAACACCAAGGACGGCTGCCCAGAATGAAACGAGCTGGAGCTTCGGAACTCCGCCAGTACCATTACCAACACTTATCATCACAGGCTCTACCTGGTATCATTAATTCTTCAAAAGTACAGGTGGGAGGATTCCATTTACTAAACGTCAACAACAACAACAACTACTCCGGTTTACAAAGCATACATATAAACAGTATTTTCATATTTATAATGATTAAAACTTTGTTAGAACAGGTCCTATGGGTGTATATTTGTGATTTATATTATTATCTGTGTTAAAAAGGATCCACTTGTTATACTGTTTGATTAATATTTATTGTTAATAGTATTGGTAATTTTTATTAATGCAAATTGAATATATATATATATATATATATATGTATTTGTCGATAAAATGAAAACTAAGAACTGCTATGAAATACACAAGAATTCAATCGTTTGAACACTGTAGCAAAACATGTTATGATGATGAAATGAGGAAACACTAATAAAAGGTTGTTACTGGTTACATGAGTGTTTTATTGCAAGTCCTGTCACTCTGGGCTCCAGCACATTTTCGCTCCATCTAGGCCAAACGTCTAATTTTTAAATTTTACGTAACGGCCTAAGTGGCCATTACAGATGATACGATATCATCTTCGGACACACAAAATCATCGTTACACAATGGGCGGAAACACAAGTCGCAGTTAGGCACTTCAGCGAATTTTCGTGTTTCAGTGTCTTCTAAATTATTCGGAATTCTGTTTGTAGACGAAACAAATGACAAAAGTTTTCAGGCAAAGAAAATTTCCCGGATGCCGAACTGTTGCAACTCGCAAACGTCAAAACAAACTGAAACAATAAATAGGCCTACTCATTACTGTTCGGACATCTAAAATCTACGCACACGAATGAGGATCACCGTAACGCGCTCACGGTGCGGCGACTGAAAAGTCTGGGCGTCGCCTTTTATTTTTATATCGATTTTTCGCCGACTCGACAGCCGCTGGCCTGGCTGCGATGAAATAGCAACCGAGCAGTTAAATACGCCACCGCGTATGATAAGCGAAAATGTCTTAAAAACGTTATGTAGTTGGGATGAATACGAGCGAGACATTGGCGTAACTATTAATAGGAGCTGCTCCGGAGATGGATGGGCTTGAAGGTTGGGCTTCCCAATTTTCTCAGTACAAATGAGATATTCAAGATTCTTCCCATTTAATTGTACGTACGATTATTTTTAAACCTAATTTTGAACGCAACTGGCTTAGAACGAGGCTAATGTTACGTGATTAAAACTTTCACTGAAATGTTTAAAACTCTGGGGGTGGAATTGATCCTCCATTTGTAGGTTTATGCGGAACGTATGTACACGTTACTGTGTCTTGTGTAGAAATAGTTTAGTTCATGTTTAACTAAAGAATTCAACGTGACAATGGATAGCCGATGGAAGTTGAAAAATATATCATACTACGACAGACGGACGATCTTCAAACAAAAGGTGAACCATTCACTTTAACAGCCACCGACCGGTAAGCTTCTCCGTCATTGGATTATTTTACAGTGGCAGGCGATCCACTCGCCGTCACAACCAAAGTTGGAACAGCTCCATCACTTACCAACTCTCCCCGGTTTCTCTGTAACCGAGCTGTCGGGACGGGCCTCAGTCTGTCAACGGTGGAAGAGTTCGTCTTCACCTGTGATACTCTTCTTCCGCGCGGCAGACTCAGTATACCCTCACCTACGCGATCTGGCCAGGGACGAAGGCCCCTTTGTGAAATCGTCAAAAGGCCCCGAACTCTTCTGGATGACGCACCATAGTCCCCATGTTGGGCGTTTCTCCTGACGGAACCACTATCAACCCAGCATTCTACTACATAAAGCGTAAAATAAAATAAATACAGACTGCCTTGAATGGCGGTCCTACCCGCTGGTGGCTCCTGAACCGGGGTGTCTCTTGTCAGTTGTGGAACGTCTTCTCTCATGAGACGTCTCCCCCCCCCCGTTACTGTTGTGGGCCGACAACCGCTAGGCGTTCACAGGAGTCACACTGGATGCACGACCTGGCCCTAAAAAAGGACCAGGAGGTATCTCTGCTGTTACTCCTGATGCGTCACCGCTGGTCCAAGGCAATCACACGCTTCCTTTTTCCCTCAGCTTTTTAGTGTCTTCAGAAATTCAACTCTTATTTATCCTGTCACTCATATTTATTAACCCGTTCCCTTCACTTTTCGGCTCTTTCCTCCGTTTCTGTATTAGTTGTTGATTAGTCAATTATCAGGGGTTTTGGGTCCAAGATTACCACAGGTTGAAGACCAACGTCCCTAACATGAGATCTGGCCGTTCTTGTTCGTGGAATTTTCTATTGTCGTCTGTTTTTTTTTTCCTTGCCAATGTTATTTTATATTGTGTATTTAATATTTATAATAACTTCACCTCAAGATGTTTTTTCCTTATTTGGAACATGTTTCGGGACACTTTGTGTTCCCATCCTCAGCTTTCCTAATTTTGAATCTTGTGAAGTACTTGTGTGTTGGTTGGTTGTTGTTATGGTTTCCTGTTGGCCTTTGGCACTTTAAATTGGTATTATTGTGTGTGATTGTGGTGTAGGCTATATATTAGTATTTTGTGTATTTTCGATGTTGATTGCTTTGAAAATTGTATTGATCAATCAAAATCAATTGTTTTGTATTGATTTGTATTTGCTCAGGTATTGTATTTGTATTTTATATTGCTATTAAGTTTAATTAAGCGGGTGATCGAAATTCAGACACTTGACAGTCACTTTGTTCAGAATTTCGTTAAATGAAAAATTATCCGCGAACGATAGTACAAGTCGATTTCACAACATTGCGATACTGAATCTAGCCCTGAACGTTTTGTGGGAATTATAACGCAATTACAATTAAGCGACACGAACTCAATCCTTGAGAAGAGAGCTATGCTGTACGAGCGATAAAACACATTTTTATCACCGTAAACGAAAAATCTGGCGTTAAACACTCGAACGACTTTCTTCAAATCTAATCATAAATACTAGTTTTACTGTCAATACGGATTTATGACAAATTTACTAGTGCAAAAAAAGAAAACAGAATACACGTGTACTTGGTTTACTGGAGTGGCGCGCGCGCGCACGCACACACACACATTTATGTTTCCAATGTGTACAGTGACACTGGAAGTTTTGTTTCCTTCAAACTGGTATAACCTGTTGATGTTACATATTAAAAAGTTTTAATTTAACGATTTTTTTTAAAAACAGACTCCTCCGCCAAACCGAACTGTCTAATGACGTAACAGTTTCATATAATGTTCTTCTATGACCTTTAAAAGTCTTAAAAGACCTTACCTTGGAGGGTTGCAAGCGTGAGACAGAAATAAAGTAAACAGAATTAACACTGTTGCACACCACTATAGAAAAATTATTCCGATTAGAGCTTTCAAGGTTCATAGGTCATCGTCAGATCGGAAATCTGAAATCGGACATCAGATCATTTCCGATCTGACGATGAGCTGTGAAGCTTGAAAGCGCTAATCGGAATAATTTTTCTATAGTGGTGTGCAACAGTGTTAATTCTGTTTGTGATTATAACCACTAACACAAATTTCTTAATTAGAAATAAAATACTGTGAGAGAACGGTATTGCATTACATATGTCTCGTTAGTTAGAGTAAGACTTAAACAGGGCCAGTTAAATTAGTCAGCCAGATTGCACCCTTAACAATGTCAAATTATGCTCATTGCAGCTGTGCTGTCATCAAACGTAACTTATCGTGTCGTCGTCGGGATAGTAACAGGTGCTGATTGTTACCATTCTGGTCGACAGAGCTATAATTTTACTACTACTACTGCTACTAATCATCATCATCGTCATCATCTGCAAGCATTAAACCAAGGATGGTTTGTTCCGGTCTCAAACAGGCAAAGATTAGAGCTGATCACTCCAGCGCTTCCTTGGACGTCCCACACTTCTCCGTCCCCTCGGCTTATAGTTCCAGAGTTGTTTGGGGACAGGATGTTCAATTGTTGTCCCCCAAAGTAGTGGAGAGGATGAGCAATGCCTTATGGTCTCTGGACAGTAATGTGGTAATTTTCATATTTAAAGGTTGGCTAATCTGTACTTTCTAAATTGCATTTATCAGGTTCATGCTTCGTCACAGTTCAACGTGCATAGGCGGGCGGCAGACGTCAGAGCGTTTGCCTCCTTGTTCTGTCTTTCATTTTTTCTTGTTGTCGCGACAATTCATGTAGGTTTTAAGCCCTACAACATTATATTGTATACTTACAATATATATTAGCAATACATTGCTAATTCTCGTTTTCATGTAGCTCAGAGTGCCGCGTACTCGCGCCTCAATTCATGCGACAATTTATCTAGACCTTAGGCCTTAACATTTTTATGTAGTGTGGAGTGTTGCACATTTGCGCCTCATTTGCCATGTAGCTTTCGTAACTGACTTGGTTTATTCAAAATTTAAATGTCTTTCAGACATAGCCAACCTTAGCATGCCGATTTAATTGTAATACGAAATTTAATAAATGTATTAAATACAGTCCACTATCGTCATTATTCAGCATCCCGGCAATAACTTCATGAAGCATCATTCTTCCTAACATTTAAGGGTCCTACGGGACGAAACTCTAACAGTCTCATTCCTTGATGAAGGAAAGTATCCAACCGCACTTCTAAGTGGTGGGGGATGGGCAACACCTACAGGTGGCTAACGCGGCCCTGGAGACCGAGTGACAGCCGGTATAAGCTGTCCCTCCTCTACTTGTTATTGTCAAGTAGAGGTTAGGGCACCCTCTTGCCCTTGGGCTGAGAAATTGCCCCTAAAGTCGGATGACCTTGCATTGGTCAACGAAGTAGGATGAGGGAGGCAAGGAGAAACCACCACATTAAAGATCCTTATGGCTAAATATCCATATCCAATAGGGAAAACTGGTCTCTTTAGTCTGGTAAGACAGCAAGTTTATGGGAGAAGGTGGCAGCCCCACCATACGTCTCATCCTGCGATATGCTAGTAACATATCCAGGGGACATGTTCACTACTAAATTGCCTCAAATAAGGACTATTGCTACTAATATTACTGTTCTTACTCAGATCCGGCCAAACTGAAGTCTAAAAGATTTATAATTTGGATTTTGGATTTGCTTGTCCTCTTTAAAATTTTTACCACTATATCTATGCATATTTTTATATTAATTATTGAAATTCCTTATTTTCAATTATTTACTCTTTATTACCATCTGTTACTTATTATATTTTTGATTATTGTTAATAGTAAATAATATATATTTTTTTAATACAAGAATATATTTTGTTATATAATTTACAATATTTCGACAGTATTAACTGTCATCTTCAGAATTTACAAAATAATTAATAAAATTTTATACCAATTGTTATTAACAATTATTAACAACTGTATGATATAGTCAGTATTTAATACCTATATGTTTTATATGTACAGTATATAAAAATAAGTTATATAAATGAATATAGAATATATAATATAAAGATTTATTATTTCATTAAATCAGTGATTTTAAAAATATTATAGTTTTTTATATTAATTTGGATTTGTTCAGGTATTTAATTTATTATTTACGTTGTGTATAAATATTTCCAAATGTTTACAATGGGTCATTTTTTGACCTCTGGAAATGTGTTTTAATAAAGTAATATTATTTAAATTTGGGAATACTACTACTATACTACTCGTACTACTTATCTACTCGTATAGTGCAAAACCTTCATAAATATTTAAGACAGTTCTGATATCATTGATAGAAACGTTATTGTTCCGCTATCACGGTTGACCTTCCTCCCTCATGTTTCGTATTTCGGCGGGAAATTAAAAATGTTATTTGGATAAATGTGGAAAATTAACAAACGGAAACACTAACAGCAATTATTGTTTCACAAGTTTTCTGTCCACGTAACGAATACGAAAATAAAAGGATGTCGTAAGGAAAAAAACGTTCTTTTCGAATAAAATTAAGCAAACGAGCTTTAAAACCCAAAATGGAGAATGTCAATGTGAACATAAGAAATTATAATGTTCTTATTGGGGGAAGAGTGACCCTACTGCTGCTGCTGCTGCCATAGACCAGGCGATAGTTTTGAACGGTTGGTTAGAGATGCACTGTGGGCAAACATCTGGTTGCGAGGCTACTAATAAAATTTTCATTCATTAGGCACATACCCACGAAGTCTTGTACAGTGTTTCACAGTGTGAACGTCGGCTGCAACAAGGCTGGCGAGAATATTGGAAGCATGCTAGTGTCGTTGTGAAGCGACAGTATGTATGTGACAGAGACAGTGATCTGTTATCGCGTTGTCTCCCCTCTCGCTCCTCCCTAGATACCTAACTCTGTACTTTTAAGTGGGGGTAATTCGTTCGCTGGGTCGACGTAGCCCATCGCTCAAGAAACGTTTCTACTACTACTACTACTACTACTACTGATAATAATAATAATAACAATAATAATAATAATAATCCTTTCTGTACTATCGAAAATAGCCTACATAGGGAAGGCAGGATAAGTTTTCAGACTTGAGACAGTGCTACAATATTGACAATGTAGTAGACAATTGAGACAATGTGACCAGGACAATCAGCCATATTATCAGACTTGGTATACACCAGCCCTAACTGGTGCCTTAACCGATACTCCGTACGGTATAACTACTGCCGGAATCGATCTCTGATGCGAAACCGTTGACTATTTTCGGTTTTCCGCATGTATGTTCCATCGCCTCGTTCTCCTTGACAGAGTAATGCTGCCTACCGCTTAATTGGACGGTTGCTTAACGAGTTGCCAACAGCGCGTTTCTTCATCCAACATTACTGCGAGCAACTTTCACACACGCGCATACCGTGCCTTACGCGGTACCCACGACCTTCGGGTATCGCGCTGTCAAGTGTCACACACACACACACACACACACACAGATACCTTTGTTTCTCAGGACACGCTTATAGTTGCGGCCCCCCTATATAACCTCAAACATTTTCGCAGCCTCTCTAGACTGGTGTTACATAATACTCATTAAGATTTATTTTAAAGCTCTCTAGCTACTTTGTCCATGTGAACCCGGCCTTACAGAGTAGATCTCGAATTACTAATACGAAGCGATACAAGTTTGAAGAAAAACAGAATAGACAACAAACAATGAACAAGATTAACGGAGTTACGCGAAGGAGGTACAATAAGAAACAATAACTTCACTAATTAATAATCGATATTAGTAATAGTAATCAATTATAAAACAACAGAACAACTGTTTCTGTATTCTGTATTGCCTAGTCGCTACAGTCGGTTTGAAGGAGTACACGAGCCACAAGTAGACGTATGTCGTTACAACAATTTCATATTTAGCGATTTTTGCTCTATATTCTTGTCGTATCGCTGGTTATAATCATCTTGTGTTGATTTATCAGACTTGTCTAGTTCGTGCCAGACTTCCAGTATACTCCTCCTGTACGATATCTTATCATCATCCGTCCTGGAGGCCCTGCCCCAGTTATCTATAAGTCATGCTCGGTGGTGCATGTCATCAAGGACTAAGAGAGATATCAGGGGCTGCTCAAGCCGACGGTTATGTTGCGTCCCGAGTTCCCGCCGCGACGATAAGGATAAACTAGTGATTTTTACCAGCCCACTACCGGCCGAGACGTTTCAATTGGACAGTATCTAACTCAGAGTGAGAGTTCGTCCAGGACGGGCGCAAGAGTCACCTGGCACAGAGGGGTTTGACCGACGGCGCTGATGAGGGGACTGCCCTGGAAGCGGGCATAGGGGCGGTAGAACGTGTGAGAAAGTGTCCGTATGGTGGCGTTCAGGGAACGGACACCTAGGGCAGTGCGGAAGGGCTGAGCAATGGGTTTTACAGGCCCAGGGAAACCTCGGTCCATGAGAGACTGGAGCTTTCACTTATGGTCTTTGCCAAGTTGCTCCATACTGGGATCGCATAGGTAACCATCGGTACCAATATACGTGTTAACGATGAATTTACCTAGGCGGCGGCCGGGCTTTGCAATGCTGCAAAGCAGGGGACGGAGTTGATGGAAACGAATGGCAACTTGTCCGCCCGGTGAGACGTCTGTCGATGTGGCGCCCTAGATACTTCACTTTCGCATACCAAGGGAATCCAGTACCGCCTGTATACAGTCTGGGAGGGAGTCTGCGTCTCGAGAAGACTACAGCTGTGCTTTTGTCCGTTCAAAGCATTCGTCCTTCTGTTTCTGGAGCCAGATAATGGCCAGTTCAACCCTACGATTGACAACACACACGACGGCCAAGGACAACTTGGGCACGCCGCTGACGAGATATCAAGGACTAAAAGCCCAGGGGCGTTAAAAAGAACGGTTTCAAATCTGCGATGGTGGTGTATCCGAAGTCTCGAGTCGAGCTCCCGCTCCGGTATGCCATACGGACCACGGTCGTCCACTTCCCAAAAGCCAATAAACTGTCTCTTTCTGCAGCGATGGGCTCTTCATATACAATGGATCCAGTCAAAGTTTCTGCAATGCGTACGGATCGTTCATTTACTAAATTATCCATTTCTCAAATTAGTGAACTGTTTAAGTACACACTGTTAAGTAAAAAATCTTAAAATACAGCAATAAACTTTATGGAAAAATTAATGAGGGGCGAACAATGATTTTTCTCGTGTTACGAAAAGAAATTTGTAGCTACCACTATGTTTAAACGCTGGTAGTGTAAGGTTGCACCTCCATCGGACACAGAACCATCATTGTCCGATCAGGCATGGTTGGGTGAGCAAGCTTTCATCAAAACAAACTGCTTTGTTCCATAACATGTGCCTACACCAGACGCGTCGGTCCGTTCCGGCAACTCCCGATGACGTCTGACGCCGGGCCGCCGGTCTGGCCAGATCAACTTGGTTTGTTTCCAACCGGGCAGTCTGTTCCATTTGTCGTGAGGTAAGAACTGGAGTTCGGTAGCTGCCTCATCGGTATGAGTTGACACACCATTGGACCATAAGACGCAGCTATATTTTAAGCACTACTTTTTAAAGAATAAATACGTCTTATAGTCCGAAAAATACGGTACATCTTTTAACGAAATGTAAAATATAAATATTCATAGGTATAAAACTTCAAAATTGTTTACACCAAAAGGAAAAAAGTGAAGAAATTTTACGTTAATTTTCCATATTATTAAAATTTTAAACTTGAGTTTTAATTATCTATTGTTTATTTATTGCCATGTAATAATAATAATAATTATTATTATTATTATAGATCAATATCATACTTTATGTCTTCAAGAATGTGGTCAAAAGTTTCAGTTCGCATCCTTTGGTAATCTTTAAATTTATCTGGATAAATTTTCTCCTTGGCCAACTAGTTTTGAAAAACTCACTGTCACCTATGTCTTTGTTGAAATCATAAATCCACGTTCTTGTGTTATACTGCTATTAAGAAGTAATAAAATCTAGCAGGAGAAAAAATTCCGAATCTTCCTCCAAGTCACTCATGACGTACGAAATGAGAACTTCGTTGAGTCACTGATACGTGGCGGCAGCAAATTGCCGGGAGAAATCTGGTCAGGTAACTGTGTCTGATCGGATCGGAAGACTTCTGCGTCCAATGTGGGTCTAACCCGGACAACATCCTTACGGTGGTTTAAGAGTTTTGCTAAAACCGTGATGTACACCCCGTGTTTGGTACACAATAAACATGTGACGAAAATCTAGAGATAGGCTCTGGTCAAACCGAATGACACCTGACGAATGAGTCCACCAAAACGAACGTTTTCAAATTACTCGGATGAATTGTAGGGAAATTTCACCAGTTACCTCTCCCGGTCACGTCCCGTGTCAGTGTTTGGCGACTGACGGATCAGAAGTTGAACTTGTTCCAAGTGTGCTCAGGACCACCGTCCGTAAAGTTGCCGCTTGGGTCGGCGCAGGTGCTTTTACAAGTTGTCGTGGAGCCCTCGTGGTCCTCCAACCCTGAGCCATTGCGGAATACCTCCGCAGCTCAGAATCTGCAAATTGTATGAACTCAGGAATACTGTCCTCTTGTAAAAAATAATAAAGAAGGAATGGCACACTTTTGCTTCTCGAGGTCTAACACGGCGGACACTGCATCTTGGACTTGCTCCTGCCACACACGGGTGGACGCACGACGCTGAGGAATAACGGTATTCAATCGTGCTTGACGATAAATGCGTTGGCACGCGTGCCCCCCGACAAATGCTGTTGCATCGTCCGATTTCGCTGTCTTCTCTGTTTCTAAAATTAAGTTTGTATAAGTCAGTGATTTGTAAATGTTGGCCTACGACCTTCTTTTGGAAAATAAATTTGATATTAACTCTATCTACTTTAATATGTAAACGAATAAAAAAAGTTATTTTAACTGTAAATGATCTTGCAGAAGAAACTTATTCAAAATGTTTTACCGATTCACTAATAAACGTACACCAGATTTCATTTATTTGTTTAATGGAGTGTGTATTTATTCTATTCGTCTTTTAATTTCATCATAGTACAAGATGGATAGTACAAAATGGACCCAGTCAATTTCCTCCATCCCTTGGCTAGAAAAAACAAAGGCGCTTGTCCGATGTTTCGTTTGGTTCATAATGTTTGGAAGTACAAAAATCAGTGATAGCGTGTTCTCCACAAAACTTTAATCAAGAACCACAGCAGAAATCGCCCCACAGATTCTTCGGTAATCTACCTTTATCTGATCCTGCAGTCATTTTCGATATTTAGATAATGCGATCGTTTCGTTTCGAAACACATAATTTCATGTTGTTAAAAGAATTATACAAATTTAAATTTTTTATGTCGCAAAATAGTTGGTTGGCGATTGTTGTTGGTGTCGTAAGTCGTTTTGTAATGGGAAAAATATTGTCCATTAGGAAGGAAAAAAGGGGAAGACCGAAAAGATCTTGGAGGGACGAAGTGGATGAATCTATGCAACGTATAGGACTTGAAGAAGGACAATGGGAACATCGGGAGAATTGGAAAGTCAGGTTGAAGGAAGGGAGACGGCACTAGCTATAGCAACCCTATTATATATATATATATATATATATATATATATATATATATAGGAATGTTAATTATCGACCGTATTATTATACTGTTAATGATTTCGAGGTTCGGTCATTAATCGGTGATTAATGACCGAACCTCGAAATCATTAACAGTATATATTATAACAGCACCAAATATTAATTATTTGGGGTTATATGTTGCCCGCATACTGAAAGCATATTTAAATAAATTATAACAGTCAAAACTCCATTTAAATGTAGAGCGTTGAAAATAATGCTTTGTAAAGCGACGCACACGTGGTCATTATGTAATCAGCTCGCTGTACAAGGAGCGGCCACACCCAATCTGTTAATTATTAATATCTCGGAAACCAATGAATAAGGCGAAATCCAAGATAGCCAAAATGTTTACCGAATTATTAATAATGACGTGTACAAATTTTACGCAAGATAATTAACAAATGAAAGAGTTAATTAAATATAATTGAATAACTTCTGTAAAAATAGAGTTACATTAATGAGATTTTAGTATGTTATAAAGATAATAATTTCTGACAGATTGTATATTTTAGATTTCACACAACTTGGTTTGCAACCAAGTTATTGCAAAATTAAATAAGCACAGGAAATCCGGACCGACAATTTGGTTCCGCTGATAATAATAGTATTAAAAATAGTATTAATTCTCCGTCTGTGGGAACCTGACTTCATTCTCACGGACCAAGGGAATTCAAATTTTATGTAGTAGGGAGAGTGTGTCAGCCAATCAAATCACTTGACGCGAACCCCGACCAGCGTGGTGTTTTCAGGCTGAAACATCACTCTTCTGCCAGTACTCACGAAGTTAAGACGTAATTCTTCGATCGTCTAGTAACCATAGTGGTGAAGATCAACAAGAAGACTCTACGTGGTCAACACACACGCAATTACGAACACAATAAACACAGATCAACTGTATAGCTCGCAATTGTGGCGTAAAGGCGAGATACTCTTCAGTACATCAACCAAGCTTATTGTGTACTACCAGTTAGTCATAAGCACGCAAGAGATCCACCAGACTTCAAGACCAGACTTCAAGAATACAGCAGAGAGGCCGTCTAAATCATTGATGAACAGCTGACGAGCAGAGCTACCACTCGAACGAAGCACACACACACACGCTGACGTGCGACGTGCAAATCGACGAGGGACAGGAACCAGTTCCAGCAGAGAGCCGTAGACGTTAAAATATTCACAAACAGCAAGGAAGCAGAGTGTTGCCGAATTTTGAACTCAACGACCGAATCCAGCAGCTCTAAGCAGATTACTTTCTCTAGCGAAGGACTCGAATCGACGAGGGAAAATCGGAACGACATCCTCTTCAATAACAGGAAAGCAAAATCCACTTATTTATTTTTCAACATTAAATTTTCTATTTTTCATTTAAAAACATTGTAAATTCAAATAATTCAGGTGCCATACAAAAATCAGAGACTCTAGTAATTAAGAATAAATTCATTGTGATAATCTGTATTGCAGTTTAAGTCATTAGTATGCTATAGTTAAGAAATAGAAGTAGTAGAAAAGCGCTATACAAATCTTAACTAACAATCTAATCTTAGTTCATACTGCAGTATAACAGAAGTCGAATCACTAGAAATGAAATAACGTGAACTAGACTGTCACGTTTAATTTATTTTGGAAAATTATTCTAATTAACTTCAGAGTTTTATATTTTGGTTCATGAACATTTAAATTCAATTTAGTAAAAGAAATTTAATCAAATCAAATCAATTAATTAATTAAAATTTAAATTGCAATTAACTCGCCAAAGAACGAGTTTAGTTTCTTTTCAACTATTAACCAATCGAAAAACATTGATTCATTGTTTAGACTGTAAGAAATTGATAATATAATAACCATTTATTTCTTGTGTGTTGTTGGAGTAATAAACAACGTTTTATTACCCCATATAACAGTGTTTTATTGTTGTACGATAAAGCCTACCAGTCTCACAAAACTCTCCCCCTTTAAAGTAACCTATTTTGTGTGTTGTTGCAATAAATTTGAGATTACTAGCTTGCGAACTTCAAATCCAAAATTCACACGCCCTAGCCGGAAGAATCCGCAAGATCGGACAGCAGGTAGGTACTCATACACAACACGACACAACAATAACGCATATAAGTAGAGTTATAAATGGCTTGCCCGGAACGTGGGGCAAGATCAAATTAAATTAAATTAATTAAAACCAATTTAAATTTAATTTTCACGTTAAAACAAACTTTGCTGTTTTACTTCTTAAAACAGCTGGCGTCCAACTAAACAATCTTCAAAGAGTTTTGTGACAGCAGTGAAATTATTTTGTGTATTTGAAACTATTCTGTGTATTTGAAATTGTTTATATTTGAGATTGTTGTGTATTTAAAATGGATATGGATAAAATACTTAAACAAATGCAGCAAATGAACGCGGATTTGACCGCTAATATGAACGCGAAGTTTGAACAGAGTGCAGCCAAAGCTGAGCTCAGTATAGCAGAATTAACTTCTAAAATCGAAGCACAAAAAGTTAGTCTAACAGAGGCATTAGAAATTAGCAATGCCGACATAAATACGGAAATTAAACAATGTAATAAAGCAACCACCGCGAAAATAGACGAAATCGCGGAAAGCAATAAAAAAATCGAAGAGAGTAATAGGGAGCTAACCGCGAGAGTCGCTGAGATCGGTGAAAAAGTAAATACGGTCGATACCAAAATCAATGAGCGGTTTAAGGTTTTTGAGACCACTATGCAAAAATCGTTTATTGAACAAGTAACACGTATGGAGGGCCGGTTCAAGGACCACATAAGCCGCTGCGAGAAGCAAACGCAAGACGTCTCAAAAAAGGTCGAATCTCTTGAGATAAAGATGCAGGCCGACGTGACTGAAACGCAACGACGAGTAGATAGATTAGACGCTTCGATTGTAGAGACGCGATCTAACATAGACTCTAATAAAGAGAGTGTCTTACAAACGTTAAACGACGAGATTTTGAAAGTACGACAGGAGGTACGGAGGAGATCTGCTCCTAATATTTTGGTACAAGGTCCTGTCGACGAGAAAAATCGCGTGTATTTCACGGGGGAGAATAATGAAAACCCTATTGAATTTTTGTTAGCGTGTGAGAGTGAAATGGCTAGAGTAGGTTCCCGACTAGAAGATCAAGACAAAATACAGTGGGTAGTTAACGCGATGCGTGATTCGGCGCGTAAGTGGTATAACATTGTACGCGATAGAGTGTCCACATACGCGGAGTTCAAACAAAAATTTGAAAGCCGGTACTGGAACTCGCATACCCAAAGACTTCTGCGCAATGAACTGGAATATGGCAGATTTGATAGGAAATTGGGTATTACCGCGGAAAATTATATAATCCAGCAGGTCGAACGCGCCAAGCATTTAACCCCAGCATTTTCGGAGGTTGACATAGTCACGAAACTTGCCTATCACTTTAATCATAACATTAGAGTAGCCGTGTTTACGCAGGGTATACGCACGGTCGACGAACTCCTCATTCTAGTGTCCCAAAGTGAGACGGTTTTTGATTTTGGTGGGTGGCGTTATAATCCCGATTTTCGCCGAAATAACGAAGGGCAGAATACACGAGAACAATACCAGCAACCTGATCAGAGACCGAGTACTAGTTCTACTCCACCCCAGACATCGTCAAAACCCCCAGATAAGACCTTTGAATACAAAGGCAAACAGAATATTGGTAGACCGAAAGGCCAATATAAGGGTAACGATGGGGCCCCGATTAGAACTATGCAAACGGTTGAGATAGCTAGAACTGATACAATAGAGCAAGACAGCGATACTCCATGTAATAAAGACCCCAGTGAGAGGAAAAAGAATCGTAAGTTTCCAAAAAACTTGGAAACGGGCGCCTCCAGGGTGGAAGCGACATAAATCATGCTAAAATGTATCGCAATAAAATAGGTAAAAATAAGAAAAATGTTAGATTTAAGAAAAGTGATTTTCCTACTGAAATTTGTATGCCAGTTGACAAAGTATTTCAACCGGAAGGTACGGAACCGTGGTTGGCCGTCAACACAATACAACAATGGGCTCCGACAATTGTACGTCCGGTGCAACAGGAAAGTGACGACGACGTTCCCACACAGTCAGCGTGGGAAGACGTAGAAATCATATCCGGGGACGCGTACGAATTCGACGAGTACATAGCGGAATATTGTAGAGCCACCCATAAAAATGCCTATGATCTACTGGATGCACTTTAAAAATAATAATTGTATTATAATAATTAAAATTAAAATAAATTATTTGTGTTTTATAATATTATTAATAATAATTGTAGATAGCTGGTGTATTAATAATAACGCATTTATAAAGCGGTAAATAACGGGCGTGTACAACGAAACAAACGCACCGCCAGGAAATAGTTAAGACACACGCGGTAACTACCTCCCCACGTTTGAAAGTAGGTCAAGCAATTAGTGCTACGCGGCAGGCGATAACGATTGTAAACAAGACAGTGTCAGCAAATTCCTTTGCACGCGTGCCACTGTTTACAAACAAACCTTTTAAACGCCCAGTTATCTATTAACCGTTGTAAAAACATTAATACAGAATAAATTGCAAATATAATATCATTAGTAAATGTATTTAGAGTTAAGTTGTATATAATGGAATAACATTAACACACATGTATGTTTTTCTTTTGAATAAGTAATACAATGTATAAGTAATAAGTATAGTGATTACAGAATATGTGTGTAATGATTAAGAAAAAAAAAATAACTGTAATTATTACATTCATTTTTTTTTTTAAGCGGGTGTGGGAATATATAACAGCACCAAATATTAATTATTTGGGGTTATATGTTGCCCGCATACTGAAAGCATATTTAAATAAATTATAACAGTCAAAACTCCATTTGAATGTACAGCGTTGAAAATAATGCTTTGTAAAGCGACGCACACGTGGTCATTATGTAATCAGCTCGCTGTACAAGGAGCGGCCACACCCAATCTGTTAATTATTAATATCTTGGAAACCAATGAATAAGGCGAAATCCAAGATAGCCAAAATGTTTACCGAATTATTAATAATGACGTGTGCAAATTTTACGCAAGGTAATTAACAAATGAAAGAGTTAATTAAATATAATTGAATAACTTCTGTAAAAATAGAGTTACATTAATGAGATTTTAGTATGTTATAAAGATAATAATTTCTGACAGATTGTATATTTTAGATTTCACACAACTTGGTTTGCAACCAAGTTATTGCAAAAATTAAATAAGCACAGGAAATCCGGACCGACAATTTGGTTCCGCTGATAATAATAGTATTAAAAATAGTATTAATTCTCCGTCTGTGGGAACCTGACTTCATTCTCACGGACCAAGGGAATTCAAATTTTATGTAGTAGGGAGAGTGTGTCAGCCAATCAAATCACTTGACGCGAACCCCGACCAGCGTGGTGTTTTCAGGCTGAAACATCACTCTTCTGCCAGTACTCACGAAGTTAAGACGTAATTCTTCGATCGTCTAGTAACCATAGTGGTGAAGATCAACAAGAAGACTCTACGTGGTCAACACACACGCAATTACGAACACAATAAACACAGATCAACTGTATAGCTCGCAATTGTGGCGTAAAGGCGAGATACTCTTCAGTACATCAACCAAGCTTATTGTGTACTACCAGTTAGTCATAAGCACGCAAGAGATCCACCAGACTTCAAGACCAGACTTCAAGAATACAGCAGAGAGGCCGTCTAAATCATTGATGAACAGCTGACGAGCAGAGCTACCACTCGAACGAAGCACACACACACACGCTGACGTGCGACGTGCAAATCGACGAGGGACAGGAACCAGTTCCAGCAGAGAGCCGTAGACGTTAAAATATTCACAAACAGCAAGGAAGCAGAGTGTTGCCGAATTTTGAACTCAACGACCGAATCCAGCAGCTCTAAGCAGATTACTTTCTCTAGCGAAGGACTCGAATCGACGAGGGAAAATCGGAACGACATCCTCTTCAATAACAGGAAAGCAAAATCCACTTATTTATTTTTCAACATTAAATTTTCTATTTTTCATTTAAAAACATTGTAAATTCAAATAATTCAGGTGCCATACAAAAATCAGAGACTCTAGTAATTAAGAATAAATTCATTGTGATAATCTGTATTGCAGTTTAAGTCATTAGTATGCTATAGTTAAGAAATAGAAGTAGTAGAAAAGCGCTATACAAATCTTAACTAACAATCTAATCTTAGTTCATACTGCAGTATAACAGAAGTCGAATCACTAGAAATGAAATAACGTGAACTAGACTGTCACGTTTAATTTATTTTGGAAAATTATTCTAATTAACTTCAGAGTTTTATATTTTGGTTCATGAACATTTAAATTCAATTTAGTAAAAGAAATTTAATCAAATCAAATCAATTAATTAATTAAAATTTAAATTGCAATTAACTCGCCAAAGAACGAGTTTAGTTTCTTTTCAACTATTAACCAATCGAAAAACATTGATTCATTGTTTAGACTGTAAGAAATTGATAATATAATAACCATTTATTTCTTGTGTGTTGTTGGAGTAATAAACAACGTTTTATTACCCCATATAACAGTGTTTTATTGTTGTACGATAAAGCCTACCAGTCTCACAAAACTCTCCCCCTTTAAAGTAACCTATTTTGTGTGTTGTTGCAATAAATTTGAGATTACTAGCTTGCGAACTTCAAATCCAAAATCCACACGCCCTAGCCGGAAGAATCCGCAAGATTGGACAGCAGGTAGGTACTCATACACAACACGACACAACAATAACGCATATAAGTAAAGTTATAATATATATATATATATAGCAGTAGTATAGCAGAGTTGCGTACCTGTGACGCCAAACGTTGTTGTTAGATTAACATGAGAACTATAACAAAACGTGAAAAGAGAAAGTACTTGAAAACCCTAACTCGAAAGTAAGGCGGGGTGACACCCTTGCCTATTACTATACATGCTTCTTTTATTGTGGCAGAACTCGTTTTTTCGGTAATATTCGTTTTCCAACAAGTACTCGTTTTGTGGTTAACAAAAAAGAAACGTCCATTATGTACAATATGTAGAGCGTATGTTGTCATTCCTTAATACATTGTTTTGTTTTGAGTTTTCCATTAACCATATATTTGTATTTTTCAGTTTACATTTGCTGTTTTAGTTTTAATGAAGAAAGTTGTGTTAGTGGTTAAAATCACAAACAGAGTTATCACTGTTGCACACCACTATATAAAAATTATTCCGAATAGCGCTTTCAAGCTTCACAGCTCATCGTCAGATCGGAAATGAACAAACAGCCGTAAAAACAAACCCTTCACCTCCACCCCACCCCACCCTGCTCACACACAACAAGCTATAATTCAAATATCCCTTCCCAACCTCTGAGCCCTGTCACCCCCATCTGGACAGTTACATATTTTACTAGCAAATTCCTTGTGTTTAAGTGTTGTGTGTGTGTGTGTGTGTGTGTGTGTGTACATTCCTTTTAAACCTATCCGTCTTACTCATTCACACTTGTGGGCCAGTCACACACCCTTATTTTAAAAACATCTTAGTCCTATGCATCTGAATTCTTAATCTTATCTATCTGTCCTCTATCATTTACTTCTTAATTATGTTATAAAATATTTCTTCATTATCAAATTTAATTTTAGTATTAATTAAACTGTCTAACCCTTTTTCTCTTTCTTTCAATATTTCTAACTCCTCACTAAGCTTCCTTTCAACTGTTATTTACTACTTTTACAATTTCGTAGTCTTCCAAAGGATTAACAAACTTATGGTTGTCTTCTATGAAATGTCTTGCATATAACGAATTCGTTGTTCTATTACCTTCTCCACGTTTGTGGTCAGACAACCTGCATACGAATTTTCGTCCTGTCTCACCTAGGTACACTTTGTTGCAGTCTTTACATTTTAATTTATAAATTCCGCTTTTCTGTAACACTGGGATTTTTTCTATATTTTTATTCCTTATTTTATCAAATACCGTTTCACATTTTTTAATAGCTATATCTACTCCGTATTTATTAAAACATTTTATAATTTTTCTAGTATGTGAACCTATGTATGTCAATGACCCTGCATAATTCTTTTGTTCTGGTTCTATTTCAGCTTTTTGTATGTTAACACTTTTCATAACTTTATCCACTATGTTGGTGTTATAGTTATTATTCCTTACAATTCTCTTTATCGTTTTTAACTCTCTATCTTTTGATTCGGTCTCTTTTAAACACTTCTGAGCTCTATAACAAAATGAATTGATTGCCGCCATGTTATATCTATAAGGGTGGTAAGACTCTCTTGGTATAATTATATCAGAGTACGATTCTTTCCCAAATATCCCAAACTGTAGTTTCTCATTAGCTTTAATTTCTATGTTTAAATGTAAGTAATTTATTTTCTTACCTCCTATTTCTTCTTTAAATTGTAAGTTTTTATCCTTATTTATTTACCTCATTTATAAACGCATGCACTTCTATGCTTCCTTCCCATATTACTAATACATCGTCAACGTATCTAGTCCATAATTTTATATTGTCTTTATACTTAGTGGAACTTATTAATTGCTTTTCAAAATCATTCATGTATATTTCTGCAAGAATAGGGGATAATGAAGATCCCAGAGGTAATCCTTTTTTCTGTATATAAAACTTGTTATTAAACCTAAAATAGTTCTGATTTACACATTCTTTAACTAATTTTATCAATTGCTTTTTATACCTGTATTCTCCCACATTATTATCGTTTATTAACTTAATAACTTTATTTTCTGTGATATTGGTAAACATGTCCTTAACATCCAGTGATATCAATTTTGTATTTTCATTAATTCTAATATTTTCTAATTTTTCTATCAATTTTACATTATTCTCTATGTTGTATTTTGTCCCAAATTCATATTTCTCTTTCAGTACTCTGCTAACTTCCTTTGATATTATATAAATAGGTGCATTAATAAAATAAACAATCGGTCTAATTGGTTTTCCTTCTTTATGTATCTTAACCTGACTTTTAAAAGTTGGTGCTGTTGGATTACTTTCCAATAAATACTTTTTCTTATTTTCTTCTATAAATGTTATCTGTTTCATCATTTGTTTTATCCTTGACTAGTACTTACTTGTATAATCATACTTTATTTCTTCATATGGTCCTTCACTTATAAATTCTTCCGTTTTCTTTATGTATTCGTCCTTTCTCAGTAGCTCCATTGTATTTCCTTTGTCTGCCTTCGTAACTATAATATCATTCTTTTTTATTTTATTCTTTAGTTTAGTTACAGTTGATTTGATTTTTTGTTCATTTTATGAATTATACAAATTTTTCTTAAATATTTTATTTACTACATTCACTACTTCCCCCCTTATCCTTTTTTTTATCATTTACATTTCCTAGTTTTTGTATTATGCTTTCGCATTCAATAATCGTTTTTTCTTGATTTAATTCTGGTGGCGGCGCGTATTTTAAGCCTTTTGCTAACATTTCTTTTTCTTCTGTATTGAAAGTTACCTCTGTAAGGTTCATTACTCTTTTTTCATAGTTATTCTTAGAGAGGTGTTCCTTTTTTATTTTGTTCTTTCTTATTAATTTATTTAACTTATCTACCATTTTTTTTTTTTTATTTTCCAATTTCTTTTGCGTTGGGGTTATCATTATGGGTTTTTTATGGCAACCCCTATGTTGATAAATTCTCTTATGTAAATATTGGAACGTAATACCAGTGTATGTGGCTGGACAGTCATTGCATTGGATAGTGTATACATTAGATCGTTTGTCTTTGGATGTCGGGTCTTTGAGGCTTGAGAAGAGAGATCGAACAGTATGTTGGTTTTTGAATGCTAAGGTTTTTTGAATTTTTGATAGGCATTTTTTAAGTTTTTCAGAAAGCCCTTTAACATAAGTTGTAGAAAAGTACGAGCCGGCGTTAGGCTCAGGTGTATTAGATTGGGCAGATGTAAAATTGGGGCTCAGCTGATTTGCGCGATGTTTATGAATTACCTGTTTGATTATGTGGTCTGGGTAACCATTGTTTTTGAAAATCTTAATACTAACTCAGTGTTTTTTTGATGAAATGCTTGATCACTTAGACCTGGGGCTCTCTTATATACCGAGTGGATTAAATTAGTTTTTATACGTATGCTACCCATAGCAGTGCCAGATGTAAACAAACAATGATGTATGAAGAGAGATAATGAGAGAGAGAGAGAGAGAGAGAGAGAGAGAGAGAGAGAGAGAGAGAGAGAGAGAGAGAGAGAGAAGGGTGGAAGAGTGAGAGAGGGAAGAAGGGAGACAGTGAGTGAGATGTAGAAGAAAGAGAGAGCGAGTGGGGTGATAGTGAGTGATAGATCGATTTCAGGTTAGAGTGAGAGGCTGTGAGAAGGACTGGCAGGGGGAGAATGTGTGAGAGAGAAGGGTGATTGTGGACACATACATAAATTACATTATTCTATAGTACTCTTGACTATATTTTATAATATGATTACAATTATTATCCTAGTTTACCTGTTAGTAAAATTTACCAGAAACTTTTGTTTGTAACACTTGTTAACTATCTGATTTAAGTCGTAACGTTTACAGTACTGTGTAAATTGTATGTTTCTAAATTATGATTGTATGTTAACACCAGCAGGGAGTGAAACATGGTAAAAATTACTTTTAATAATTACGTAGTGAACATCCCCTAATCTGTTTTAGTTATAGGTAATATATTACTTTGCTATATGTTGACTGCTGCAGGTATAAACAATTTATGTACCAATCTAATATCCAATTGTTGATTACTGTTTGTTTAATTAATTAAAATAACATTACATTAATAATTTAAATTGTAATACTGTATAAATTAAGTTCTATCATACTATAATTTGCTCGTTTTCTTAAAGATAATTTGAAGATGTAAACAAACTATCATAAGTCTTCACATATAAAATGATACATACATTCGCACGCACGCACTCACATACACCAACACGTTCACCCAAATATTTAATTGTTTTGTTATGTTTGATATTTCTATTGTATTTCATACACAGGTCCTGAAGATGACAATAAATATTGTCGAAACGTCGACGCAAAATAGCTAAAATTTGTATTATTGACCGATCCTCACTAACCATCCACTAAAACATTCATTGATTGACGGTCACTAAAAATTTAAGGATTTAAAAGGGATGTACACACACACACACACACACACACACACACACACACACACACACACACACACACACACACACACACACACACACACAACATTTAAACACAAGGAATTTGCTAGAAAAATATGTAACTGTCCAGATGGGGGTGACAGGGCTCAGAGGTTGGGAAGGGATATTTGAATTATAGCTTGTTGTGTGTGAGCATGGTGGGGGTGAAGGGTTTGTTTTCACGTCTGTTTGTTCATTTCCGATCTGACGATGAGCTGTGAAGCTTGAAAGCGCTAATCGGAATAATTTTTTTATAGTGGTGTGCAACAGTGATAATTCTGTTTGTTTTAGTTTTGTTAATTTGCCAACTCAGAATCGGTAGGTTATGTATTTTATTACTGTGTTATAAGCATTAATGTACACATTAAACGTTACGTTTTCCTCAACCATGGCTTTTATATATTTCAACAGTAAACTAAAAACTAAAAACCATTGTCACCCAACGTTACAAATGAAAACAACACGTATTGCCGCTTTACATTATGAAATAGAACAATTTACAATTAGTACACTTCTTCTTTCCCACATGGTAATATATCGATACAATCACATATTAAAAAATCGAAAATGTACTGCAGGATCAGATAAAGGGACAGTTCTGAGCAACAACTCGCCTAGATGTGGACTTTCCTGCTGCAGAAGATCGACCTGTTTTCACATTGAAGATTTTATGTAAATATACAATTTTTCATACCTTTCTTATAGCTTCATTATTATACTGACATAAAAACATTTTACCGTTAAAAACATGTAGTAAGACATGATAAATATGTAAATTACCTCTGTTTACTTATTTACAGTTAAATAAGGCCTTTTTTATTTTTACATCACTTGTCGAAAACTCATCCCTCATGTAGTGGACCGCTGAATAGTTCCTAAGTTGAAGTGTGCCCCTCAGGCCCTTTTCATTTGGAAACCACTGATAACAGTTAAAGGCGGTAAAAGAATGATAGGCGGAGAAAATAGGGTATAAACATTTTCATTTTTCTTTTAAACCATCAGGATTTTTACTTCTGCTTTATTATAAAATATGTTTATAAACTGTTTAACTTAATTGTAACATTGTTATTTCTTCGTTTCATAGTAGCGGACAAAGTTATAAGAATGGACCGGTTTAAGTATATTAGGTTCGGTTATCAGAGAAAAGAATGACACTTACCAGAATTAGGGTGGGAAACCCTAATCCTGGATTGTCAAAGTTTTACAGTCTCTGTGAAATTCTTTAACACGATTGTTACTTCAATGCGAATTATTTTAACATTATGTTATCTACTGTAGTTTAATTTTAATAAAATTAGTTTAGCGATAAAATCATTTGCGTTATTATAATTTTAACTTAACGTACTGGCAGTACTACGCTCCTATTCACTCGCGGTGGGCGGATGAATCGGATCAGCAAATCAGACGGATCGGATCGCCACGGAACTTCATCGAAAATATATAAACTAAACTTTTCAGTCCGCCTTGTGACTTCTTGTTTACAATTAATGACGAGTTTCAAAGCACATGCTTTATCATCAGGTATCTTAAAAATCCCTCATACGTTGCCGACACTGGTTAAAATACAAATATAGCATTTCTACTGTCAAATTTATTGACGGTTATCGGATACTTTTTTAAATACGTGATGACGAAGCATATGCTGTTAAAAGCGTCATTAATTGTAAACAAGAAATCACAAGGTGGACTGAAAAGCTAGTTTATCTGTTCATACAAGTGACTTGGAAACCACTGAAAACATGCATGCTTAATTAAAAATTATAACATCATACCCACACTTGTATTTAACATAATACATTAATTAATTATCCATATGATAACCAGTATGATAAAATTTATTACTTTCGAAGGATAAGAAGTAAGTTATGAGTCGATTTTCACATTTTTAAAATAGTCATCGAATTCCTCCTTATTTTGGCCTTCACAACGAACCTAGAATAATCTTAGCGATTTTATTAATTAACTTCTAAATGGCGATTAAAAAAGCCACGAAAGAAATCTCTTCCTGTCATTTTATGTATTTGTTAAAAAGTTTTAGATTTTAAATTTAATTTTCCTCGACAAAAAATGATTTTTTGGTATAACGTGTGGAGTTGGTTCGAACCACATTTCGATATGTTTTTGAAGTCTTCTTCCGGTATGGACCGCGTCAAAAATGTCTTGTATGACAACGGTTCACTCATATTACAATGAGTATCCTCAGGTCTTCAAAACATAATGGACACCGGCCGCGGAAGCCTACGTGAAACACATTTTGATAACTTAATAATTCGATATTTTAAATTGCTATCTTGTGCTGGGCTGCAAACCATCTGTCCTCATAATTTTTTAAGGCTATGGATGATTTAAATCTTCAGGTAACGAGAGAAATTCCATAGGGTCTTGCTGCTCATTCCCGTTCGTACAGCTTCAGTGCATTTTCTAAGATCTTACCAGTTGAAATAAACTGTGATTTCCCAATCCGTAAAACTAAATGAAATCCGATACCCTTTAAGTTTTACAAACGATCCGATTCACTCAACCTTTATTAATAAGTTTCCCCCGCCTTGGAAGGAACTTTACTTCGTGAGTTGGCAGCACTGTTTAGCGCAACCAAAACTAACCAGAAACATTAATCATTCTTGTTTTATTTCGAGGTTGTATGATTAACATTTCTCTTTTATTTTTAATTTAGATACTGATAGTGGCTATTAATAGGTAAGGGTAGATAAGAAAGTGATTAAAAATTGAGATCGGACGACGGTTGATCTTGTGTTGCAATGTGGCATAAATGCACTTCAAATTGTATTTACATCGCTGCTGAATGACGGAAGGAAGCGTCAAAACAACAGAATTTTTGCGCGGTAGTTTTTCACTTTTGATGCGATTCACTCTCCAATCCGATTCACTCTCACTCGACCTTACTCGATAAACAAAGGTTAATAAGGGTTTCTTGTTATCTCGATAAATAATAGGTCTACAGATACGTACTGAGGAAATTATAAACTGGCACAGGACAGTAGCATATGAAGAATAAGAACAAACCGAGAGCTAATAATAAGTTTAGCAGGTCAAGAGAACAAGAAATTAGATCTAAAAGACCGAGTTGGTTGGAACATGTTCGATGACAACGAGTGGAAGCAAGGGTGCCAAGGAAAACGGCACTTGGAAAGGGATAAGAGGAAAAGTGGAACAGATTTAAACTCCCCCTCCATTTGTAAATAACTACCCCGGTTTCTACAGGTATAAAACCGTAAATTCCCTCGCCTAGGGGTATTATTTCGCTTGACTATGTTTCCGTTATCTGGAATAGGTAAACAAAAACCTATCATTCCCAAGTCGGTTTTTAGGTGATTGTTTGGTGCGAGAAGATCTAAAGGAAAGTGTTGTTTATATTTAGCGAGCGGGGCCGTGAACTTCTATAACGGGGTAAATTTTTAGAAGTGTGATTTGACCAAAAAAGGAGGGAGACAGAGGAAGTACGTTCAGAAGCCGTGCCGTGCGGACGAAATCAGTGATACCATTCAAGTTATAGAACATAAGCATAACAAGTATGAAACAATTCATAGGAACTTGTCAAACAGTACGAAACGCTAAGCCAATGAAAGATTGGTATGGGATGCGAGATTAATACGTACGGAAAACGAAAACGCTTCCAGTGGAATAGAAATTAACCAAAGCGATTTGAATTATGTGAGAAAGAATTTTGGAAACGTCAGAAGAAAACTATATCTAGTGCTACCCAAAAGCACTGAAATCACATTTGCAATCACTATAGCAGCATTGAAATCTTGAGTAACCGGGATGTAAATATACTTTTATTATAAACCATTTTGTTATTCTCGCTACTGAATAAAATAAATGGAAACAAAAATATAGGCTAATATTGTGTGTAGATAAAAAATATTCTTATAAAATATCTGAGCTAGTAGCCATAAGAAAATGTGAACGATTTAATTGTTCTTAGTAGTAATTTATTTACGGAACAGGCAAATGCCTAATCCTTGTAGTGCAGAAGTAATTTATTTTTTTAAATTCCGTATTTAATGCATAGTTTAAATGAGATAATTTAAGAAGAATGAAATCAATACTAAAATAATCATGGTCCACTTAGACAAATTTCTATAAATTATACGAAACATGAAATGTATGCATATCTTCAAACGATAAGGATACCTAGCTATGGGGTTTTGCTCCAATTCTAAGAAAATTAAATATAATAAGACACCATTATACAGTTTATTTTTACTACGTTTTAAAATTAAAAAATATAGACTAATAATTACATTCTTGTTTTTATTACTGATCACTGAAATATATTTATTACATATTTTATTCAAAATAACACCTTACATTAAATGAATAAATTCATATATTACTCCAATACAACATTTTATCAACAGCCACTATCGATTATCATCGATAACTCGAAGAATTACCGCTGAGCAACGTGGGCCAGGGAGCCGTGGTCCTTCCAAGAAGTCAATCGGTGGAGTTTTCCACCCATACCTGTGCAACCCCCTGTAACATTCTTCGAAGACCGAGGGAATCCGAAGGAGAAGACAAAAATGTGTATTTGCAGTAAAAGTGTAGTTTGTACACTGGTCGACGCAGTGTGTTAACCTCGCCTGCGTACACGAGAGGACAGAATTTAATTTTAAGTCGTTTTCATTTATTTAATTTATCGTACATTTAATTTTTTTATAGTAGCTTGTATATAATTTTAGTAACCTTAGACTATCCTTCATTTAACGTATCAAACAATCACTTTTTTTTTTTTAAATTGTTAACCAAATCGTTATGATAAATGAACGAATACTCAACACGTGGGAAAAAAAGTTTTCCTCCATTGAAATTATTTTTAATAATAAAAATCCCGCCTTTTTTTGCTATTCGTTTTCTATGATAAACAAGATTTAAAGCTACAGACAAAACAGATTATCTCTGTTAAGTGGCGATAATGATTCAGAACGCGAGTAGTTGTCAAGAAAGTATCGAGTCAGATTAACGTTTCCCGGAATTTTCTGGCTGACCGCTTTTTTTGAAAAATAAATTCTTTTAGCCCCCTCCTTCCGGGAAACTCGCCTCTGTCTCCACTAATAACAAAATTATAAGTCCAACTTCGTCGTGCTTATTTGCTAAACTGCTAAACTCGACCTAGGACGAGTCGTGGTTTAGGACTTGAAAATGGTGGAAATACTGAAAGGCGTCGTCCAGAACATGACATTTAGCAGTTTAGCAAATGAACACGATGAAGTTGGAGTTACAGAGACTGCTAATTCAAATAACAAGATTACAAATTATAATTGTAGCTGAGTCTGTAATTTTTGAATTTCGCCAAAATATTTGTGTAACAGAGAGAAAGAGAGAGAGAGAGAGAGAGAGAGAGAGAGAGAGAGAGAGAGAGAGAGTTTTCGTGTGCGTAATTTTTTATTTTCGAATAGCCGTTTTGAAAATGTAACACCTAGGAACTAAAATTTTAAAGCGTTTTATTAACACGAAGTAATAAAAAATAAAATTTCACATAACCACATTAGATAACAGTGGTTGTTCACAATATCTGACAACCTACTGTGAACAGTGAGAAGCCCGGAAATTTGTTTACCGCTTAAACAGTCTAGGCAGGATAGACTGCCCTATGTAAGCCGCTCGGCGTACAAGGAAGGACCGTGGCCAGCACTACGCTTCGGCCGCCCACCATTGCCGCAGGATGTTGTCCCGGATACTCGTTTCCACAGGCTGAGTCGACCTGGGAGCTGAAAAACCGCCTCGATTTTATGGCCCGCCCGAGAATCAAAGCTTTTATTAACCTCTAGAGTATTAACCATACACACTGATCTACTAAGCTGTCACGGTGACGCTATAACGGTTTTCTGTCACCCCCCCCCCCCCAAACACACACAATCTCTCACTTGTCAGAAACTGTCGCTTCACAACGACACTTGCATGCTTCTAATGTTCTCGCCAGCCTTATTACACACGATATAAACATTACAAAACAATGTACAGCACACTGTTCTACGCATGTTCGAATGAACAAGGCCTCGCAGCAAGGAGTTTGTCCACTGCGCATCTGACGCTCACTGTTCATAAGCTATCTTCGGGTCTATAGTAATCAGGCCTATCAATCAGTAGCCAAGGTTGAAAGGTTATATCTGTAAAAGTAGACTAACATGACATGACACAAATTCGAGACATCGCCACATGAATGCTGTTATTACTGAATTTCCCAAATTGCCATTATAAACTAATGCAAGTTTTTACCGTCTTCTTTTTACCTAGTTACCCCCCCCCCCCCGCAGATCTCAAACTCCCTTCAGCGTCCATAGTGGGGAAATAGGAGTCGGCTTGACTCGTTGATGTTGTACGATGGAATTAACGAAACAGCGAATCATTCTAAGAGGAGACAATAGCCTGCTGAGGGCAGAGATAAAGCTGCCGAAACCTTTTAGGACAAAACGCGCTGAATTTAAAGCGTGAATCGACCCAAAACCACAACACGCCATTTAAAAATAGCACTAAAATTCTAAGAATTATCATATGAACAAAATGTGTGTGTGTGTGTGACACTACATTCTTGCCTTGGAAATAATTTTCAATGTCTTGCCTTGAAGTATGCGACGCCAGTGGAGGCCGACGAAACGTCCAGTTAGCAATAAAAGTATAAAATTTACGAGTGAGACATAAAACGGTGATTTATGGTGTAACTGTATAACGCAAAGAAACTGCAGTGGGTAATGAAGTTGAATCAACATTATCACTGTCCAGACGATCTCGATTGTCGGTATCTTCTCTCCCGTTCGCCGGACCACAGTAGTTATCTGTCTCTCGGGGGGGGGGGGGTCACTTTGTATACCTCCCGTCGTTTTGGTATCCAGAACTACACCTTCTCTCCTAGACAAATGGCCTGGCTTTATATGATATTATCAACTTTAGTTTAGTTTTGTGGTATATCAATTTCATTGTTTCCGTGGTTATTTGCATAGTCTTCATGTCTTCGTGTAGTCTTCATTACGCGTCCTTGTGCATTTCGTAATTTTCGTATCGAAGAAGAAGATAAATTTAAAAAAAAAATCATAATGCAAAACATGTTCTCTTCCAGGATAAAATCATTCCGAAGGGGCTGTAGCTCCGGTAGCCTTTATCTGTATAATTATCTTGTTATGTTTAAAACACACACACGCGCGCGCGCGCGCGCACAGTTTTTATGGCGGTGTGTGTGTGCGTGTGTGCTTAGAGAAATTATTACGTGTTTCGTCGGTTTAAAACATCGTCATTAGGTATAAACAATCCGTAACAAGATATTTGGTTTATTTATTTTTAAATTTTGTTAATTCTTGAAAACTTGCTATATATAGGCCTATACATTTGTTTAATGGAAAAGCCGGGATCCGGGGACGAACTATTTCTTCTACTGTCAAGCTGTTGGTACCGTTAGGGAATTTGTGTATTTACATTTCTTAGACCTTTTCATACTGTTACGACGGTCTACTCGATCGTCGAGGTACAGTGGAAAACAAAATAAGTACAAGAAACCAATTAAGTCACTAATCACCAGCTTTAATTTTCACAGTTAAACAGTTCGTAATTAACATCACAGTCTCTTATAACAAATCAAATGAAAATTGTTCAAACGCAATAAACAACGTCTACTAATAGAGTCTTGCACAATTATAAAACACATAACACAATAATTCTTCACTTTGACAAGCACTCAATCCACACTAGCGGAAGTCGCTCACGTAACTAACTGACATTGCACTGCATTATGGATGCGGGGTGCCTTTGCACCCGTGGCTTATTTGCAGCACCTGGAGCGTGTCCAATGGCTACCAGAAGTGAACATAGTGCTGGTACATTTTCGACTGGTGACCTAAAACTGGAAAAGGAAACCGCCAACCAGTTACCTGTGAAGGCGGGGGAGTATAAACTTTATTTTGATTTGTGCACTGCCGCTGGTATCGATTCGAGCAACAGATGTTGCCCGTTTCAAGTCCAGTCAGCAGACGCCCTGAGGGCGTCGGTCGCTCTCAGCGAGGCGGAGAGCCTCCGTGCCAATGATTGATGACAGCGACAAGCAGCCGACTCAGCGTGCTAGGTGGTGGGCAGGAAGGAGAGAAGGACAGTTTAAGTGAAAAACGTTATGGCGGGTCATCAAGAAGCGCCCGAGGGCGCTTGACCCGAATGGGCGGTGGTGGTTCTGATGCACTGATGGTTCGTAGATATGGGAAGGTGAAGGTCGAGGCTTTAGCAAAGAGAGTTAAAGCCAACGACCGGACAAAGGCAGTCAAGGTAGGAACACGGAGACCCCTTCGAATCTCGTCGTTCCTTACAAACCAAGGGGACCCCGTCAAGGATCGTAGGGTATGGGACTGGAAAGCTTCCAGCCTACATCTGTTGGTGGTGGATAAAAGAGACCACCAGGCGAGAGCCGCATAGGTCAGTACAGACCTGAGAAAAAGCAGATAGATGGTAAACTTCGTGCGCATGGCCAGGCGGCTGCGACACGAGAGGAAAGGAGATAATTTGGCTCGGACGCCGCGAGCCTTGGTAAGGGATTCCGTCACGTGGGCGTTGAAGCAAAGGCGACGATCTAGCCGAACGCCTAAATACTTTACCGATTCTTTGTAGGCGATGGGCCTCCCTTCTAGGGAGAGGGGCTGGCATCGGGAGATGGACTTACGGGTGAAGCAGATCGCCTCGGATTTCTCCGTGTTGATCGTCACCCGCCATTTCCTTATCCAGTCCGGAAGCTGGTTCAACTGACGCTGCAGCTTTGTACTCGCAAATCGCGGGGACAGGGAGCTGCAGTGATACATAGCGTCGTCAGCGAACAAAGACAACGTGACTCCGGGCAATACAGGCAGGTCGTTCGTGTACACAAGGTACAGAACGGGGCCGAGGACAGATCCCTGTGGTACGCCGGCGGCGACGGGTCGAACTGTAGAAACTAACCGACAACCAAGTTGCCAAGTTGCCAAGTTGAGTAGGGCACAGCACAGTGCGTGCCCCAGTGACGGCAGCGTCCGGGCGGGCCCGATGACTGCCTGTTGCTGCTGTAGTGCTTGGAGCGAGACTTGTCGCAGCGAGGATAGGTACCCCCTTTTTTATTTTGGCGGAGGTGAAGGAGATGGGCTGTGATTGGCTGAACCGCTGACGCGATCCACCAATGGCCTGAGAGGGAAGCCTACGCGAACGCTTAGCACGGATTGGCGGGATCTGTTCGCCCACAACGGGTCGATACACTTCCGCCAGCCCGGTAAGAGTCCGGTAGACTGCCTTACGGCGATACCGAGGCAGGCGAGAGATTGGAGGGGTGAAGTTGCCGACTGAAGGTGGCGCTAGGCACACCTAAAGCCGGCACAACGCTCGACCAATCTGGCGGCCTGCAACGGACCGGATTGACTGGAAGGAAGGTGGTAAAATACGATTGGTCGGCGCGTGGACAGATGGTGAAGGGCAATTTTATTATTTTAAAATTATGGTGGGTCGTCGAGCAGAGCTCGAGGGCGGCGGCGTTTGACTGGTGGTGGTCCATCATCGTTATCGAGGTGTTGGAGGTGAGGAAAATCAGAGACGGATGCTCGATGGAAGAGATTGAACGTAAGAGTTCGTGCAAATCCATCGAGCGACGGAATCTTCAGCCCTCGCCTGATAGCAGAATTTTTTACAAACCAGGGAGAGCCGGAGATAAGGCGAAGGGTAAGGGCTTGGAAGGCTTCCATGCGTTTAACGACGTCGGGGGCGAGTTGGGTCCAAAATGCAGGCGCTGCGTACATAAGGACGGCTCGTAAAAAGAGCAGATAGATCGAGAGCTTCGTGCGCACTGGCAGTGGCCCTCGAGGCGATAAGAATGGGTATAGTTTGGCTTTGACGCCTCTGGCGCGCTGGAGCACAGTGGACACGTGAGCTCTGAAGCTTAGGCGTCGATCAAGAGTGACGCCCAAGTACTTCACAGTACGTTGCCAAGCGATTGGGCTCCCTTCAAGGGAGAGGGTCTGGCATCGGGAAGTGAGCTGACGGGAGAAGGCAATCGCCTCGGATTTCTCCGTATTGATCGCCACCCGCCATTTCCTTAGCCAGGCCGGAAGTAATGCGAGCTGGCGCTGCACCACGTCAGTCGCAAAACGAAGGTTTGCAGAGCTGGCGTGGTACATCGCATCGTCCGCATAGAGAGAGAGCGTGACTCCAGGCAAAACTGGCAGGTCGTTCGTGTACACAAGGTACAGAACGGGGCCGAGGACAGATCCTTGAGGGACGCCAGCGGCGACGGGGCGGACAGAAGAGTACGTCCCGTCGACGCAGATCCTAAATTTGCGGTCGCAGAGATACGACCGCATCAGATGTACAAATGAGGCAGGGAGAGGGGAGGTGGCTAGTTTATAGAGAAGGCCTTCGTGCCAGACTTTGTCGAAGGCCTTACTCACGTCCAGAAGGACGGCGACAGTTTGATGGTTCCTGTTGAAGGCGTCAGTGAGTTGCGTGACAACTCGGACAAGTTGAAGAGTGGTCGAATGCTGCCTGCGGAAGCCGAACTGTTCCTGCCGAATGAAATTATCCAGCAGGGGAGTAATCCGGCGATGCAGGAGGCGCTCGAACACCTTCGATAAGACTGGCAAAAGAGAGATTGGTCGATGATTCTCAGGGAGTGTACGCAGCTTGCGAGCCTTCGGCAACATGATGACTTTGGCTCGTTTCCAAGGGCTGGGATAGTAATGGAGCCGGAGACAACCATTGAACAGCACGTGGATGAGTGAAACGAGACTTGCTGGGGCGTTGAGTAGGGCCGCTGCACCAATACGGTCCTCGCCGGGCGCCTTCTTGGGGCGCAGTCGACTAATGGCCGTTTCCACATCAGCCTCGTCGAACGGGTCGATCGGGTCTGCGGGAGGGCGGGAAAAATATCCAGATAGGAAGTCTGCGACCGCTGCCGAGTGGCCGGGGTCACAGACGCCTCGATGAACGGTAAATTGTTCCTCCATGGTATCGGCAAAGACTTCTGCTTTGTCGGCCGCGGAGTACACAATCCCGTTCGGTGATCGTAGTGGGTAGCGGGTCCTTTTCTCGCCAGTGAGTCGGCGCGCAGCCCGGAATACGGACTGCGGCGTGACTTCCAGAGACTCAAGATATGAGTCCCATCGATGAGCAGTGGCATCAAGCAGAAGCTGCTTGACAAGGTCAGATTGGGCGTTTAGCCTGCGTTTTACGGCAGGGTCCCGGGTTTGTTGCCATCTCCGGCGGAGCTGGCGCCGGTTGCGGATGGCCAGAATCACCTCTTCAGGTAACTGCGACCGTCTGTTGGGCGCAGGGACTTCATAGGTGTGTTTGTCCATAGCGGACGTGACGACTTCTTGAAGATAGTCGGCCAAGCGGTCTACATCCTCCGGGCTGGAGATGTCGACCTGGGGGTCAGATGGTACTGTTCGACCCAGTTCATCGTGGAACGATCGCCAGTTGACTCTCGTTAAACGATGGGGAGGCTGGAGAGGTGTGTCCAGCGTGGGCCGAACAGTGAGTAATACCGGGTCGTGATCAGACGAAAGGTCTGACACGGCTTCTATTGCGATAGGGTAGGCCAAGTCTTTGACAACAGCAATGTCAAGGACGTCAGGAGGTCCCCGGTGATTGGGGATATAGGTCGGTGATCTAGGACCAAGAGCGTTCACATGAGGATGACGTTGAACGTATTGGTACAGAGAGCGGCCATAAGGGTTAGAGACACGGCTGTTCCAGAGGGGATGCTTACTATTAAAGTCTCCGGCTGCGATGGTAGGTAAAGGGTCTTCTAAGAGAGCGTCCCATTCATTCTCGTCGGGCGGTGGTCCACCTCGAGGGGGGAGGTAGACTGAAACCAGGCGGACCTCCCGATCCCCGATGCAGAGAGCAACCGCCGTCGCCTCCAAGCGACGAGTCGCCGGAGGCGGCAGGGGGCGGTGGGCGATGCGCCTGTGAACCAGAATGGCTGTGCCGCCAGATGCGACACGCCGGTTCTGGCCAGGCCTGTCTGTGCGATACGTCGTGTACGCCGGAAGCTGGAACGAGTGAGCAGGAGTTAAATGGGTTTCGTTAAGGAGTATGACGTCTATGTCATATTCAGTTACGAAGGCGGCCAATTCGGCACGGCGAGGTAGAACGCCACATGCGTTCCAAGCCACCAGCCGAAAGGGCCTAGCCATCGAGAGGGATAAGAGAGGTCACGGAGGTGAGAATGATAACGATTAAGGACTGGACATCCTTGGCAGCAAGAATTTGCGGGATCAAGGCGTTGATCCAAGCATGCACGCGGGTGGCGAAAGTCGCGTCCGAGGACGCGGCAGACGCCGGTGCCGCCCGAGGCTTGGGCGCCGGGTGCAGGAACATGATGCCATTCTGGGCAGGGGCCTTTTGTGTCGGCTGCCGAGGATTGCGGACATCTGGAGTAGATGCTGGCTTTGGTGCAGCGGGCGTGTGCTGCGAGGAAGCTGGGGGAGATGGTTTTGTTCTTTTCGTGGACGGCGCAGCAGGTTTTGGCTGCTGGGCCGCAGGCTGTGCGGCAGGCTGTGATGCAGCTGCAGCCGCATAGCTGGGCGCCCCGGTAGACGCCGGACGAGCTGGGGCAGGCGCAAGGGCCGGAGCCGCAGCGGGGGTAGGTGCCGCCGAGGCGGCAGGCCTTGATGCTTGGGGCCTAGCTGGAGGCGCAGAAGTGCGCTGCTGCGAAGACTTTGACAGCTTCTTCAAAGCCGCAGCATAGAATTTACAAGATTTCGACGATGCCGGGTGAGGTTCCCCGCAGTTGGCGCAAGTGGCGGCAGCACGAGCGAGAGGACAAGTGTCCTTTCGATGGCTATCGCCACAGCGCAAACAGCGGGTGGGATGGTGGCAAAATGCCGATGAATGGCCGTACCTTTGGCAGTTGTAACACTGCTTCGGTCCGGCCTGGGCTTCGAAGGCTTCAACCCTAACCTTCAAATAAAACATAGAGGTGATACCATAAATGGCCTGGTAGTCACCCACCTTTCGTACTTTAACTAGGAACGCATTGCGCGCTAGTTTCTTGCCGGGGGAGAAGAGAGGCGTTACGCTATGTACACGAAAGCCTAAACTGGTGAGTTCATCAGAGATGATCTCAGGCTGGGTACCAGCAGGGATACCAATTACTTGAACCTTGAGTTCCTTCTCCTCCGGCAAGGCAAAGGTATGGAACGGGATCCCCGCGTCCGTGAGGAACTTCTGCGCGATACGGAAGCACTCCACGGTCGTGGGGTTCAGGCGAATGGAATTGTCACCTTGAGCCGAAGCAGTCAAGGTGCCAGAAGGAGTGCACCGGTGTATCCGACGCATGAAATTAGCCCAATCCGAAGGCCGGGCGAAAATCAGAGGCGGGATACGCCGGGGCTGGTCAGGTTGTTGTTGTGAGGCCATGGTGGATTGCCCCGCGGTTGAGCCTCGACGCGAAGCCCGACCGGATTCTGTGGAGGTGGCACTGACACGCCGTTTCCGGCTGACAGCCTGCCATGCACCATCAGTATCCATGGCCGAGTCCACGTCTTGAGATTCCCCCGAGGAGGTAGGTGTAGGGTGGTCCTGAGAAGGGCCATCCGGAAGTGGTTGCGCCAGAGCGCGAGCAGGAATTGAGAGGTCCTGAGAAGGACCGACGGAAGCAGGTTGGCCCTGAGAAGGGCCGACGGAAGATGGGTTGTGGGCAGCCATCGGCGAGGCGAAGCCTACGCCTTAGGCGGAACGGAACTAAGGACTACGACCAAGCACTACGGTAAGCAAAATACAAAAAGCAGATCACTTACCAACAAGCTCCAGGCAGCAGCGGAACACACACGAAACACTGCACGGCACAAGAACACAACACTGCACTGAACACTACACTGCACTATTATCTTCTTGTATAGATGTTGAACACTGGCACTAACTGGACTATTGCACTGAACGGTAAACACTGATCAAAGCCGGGTACTATTGCACGTGAAAAAGAGACAATTTCCCATGAAGAGAGAGCACTTTGGAGATGTCGACCGACAACCCGGCAGCTATGGCTTTATATACGCTGTGCTGAGGCCGAGTACAGCTTTCCCTCCTTAACTGCACGCCGGCTGCTTAATGCGTATTTCCTGGAACTCACCAGAATCATCTACTTGAATGACGCAGAGCTGCCACACCGAGTGGTGGGGGGGGGGGAGTGGAGAAAGTTCTGGATTGTTCGGTACGCTTCTCGCAACAATAGGCCTACTTTTCAAACCATAAATTGTACTTTAATCTTATGTAATTACATAAGGAATTTAAATAAAATCACGCATGTTGCAATACAGTATTTACAAAACCTTAACGTTTATTTAAAGAACGCTATATATTATTTTTAACCAAAGATTACATATACAAGAAATTTTTATTCAAAAGGTTGGTCCAGCTGTTTATTTGAGCTATTAAATTTTAAATATAATTATGACGATGTAACTTTTATAAAGAATTTAAAAACACGGAAACAGACAAAATTGCAGTACCTTACAGTGTACGAAACAGTGACTTATTGTCTGCAATTACGACAAATGTAGAATAAAGTATTTCATCAATCATGCCGAGGGTTGAGCAGAATAAACACGAGTCTACTGTGTACATTTATTATTATTATTCCGGTTGTACAATGTTTACACATCTTCCGGAACCAAAGATTACACAAGTGATTGAATTCTCCACTTCCTTGTCCATCCAAAGATCTTCTTCAATTTCTCGTCCCCTCAATATAGTCTGAATTTCTTTTATCCAGGTGATAGGTGGTGTTCCTCTTTTCCTTCTTCCTGGTGGGGTCCATTCTATAACTCTCCTTGGCAATCTTTCCTTTAGCATTCTTTACTGTGTACATTTTCTCATTAAAATTTGTGAAGTAATAAATTAAAACATTTGTAATTCAAGTTTTAATGCAATCCTGATGGGAATTTTTATTTAACGATCGAAATCCGTTTTACTGCAATTGAAAATGTCATTTAACTTAGTGAATTCAAATAAATTTTACATTTAGTGACATTAAAACCTTGTTTGCAGAAAAAGTCAGAGTTTATCCCGTCGTCCAGTGAGCGTTTAACGCGGTATGTCAAGACTTGCGATCAGCCAATCGGTAAGCTACTATGTGGACAATTTATGGGAGTTATTCCGAATGTCAGCAATACATTTAGCGATAGGCATTTGCTCAATGACTATTGTAGCATTTTTATACAGTAATAATTGCTTTAGGAATGTAATAATTTTCTGAACAATACTGTGGATTAGAGGTGTGCTAAGCCAGTATTTGACCTGTAACAAATACCTGTTACAGGTATATCGGACCACCTCTAATTTTTAATGACATACTTTTCGGCTAGCTGTGAATTATTGGCATTACTATTAACTCCAAACCATCCTCCCACTCCATAAGTTTACTTAGGCGATTGTCCACATCATAGAATGGGCGACAGGTCTGGAGTTAACATCAGTAAAACGTAGTTGTCAACTAAAAAGAGCGTCGTTTTAAGATAGAAGTGTAATTAACGGAACGAATTAAAATAAAGTTTGTAGTAAGGTTACATACTGTTTTATCTACCAGGTTTCAGTACAAGAAAAAACTACTTTGCAGTCTTTTAAAACAGGAACGTTACAACAATCTCATCGCTTACGTGAGACGTGCGGTGAAGTTAAAATCATCTCCGAAATCATTTTAACAAAAAGTAATATATAGCCACTCTAGGCTAACACAATATAAATCGCTTTTTCAAAATTTACTAAGTTGATGACTTGTATAGCCTAATATATAATTTGTTATTATATATCTGCATAACACACGAGAATAAATGTAACATCAGTATGAATTTTTTTGATTTACGTATTAAAAACAGCTTCGTCTCATTAGCATAGACCGGGCATATTCTGAACCTCGCTTTGCTTTGCTTCCTTTCGTACTTGTGTGGTAATCGGCACACACGCAGAAGCAAGTATTCAGTACCAATAACTGCTACTTTGTAGTCGTATATTCGTAGTTGGGTAGGGGGGTCCCGCGAGTAACCAGAACAGATATTTCGACTTTCCAGTAATCGTTACAGATTGTATACACACCGGTACCAATCTGAGAGCTTGACCTTGACGACAGCTGGCAAGGACAACAGCTAATTGTCAACTTAAAAATATCGTGTCGTTACTCTATAGGTGATTATTTGGATTACTTTATACCGGATCATATTTTAATATATTATATATTATTCATATATTCATATTTCCTGTCGGAACTGTTTCAAGGTCAAGCTCTCAGATTGGTACCGGTGTGTTATACTCGTTTATTCGTTAGTTGGTTAGGGGGGGGGGTCTAGCGAGTAACCGGAACAGGTACTTCGACTTTTCAGTAACCGCTACAGCCGTTCCAAAAAAGTAACCGTTACAAATACCTGTTACAGGTATATCGACCCACCTCTACTGTGGATCGCGCCGTTACTGTGACGTGTTCCTATGCCAACATACGAACGCACTGCTTGGTTGGCAGCACCGACGCTACGACCTTATCGCTCCGGTCTAAAGGTTTTTTATCTAGAGATAAACAAGGAATTAAGTGATATAACTTCATTTCCTGCCTTCGACTTCAGCTGACGTAGTTTCTATTTCTTTTCAGTTAATATTATTGTAAAAGCTAGACTACAGGCAGGCGATTTAGAAAGTCACAACGTGCGTTTGACACCCTTTGTAGGAGGACATCCGAAGAAAATAAACTACAGGGAGAGGCGGGAGTGTCAAATAATTTACAGAGATATTAAGAATGAGCGGGGACCTGCAGGCAAATAGAGAAATTAGATTGAGAAGAAACGTCTGGAGTAGTGATTCCAAATGCCAATGACAAAGACGTACGACTTATTATAGTAAGGGCCCTACAAAAACCCCGTCAAGGACACAAAACAAAAAACAACAAAAAATTAGGCTTTTGTACGAGTGTGTGTGTGTGTGTGTGAGAGAGAGAGAGAGAGAGAGAGAGAGAAGAGAGAGAGAGAGAGAGAGAGAGAGAGAGATCGGTCGCGCTAAGTACATAAATATTTTTGTTACTTGAATAGTATATATTAATTATTCAGCTTAGTTATTTCAATTTTAGTTTATTTGGGACTTGTTGTCGTTGCTTTTATTTCTTCTTCTTCTTCTTCTTCTTCTTCTTCTTCTTCTTCTTCTTCTTCTTCTTCTTCTTCTTCTTAAGGGTCCTAACGGGTCTTGGAATCTTGGTAACGGGCCATAATCTACGCAGCAAGAAAACTCTGAGAAAGGCCCACTGTTACCTACGTCCACGAGGGCATGAGTCGCCAGGAATTGTCCCTGCACGTAGCAGATAAGAGATGGTGTACGGCCAGTTTCTGGCTAAGGGAGTCAACCCCGAAAGAAAAACAGGCACGACAAGTGGGCTAAAAATGACAGCCCCATTACATGTCTGCTCTGCTACCGGATAGCTGACCTCTACAGAGGAATATGTCACTTATTCTCGGTTCTCGGATGTAACCGGAGAGATGTGATAAGGAACTAAATAATCTGAGAACTTCTAATATTTAATACAAATGAAAAAAAAGAAAAGAAAACAGTTTTAAATGGAATGAACATTTAGAAAGGACGGCAGAAAATAGATTACTTTTAAAAGCAAGAATGCATCAAACAAAGGGAAAAATAAACACGGGTCGACCGAGACAAAGATGGTAACCGTAACGGGCAACAACGCCTAATATGTGACATGGAGATGATAATGAGAAACCTGCCAAACGTTTAGCAATGAACACACCATTCTACCGTTATTCAACTGAACTTTTAACGGAACGCTGTGATTTTTTTATCAACATCATCATCATCATCAGCCGTTGCTCTACAACCCTTGGTGGGTCTTGGCCTGCTCCAAGAGTCGATTCCATTTCTCCCTATTGCATGCTCTGGTCTTCCAGTTTCTTATGTTCAGCTTTCCGAGGTCCTACTCTATCTGGTCTTTGAATCTACTTCGGTGTCTTCTCCTTTTTCTATTACCCATTGGTTTCTGGTAGAAAATATGTTTCGTAGGCTGTCCTTCCTCCATTCTCTCTATGTGTCCAACCCACCTTAAACTGTGTATTTTGATTATCCTGACAAAGATGGTATAGTTCATAATTGTAACGTCTGCGCCACATTCCATTTTCTTGTACTTCTCTAAATATTGTTCTTAGAATCCGTCTTCGCAGCAACCTAGAAGTCGTTCGCTATTTTTTGTCATTGTCCAGATTTCTGAAGCATATGTCATCACTGGCCTGATAAGTGTTTTGAAGATTTTGCATTTCGAGCTTCTTGAGATGAACCTAGATGTCAGGTGCTTTTTAAATCCATAATATGTTTTATTTGCGAGATATATTCTTCTTCTTATTCCATTGTTGATATCATTAGTGCTGTTTATCTGGGAGCCAAGATATATGAACTCTTTTACTGCCTCTATAATTTTTGTGCCTATTTCAAGGTTTTGAAAGGTTGGTTTTAATGGTAGTTTGTTGGCAGCATACGTATATTTTGTTTTCTGCAGTCCAATTTTACTTGAGGCTTCCTATAATACTGTAAAGGCACTAATAAGATCTCGTTTTGTCCTGGCAATTAGATAATATCGTCTGCATATGCTGAGAGCTGTATACTTTTGATTTTCCTAAACCGTTCGCAAATACCGTTCAACAGGGTCTTTCAACCAAAAAACTCACAGCTTCAGAAGACGATCCCCCGATTCGGGGGTGGAGCGGTCGAAGAGTCAAATGTACAAATTTAACGATGGACGGTATCTGAGTAGAGGGTTCGCCTCACAGAAACCATCCGTCGCTTCGGAGTTTTGAAGCCATTCGCGCCTCGCAATGTCACTACAAATTCATCATCCGTTCTGACCTCAACTGTCCATCCACAGAACAGCAGCTTAGGAGGCGTCAGCACTTGATACACGACAGGAAGCAATTTGGATACATACAGTTATGCAATATCGCAACGAAATTCCTTTGGACTGTATGTAATTAAACTTCCGATTTTGCGCCAACAGTCGCGTGGAGTGACGTGTGCCCGGACACGATATTTGGTGAGATTCACGACTGCAGTCGTATTTGCACAACAGCGAGGTTCGAAAGCCTGTTGAGTGGGCAGCTTGTCTAGATAAGGTCAACAATGAGTCGCTTTCTTTCAAATGACAGTAAAAAAAAAATTGATACTGGCGACATTCAACTTATCATTACAAACATGATTTAACAGCTAAGTGGACACTCAATGGCGCTGTAAACACCAATCTACGAAAAGTGCAAAAAAATTGTAAACAGTATACAGTAAACTAATTGTAAACAGTATACAGTAAACTAACTGTAAACAGTATACAGTAAACTAACTGTAAACAGTATACAGTAAACTAATTGTAAACAGTATACAGTAAACTAATTGCAAACGGTATACAGTAAACTAATTGTAATTACAGCAAAACTTCTGTTATACGTTTTTCACTTATACGTTTTCCACACTTACTCGTTTTTTCTCTGAGGTCCCGGCAAAATTCCTATACTTCCCGTGTTATATTGTTTCGGTTATACGTTTTTCGTTTACTCGTTTATTTTACACTTATGCGATCACTTTCTTAAGTCCGTGGAGATACGAAACTTCATTTATACGTTTAAATATTTACTTTCATTTACATCGCGTATATCACAAAATGAATACCTGGAAGCAAATATTTTAGATAGACTGTACATTTCTAAGGAATTGTCAATTAGTACTGTCCGGCTGAGGTAGCAGCTGTCGTGCAATCTTTGATTCCTAGAAACATAACGTACGGTATATGTTCACTACTCGTAAACCTTTATCGCTTCGTGAAAATCAGTTCGTTACTGTTTCTATTAAAGGTAACATCGTGAGTGGAAGGAAAGGAAGTGCGTTACGATCGCTGAGAAATTAAAACATTTTGAAAGTAATGAAGGCAAACTAGAGTAAGAAGCGACTAGACATCGCCAAAGAGTTAGGGATTGCTCGATCGTCGTTAAATTCACATGTGGCTAAAGCAACCGAAACTGAAGAAAATGGTCGTGTATTTAGTGTTTCTAGTAATAAGCGAATACGTATTCGAGGCGGAAAATACGAACGCTTGGAAGCCTGTCTGTTAAATGGTTCCAGCAGCACAGGTCGGAAGGAATTCCTATCAGCGGGCCAGTGGTTTGCGAAAAAGTAAATGAACTGGCAATCAGGTTTGGCGTCGAACATTTTCATATGTCGACCGGATGGCTACATAAATTTTTGATAAGGCAGCAAAGGCGTGTGCGGTGAGAATAAGAGTGCAGACGTTAATACAGTGCGTGAGTGGAAAGAAACTCGTTTGAGGGAACTATCTCAGTATGCTCCCAAAAACGTCGTCAGTGCCGATCAAACAGGCCTTTTTTTTAAATTTTCTTCTTGTCCGCACTATGGCATTCAAAGGAGTGTACATCCACTGTGTAAGGAAAACATGAGAATGGACGTTTTGCAGGTAAGATTGCTTCGTGGTTTTATAGTGAAAGCAATAGTGTACCATATTATTTATACGACAAAGAAGACTGCCGGTACTTCAAATTAGAACTGGTTTTTAAACAATGAAAACATACATAATAAAAATGAAAACAAACAATATATAACCGAAATAAAAAATAGCCTCCAACTAATACTAAAACAAAATTACTTTGAATTTAATAGCAAAATTTATCAACAGCAAGAAGGTTTAGCAATGGGATCACCATTATCAAGCATAATACCAGAAATATTCCTACAACACATAGACACCAAAATACAAAATATTATAAAATCATATGACCCAAATGGAATATGGATAAGATATGTAGATGATGGGCTATATGTATCAAATAACAAAAACACAAATGCAGAGAACATACTGAAACAAATCAATAACATACATCCTAAAATACAATTCACAGAAGAAAAAGAAAAACATAACAAAATCAACTATTTAGACATAACCATCACAAGAAACAACAATCACATACAATATGCAATATATAGAAAACCAACATCATTATACCTAACCATTCTGACCACCCACCACAACATAAAATGGCAGCATTCTATTCGCTATTTAACAGAATGTACAAAATTCCCCTAAACAAACAAGAAACTGACAAAGAAAGAAATATAATATACCAAATTGGTTATGAAAATGGATACAATAAAAATACTGTAAACAAAATAGAAAATAAAATCGAATATAAAATAAAAACTGAACAATTAAGAATTAAATCAAAATGAACAACACATAAATAATAACAACAACAAAAAATGGGCCACATTCACATACATAAATAATAAAATGACAAAACTAACAGAACTATTTAAAAACACAGATATAAAAATAGCATACAAAACTAATAAAAATAATTTACAAAAACTAAATAGCCCACACAACAAAGATAATACAACAACTAACGGTATATACAAAATTGAATGCCAAGATTGCAATAAATGTTACATAGGACAAACAAAAAACAGCTGAAAAAACGTTATTTTGAACACCTAAACGCATACAAAAAACCAGAAATATATAAATCCAATTTAGCCACACATGCAATAAACACAGGACATGAATTCCCAGACATAACCAATGTGACACTAATAAAACATATACCACACAAAGGCACCATAATGAACATTTGGGAAAATTTACAAATATACAAACATAAAACACAAAACAAACTAATACCTGAGCAAAACAGACCAACAAACAAACCAACTAACAAATCAATACAAAACATGACACAATATTCAAAGCACTCAACATCGAAAATACACAAAAACTAACACATACACCACAATCACACACAATAAAACCAATTTGAAGTACCAGAAGCCAACAGGAAGCCACAATAATAATGGTCAACCAACATATATGTACTTCACCAGACACAAAAACCGGAAGGCTGAGGATGGGTACAAGATGGCACCCGAAACATGTTCCTAATAAGGAAAAAATTATTTTGAGGTAAATTCATTATAAATATTAAATGTATTATATACATCAAGAAACGGACTGTAGCAGAAAGTGATTGAACATATATATATATATATGTGTGTGCGTGTGCTTTATAATTATAGTTTGTAATTATTGAGTGAGCGAAGCGAGTTCTTAGTTTCAACTCGACCGTTTGGCATGTTGCCTGTCTGCCTATCTAGCTATTTAACTGTTTGTGGTATGTCTCAAGCTAACGTTTGAACACATCAACCGATTTTCGTAAAAATTGGCATACGTGTCCATACTTTTACCCTATAGAACCTTACTGTTTTTAGGTTGATCCCCCAAAAATAGAGGGGAGGGAGGGAGACAAACATGTGAGGGATTAAAACTACGAAAGAAACGTAAAAGCCCATAGGGTGTACCAAATTAAAGGGAATTTCAAACACAGTCTAAATATGGTTTTCATTTTCGAAAATTTCAAATTTTTTTTGACGTAAGGGCCCGAAAATTGGGTGAAAATTTTGATAAAATTGCAATAATTCATGTGGGGTATGAAACTGACTACTGAATATAGTGTTAAGTTTTGAAAATTTCAAAATTTAGGGACTCAAAAATCCAGAGATTAAAAATTTGAAAAAATTTCTAAACTGCAGCAGAGTGTCAGACTAAAGGCAATTGTAACCCAAATTGCTGATATTTAAAGGTTTTAAAAATTTTTAATGTTTACTGAAGACTGTGTGCTCTACAGTTGTTATATTACTACTAGAAATAAATAGTGGAGGAACCGGGATTTTTGTAATTTTTCTTATAATTGAAAAAATTATCTGTATCGATATTTATGTAATAATAAATGTACTTCGATCGAAAAATGAGCGAGTTCCGCAGGTCAGGAATCATACTAGTCACACACACACACACACACACACACACACACACACACACACACACACACACACACACACACACACACACACACACACACACACACACACACTTTTTTGACTGGTGGAAGGAGATGAAGGGTAACGAAACGCAATGTATCAGTTTCAAAGCTAATAGGAATTCGTTTACATATTATCTACTTATATGCCACAGGTGAATCGGGAATTACATCAATAAAGTGAATCTTCGGAAAACCCAGATAGATGAATGTTTATAAGCTAGCAGTGTACTATAAGTATTATAAATATCTGGCCAATCTCAACGAGTGACTTGACAAACTAGTGGGCTCTCCTCTTCAAAACTCTATGGTACAGTAATAATACTGTTTCGCGCGTTTTCCCTCAGTAAAACACCTCGTGTCTTGAAATGGGTGCAAAGAATTGATTTACATGTATTCTCCGTAAATTCAAAAGTAAATTCTCCAAATTCTCCGTATTCAAATGGACTGTAGATATAAGTTTATACAAGAGAACAGATAGCCGTGAAAAAATTTTAAATAATGACCTAAGGAGATAAAAAGACGTACGAAGAATGAACTTCGCAGAAGACTTCAAAGTAGAAACAAGAACTAGTGATATCGATGAATCGCTCAATGGACTTGAAAAATGAGAAGACGAAGAGAAAATATAAGAAATATAAAATGCCGCGTTGTTTACCGCACAAGTTTAAATCGAATTCTGCGAGCAAAGCAAAATTGTAACACAAATAAAGAAAACGGCAAGAGGATACGTTACCCAGCTCCAGTCAAGAAACTCGCGGCAATTTACAATAATGACGTTGCATTTATTGTACTGTTAGGTTAGGTTACGTATATCTCTCGCGAGGGACTTTCCTTGTCCGTGCTAACGACACCTCCTAATGCCCTGTGGCCACTACAGCCAGCCCGCGACCTTTCTTGCAAAACCAACTTAATAATTACTCTATTCACTTTACCATAAGTAAATGAATAACAAAGTCTTATTTCACTTTCTGAACATCTGACATCTGCAGTAACACAAGTTCATTTTTTAGAGTACATAGCCAGTAGAGCAGGCTTAAGAATTTCCGCAGAAAAAACCCAAATTTCTCACAAACATTAAAAATGCGCAGAAAAATTCCTGCTAGCAGATATTGGTCGAATAGAGAGGGTGGGAAAATTTAAGTATCTACGGGAAATAATTCAAGAGAGTGGTTTAGAAAAATCTGCTATAGAAGAAAGGATTCATTAGATGGAAAGGGGATATGGTATAACTAAAGGTATGTACAATAAAAAGTGCATACTAAAAATGCGAAAATAAGGCATTACAGTACAGTAGTGAGGCCAGAATGCCTATATGCAAGTGAATGTCTAACATTGAATTATAATTTAGACAAACTAGAAATATTGGAAAGACGAATTATTAGGAAAATATTAGGCCCACGAAAAACTTCAAGCCAACACCAATTTGGATTAAAGAAGTCAAAAAGGATTTAGAAAAGCAATAATATAAACGCAGAAGAAGCGATTGAAAGAGAAGTCTTTCGGACTAAAGAGTTAAAAATGGAAGGGGTCCAGGATAGGAGAGAGAAAAACGCACGTTCACAGTGGACTGAAGACAGGAAAAAGAGGCATAGTAAAAAAATGAAAGAATATTGGAGAAAAAGAAAATAACAAGGAATAAAGAACTGAAATTGGCAGGTGGTCCTCAGATGGCCGATACAGACAAACAGTCTTATTGGCAGGTGGTCCTCAGATGGCCTATACAGAAAAACAGTCTTATTGGCAGATGGCCGATACAGACAAACAGTCTGATTGGCAGGTGGTCCTCAGATGGCCGATACAGACAAACAGTCTTATTGGCAGGTGGTCCTCAGATGGCCGATAAAGACAAACAGTCTTATTTCAATTGAGAATGGTCTTGCAGGAGGAACATATGAAAAATTGTTTCACCGATTCACTAATAAACGTGCAGTAGATCTCATTTTACTCGTTTAGCGAAGTGAGTCCAGTCCTCTTTTATTGTTTATTTTTCAAGAGCAGTCAACTTCCTTCCATCCCTCGGCTAGATAAAAACGGACGCGTTCGTCTGATCCGTGTCCGATTGGGGGTGGGGGGTAAAGCGCCGGGCCTCGTTTGTCGGTGGGGGCCCATGCCCGACCATTTAAAATTTCTCATTTTCGAACGAATAAATAAAATTTTATATTTAATCAGTATAAAATAAAAAAATATGTGAGTAAAAATACTGTTTAAGAACAATATTTTATTTATTATATTTATTAAATGATCGTCTGAATAAAGTATTGTACAAAATGCGAACATTTCATACATGGGCCCCTGGTCTTAAATAGCCCCGGGCCCCATACCCTTAATCCGGCCATGAGTCCGATTTTTCATCATTTGTTCGCAATCAGTCGCATCTGTTATTCAAAATAACGTTTAACTATTTTCAGCTCGATGTGGACCTCTCTGCTTTAGTAGCTGGAGCAAATAGACCTCAGTTTTCGCATTCAAGATTTTATGTAAATATACAACGTTTGATATCTTCATTATTGTGATAATAATAATAATAATAATTATTATTGTTATTATAATTAATATCTCCATTATTATTAATATAATACAACGATACAACATATCTTTGTATCTCCATTATTATACTGACATTACAAAATAAAATATTGTTCCGTCAAGAATACGTAATAAGATACGTTAAATGAATAAATTACAACTTTTTACTTATTTACAACTAAATATTGCCTATATGCGGTCCGATACGTTCCTGAGATTAAGTGTGGCCCTCAGGCGCTTTTAAGGTGGAAACCACTGTCTTAAGGCTTGGAGCATTTTAAGTTACCCTGCTATGGTTGACTCTATACTGAGTCGCTAAAATTCTTGCGTTTTCGAAAAAACCTGTTAATAGGTAAGTGCAAATTAATTTACAGCTAGACTGATAGAAACTCGGACGCGCACACTGAAAGTTCTCGATTAATTTTGCTATTGACAAGTAGGCCTATCGTGCGATGCAGTCAATGAGAGGAAGAGATGGACAGGGACACATTTCCTTTTGTAAACACACACACACCAGGGAGTTGCTCTACAGTCTCATCAGGAGTCTGTTCTTGCTTGCACACCTGCCGATCCGTCCGTTGTCCTCGGAGCACCAACTGTCCCGACTTAATGGCTTCCTATAAACCCCACTCAAATCTTCGCCTACGACGTCCACGTAGTAAGACACGTTAAATGAATACTGCAACAGTACAAACATTAACGGTACTGTGCATTGCCAAAATAAATTAAATAAATAATAAAAATAAATAAATATAAATTAATAAACATGATTCAGATTGCATAAGCTGGATCGTAGTAAAAATAGGGAGCGCAGAATTCATGCATGGACATGCATTTTCGACACACCTGTCGCTAGCGTTGTGTACGCGCGTATTTTGTTGGTGTGTGTGAAACCTGTCCGTTCCTGAAATGTAACCACCCTTTTCAAGGAAAATAGTTAACTGTATGTTTATTTTAATTATAAGGAAACTATGTACGATAGGATAAAACAAAAGACACCAAAGTGTATAGAAATTATAGGTGAATAAAATGTTTAAAAACCGTACAGATATGACAAAAAGTGCAATTACTATACGTAAAAAATTAATAACTCTTTTTGTGAGTACCATAAAGAAGTGCAATTTACGTATAGTAATAAGATAAAAATTAGTGATCGATTGAGCATCGAGTGATGTGACACAAACTTCGTAATTCGCGGAAATAGGCGAAAATTTTGACTTGAACCAGAGTGGGGAAAGTGACGCTCGACAGAATCTGACAGGTCAAATATTGTTCAGACAGGAATTTTTGCACGACCTGACTATTTACCAGGTCGCGCTAATAAAGTTTTCTTCTTCTCGATTCAACCGTTGCCGCAGGAGGCTATGTCAGTCGACGACGCCAATTCACATCTATAGTGAGAGTCACAGGACAAACTAGATGTCCAACCAGAGCCGCAGAATACATACGATGAGGTCTATGGACACACCGGCAGCATATGACGTGAGACGAGACGACTATTAATCAGCACATGCAGGAACATGACCAGAGGACCAGAAGGAGGACGTACAGATCAATAACCACGTCAAACGAGGTGATAAAAAACAATTGCATTTATAAACATTTGAAAGACACTAATTAATGTTGGAATGAAAGACATTCAACCAGTAGTAAAATAAATAAATTATACATAAATGTAAAAGCAGAATAAAAATTAGAATAATATTTCTTGTATCAAATTTAGTAATTAGTAACGTAAATGATAAGAGAAATAATTAAATTATGAATTAACGTAATTAGTAAAGTCTTTGATGATAAAGGAGAATGCATATGCAGTAGAAAGTTAAAACAAAGTAATATAAATGAAATTTGAATAGAAGTAAATTCTGTTTTGAAGCTAATGAATCAGCAATTGCAAAAAGATGAGCACACAATGAGTAAGCCGAGAGCAAAATAAATATTTTAAAGTAATTAAAATTAGATAATAAGATTTGTGTATAACTTGTGTATGTAATTTGTTAGCAATAAGTTATGTACGAAAACTTCGTACAAACTACATAATAATGAGTCAATGTTTAATATGCGGTATGAAAGATTTTGTTTAATAAATAAATTATGGAACAATTTTAAACTTAAATAACGTATCATCTTCTTATTACGATTACACCCATGAAATCAATTAAATAAATTAAATTGAATTTGTTATGTTATATAACTTTGACGTCCCAGAAACGTGGGGCTCCTCAAACACAAATAAATTTGTATTTGCAACGTATATACACAAAGATATACCGTTGTATAAATTGTCTCCCAAAAACGTGTGGCTACACAATTTAAATTAAATTTAAATTGGTAATTTGTGTTGTTATAATACACTACATCTTTTTACTTATTTACAATTAAATATTGTCTATATGCGGCCCGCCAATAGGTTCCTGAGCTTAAGTGTGGGCCCTCAGGCGCTTTTAAGATGAAAACCGTTGTCTTGAGGCTTAGAGCACTTTAAGCTAACCTGTGATTCTATACGAAGTCGCTAAACTTCTTAGCTTTCCAAAAAACTGTTAACAGGTAAGTGAAAACTAATTTACAGACATTCAGCACACAGAAAGGTTCAATTAATTTAGATTTCGATGTCCGCCGGAACCCATTTTATAAGTTGCAGAAGCCATCTTTCGTCTGCAAGTTCGCGTGCGTAAACTATAACCGGTTCACAGACACAGTGGCACCCTGTGTCGACACCGCAGAGTAAGAGGCTCTTAGTTATAAACAATACAAACCATTACTCGTGACAACACTGTGTACATATGCGCTAATCGCTGGCATGAAAGTCATGCAGGTTATGTAGTTATACGTCAACTGTCTTAGAACAAGTTGGTTGGAGCAACATGACCGAATGAATGAGAGAGAGTACGGACGGAGTATTTTGTGGCAGAAACAGAAAAGGAAGACCAAGCTCGCAGGACGTGGGGGGTTTGTGAGACTCTGCGGTAATAAAATCTGAAACAATTTCGCCGAGAGGCGTCTGGCGACGGCGTTACATAACTCAGAGATAGCTCGAATCCAGCAGACAGCGTGTGAGACGTTTATCTATGACCTTGAACGATGCATAAACCTCAACTATTCTGCTACAACCCGACAAACAATAGTTACACGGTAACTGCGCAGAATTACACGCGCGCTCACACACACGCCTAGTGGCCGTGGCGGTAGTGTTCGATGTTCGATGTTACACCTTGACCATGGTTTCGATTCGTACTCAGATTTTCATTAGGGAAATATGATTCTTCTCGAAAAACAACAACCAGAGGCCGGATTTTGGTGACCAAAACATGATCTACAAAGTGGAGCGAAACCCCTCGAAAAAAAAATGATCTGAAAAGTTGAAAAAAAAAAGAAATTCTTACGAAAATATCTTCTGAAATCTGTTCGTTTACTCATTGAACCCGTAAATGTTTACGATGACGAAATAACTTTACTAACATACAATGGAAGTGAAAACGGATTGTACATCATTAAATGGTATTGGTACACATGAAATCATGTGGAGAAGAAGAAGAAATAATAATAATAACAATCAGAAGAACACGAATCAGAAGAAGAAGAGGAAGAGGAAGATGAAGAAGAAAACAATAAAAACAATCACTACTACAACAAAAATAACAGAAGGCCTAAGAAGAAGAAGAAGAAGAAGAAGAAGAAGAAGAAAAATAATAATAAGATGAAGAAAAGCAACAACAACAACAACAACAACAAAAACAGTACTACAAAAAAACCCAGCAACAAGAACTACTACTACTACTGCTGCTGCTGCTGCTGCTGCTGCTGCTACTACTACTACTACTACTACTACTAAGAATAAAAATAATACACGGAGTAGGCCTACATATAAATACTTTAGAGAGAATATTTAAATAATTTCTGTTCCAGTAGTCTATGCAAGCTTCTTACAAAACATGTATTGAACTTAGTGATTATATAGGCCTACACATAGTGATTATTATGACGTTATGCAATACGTAAGTTGAGACCGTTACGTAACCGAACGCTTATCGGTGTGTACAAAGTTAACTTACTTGTCAGGTCGACAATTGTGTTGTGAAACTTCGGCACAAAATGGTAAGAACGTATGGCTTGTATATAATAATCTGTGCCGTGGTAATGAAAAACGTCAAGTGTGTACTTTCTAGTTACGGCAGAATGAAATAAGATGACCTCTAGTGGGTGCCAAACGTGTGGTTTCTGTACTTCCAGGTCCGTACGAATGGGGGTTGAGATCCCGAGCGCCACAATCGAGACAACAAATGGGTATTTTACTGAAAATGCTGAAAACGAAACAATTTAAGACTAGACTAGATTACAATTTAAGACTAGATTTTTATTATATTTAAGATTATAAGTTTAAATTTAAACAAAGCTAGATTAAATATTTTTGAAGTCTTCTTCCGGTATTGACCTCGTCATAAATGTCTTGTATGACAACGTTTCACTCATATTACGATGAATATCCTCAGGTGTAAGTGACAAAAACGGCGGCAAGCGAACTCTGACCACTTACACTTAGACCTGAGGATACTCATTGTAATATGAGTGAAACGTTGTCACACAAGACATTTTTGACGCGGTCCGTAGGCCTACCGGAAGAAGACTTCAAAAACATAATGGACACCAGCCGCGGAAGCCTACGTGATACTATAGATTAGAAATGCTTGATTTGAAAGGTTTGTTGACGAATATATAAGAAAGTATAAAAATTAAATTAAAAAATGTAAGAAAAAGAAAATGCCGCTTAGTTTACCTAGCAAAAAAGATTACGTTAAAATAGCTGAACATTGCACTTCGATATAAACTGCCGTTCACTTCTTGTGTTCAGTTCAAATAGTGTTAATTTGCACTGTTGATATTGCTTCTGTCAATTGTATGGTTAGTTATGTTCTGCTTACGTTGTTTTGAAATAATTAATACAATTCTATTCATTTTCTCGAATGTATTCTTTTCGCTGAGAAGACAATATAGTATCCACCAACAAAAAACATTATAGGCCTATTGCAAATAAATCCTTAAATTCGTAGTGACTGACAATCAATGAATTTTGTAATTAAAGGTTTGCGAGGATCCGTCAAAAAAGTACAATACAAATTTTAAATTATTTGTGTCGACGTTTCGACAATATTTATTGCCATCATCGTTAGGACCTGTGTATGAATACAAGAGAAAATATCGAACACAACAGATCAATTAGTTTAGTGAACGTGTTTGTGTATGTGGCTGTGTGTGTGTGTGTGTGTGTGTGTGTGCGTGTGTGCGCGCGTGTGTATCCGTGTATATGTGAAGGAGTTGAAACAGATTGTATTCTCACGGTGCTGTTTGCTTCAGGCAGGCCTTTCAGTTGTTTTTCAACTTTACTGCGTCATGCTTATTTTACTTTTCGTTACTTGAGAAACAAAAAGAAAGAAAGAATGGAAATCCTTATGTTATCAGAACTTCGGCTTGCAGACCATGGTCCAAGATTGTTTTGTGCAAATGGAAATTCTTGTTTGAGTCGTTTTGCAGAAGTCCGTGTGTGTAACATTTTGGGTTCTATCCACTGGCAACAGTTTTTTAAAACAAATGCGACGTTTCGGTCGCTGAAAATCTGCTCCCGTCTTCAGGCTAACAACGCTACACAAGACGCCAGTAATATTCTGTCACAGTATTGGTTCGCTACCACGAACTCTGTTATCACACTCTCATTTAGACCGTTACACGCCAGTTGTCATTGGTAATTAATTTGTTATCTCGCGCCAGCCTTTTCACGTTGTTGTCATGTTTCTACACGGCATTAAACAACGGATATTCGACAGTAGAATTGCGACGACACGACGGGTCGCTCCATGACAGTGACAAGGTGAATTTGATGAATATTTATTGTGGCGATCTCGCGTCAACGTGGACTCAAAACGGCAATCTTATCTCACTAACGGCGCAATCCGATTGGTACACAGAGACAGTGTCGGGAAGTGTCGTACTATTAAGAACACAATATTAGATCAAAAGTTTCCGAGGATCCTTTTGACCGAGGCAGTGTTAGGCGTCCAAGTTTTACTTTACACTTTTCGCACGCGTTTTAGTTTGACGGGATAGGATAGTATCTTATTGTCATCTGTTTTCTGTTTATCTGTTCCTCATATAGGCCTACTGGTTTTTCAGGGATGACATTTTTAATTTCCACGTTAGTCTAATTGTACAAATCTCTGCACCTGTTCCGATTAATTTTCTTCTTCTTCTTCTTCTTCTTCTTCTTCTTCTTCTTCTTCTTCTTCTTCTTCTTCTTCTTCTTCTTCTTCTTCTTCTTTAGCATACAGCCCAACATGGGTCCTGGCATCCAACACCAATCTTCTCCAATGTCTCCTATCCGTTGCCATCTCAGCGTAACCTCTCACATCCATTCGTCTGAATATTCCAGCATATCATCCAACCATTTTCTTCTAGATCGACCCCTCTTTCTGCTTTTATACACCTGTGCCCTCAGGATTTTCTTTGGAATACAGCGATCATCCGCTCAAGGTGACCAACCCATTGTATTCGTTGAGCTTTTACAAATCTTACAATGTCCTCATTCTTCAGTAGCTCATCTATCTCCTGGTTATCTCTTATTCTCTATTTATCATCTTCCTTAACCAAGCCATAAACACGTCGTACAATCTTTATTTCAAACCTTCTCAGTGATTCTTGTTCCTTGTTTGCTATACATGTTCAGGTCTCACCTATATAAGCAGCCCCCATAAGTCAGATAAGTGTCTTATATATTTTAATTTTTGTGTTGTGACTAATGAGTTTGTTCGTCAGTAATCTACTGCTAGCATAGTATGCTCTGTTTCCTACTTGTTTCCTGTCACGAATTGTGGTGTTTCTGCACCCTTCAAATGAATTACCTTTTATGCATAAATTGTACAGATTTCTTCTCGTTTCTGATGCAGAAATTAGCATGTATTTAGTTTTGCTGATATTTACATTCAGTCCCATTTTATTTGCCGCTTGTAAACCTCAACCAGCCTTAAACAATCATAGCTAGAGTGATCTAGCTGTTGTCCGAAGCACTGTGCCTTCGTATAATTCGGTGGTTTGTCAAATTAATTTACTGAAGAAATACATTTTGAGATTATTTTTATCATAGTGTACAAAAAACGGTTTGACAATCTTTCAATAAACACCAACAATTCCAGACTACTGCACTGGTTTTTTTTTAGTTAAAATTATAACCATAATGCGTAAATGACAAAATAATTTAGTTCCAGATTTTGAGTTTACCAATGTTTACATAGATATCTATAGGTCCATATCTGATGCTGTTCACAAATATACATAACTGATAGCAATAACGTTCACATACGTTTTGAAGGTAGACTAAAATTTACAAAGGGGTGTGGAAAGGTATTAATTTAATAAAATGATTAAAGATACTGAGTATGTACTTTGAATAAAATACTTCATCACTTGATGCCTCATACATACTTTACAATTTTCTTAAAATATTGGCTTCCATTTTGGCCCGTGATACTCCTAAAGTTAAAACATTTTCTGAGTAAACGTTACAGGCGGAGATGGGATAAAGAAATAATAGAGTATTCGGGATTTTTGTAAGTTTTCCCATAATTGAAAAATTATGATATAGATATTTCTAAAATTATAATATTATATTAATATTATTTATAATATCGATTTCTAAAATTATAAGTGCTGGAACGCATCAATTCAAAAGTTGTATAGACACAAATATACTTATATTTTATATTAGCGTATAAGTTTACATCAGGTTATTACAAAGGAGGCCTACGTTTTTAAAGCCTTATAAAATAAGTAACATGCGTATAAACGTGTGTCTAAAAAGATAATAAAGTTTACTGATATTTCTAAAGGGCTTCATCGTCAGGTTAGCCGTACGACAATCGAAAACATGTCACTCATGATGGGGTCATCCCGGAGCCTCAATCAAACTCTAAGTGATGGTTACGGTGTTTCTGACATTTTAGAAAAGTTTCCATAGTTTCATCATTGTGTCGTCATATTGTTTGTTTCTTGACTTTCCCTTACTCTTTGTGCTCACTGCTGTATGATGGCCAGAAATCAGCCATGAATCCACGTACTTTGATGGATCAAATAAATGGAGAGGAGACCCATTAATTTTCACAGATAAGAGGCTGGATACAGTCTTTGTCTTTAGAGATGCTCTTAAAGATGTAATGATTAGATTCATTTGCGAAAAACTGCGAATGTCATCTTCCAGCGAGGCTTGTTGAAATTTTTTTAAATACGTTCTACTTACAAGAGAATCTTAGGTAGATCGTATTAAAAAATGAACTATAGTAGTTAAGATAAAGATTAGTCCTGGTATTTGATTTTGGCAAATGTTTAGTTTTTTAGCGGGGCTGATGAGGGGAACAATTTAAAAAGTAGTAGTAAATTTTTGTAATAATTAGATTTTTATCATATAAATTTTTTGGTAATTTGTTTGTAGATCCAAGAGGTTCTGGAACGCAGTTCCGGCACGTTCCCCCTGAAATCAAGCCCTGGATATTTGTGTAATAACAGACGTACTTCGTTCAAAATAGTGAGCGAATTCTGCAGCTCACGGAGCATACTAATATTTTTACATTTATATTTTGTACGTATATCTAGACATACTTTTAAATACATTCTTGTCTAAAGGAAAACGTGAGTTCAATTAAGGCTTATAGGTAATTTATAATAGGCGTATTTATAGTACACACTCGACTCGATAACAAGAACAGGCAAAGGTTGAGTGCGATTCTTTTGAAAACGCAATTATCAATCTGTTTCAACAAGATTTCACACTTTTAAATAAATACATTTTAGCAGTATTAGCGTATTGAGGACAGGCAGTGATTATTTCTTGTTTCTGTTACGTCTACGATAAACAAAGCGACGCGTATTCAGTGTTCGCATAACATTACATAATTTTCTGCACAATAAATCCGATACTCCGTCGTTGTAATATCACTGACAGACAGACGGCTAGTTTTTGCACACAGACCTTGTTGAAAGCTTAGCGGTTTGCTGTCTTATCACTGGGCTCCGTGATTAAACGTTCTATCGTTTCGATAAGTCAGCTCTTACAGTATAAATTAATAAACTGATAAAAGACAATATTTAGCACTTTGTTACTGATGTTCGGTCGTCTTTGTTCGCAACGTATCCGCCCGTTTCTTTTACGTACAAGGGTTCGTACTTCAGTCGCCTTAAAGAAGGTCTTTTCTGTCAAATCCAGTGGCGCATCGAGGGGGGATTTGGGGATTAACCCCACCCCACCCCATCCCAGAGGGGAAAAGAAAAAAGGAAAAAAGAAGAAATAAAATACAACTGTGTCTGTAAAAATGTAGCCTTGTAAGTCGAATTAAATAATTGGACTGTTTATTTATGCGAACAAGACAAACTTTAATTGCGGTACACTATAGCCGTCTGGCGAGTACGATATCGCTTGGTGCAAGCATGGTTAATTCTCTGGTGGTTGAGGCATGGTTCAATGGTTCAAATTTATATTCTAGTTTTTGAGGTTACGTAACCTCCAGTGTTTATTCAGTCCGCAATATATCCAACTAGGTTTATGATATTTACAGTGTAGTAATTATTCCACAGCAACTAATAACATTTCTATCCTATGTTAAATAGTTTTTTGATTGCAATTGAAATCTTGAAAATATGTGCCTCAGTGGCGTGGCATGGGTAAATAACAGCTGTTGCCGGTTGTGATAGGCCTAAAACTTAGCCTAAAAATTAATTTGAATTTTTCCTAGTACCAAGTGTTCTTTTTAGAGCCAAAATATTCTTTTTAGAGCTGAAATATCTTTTTAGATTATTTTCTATCTTTCGCTGGCAGAAGAAGAGGGTCACGGATCAACGGGATCTGACCCATTATACTTACACAAATAATCGAATTGATAATAATAAAGACAAACAGAGAAACACATAACTAAACGAACAAAACACAAATAGGTACGTAGTAACTGCTGCACGTTGGTTCCGAAACGAACATATCTGCTAACTGAGCGTTTTGCCGGTTTATACAGCGGCAAAACATTGGGTGCACAAATGTGTGCCCCTCCTGTTTGTAGAGTGACAACCACTGCGAGGTCAATGACCACACACAGGAAAACATTGCCAATGTCTGTGCCGGCAATACAAGACACTGCAAGTGCACATCAGTTCGAAAGCAAAAGCTTTTCTTCAAGTTTTCCTACTAATATTGTTGGGATTTCAAATTATTCAATAACTAAACTATTTATTCTGTGATATAATTAATATAATTTTCTTTCGTTTCCAGGACTGCCCCCGTGCCTATTGTTGTACACAGTTTTTCGATCGCTATTTGTTAGGAATGTAATCGATTTGTTTCCAGGCTATTAGGCCGTGGTTCACTCTTGCCGCTGTGAACAGACTTTCGGGCTCTCCGCTGGAGGCCATCTTCAGTGTAAGAATGATTCGGGAATTGTCACGAGTCTTCTTTTGCCACAGTACTGTAGTCTACTGGTGAAGACCCGTGCCTAATACTCCGGAGACAAGTAAATTACATTCCAATACAGTTGACGTCGGCCAAACACACAGGTATACAGTATTTGTTAGTTTTCGTATTTTAAATGCAGCGTCTTATTATTATTTCGAAAACAAATCAACGCTCAAAGTTGTAAGACGTGTCCGTTATTTTGTATATTCGTAAACGGAAGATGGAACGGGACGTTCGGTAAGGCGTTTACAAGCGCTAACGGGGATGCAACTTCAACCAAATGTGTGGCCTGTTTGCGCACCCCGTAGCGAGATTTTAAAATCTCTGTTTTAGAGGATTTGTAGCGCCCACTTTATGAAAATCTTTGATTCGTTCCTGTGAAAAAACGAGTTGATCAATTTAATTCCGTTTGCTGCAAATGTTTACAGATGCGTACTCAGTAAGGCGAAATTAAAGAAAATTATAGAACATAATTTAACACTATCAACTTCTACAGAAGATGGGAGAAATTTGTATCAGTTTTCTGGTACAGTACTGTTTATCTTCTTCTTCTATGGTGTTACAGTTCGAAGTGGAACCTTAGCCTCCATAATCATCCGCCTACATTTTTCCCTGTCCTTGGCGATCAATGTCCATCGTTTTATTATAAGTAAATTATCAGGATCCCTCGCTACTGCGTTAATTCAGTGTTTAACAACATTGAAGGACATCAGTTTATATTGCGGTAACATTTTTAATGATTTGACTTTATTCACAAACTCAATATTATACCTGACACTGTGGTTATTGTCTGTTTTTATATTACTCTTTAAAACCTGTAGAGGTTTTTAGCCGCTTTATATCCGGGTGCTGTGGTAAAATTAACTATAGGTCGTATGGGCATATTCTCATTATGTATTTTTGGAAAGGCATTTAGTGCGGAAGCGTGAGCATGTATTGGTTTAAGAAAATTCAGGCAAAGTTAAATCAACAGGAAGTACAAGAACTTATCACATTATTGAGAGTAATATTAAGCCAGAACTATTTCACCTTTGATAATAAAGATTTTTCAAGCAGGACGTGTTATCTCATAGAAACAAATTTTATAAAAATATCATTTCATATACACGTTATGTGGATGATACATTCCTTGTATGGCAAATATAGACAAAGAGAAAGTTTGAATAAATACGTGAATAGTATAGATCCCAAAATAAAGTTTACATTAGAGTTGGAAAACAACAATAGCTTAAATTTTCTTTATTTAAATATACAAAAAATAAATAACTGTCTTAAGTTTAAAATCTACAGAAAGCCAACCACCACGAACATTACTATTCATGCATCCTCATTTCATCCATTCGCACAGAAAATGGCGTCCTTTAACTCCTTTGTCAACAGACTATTAAAAATTCCGTTAGAGCCAAAAGACTACATTGAGGAGCTTAACACTATAAAGTACATCGCGATGACCAACGGTTTCAGTAGCACGATTATAAATACATTGGTAACGAAACAAAGAAAAAACTTACATAGAAATAAGAATGAAACACGCAATAGGGATCAGAAATACATACCAACAGAATATACTAATCTTTTAGCCGCTACTTACCTTGTAAGTCCGCTGGACAGGACCGGGATACACAACCGCACTAACGTAAGTTTACACGCAAGTCTGTTGTTGTTCTTTGTGTAAACTTGCGTCAATGCGGTTGTGCTTCCCGGTTCTGTTCACCGGAATTAAAGGGTATCCTTTTTACATAGCTTTTATCTGTAGATGTGTTTAACTTTGTAGGTGGTGGTGGTTTATTAATTTTTTTTGACGGTTCACGCTTGTTAGTGAACGAATCTCGGGCAGGCTTAAGTTTGTATTTAATGTACTACTTTAACTTGGACCTGAAGGCGACCACGGATTGTTTAGTGGTTAAGACAGGGGTGCCTACAGCGGGGGATCGTGTCGCCATTGGCGACATTTAGAAAATTTTTCGGGGGGATTTTTTTTCACTATTGCATGAAACTGTAAAAAACTTATAACGGACACGTATCAGACGCACAATAAATCTACCCAGTGCACTTTTCGAGCGGGCTGTAGCCGCGGTGTGCAAGGAAAAAGGAACTAGTCTTCTACTCGAATTGTTTTTTTTTTTTGCTTACTTATAAGTTATGTTTCAACTTCAGATCCACAAATATTGTGGTTGTAAGCTTAAAATATTACATTGTTCATTTTATGATAATGTAATTTTGAACTACATTTTATTTTTTATTTACTGTATTAATAAAGTACAGTGTGCAATAGAACTTTGTGTTTATATTTTTATTTATCCTGCTTTCTGCTACATTTTAGTACACTACGAAAATGTCCAAAAACAGACTGAAATTTTGATAGCATTTTATCGATAAAAACAGATTTAAGTGAGACGTTTAAGTTGCAAAACTAAGTATCTTTTCAATAAAGTCATAGAGTACTGGTAGGCCTATGGTAAAACAAATCACGTTTTACTGATAATATTAATTTGTGATTTATTATTAGAAATCCTTATTTTTTAGTTTATAACTACTTACAATCAATATATCGTCTCGGTAAAAGGTAAACATTTTGTAATAGTTTTGAGTTAGAAAGCCCCGGCCTTTGCTCGATTAGGTAAGAAATTTTACTGTAAAAGAGAGAAAAGGTCATGTAAGAAAAAGAGGGGGACAATTTTTTATAAAATTGGGTGGAGGCGTCATAGGGGTTGGGGGGGGGGGGGTGATCGGCACCCCTGGGTCGAGACGTTGCGTGGCAAATTCTAACGATAGTTATTGTCCGACCTAACCCTTCTGATATAGTTTACGTACCATCGAAAGTTAGATTTAAAGACCGTATATAAAGACTAGATATTGTGAGCTTTAAACAGACTCAAAGGCTTCAGTGAGCCGGCCATGTGGACGGAATGATCGAAAGCAGAGTTGCTAAGACGTAACGAAAGTCTGACCGAGCACTCGCCGAGGGAAGAGAAGACCGCAAACACGGCGCACTGAAGACTCAGGGGGAGGCTAGCTGCGAGACAGCTGTCGGCCACTCTTAGTTGTACTAAAAGCTAGAAGAACAGATACGGGTTTTGCCGTTAATGCCACATAGTTTACTGTGCGGATGATGGGGGCCACTATTTCCTCGATTGTTATCGAGATATATATGAATTTGTTTAACAACAGTATCCTGCAGTACGTGATCAAGAACATTTCTTGATTCAGTCAAAAAACAATATCTTCCTCTTACAAAAAAAAACAAAGTTAGGTTAGATTCAGGATCCGGATCTGGGGTTCTAATCTCTAAGTAAAATTCATAACGGACGTCAGCCAGCACACAGCTCACAATTGTATCATTCCTGGACCAAAATTCCGTTCCAAGCGTCGAAAGGAGCTTTCCTTTTTTTCTTCTTTTAATTTTGAATCACAATTTTAGCTTGACGTTTTTTTAAGTACTTTTTTTTTAGCTCGGGGCTGGTTGCCTTCTGTACAATTTAATATAGTATAAGACAAATCAAAAGAAGCTTTCAGTAAAACAAAGACACGAGGGCATTGGTGCCGCGGCTCAGTGACAGTTCTGTGCAGCAAACGAATACATAATGGAGTGTTCTTGTCGAGTATTGTGAAACACGTAACGGAGACAACGCCCAGCATGCAGCCGCTGAGTTTCTCGTTTCGATTTTATTCCAAACAAAATAAATTAAAAATGGACATCAAGGTTACACAAACAAAATATTTTATTTCCAGTACACTTGTAAGGCTGAATCGGAAAATATCTATTACATGTTGGCATACCTATAAGCTGTCAAAATACGTTTGTTCTCTTTACCGATAACTGTCAGATTTGATCGCTTCTTAACAAATTTAAAGATTCCTCGTCAAAATTTCGAGAAGGATAAGGGAAATGCCCTCGAAGAGACGGAAATTTGATTTCCCAAAAAAATCCAATCCATTACTTGAAGTGGCTACCGACAAGCGCTTTCGAGTATCACGCTATCGTCAGGTCTGTCCGACGATACTCATCGGCACTAACTTGAATTAGTTGGCTGCAAATTGCCTTTCCTAAGTTTTACATCGACTAATACTAGCTTACGAAATACGATTGTAAAACTACGGTTCGGAGCGATAAATGTTCGTTATCCCTTGGCACGGGAACGGGTTTCAATGGCACGCTGGGCAATTTAAAACGCATAAAATCAATGTAAATACGTTTTAAATATGAAAAAATAAAGTCTAGAATAAGTTCTAATTATAATTAAATAATGTCCACCAATGGCGTAGCTAGGAGCTGTTCCTGTGGGGGGATGAGACTAGCTTGAAGGTCCCCCTCCCCATTTTCTCAGGGAAAATGAGAAATTCTGGATTCTTCCCAGATAAATTTTTAAATACATTTTATACATTCTTGGTCGCTCAAGAATTGTTATTCACATTATAGGTAATAGATCTCATGTCATTAGGAATAACGTTAATTCCAAGTATTCTTAATAAATCTTATGATAACGAGTCTTTCTGAAAATACTTTGAAAAGCTCGGTTTTATTACTCCTTTGCGCTTTAATTTAAGGCTGCTGTTCCAAAAATGTTTTATCAATTTATAGTTTGTGATAAAGCACGTTATTTTTATGTCAAATCCAGTAATAAAGTCTTATAATTTTTTCGAATTAAAGAAAGAAACTGTTAGTTTATCTGTGAAATGACGATAGTTTAAAACATGAAGATATTAGACTAAATAAGTCATGACATAGACAACTCTGTAAAGGGAAGTGTGTCTTGTCGAAGTCAGTAGCAAAAATGACTTTTTTAACAGCAGTCAAAATCTTAAAACTAAAAAAAGTTATATAAATTGGTTGCCGCTTTCAAAACCTGCCTCCGGTTAAGAATCGCTGTCTTAGACTTGGGAGGGCACGTAGTGACAAACAGTCCAAGCAGTCCTTGAGGAGTCAACTGAAGTCATCTTTAAAAGAAACAATTGAGGAAAATCTGATTAAGTTAAAGAAAAAATTTGTCTTCGTTTTCCTCAGGTGAATTGGAAGAAATGAAAGCGACGTTTCCTCTGTAACACACTACGCTATCACAACGTATCATATTTAATATCACACTACTAGTTTTACAGCGTTCCGACCTTGATAACAAATTCGAGTTATGAGGTAGTCATCTTAAAATGTAATCATTGTTGTCGTCGTCGTTGTTATTCTTCTTCTTCTTCTTCACTGCCTTACGTAAAAGCTCCGATACTACCGTTCAACTCTTGATGTCCTGAGTATGGATGATACTCAACGTCAGTTGCTTGAGATTTAACTAGGAGCTATGTCACCGTACCTTTTTAAGAGCGATCCCAGACGCTATCTCTGGCGTTATAATCTCTCCTTTAGGAGGCGTTACAATCTGCATACAGTTTTCTGTTTGCCACAATTTTCCATCGACACAATCCGTTATCGTACGTGTGTCCTTCAGTCGTACTAAGACATCCTCTGAATCTATCTGGCATTTCTGCCGCCAGTTTGTTGACCTAACAAGGGGTTTGCTGAACTTTGTAGTTCCGCTTATTAATTTGCTATCCCAAACTTCTGCATCAGGTAAACCATATGTCCCGTTCCCGGTAATCATCATCATCATCATCATCTTCTTCTTCTTCTTCTCCTCTTCAAGGATTAGGTTATAAAACCTGTTCCGGCACCCATCTCATCCTCGGACGACCCACGTCTTTTCTACCAATGGCTTTATAATTCAGTGCCGCATTCGGTAATCGATCCTCTGTCATCCTTTGCCGATGATCCCACCATTGCCTTATGTAAATTCCAATAATTTCATTTATGTCCTTTACTTCGAGTTCTGCTCTGATATCTTCATTCCTTATTCTATCTTGCAATGTGTAATTTAAAGTATTTCGAAGAAACTGCATTTCAGCATTCTGAATCTTGCCGCTTTCCTTTTTTGTCATGATCCACGCCTAACTTGCATAAATCAACGTGGATATTGCAATTGTCTTATAACATTTAATCCTTGTGCTGTATCCTGTTTTGTTTCTAGGATTTCTATGAATCGTAGCACAAATATTCCTAAATTTTTTTAGTCATTATGTTTAAATACTCAAGACTTAGCACAACTTGGACAAAAACAAAGCATTAGTTGGTAGTCCTACTCGTTTTGGCAGCAGTCGTGTGGACGCTGACTGTAAGCCGCGGTCTCCTTTACATCTGTACTGGCGGCCCTCAACCTTATCTTGGGAAACAAAATTAATAATTACTCTACTTATTTATTAACGATTACTTCACGTTAATTACTTTAAAATATTTCAAATGTTCTTTGTAAAAAAAATGGTTTGGCTAACTTGTGCAAGCTGTAGGCAAATAGCAGAAGAGTTGCAAAATTATAGAATACATGTTTATTTCGGAATTTGGTGCAAATATTCAAGAAATCATAGACAAGTTTAACAAAAATTCATAGGGTTTCACATGCTGAGGACTAGTTTCTCGCTACATAATAATTCTCTTGGTACTGAAGAACTTAATCACTGAAGAACAACCGACATTCCACTAGAACTGTGCGATTCACAAGCTGATCCCTTCCTGCAGACCAGGCAAGAAAAAGAACCAGCTGAATTTCTTTAAGTTACCACCTCGTGAACGATTTCCAAATCTGCGAAGTTTTAGGCAGAAAACGACGTCGACTTTAAAAGTGCATGCTACATGCATCTCTGAAACAGTGAAGTTAACCAAGTCGCCCCACCGATTCTTCTCTTCTTCGCCTACTGAGCAACAACTCAGCTAGATGTGGACATTCCTCCTTTAGTGGCTGCAGCAGATCGACCTTTTTTTCACACGGGGAACATTGTATGTAAACATACAATACGTAATACCTTTCTTATATCTTCATTATTATACTGATATAAAAAATATTTTACCGTTAAGCATTCGTAATAAGGTATGTTGAATGTGTAAATTACATCTATTTACTTATTTACAGTCAAATAAGGCGTTTTTACTTCCATGTTCCATAAGGAAATGGAAGTATGGTAATGGCGAAAAAAATCGTGTTCAAATAAGGACTGATTCTGATTGTACTACCCTCAAAAAAATGAAGAAAAGTCATTTTCTGAAAAGTGTCTGTGTATGTGTCTGTGTGTAGAATTGTTTCTATGGCGAAAGATAACTGCCGCAAATTCAAACAGAATCAAATAATTTTTTGCATATGTGTCCGAGTTGTAGAGGACTCAAGGCTTATTGATTTTGGTGAAGATCGCTTAAGGGGAAGGGGTTATTTACCGGCACCGTTTTGTCTTTTAACAAGAGTAATTTTTTATGTGGTGAACGATAACTGCCGCAAATTCAAACAGAATCCAATAATTTTTGCATATGTACCTGAGTTGTAGAGGACTCAAGGCCTATTGATTTTGGCGAAGATCGGTTAACGGGAAGGAGTTGTTTGCCAGCAAATTGTCAGACTGAAATGTAACCCAAATACGAATGTTACGAATTATTAGTGTTTATTGTATGACTCTGTGCTCTACAATTGTTATATTACTAAAGAAATAGTAAAGAAGTCGGGATTTTTCTAATTTCTTCTATAACTGAAAAATTATCTACTGTCGAAATGTGTGTAATAATAAATGAACTTCATTCAAAATGGTGAGCGTGTTCTACAGCTCATGGAGCATACTTGTATATTTATATCTTTATATTGCTACAATTACGGAACCTTCTCGAAAAGACGAGAGTGTCTTTCTACACGCTTCTCGACTAGCCCAGCGTGTGGCGTCTGTGTCAAGGCCGTCCATTAACGTAGCACTCCATACTGTTCAAGAGCACTTGTAACTACGCTAATTATGCTGGGCGCCACCAAAAGAATGGAAAATTATTCAGGAACACCTGCGGGACCTTTATAAGAAACATCTGCCGGCTTGGAAGTTAGTTACAGTGGGCAATTCCTTTAGTGCGGATCAAGTGATTGTGCAAAGTTATTACCGTGTTACAATTAGTGCGGAGCTCTTAACAGTTGACATTATTATTTTGTGTGGACAAATTTGACTTGAATTATTATACGAGAGTACCTTGTTGATGTCGCGCTGTTATTTGTGACTAATTAAAGTTGGTAATTAGTGAATTCATTGGTGTCTATATTTTGTTTCCATATCATGTATCATGTGACGATCCGTGAGACCGTCGTAACGATATTTAATTTCTTCAATGGAACATTACACAAAACACAGGCTCAACAAGGATTAAATTCTGCGGTAACTTTTGAAGTATGTAGGGGTTTGATATAATCCTCTTTTCACATTTTCCCCTCCAACATCTAGCTGGTGGCCCAGGAATTCAAATCGCCGTACGCAAACCCGGTTGTTGGAGCTGTCTAACTGAAGTGATAATCGACCTAAGAGCAGAAAGTGCGCTACTGTTTCTGACATCAGTACCCGAAGAAAATGTTGGATGTTAAAGCTTGCTTTGAATGATGCAATTTAGGCTGTTGTTTTCGTTTGAAAGTAGGGAAAAGAGAAAAACAGTTCTTAGATTTTGTTGTCCATGACGTGTTCGTTGATTAACTAACTAATTAAAAGTATAATACTACTGACTCGGAACACTAAGTGTTTTATTGGTAGAAATGTAAAATTTTTACCTTATAGCCTCAACCAGTTTTCGCTTATTACAAGCTTCGTCAGAGGCTAGGACGCCTTGTAATAAGCGAAAACTGGTTCAGGCTATAAGGTAAAAGTTTTACATTTCTACCAATAAAAAACTTAATGTTCCAAGTCAGTAGTATTATACTTATAATTAGAAAAACAGTGTTAAAATATCTGGCCATTTTAGCTTACTTTTTTGGCAGATTATTTTCATTGTCCTCGTAGGCCTATCAAAAAAAAAAATTTAAAGGCCATTTATTCTTAGAATGGTCCTTCCCACACTTCATACGTTAATAGAATTTCCATACGAATGGCTTGATGTCAAAGAATTCTTGCCATATCACGCTGACAGGGAAATAAAAATGTAGTAAACTCTATAACAGGAGAACAGGAGCATTGGCTACAACAAACTTACCATTCATTGTAGTAAAGATCAGCCAGTATTAACTTACGGAAGCGAAACATGGACAACAAATGAGAGAACAAAAAGCAAGCTAACTAGTACTGAAATGAGGTTTCTTCGAAAAATAGAAGGGAAGACAACAACAAATAGAGTTCGATATGAAATATTTAGGAAAAAGTTAAGATATTGTTTCTGTAGCAATAACAGTAGAACAAGCACAACTTAGATGGCTGGGACATGTAATGAGGATGGGGGAGAAAAGACTGGTAAAGCAAGTGTTTGAATTCAGAGAAACAGGTAAAAGAAAGAGAGGACGACCGAGAAAGCTCTGGAAGGATGAAGCCCGCACAGCTGCAGAAAGAAGAGGAGTAAAATAGGAGAAAATAAAGGAGCTCGCACGAGATAGAAAGAAATGGAGGGATATGTGGAAAAAGACGACCTCAGAGGACTCAACTCCAACATAGCTTTACACCGAAAGGCAGAAAAGCTAAGGATTAAGTAAGTAAGTAGTAAAGATCAAAGAATTCTCTTCTCGTATCTCTGTAGTATATTAACACACACACACACACACACACACACACACACACACACACACACACACACACACACACACACACACACACACACACACACACACAATAATTGTAACACGGCTAAAACCCACAGAGGACTGCAGGGCTGAGAAAGCACAATTATAACTACTATGCTTTCTAAGCTGAATAACTCGCTCACTATTTTGAACGAAGTAGCCTACGTTTATTAATGGATAAATTTTGATTTAGATAATTTTTCAATTATTAGAAAAATTACGAAAATCCCGAATACTCTACTACTTTTTGTTCAGTAAAGTAACAATTGTAGAGTGATCATACAATAAACGCTAAAAACTCCAAACATTCGGATTTGTGTTAAAATTCCCTTCCGTCTGACATCCGGCTGGATTTTTACAAGTTTTCAAATTTGTGATCCTATTTTGTGGGCTCTGTGGTAAAAATCTTTAATTTCAAAACCTGTAGTACACTATATTTACATTTTAATACAAATACTGTTTCATCGATTACCCACATGGAATTTGCGATTTTATCGAGTTATTGTCCCACTTTTTGGGCCTGATGTCCAAAAATCTTGAACTTTCCAAACTTAACACTACATTCACGATTTAAATAAAATTACCTTTAAATTGATTCCCGACAAGTCGGTAGCGATTTTTTTTTATTTTGACCCCTTCGCATTATTGCCTCCCGCCACCCTATATTTTGTAGGATCAGTCTCAAAGCAATAGTGTTCTGTAGGGTAAATGTATAGACACGATTAACAAAATCGATTGATGCGTTCAAAAGTTATCGGATACATACCCCAAATAAGCATATATATAGACAAATACCAAACGGTCGAATAAAAACTGAGAATTCGTTTCGCTTATCCAATTTTATATATTATACCAGCAGTCACCAAGTCAGCAACCCTGCGCCCGCGACCCAAATTGTAATTTTATTTTCTTTTGAAACGAAGGAACGCACCCGCATTGTACCTGCTTCGCAGTAGGCCTACTGTATTATAAAAGGCGAACTGCGCTACGTCTTCTGATTGTCACCCAGAACCTTTCTCCCCTATGTGATTTTTTTCAAGTTTTACATTTCTGTAAACTTTATGAAAATAAATAGTGTTATTGTGATAAGTCTTTAATTTATTTTTATTAAAATGTTTTCCTGTTTAACCATTTTTTTCGTTTAAAATTTTGTTAGTTTTAACGAGCGTGTGCGTGATGACAAATTGTTGATGATCTACTCCTAATGTGAAAAATCTTCACAAGTAGGCTAATTTATATTTAAAAAAAAGAATGCAAAGCTTTTTTGATTCGCTGTTCCACGTCGCTAAATATACGCGCAAAGGTAATATAAAGCGACAGTTAATGTTTGTAACTATTGAACTCCATTGAACTCCGCATCTTTCTATTTTCCATTGAAGGGGTGGGGAGGGGTGCGCCCATCGAACCCACCATAAATTCGAAGGTTGCCTATGAGTGTATTATACTATAGCTTTATAGCTATATTTACATATCATACTTCACTTATATAGCTTTATACTATATTTAAGTACTATCAAGGTTTTAAGACCAAAAATACGAACAAATTAAGTAAGTCTCAAATAAGGAAAATACATCTTGATAGCACAACAGTAATACAGTAGGCCTATAAAAACTGCGCAACGTCAATAAAGAGTAAGAGAGTCAAAGAGGGGGAGAGAAAATCTTTCAAGAAAGCTTATAACATAGTAACGTGTAATTCTTGTGCATTCGAATGTATAAAAAAGCAGAGAACGTGTCTCTGTGTTGGTGCAGTTGTAGGGTGATTCCAGCAGCGACTCTCGTCGTGATGTGACGTAGGACAGTCTTGTTGTCATATCCTGTATCCCGGAGCAACCGACGAGTACGTGAGCGATCGATCGTGTATTTGACGAGAGAAACGATTATCATAACTAAAAAAGCGACGATGTCCTGTTATTATTGTTATTACAAAATTATAAAATTCCGCGCTTTGACCGTGGTATGTACAGATTAAGTCAAACGTTTCGACCTCTAACCAAATCAGAGGTCGTCTTAGAGGTAAATTAATGCAACACAATATCAATCGAAACATACAGATATCGGAAAAGCAAATATATTATTTAAATAATAGTAAAAAATCAACAGTCTACTCACCAAGAGTAGAGCGATTCCTCTGTCGTTTCTTTGTGACCGGAAGTGGAATCCCTCCGAGTTTGCGGTGAGTAGACTGCTGGTTTTGTTACTATTTATTATACGTCAGGGCAAACCTAGGATTTAATTTCCAGGTGGGGGAATTTTTTCAATTACATATCGTTTTCTTAGAGTATTTTTCTCATATTATAATGAAAATCGTACCAACTCAAATTAAAAGTAATCGTTAAATAATGGCTGTAATTCACTAATTTCATAAAAACCAATTAATAACATACAATTTGACATGGAAGCCTAATAATACCTTTCTGTGAAATGTAAATACTTTAAAGAGAACGTTAAAATTAAGAAAGTAAATTTTGTATGTGTATGTGTGTGTTTGTGTTGTAGGGTTAACACATGCAAGAACACGAAACATTTTAAATGAACGTATGCTTAATTTTACAATTTTTGTTTCTTAGAACTAGGTAGAGTATATTACAACAACCCATGTCCACTATGAAAAATAATGTTAAGAAATTAAATCTCATTCACATTATGTGGTTTGTGATTGAAGTTATCAACATGTAACATTAAGTTAAAATATAAAAAGGTATGTCCCTATTGTGTCCTCCTAGTCTCTTTTAAGCCGACTTCTTTTCATTTTTCACCTTTCTTTCAACATTTGTTATATTTATTATTTAGTATAAGGCCTATTATTCTAGATTATTTATAGACTTGTCATTGACCCAAATAGTAATTTTTTTAAATTGACAAAACTTGGAAGTCAATTAGTTACACAAATTACATGTGTTTCAAAAAAGTCAATTAGTTACACTAATGTGTTTCAAAAAAATACAACCAGTTTTAAATTTTTTGCTCCAAATTTTTTTCAGATTCCGGGGGGGGGGAACCCCCTAGGTTCCCGCCTGATATACGTAGTCTGTTTTTTCTTCGATTACGATATTTGTCCGTTTTGTTTGATATCGTCGTCACCAAAAGACGACCCCTGCGGTTGAAACGTTATGATTTAATCTATACATACGGACGAATAATCTCCTTAATATAATTCGTAATAACAATGAGACAGACGTTTGGGTGCAACGTGGAAGACACAATATGAAACCAACAATATGTCAACGTCATTCATCTGAATCTGAAAAACGACAGACGGTGGTAGCAGCAATATTCTGGAGATATGAAAGTTAACCAATTCTAAAAATCGATTATTTCGCATGAAACGCATTGTCGTTGGTGGCGCGATTCGCTCTCACGACGTTCGGTGTACATATAAAACATTCGCGTATACACTCTTCAAAATTGGGGTCACGGACGAATTTTGCTAATTCTCGAACGACAATGTCGATTTTGTTTTGCATTACTGCACGCCGTGCGTTCGATCCTTTCTGAGTATTTATTTGAGAGTGGGGAGGGAGAGTGTTTATTTACGAACGCGAATAGACAGAGGCAAGTAAATTAATTATTCAGACCAGTGCGCTTATGCAGGAAAACTGTGCAGACTGCAAGGTTTTAAACAGCTTAATTATAGTAAAATCACAAACCCCAATATTAACAATAATAATAATAATAATAATTGTTATTACGAGTGGCGTAACTAGGAGCTGCTCCTGGGGGGGGGCTAGCTTGAAGTTTGCACCCCCCCTCCATTTTCCTCAGGACAAATGAGAAATTCCTCTTCCCATATAATTTTGTAAATATATTTCATAAATTCTTTGCGTCGCAAAGTTTTCGAGGGAACCAACGTGTCTATAAGAATTAAATAATATTGAAAATAAGCGCTGATTAAAAAATATCCATCTTCATTAATTGTTATTCAAATTAAAGGTAATAAATCTCATGTCACTAGGAACCACTTTAGTTCTAAATTCTTATTCTTGATAAATCTTTTGAAAATGAGTCTTTATTTGAAAACCCCGGTTTCATTACCCCTTCGCACTTTAATTTAAGGATGATGATGTTCCAAAAATGTTTTAAGAAACTTATAGTTCGCGTTAAAGTACGTTTATTTTTATATAAAATTAATTAATTAAATGTTCTCATTTTTCCGAATTAAAGTAATTAGAGGCAGGAGCCTTAATATAGACAACCTGTTAGGGAAAGCGTGTTTGGGCGAAAAGATGAATGTAGATTAACAGGCTCTGCCTTCGTTTCCGGGCGCGTGCTTAATTGTTTTTTTAATCCTGCAAGTACGTGCGTTATTTACCATATATCGAGTAAATTGTCATTATTAAGAAAACTAACTTCATCTTATTAATTTACGAATATTGCAATTTCCTTTTATTTGTACAAATATTTATGAGCCTTGCTATAGCACACCCAACTGGACCCAACGTTAAGTGAATATGGAATTTCGTTGAAATTTGTAATAGCTCTGGGGGGAGGGGGGTTAGTCCCAGATCTGGGGAAGAAAACATACAGAGAGAATGCCCGCTGCAGAACTGTTGGAAGACTTCAAAAGAGAAGGAAAGTTAGCCTTTGAAATAGGAACAGGCAAAGTTACATATCCCTGGCAGTATAGAAGAAGAAGAAGAAGAAGAAGAAGAAGAAGAAGAAGAAGAAGAAGAAGAAGAAGAAGAAGAAGAAGAAGAAGAAGAAGAAGACGAAGAAGAAGAAGAAGAAGATATCCAGCAAACATCGCATTACTGGTCGTCAGCACAATCATAACCTGTAATTAAATTCGATCTGTGGGCACTGTAATAAAACACTTGAGAATGGTAACAAAATTTCAACGGCCATAAAATTTAAAAACGGTCAAAATCGTTTAAAAATGGCTTCTTACTTCAGGAAACAATTTCAGAAAATTTTTCAACTTCATCCACAGATTCGAATTATCAATCTACACATGTCAAATTCTGGGCTAAAACTCGTTCTCCAGAACCGACATGAAGTTACAAGAAAAAGTAAATATAGCTGAAACACGTAGCATTACGATTACGCCTACCTTTTACAGAAGTCGGCCTAACCAATGGGCAGCATAGACCAGGACTGAGATCTGTATCTTGTTCATGTATAGAAAGCCCTGCCTTTAGTATCTCGTTTTTTATAGCGTTGAAGAAAACGAATAAATAAACTCAGCGCCTACGTTTTCGTTTTCTTATGTATTGTACTTTCATATTTAGGCTTCCTTTATTATTTTACAATACGGAGAAATGTGACAAAAGTCACAATTTTATCGTCAGTTTTATTGCGAGTTTCAGTTTTGCGAAATCGTCGACCCCCCAACACTTTGTGTGAAACTGATCGGGAAGGTTGGCCAAGGAGGGAGTAGCTGGCTGGGGGAAGACATCCTGTAGGCACATCGCGGTTCCTTTGCAACATGACAGCGTGTACAATATGACGACCTTCAAAAGGTCAAAACCTGTTCGGTGTACGATAGTCATCACTAATGCGATATTAAACTAGGTCAACCATTTTAATTGTCTTGGGAACGATATTTAATTATGATTATGATAGAAATGTACAAACGTTCTACTGCAGGGCTCTTTCAACATATAGCTCAGGTCAGTCGACTTGTTACTTACTGTAATTTGGAGTTTGATGGATTTTTTGATATTCTACTTGACGTTTTGCCCTTCTAATGTTTTATCACGGGTCCAGAATAAATAACATATAACGCACGAACATTTCGTTTTCTGAAAAATCTGAGCTGCGAGAAACTTCTAGGACGAAGGTGGTAGATGTCTCTAGTAGGGAAGCCGTTGGAAGCTGTCAGCGGGAAAGTAAGCGAAACTCCATTATGTTTGTTAAAAGGTATTATAACATTACAAATTGAGTGTAATTCGATTTGGGTTGCCCCACGATTTTGGAGCGCCAAAATTTATATAACATTGGTAAAGTGTACCAATTAATGGAGTTTGGGTGTAATGGTAATAAGAGTATTCATTGATTTAATTGTAACGAGTTTTCATAATTTTATTTATAAAACACAAGCGTGTTTAAAAATCTCAACTACTTCGCCATAAATATTCATTATTGTTCGCTTGAAACGTTCAAATGTTGCAGTACATTTAACATTAAATAAATCTTATATTCTACAGTAACAAAGTTATATTATAAATACTTATTTGTCAATATTAAAACTCGACTGCTCAGTCTGACAGTGTGCTTTACTGCAGTTTTTTTTTTTTTTTTTTTTTTTTTAACAACTTCCAATTACGTTAATTTATGTATTGCATACTTGGTAATCATTGATTGTTTTACAAACTTTAAAATAAAATTGAAATTGACTAAATTAATCGTTAAACATCAAAAAAAATATTTTAATAAATTTAAATCCTATTCTCTGAACCTCTTTATCTACATTTTACATAAAACTCTTATTCATGTTTAAATTTCAAAATGTCTTTTAAATGTCTTTGGTCTCTCATTTAAAATTCATAAATGGATTATCCTTCACCTCGATTTAGTAGCTTATACTCATGTCCTCCGTTGATCCGTATGTCCTCTTCTGATCGGAGTTCCCTGCACGTCTCCAGGTTCTACTTTTCGTCCTCCAGTTACTCGTCTATCATGGACCCATCTGGTTGATGTAGGATAGTGTGAGAGGTTGCTCTGCACCAGCTGCTGTCGTTCTATCAGACGCCTCTACTGTTCAGCATAGCGTTCCTCTGCATGATGTAAGATAGTAACTTGTCTTGACTGACGGACCTAACGTACATCGTATTCGGTAACAGATTAAGAGTTACTATTTTGCACTTATGACGAACATAGCGTCTGTCCGCGTCTACTGTTCGATTAACGAAAATTAGAAACTCGCGTCGCCAACGGACAAAGCGTCCCGCCGCGACCGAAGACTGATTGAGAAGAAAGGCTGGCTTCTCTCGTGCCCTATTTATAATCTAGCATCATACAGCACCTGTTGAGACAGAATTCTGCTGGTTTGAAATTGCTCGGTGGCGTCAGTTCTCCCACTCTCGTCCAATTTCATATTTTCGCACATTTCTGCCAATGGCAAAGTCTGATGTGAAAAACAGGGTGTTCTAACGATGGATGATTTAATTACACATGTCCAACGTAATTTCCATCGTAACAGAATAATCCGTGTAATTACTACGCACTTAAAATTGCACTGAATTCGCACTGCGCGTCCTTTTCACGCCGTTTTCTCACTACACGTGCGTATTAATTTTATACACATTTTGGAGTCTTTGAATTTTTCCTACCATCTATGGTTTTCTTATAATTAAATAAAAACTGTAATTTGAGAATTATTCAGGGTGAGATTGAAAACTTTCATGCTCGAGCTGGCCTCACTCACACACATCACTTACTACTGTACACACTCCCAGCGACAGTTGTGTGAGTGTTCAGGTCAGCGCCTGCCTATCTACATTCCGTATTTTTAACATAAACCAACCTTTCAATCTCATACCTGCTTATTTATTAAATATTTATAAATTTAATTTAAATATTTATTTTATGGATTAAATGCACAGTACAGCATATGATTGTACTGTCGCAGTATTTACTTTTTTTAAAAAATCGTTAACGGTTAAATTTTGAAAATTAATTTTGTAGTAAATTGAATAAAAAATTGCATGAACGATTTTATAATGTTAAAAAGAGAAACAATGATAAAAAGGGATAATCTCCATGATGGCTTTGAGAGCTACCGTCAGATAGGGGTGGTACATACGAGACAACTACTACCAACAACTGAGACAGCTACGACGTGCACAAAAGAAGACAAAGGATCGCGCGCCGTTTGGAAACAATACCGCAGACAGCTACGATTGGGCTACATAGCCCATTGGGAAAGTGACGTTTTGGGATATCGAGGATAACACGCTGAAGCCGGACAGGCAAACCTGCATAATCTTTGAAGGATAGAATAATAAAAAGAAGACTCATTAATGTCTACTTAATTATTGTTGGAAACTTTATCGTACAGATGTGTACATGTCAATGTAAGCCCAATCGTGTCGCCTTTCGTGTTGGGCAAAAAAAGGGAGTTGACTGACCGCACAAATAACGCAAGTGGTGTAACACTTACAGGGCAGAGTCCACTTACCGGACCACCCACCGCCACTTTTACACTATATAACTGACCTCATCGTCACATAGACCTGACGATACTCATTGTAGTATGAGTGAAATGTTGTCATACGAGACACTTTTGACGCGGTCCATACCGCAAGAAGACTTCAGAAACAAAATAAAAAAGGAAATTTTCGAAACAGATTAGAAAGTTAAATTAAATGGAAAGACGAGGTAATTAGTTCCTTGTTACCTAATCGAAAATATACTTCAATGTTAACATAAGCCCAAAAAATATATTCTAAGCATCGACATGAAAAAACAAAATTGAATGGAACATTTTATATAAGTTTGACCACAAGAAACGTTTGTTAAATGACAAAAGGGGCGTTGATACTATGCTAACGTAATAAAGAATATTATAATCAAAGTGTCGCAAAACAATCACGTTATCTAAACGTCAGTGAAATAGTCGAGTGACATTATCGCAATACAAAAACGTTTCGATGTCGCCTACAAAAAATTGCCAATGTCGACAATCGATATAACTATACCCTGATTCAAGTACATACGGAATTAGAATCGTATTGTACATTAGGTCGATAATGATAGTATTGACGGTACGTTTATTTGTCCTGTTAATTAACGAAATGACAGTGATGTAGAATGTAATAACTAATATATGTAAATCGACTACACAGAACATACTGGTAATATAAAATTGCTATCCTAAATTTTATAAATTAATTTCTAATTCAACTATATCTTGTCGAACTCGGAAAAATGGCTGTACACTCGTTTTATCGAATCTGCAAGCAGGCCCGGATTTCCCACTAGGCACACTAGGCACGTGGCTAGGGGCGGCAGGCTCAGGGGGGGGGGTGAAAAATTATTTGTTAAAATTTCATGTTTTCGGTTTTTTAATTACAGTATTTGTATTGGGAACTTGCATTATGGCCAAATTGAAGAAACTAGTTTTAAAATAACCTTTAATTATACCATTGAATAACATGGTATTGACACTGGGCCTATCAATAGCGGTGATTGGAGCGGAGCACGATCGTATATACACGTCTGGACACTCCGTTGAAATTCTTGTCCGTTTTTTTTTATTGCCGACTAAAGTACTTTGTTTCGATATCGCTTGGGGCGCCTCGATCTAGAAGTCAATCCCTACTGCGCATGGTCATATATTCAAAGCATAATAGACAATGTTGTTTAAAATGAAAGGAAGAACTTCATACATTTAATGTAGTTTTATATTTAATTAAAATATTTACAATAGAGATAGTTGAAAAGAATATTTTCAGCAACTTTTGTTAGCAGTCAAGGAGAATTGAATATATAGAATTTACTTACTGGAGGGGGGCGGCGCTAACAATAGTGCCTAGGGGCGGCAGGACACCCAAATCCGGGTATGTCTGCAAGCATTTCGGATTATAGATCACCGGATTGAAGACCAAGGTGATGGGGCTGATCCTGTAAGAGCAAAAGTTGTTGTACTGTCAGCAATCTCTAATGTGCCACAAACAATGTGCCGTATGCGCGGCACCGTCAACAGAATACATAAAACAGTTTTCAATAGTGGCTTCCTGGTTTTCCCGCGGCATAATGTCCACTTGCTCACTCTTGAACTTGTAGATACGTTTGCGTGTTTATCTACTTATGTGTGCACGCGCGCGCAGTTAATTATACCACAAGTGCAGTTAATGGCCTTAGAGTTATTTAACATATGTATGTCCCGTGTTGTCAGGTGCTGTTTAACACACACACTCTCTCTCTCTCTCTCTCTCTCTCTCTCTCTCTCTCTCTCTCTCTCTCTCTCTCTCTCTCTCTCTCTCTCTCTCTCTTAATTAAGACTAAATGTAAACTACAGTATTTCTTTTTAAATTCAATGCATACTTCCTGTATACTGGTGTATGTAACTATTCTTAGTTCCACAGTCGGATGAGACAACGGGCGGGATAGGGAAATACATTGCGCTTATGGGTTTTACGTTCGCTACTATTGCGCGACTTGAAAACCACGACCGTTAAAAGTGAAGTATACTAGATAAAGTCTACACAATGTAGCCTACACAGTAGTAACAGTATTTTAATTCTTAAAAGTTTTGTATATTTTAAATAAATTTAGCCCCAAAACTGAGTCGGTAAAAATAAAAAACGTAATAAAACCATGGCAGACTCGATTTAGTGCGTATTCAAATATAAACTGTCCTTACGCAAGCTGCTCTTGCTCCATAACAATACTTTTTAGTAAATTCAGTCCAGTTCACGTACATGACGTAGGCCTACATGCCATTTAAATTTAATAATATCCTTGTCATAACAAAATAAAAAATAAAACATCATAACAAATTTAAATTTGTTTCAGTCGTGAGGCATAAAAAATAGCCCAAGAAAAACTTTTCCTTACTTAAGACAGACTAATACATTAAGCAAGTGAACTGTACAGAAAAGTTAAAATTTAATTTTGATTTTACTTTCAATGTTCTATCTTTATTGGTTTCCAAACTATTGAGCGAATCGTACAAATATAGGCCTACTTCAGCGGTCGCGGTGCGTACTGCCGCGCGTCCGTTCCCGTGTATATCATACTGTGTTAGTCAATACCTGTTTCAATTAACGCATGTCACTGTTACAGAAATCGTTAGAAATACATGTGTCATAATTTAAGACTTAAAATAGTAAATCTCTCCGCAGAATTTAGGAAATCGTAAATGGAAATAGATTATTTAATAAATACAAATAATTATTACTTGAAGGACAGTGTATAGCGTGATACCTTTGAAAATAAAATAAACCAAATAATCGAAAAAAATAATAAAAAAAGGTAATCATAACATTACGATAGTATGTAAGTACCATAAACAGAATTATAAGACAACAACATAACAGCAGCAAAGACAGACAAAATCAACGCATTAATTGCTATAAAAACAAAAGAATACAAGAATAAAACAAAAACTTTATAACAAAAAACAAATGCACAAAACTAGAACAAAACCCAACACAAAAATACTAAAACCAAATAAATAATCTAATCAAAGTAAACAAAACAACACTTAACAAAAGAACGACCGAATTCATCAACAAGAACCCAAAAGCCCCACCAACGAAAGGAATTATAAAGAGACATAAAACAGAATTTACCAGGCAAATAGAATAGACAGTAAAACAATTCGCATAAGTGTATAAACACTGTGCGTGGTGCGAGTGTGTGCACGTGTGTGTGTGTGTGTGTGTGAAGGAGGGGGGAACGCACGGTTGGTACGTGTCACCGTGACTGAAACACCTCTACGAATATATACGACATTCCAGGACAATTAAGTAGTGTTACTACCTGTACATGTAATTTGAAGAGGCTATTCATGACACTGAATGCTTCATAGTCACTCGTCGTTCATTGTAGCGGAAAGTCGGAAAAGTGATAAAAGGGGAGCGAGTATCAACGCCACGAACTGGCATGCCACACTGTGTGTATGTGCACTGTGCGAGCTCTCCCCAAGTGGTATAAATACGAAATAAACACGTGCTCGATTAATTGTTCTTCTTACATGTTTTTGTGTAGCCATCGCGTTGCTTCCGGAGACACAAATACTCCTGAAAAACTGAATAAGGCGCTGCGAGAAGTTCTGTGTCGATCAGACTGGAAGACATTTTGAAAACAGGTTCTACGAACACCAACTCAAGGAGTATTTGAATTACAGCAAACGTATTTACCTGACGGACTATGATCATAATTACGTAAAATTGTACGATAAATGGAAACCCGCTTGTCGCCAGTACACGGACGCACTGAAGAAATGTGAAATACACACGAGACTATTTTACAAAAAAGACCGGCTCTTGATGGACGCGATCTCGTTCAAACCTAAAGTATGTTGAATACACATCCAAGACAAACATGACGACTGAAAACAGTTACATGCGATCGAAAGAAATGTTTTCCAACCGGTGGTCCGTCAGAAGCTCAAAAAACTGGCCTACCACGGTACAAATATGAAAACATATTCAACTAGTCCAGCTTATAAAGTGCAGCACGTGAGATATCTGTTGGACGGCGTACAACTGCTGAACATTCCACAGCTGGTGAAACAAATGACACGTCGGTTAAGCTCATTTAAGACCGTGGCAAATTCTGTTAATATTTTTTATCACAAACATAATTTTGGTTAATTAAAATTAGTTGTTAATTTAAAGTTGAGACTTTTAGGCTGCTACGTATTCTCGGTCCTCTTCTACGGTGTAGAATCTTGGACTTTGACTGAAGCCACAACTAAAAAATTGGAATCTTTCGAAATTTGGCTTTACCGTAGAATACTGAGCATTTCATGGACAGCACATATAACTAATGTGGAAGTTCTTAGAAAGATGAAGAAAGAAAGGGAAGTTATTAACACAGTGAAGATAAGAAACCTTCAGTATCTGGTACACCTCGTGAAAAATGAACAGAGATTTTACTTATTGCAGTCCATACTACAGGGAAAAGTACTTGGAAAGAGAGGAGTTGGGCGACCGAGACTCATGGCTGAGAAATTAAAGTACCTGGTTTGGCATGAATACAACTGACTTATTCCGTGCAACAGTACAGAAAGAAGTTAAAATAGTCTGTATGATATCCAACATCCGATACGGATAGGAACTATCACAAGAAGAAGAAGAAGAAGAAGAAGAAAATTAGTTTAAATTAATCTGATAAAATCAATAAACACGTTTACAAAATAAGTTGTACTTTTCCTTATAAGTGCGTGCTTGGGTGTGTTCATAAATTAAATTTTTGTTGTATGATCTTTAAATACAGTAACTGACACGCTGAAATAAGAAAACAGATTAACAAAAGCGTTACGTAAATTGCGTAGACGGAAGACGAAGCCGTATACAAAAACCCAAGAAGCGCTTAATAGCGTTCAGACACGGTTTGTAGCATTCTATTATAGTGTAACAATTTATTTATTTGACCTTGACGTAACAGCGAGTGTCTATAATGCGACTCGACAAATACACGGAAAGCGAATTTTCAGTCACGACGAAGTAAAGTGAGTAGGTTACGTGATGTATAATTAATCAATAAAAGTAATGGCAACGAATGAGTAGTCACACTTGCAACGTTGTACAGTAAAAACGAATGAGTGGTCCCCATTGCCCGTACTCAGCTAATTTTCTCTGTCAGTTGGTGTAAGGAAGTAAGGAATCTGGATTTGTCTACGTTCGGTTACAGCACCCCCCCCCTCCAACTGCAGTCTTCTATTTTCCACTAAACAATACGATCTTTTCAAAGGTTTTTAAAAATATATAAACACTTGGTTCGTTTCACAGTTTTTATTTAACTCTGACAACTGTTTCAGCTTATTAGCCTACTCCCAAAGAGAATCAAGGAACAACTAAACTAAACAAGGAATGTAAGGGGTGGTGAACATGTGTGTTTAAGATGTACATCCACACATGTGTGGGGTGTGTATGATGGAGGGGGTGGAGGAGCTAGTGGGAAGGTCAAGTGTCTGTAAAAACTAAGTATAATCGGAAGGCAAATATAAAAATTAACTAAACTAAATAACAACTTTTAATAAAGGGGATACACAGAATTCAGTTTGTTCGTTTTTTAAAAATTTTGTTACTTTTAATTGCTTTTCTAATTTCTAGAATTTCTAATAAATCCATTTTGTATTTCTCTTCTCCATCCCCTCCATCATACACATCCCACACATGTCCGGATTTACCCCCTAAACACATGTTCACCACCCTTACATTCTTTGTTTAGTTTAGTTGTTACTTGATTCTCTTTGAGAATAGCTTTGAAACTGAAACAACTGTGACAGTTAAATAAAAACTGAAACGTACCAAGTGTTTATATATTTTTTTAAACCTTTGTTTCACTAAGTGCCCAACGAGTTATCAGTCAATATCGTGACGATCTTTTCGTAGAGTGGTCGTTATCCACGAAGTTCAAAATTGACAATAATTCGGCTACGGCCTCGTTTTATCTTCCGTCTTTCCACGACGGCTATAAAATAATTTCTTGTAAGTCGATTGAAGTCTTATCCATATAAATAAGACTGTAGTAGACTCGTGAAGGCCATAAAACGAAAATTCGATATATACGGATAGGTGACTCTATACTTCGGGCGGTGCAATCTATATTCACAAAGGAAACCAACGTGATCACCGACATGAGCATCAACTGCACAGTCTCTAGGGCAGAGTATATTTTCTTAATTTATTTATTTTAACTCTGTTATTAACAACGGACACCAATGTTAACAAAACGAAGCTATTTTTGTATATCTAGCTATTTTGATTAAGATTTAGGTATAAAAATCATTGGTCTAGGTATTAATGATTGTATCTAAGAACAAGTTCACAAAATGGACCCTTAATATACACCAAAGGCCATTTGAACGTGTAAGCAAATTTACATATCTTGGTACTATAGTCAATGAACAATGGGACCACTATCAAGAAATAAAGAGCAGAATTGAAAAGGCAAGAGCAGTGTACACTAGAATGAGCCGTTTATTCAAAAGCCACGCTTTAACAATAAACATAAACATGAGACTTTTACGCTGCTACGTATTCTCGGTCCTTTTCTACGGTGTAAAATCTTGGACTTTGACTTAAGCCACAGCTAAAAAATTGGAATCTTTCGAAATGTGGCTTTACCGTAGAGTACTGAGCATTTCATGGACAGCACATATAACTAATGTTGAAGTTCTTAGAAAGATGAGGAAAGAAAGGGAATTTATTAACACAGTGAAGATAAGAAAGTTTGAGTATCTGGGACATCTCATGAGAAATGAACAGAGATTTTACTTATTGCAGTCCTTACTACAGCGAAAAGTACTTGGGAAAAGAGGAGTTGGGCGACCGAGAATCTCATGGCTGAGAAATATAAGGACCTGGTTTGGCATGAACACAACAGACTTATTCCGTGGAGCAGTACAGAAAGTTAAAATAGTCTGTATGATATCCAACATCCGAAACGGATAGGAACTATCAGAAGAAGATTAACAACGGTGACTTGAATTAAGAAAAAACGTTTTGTATACAGTTCATGAAAAGCTGCTCACCTTTATCACGTCAACAAATAGCGCAAATTTAGGTCAAAAAATTACGTCGTCCTTAACTACACCTCTACCTAGGACTGTCGACACTGTGTCTTCAAAATGGTGTAGGCCTATACTGGAAAACCCTCGTGTGCCATCTTTGACACATGATCAAACCGTCGCTTACGAGAGGCATAAACTCACTCGACTGAACTCCTCCAGAACAACATCATTCCCAAGTCGATCTCGTTTCGCGCAACCCTTAACAGATCGGAGGAATTTCTGCTGAATACAAGTTTCATCACGCTGCCCTATCGCTCGTGCTTCAGTCGTGTCTCCTTTAAGCAATGCTTGTTCACAAATCGACTCACTTTTTTCAGATTCAGTTGACAGCCACCGAAATGCCTGTCTGAAAATTACGATTATGAAAAATCTCCAGCGGGAAGAAATTCGAGAACCACAGATACGGGAATTATCTTCGGAGACACTGTAGCAAACTGCGACAGGTCCTGTGCCTTTCCATTACAATGCACGCAGAAGGAAAATAATGAAGCCGTACTAAATGTATAGGAAAGAAACTAAGGATAGTGGCGTGTGGACAATAAGAACTGATAACGTTGTTTAACAGAGGAGATGAGAAGTAGGCTACAGTGCTGAGTTGTTCGGGACGCACTTAGTGAATGAACGAATGTAGTGGGTTAACAGGAAGGGGAATTCAATGGCCTAAGAAATGACGACGAATCCTGACACATAACATTAAATTATTGCTACAGCGTAGCCTAGTAACAAGGAAGTTTACCACAAGGTGTATGAACAGGAATAAGAATGAGTCCGTATGTACTGATATTTGCTGAAATATTATTATACATTAATGGAGGACTCGGAGAACGGACTGTAATCATCGTTGAATCTAATTGCTTCAGAACATAACTCGAAGATCTCCGGCGATAAAACTAAGTGTCCAGTATGGTACTGTCGATTACGAACAGTATCTACTTATATTTGTTCATTTCTGTCGGCTGTAAAGTGTGTAACATTGAAGTTTCCATAGTTCTTGTGAGAGGGTTCAGTTTGGAACTCAGTCGATGTGCGAGACCCGTATGTAACAGGGAGGTCGCAACGGTACTTTAGTTCTTAAAGTTGTCATCATCAGTACGTCCGTTGCTGCTTTCCGTAACTCAGCTACCTGCTCAGCTGCTCCGTTTGTCTTATTCTCGCAGAGTTCTTTCTCACTTGATCCGTCCACCTCCATTCTTCGTTCATTTCAAGATTTCACTTCATTCCAGAATCCCTTCAAGATTTTGTGGAAGGTCTATTTAATTTTTCTCTCCATAGGGCTCCAGTCACTTGACTTAGGCCCTGTTTCACCGAGCTTCGTTAAGAATTTAACGATCGGTAAATCACCCGCTAAGGATTTCACGAGAGATAACCCGTTTCACGAAGTTCAGTTAAAGATGTTACCCGTTAAAATCATCGGTTAACTTAACAGAAGATATTTGGCCTGTTATGTTACTAACGAGGCGTTAAAACGACGAGGTCTAAACTTAAAATTACGTTTGATTCAATTGTTGCATATACGTATGTAATATAAGCTATTGTAGCAAACAAAAATGGACCAGAAAATTTTTACGTTCTCATAATGGTGGTATTAAAACTTTATCAGAACGAAGACAAAAAACAACTGTCACCGGTAGTAGAAACAGTTTTGATCATTTTAGTGAGTCACAATTTATAGAACGCTTATTAGCTTTCAAAAAAAGTTACTCTCGAAATGTTTGAAGAATTGAGGTCATCTCAATTAATGACGGGCCAATTGAACAAACGTCGCGTATTAATTGTCTCGGCTATGATGTTACCTGGTGGGATTTCTGTAACAAGCTCCATAGTTTTCAATCCATGTGTGATAAAATAGTAAGAACGTTCCTTACAAATGAAATTTCATACGATTATGGCTATCCCTGTGGTAAGGTATGGCAGCGAATCCTACGTACCGACTACGAAAGATAGGCTATCATTCGCATAATAGCTACGGATATGAAATTCCTTACCTGTGCAAAAATGTGTACGAAATGGGATAAGATGAAGAACGAGCAGTTCAGGAAAATATAAAACTTTTTCAGTCAGTGAGTAAACGAGAGGGAAAGTGGAGAAAAAGCTAGGCCTATTGACAGAATGAAGAATAACAGAATACTAAGGTGGTATTTTTCACTGCAAAGCAAGTGGGAATAGATCTGTCGTCAGACCTAGAAGCGATGGATGGTGAACTGGGTTAATGAAAAAAGGAGATGACACAGTTCGCGAAAGTCGAAGTTAGATGTGCTGGATCACGCAACACAATGTCAAACTGCAGACCACTGGAAAGACGAATCAGACGAAGACAATGTAAAAACGGTTAGTAAATGATGACTTGAGGAATACGAAAGTAAGAGGCTGAAGAATATTATGTTGTGAGGTCACTGAGATGGCAAAACCCCCGGATTGTGAAGCCCGAGACTGCTTAGGTAACAACCGGAGGAAATCTATGAGAAAACAAAAACTACGTGTTGTGAAACCTGAGACAGTTTTGGCTACAAACGGAGGAACATCTTCGACAAGGCGAAACCCCTGTGTTGTAAAGCCTGAGACAGCTTTGGCTACAACCTGAGGAACATCTTCTAGAAGGCAAGAACCCTGTGTTGTGAAGCCTGAGACAGCTTTGGCTACAACCGGAGAAACACCTTCGAGAAGGCAAAAACTCTGCATTGTGAAGCCTGAGACAGTTTTGGCTACAACCGGAGGAACATCTTCAAGAAGGCAGAAACCCTGCATTGTGAAGCCTGAGACAGTTTTGGCTACAACCAGAGGAACATCTTTGAGAAGGCAAAAACCTTATACTGAGAAGCCTGAAACAGCTTTTACCACAACCGGAGGAAAATCTATGAGAAGGTAAAACTGCGTTGTGAAGCCTGAGACAGCTGTGAACGTTACAATGTAAAACCAATCTTACAATGCATTCATTGTTTGTTTTGACGTCTGTTGCATAATCATTGGAGCCTAATCCGCTTAAAACAGATTTAACGTTGTTTAAGATTACTTTTTTTACCGTAAGTTATCTTCAATAACGTTTTTAGAGATTACACAATTCACATGTGAGTGCTCTCGCGTTCAAGTGAGAATATAACGATTGCGGATTTATTTTTGAAAATCTCAACTCCTACTGTCTGGACGATAAACTAAACAAATTTTCCTTACAGTTAAGCGAAGAAATGTTTGAACTTTATAACATATTATATTTATTTTTACAAGACGGTGGAACGTAAATGTTAGGAGCACGTGAATGGCATCACACGCACACGCGCGCGCACACACACACACACACACACACACACACACACACACACAGAATTAAGTCCCGATCATGCTGGGTGGATTGTCCGTTCGCGAATCAACCGCGGCTGATTAAAATACAGCGCAGAACAGGGCGAGAAAAATATAATAAAATAATTACTTATTCAATACTGCGAAATTAACAAATGTCATTTAGTTTTTCTTCAAAATTAAAAGCAGTACTGTGCAGTCAAACCGTACAAAACCAGTGAACATTCGCCTGTGGAAAAACACCAGCATTTTGGCAAGTAGTCGCCGATTCTGATCAAGATATGTCAAATTTCATTGATGAAGAATTTTGTCAAAACATTAGATAAAGAAGGGGAAGGCTTTAAATAATCTTCGCAGAAGTATCAGTTTGAAGAAATAAGTTATGTAAATAGGATCGACCATATCGACCATAACACTCAGCCATATCTCATAACGCAAGCATAACAGTATCTTAGTTCTCACACTGCATTTATATAAACAGTAACCAGAATTCTTTGGTTCGCTCTAGAGGGAATGGACTTTACCAGCTAAACACAACGAAAATGTTAAGAAACTTGTCTGGATGAAACTCACCGTGACATTTTACCAAGGTTCCGTATGTAATCGGGGCTTATGAAGAATTTTGTCAAAATATTAGATAATGGAGGCTTTAAATATTGATGTTAGTTTTTTACAACTGATTTGAGGTACATCAAATAGGCATGTTCGTTGGGCCTTAAATTAAGACAAATATGTCGTTTTCGTTGTGTTATTAACAGATCATTATTACGTTGCAGACACCAGCTACCAGATTCAAATGATTCTCACAAATTAAGTGTTTTTAATTTAATCAGTTGAAACTGCCCTGAATGGCGGTCCTATCGCTCGGGGGGAGGGGGCACCAGTGGTGGCGGCCGCCCCCGGGATATACGACCTGGTTTATACCGACCACCGCGATGGGGTCACTAGAGTGAGCTGAAGGTAGAAGTGTTACAAGACCTGGCGAAATTCTGGACAGATTTTCAAGATATTTATTGTTATTCCGGCCGTATCGCCAGTGGCTCAAGGCACTCACTGCTGAGCATCTAACATGCTGAGATTCTCACCCGCACTGAGTGTTGGTCAAAAGTAGCGGTCCTTACTTAATCAAAAACGACTTAACACCCTGGAAGAGCTTGCGATTCTTGCAGTCATTATTCCGGGCACTGCTATCACGTTAGGGCCTTGAGGCTCGTCCACTCACCGGCTGCAGCTGCGAGTTCACAATTGTCGCAGACGAGGTCAAGACAGGCATTCGACAAGGACTGCCTCAGATGTAACTGAAGAAAAACAATGGAACCCGGAAACGAAAACAAAGCGAAGATCATCACAACATATTGATTCCTCAATTTATTTTTTTTTTCTTTATTAGTTCCTGCATTAATTCAAATACGGTAGCTACGATGAGTCTGTAATTGTAACTGTTGTAAGTATCGTTAGTAGTAAAATGCTGGCTCCAAAGGTTCCATTCTGAAAGCAGTGAAAGAACTGCGAAACACAGCTTTGTTGTACGATGTAGAATAATGCCAAACGTTTTACAACAGGAGCAATGACACATTCACGGCGATGTTACAGACAAGAACGTGTAACTTGATTTCTTCAGCGCGAAAACGTAGAAGTGGTCTGTGTCCTCGATAATAGCGAAGTTCTGCGCTGTTTGGTCTTCTGTAGACCCACTCCATCCTAGTGTGTAATGTATGTAGCCCAGTTGCGTAACTCTTGTTCTGGGCCCCCTTGCAGGAATACTTTGCAGGCTCCCCTTTGAACCTTATTTATTTCATGCCATTGATCCCTCTTGAATACTAACCCCACCTTATAGCTGTGACAACTATTAAAATTATATAACGTAAACAAAATCACTTTCCTTTCTTGTACGATGTATACACAATTAATAAAATATAACCTTTGTTCCATTAATAGTTTGATTTGTTATTTAGTTTCTTTTATGTCTTTTATCAATAAAAGAAATACTGATAATCAAACACGTGACTAGTATCCAATTATAATTTGTAATTTATTGAACTTATATGCATCCTGAAAAAGGTACAGATTTTATTAAATTTAAATTCACGAAGACAATAAATTTTTATATTAAATTTTACATGGTACACTTTTTTAATTAATCACTTATTTTTAAGCAAATCAAAAATCTATTCCACCTCTCAGACTTTCTGTCATCGGCTTATAGTTTTATAATTTGCAATAATTTTATCATAGGATAAAGTCTTTAAATTTAATTAAAGAAAATTTCAATATTGGCACTGGAATTAAAGAAAAATAATCTGATATAAAGACACTTTATTAAAAAAAAGGATTTTTGTATTTCAAAACACTACATAATACATAGCAATATAAAAACGTAATTTGAAGATTTCTAGCATTAAAGCAAATGTGGGGAACCCCCTAGACCGCAGCCCCCCCCCCCAATGGGGACCCGGCAGTTAAGTCACTGATGTAGTTCAACCACCACTGAATGACACCCCACCTCTAAGAGTCTAATAGGACGGGAAAACTCTTGGCATGCTTAGTTGTACTATTAATAATAATAATAATAATAATAAAGTAGTTAATGGCATCAATAAAAGATGGAGAACAGTACAGAAGACGCCACAATAATGAGCTGTACACACGTGTTGACAAAATCACAGACTTAATTAGAAAAAGAATAATTACTTTCTACGTACATGTTCAAAGAATGAATCCTGCAGACTAACAGGGACGCTTTTTAACTATTTCAGAAAGGTCAAAATTCCAATACGTGGTTCAAAGAAACAGAAAAAGACATAGAACTCCAGATTACTAAAGAAGAAATTGAAGAATCCTTGCCACTCAAAAAGAAATTTAAAAATGCCCAAGGTTTTCAGGGAAAACTGAAGAAGAGGACAGGTGCCATCTGGACTGATGAAAGGGGGGAGAGACATCGATCAAGAATGAAGGAGATGTGAGAGAGGAGGAAGAGAGAGAAGAAGAAGGGAGGAACAAGTTGAACCAAACGTAGTCCACAGTGGCTCATACGCAAAAAAAAGTACTTAAGTAGCATTTCTCAACGCTTGTCCTGCTTGATGCATCCGCGTTGACACACACTTCGAAGCTCTCCTCAAGAGGTCAGAAAAGTTTAAAAACCGTCAAACTGTAAGGAAAGTACAAGAATGTTTTATAACATACGGTAAGAATATGACTAAGCAGTTATAAAATTACTATCGAATTTGTCGGAGCCAATTTATGATTTTTTGAAATCAAATTTCTTACTTCACCAAAGAATTGGCTGGTCTCGCTATTTTGAGTAATTAAATCTCCTTATTTCGACTCCAAAGTTAATGAGCTTAACAACCGTAATTTTACCTATGAATCGACCTATTTTGCGGTTTTTAAGCGATCTTACACTTTAATCAAGTTCTAGATGAGTCGGATCCTTCTTAGCAGCCACAGGTAGATTACGAAAGAAGAAATAAACGTAAATATTTTTATGAAAATGGAAAACTGCCGGGACGATGGTCGACTGCTTAAAGCTTGGTTCATACATTCTTCTAAACATTTTGGGCACCCGCCGGGAGCCTTGTTCAATAGCAACGAGTGCGACAAAGGATGGTAGGCCGAAAGTACCTCAAGCAGCGGTGTAAGCAATTTACTTAACCATTTTATTGCTCGTACCATCCTTTGTCGCACTCGTTGCTACTGAAGAAGGCCTCCAGTGAGTGCCCGAAATGTTTAAAAGGAAGCATGAACCAAGCTTTAAGCAATCGACCACGGCCCAACGGCCCTGTACTTTTTAATTTCCATAATGATGACTCCGGCCGTGATAGCCTTCTTAGTAAACATTTTGTAAGTGCGGTAAACTGTTTACGTAGCGTAAATAGACGCTACGTGTCCGGAGTACTGAACGAAAGGAAAACATTAAACTAGCAAATTTACAACGACGAACGACATTCACCTATTTATGACGGAGATAATCTAACCTAACCTAACCTGACCTTCTGTATCCAGCCAACAGGCAAGGTCGTGATTCTCTCTTTTCGCCGAGGAGTGGGGAACGGCAAACAGAAATCGTAGAAATTGCCCAACACTTGTACGGTCTTTGTCGAAACGTCGAATTGCGTGAGTGTCAAGCTCTTCACTCCAAAACCTGAAAACCTTGCAGTCACGATACGTTCAGTATGCAGTTTTCAGTTTTTAACGTTCAGTTTGAATATTCAGTGAGGCCAAACTGGTGGAAAATTGGGTTGGCGAGAAACGGTTAATTCCGCTTTAATTACAAACAAAAGGGAGACGATTTTTATTCTGTGACAACGGCGGGTGCAGTGAAACCGTTCCTCGTCTGTTATCTGTTTCTTTTCTTTGGGCTGCAGACGAAATCAAGAGTTTAATCGATTGTCTGCAGTCGGTTGATAAAGAATAGTGGTTTCATATATTTGAGAAGTCATTTTTTTTGCACTGTTGTTCAAAGGCTGTTGCAGTTTCAACGGAATTCTTCTTCTGATAGTTCCTATCCGTTTCGGATGTTGGATATCATACAGACTATTTTAACTTTCTATACTGCTGCCCGGAATGTCAGTTGTATTCATGCCAAACCAGGTCCTTAAATTTCTCAGCCATGAGATTCTCGGTCGGCCAACTCCTCTCTTTCCAAGTACTTTTCCCTGTAGTATAGACTGCAATAAGTAAAATCTCTGTTCATTTCTCATGAGATGTCCCAGATGCTGAAGCTTTCTTATCTTCAGTGTGTTAATAAATTCCCTTTCTTTCTTCATCTTTCGAAGAACTTCAACATTAGTTATATGTGCTGTCCAAGAAATGCTCAGTATTCTACGGTAAATCCACATTTCGAAGATTCCAAATTTTTAGTTGTGGCTTCAGTCAAAGTCCAAGATTGTACACCGTAGAAGAGGACCGAGAATAGGTAGCAGCGTAAAAGTCTCAACTTTCTGTTTATTGTTAAATCGTGACTTTTAAATAAACTGCTCATTCTAGTGTACACTGCTCTTGCCTTTTGAATTCTGCTCTGCATTTCTAGAGATTGGTCCCATTGTTTATTGACTATAGTACCAAGATAAGTAAATTTGGTTACACGTTCAACTGGTCTTTCGTTTATATTAAGGGTGCAATTTGTGAACTTGTTCTTGGATACAATCTTCGACTTATTAACACTGATGTCTAGACGGCTGCTTTCTGTCACTCTATTCATTAGTTGTTGCAGCCCCTCTAACCTAGTTGCGAATATGACGGTATCATCTGCATAACATATGTTAATGGAATTAAAAGACGAATTTTTTGAAAGTAAACGAAAAAGAAAACCTGAATTAAATTTCATTTCTAACATCCAACAAAACGTCAAAAGTAAAATGAACCCTTTACAAATGAGACGTGGGATACAAGGATTAAGAGATCATTTGAAAGGTGAACGAGACTGTTGGTGAAGTGCAGAAATATCAATTTCCGACACGTTCTAAGGATGTCACAGAGGCTACTCGATTGCAGACCATGTGGTTAGAGGGGCGTGCGGTGATCCGCTTGTCGAAAGCGGATCGATTCTGGAGCCAACAGTGCATACTGCTAACCAGAAAAAATTCTTTATTGCATCGATATTAAATTGTCTACTCATTTCGCACAGTTCGTACCCTCTGCCCGTCTTAAGTCAGAGAATACTGCAGGTTTATCAGTGATGCTGATTGTGATCAGAACTACTAATCAAGGAGGCCACTCAGAATTGAAATAAAACACAGGGATTCGGAAAACCTCACGGATGTTTGCTACGAAATACAACATAACGCTTCAGGTTGTTCAGACAGTTTTAAAATAAAAATTACGAATAAATCCGAAAAAACCTGTATCGTTTAGCGGACAGTGTGACTGGACAAACTTTTGAAATATTTCTTTCTGGTTCATTTGTTATAGTTGCAAGTCTGGAAGCCGCAATCCACGCTGCAGGAATTTCTACATTATAAACAAACACTTTGCACATAAATTGCTTTAATAAGTAAAATCAGTAGGTATTCAGCTATTTTCCGCAGTAGGCTATGCGGTAGCTTTGACAATCTGCTATTCGATTCTCGACAAAATGTTAAGTGCGTCGTAAATAATAAGAGTGAATTATAACCTCTTAAATTTATTTCAGTTCGTGTTTAACCTGAAACAGATTTATTTCAGATTAATTATAACCTCTCAAGAAGTAAAATTTCAGGTTGTATTTATAGCTCCAATTAAAAATTTTAAATAAATTCGAATAACCAATATTTCTTAACATACTTAGATCTGCTTTATTAGCAAAAGCTTTCGAAATTATCCAATTGGGTTTCTCGATAGATACGTTTCCCAGCTTTGAGGCCGAAACGCATTTTTCTAGACTGACTAAGAATTATTAATCGTATGAAGGTTAAACCATTGCGTTTAATTTGTTGACATCACCTGGCAACGCTCTACGACAAAACAGCAACACCCAACTGAGTACTTAATGTTTTCTCATTACAAGGAGAACGAAAACACACAAAATATGCGGTAGAGGGAAGATTTCATATATGCAAAGTGTGTGTGTGTGTGTGTGTGTGTGTGTGTGTGTGTCCCTTTATCAGGCCAGTTGTGGCATATGGTCGTGAGAGCTGGACATCTAACAAAATCGTAGCAGATATGCTGGACAGGTTTGAAAGAAAAGATCTGAGGAAAATAATACGGCCAATTTGTGAAAAATGGAATATTGGGATGGAGGAAAAACAGATGCCTGTGTGCATCTTCTGAAGATCTCAGCTTAAGATTCTTCTTCATTGGGATACAGAGAATTAGGGGATTTGTTTATGTCCTGAGAAAGGAAGACTGCAGGACAGAAAAAGAAACTATACAAAAGTTTGCCAGGTGCGGTGCGAACGAAAGGAAGACCCAAAGGTCGGTGGAAGGGTAGTGTTTTGGGTGGTCTCTGGTATTTATACTTGAGTATCGTACGCGATCAGGATCTACAGAGGGGGGGAGCAAGCCAAGGCACCAGCTACATGCGCCTGTTGTGCCAACGAAGAAGACACACTGAGTGAGAAAGAGAGGGCGTGGGAGATGTAGAGAGCGAGAAAACAGTGCAGTTAGACAAGCAGAGAGAGAGAGAGAGAGAGAGAGAGAGAGAGAGAGAGAGAGAATGAACTGGGGGGGGGTTGAGTGAGTGGGGCAAGAGAGAAAGAGAGTGACAGATTTCATAAAGTACAAGTAAACACAATGTGTGTCATTGTTTATAACAATGAAACGTTCGACCGTGAAATGTGTAACTCCGACAGCGGACACGGTCACGTGGTCTGCAGACACGGCCGTTCTGTACGACGATTATTCGTTGCAAAATTTGGCAGTCATCCCTGCCGTGCGTTGCATCCGTAACCTCCTTCTTTTAATAACTTTAATTTAAACTGGCGATTAAAAATTGCGCAACCCTGAGAGTCGCAATAACACTGCACAGCAACCGACAATGCGGTTGCCTGCTTCTTTCACTCGTAACGTTCGCGGTTTTCTACAAGAAAGAAACCACTATTTTTGTGTTTCGTTGTAAGACTCGCCGGAGACCTAACACTGACATCAAACGTAGCGAGTGGCTTCCAAGCCTAGCCGCGAGCGAACTTTTTTTAAAATAATAATACGTGTGCGGGACCTTAAACGCGGGGTCTGACTTAAGGTTTTAACGCCCTAGGATGATACATTTTTTGCCCCCCCCCCTCCAATTACTTTGGATCGTCGTTCGAAACTCTCAAACAACGAGTGTTAAGCACGATTTCCTTACATATATTATAGGCTGCGTATTATTTAGGAACTACAATAGCATGAACACATTGATAAATTATAATAGGTAACGAGAATATCACAAAAGTCCAATATTTTATTTAACCTTTTCACAAAGTAAATCAAAACGCTAAGAACAAAAGTTTTTCAAACAATTTTCATGTCAATTATTAACTCCAAATATTTTTGTTTACTCAAAGCCTATCTTTCTGGCGTTTGCAGTTGCAAATCGATTAACCATTTCCTTAAAAGAAATGCTTTGTAAAAAATTATTTTCAATGAATAAAAGTGCTAGGGATTTCATTTTTTCTTGACCTTAAATAATTTTTCACCCGGTTTAGGTCTGAAAACGATATGTCTCCGCTACAATTGTTACTGCCGTGCAAAAAAATTCGCAAGGCGACTGGAACATTTGGTCCTGTTGATTCATGATTTTAAGAACTTCGAGAGGCTACACGGATGAGTGCTTATTTTTCTTTTGCTTTGGTTTCTTGATTTAGGTTTCTTCTATTTCATAAAATTTACTTTCTTACAAAAAAGCTTTAAATAAACAAACTCTGCAGGAAACGATTCATCCAAATCTGAAATATACATTTTTAAAAAGTTGCTAGCTTTTTGTCTTACATCGGAATTGTCCATTTTTTACATCGGCAACATAAGTTTTTATTTTTATTTTTTTTGTTCTCTTAAAAGATTTTGCGCCTCCAAAAAGCTTGCGGCCTAAGTTACAGCCTAATCAGCCTAATGGTAAATCATACCCTGCCTAAACCTAGTGTTGTTTTTGCCTGATCTGTTAGTAGTGAAACAAATGAGGAGCTGCTGAAGAAAGTTTTTAATGTATTCGGACGCACTCGGGCGGATGTTAGTACTGAACTGGAAGCAACGTGTGGATATCTTCTTCCGAAAATCAGTAATAAAATTGAAGATATACGAACGGTTTTATTAATTTACTTTGGCTATTTTCATTCAGTGATTAATTTTCAAATATAACCTTAGCGAAACTGACAGCACTCACCAAGATAATGGAAAAGTACGTTTTATAATGAAAAAAGTATAAGGTACCCGCACATTTTATAATAAATATCGGTATGGAGAACCATACATGACTTCTATGTTCTAAGATTTATATTTAAAATCATTTACGAAATGAAATGTTTCCATATAAACTACTTCTTTCCACTTATTGCTTCAGCCTTAACCACAGTACTGTGGTTACTAACGTATACCACCACACGTTATCCCACTCGATTTTCACTGATGATGGCAGTCGACGGCACTGCCGAAACGTCTGGCTTTGCAGAAAACATTGGACTACGGCCAAACAGCCCGGGAAGGAATTTTAACAACAAACTACTACTTTGTTGCCGATAACGTAGTACACATATAAAAAGTATCCCCTCCCCATTCAACTATAATTTTCATTTATAGAAAATTACCCCCACCCCGTTCAACTAGCCTCTTCATTTATAGATATTTCATCTACGTTTCTACTGTGGATTATTAAGATCTTCTAATCAGGATACTTTATTTCCCTTAACCGATCTTCACCAAAATCAACAAGCCTTCTGTCTTTTATAATTAATGAACGTATGCAAAACAATATTTGATTTTCTTTGAATGTGCGGCAGTTATCGTTCGTCATAGAAATATTTACCGTTGTCAAAACATAAAATGTTGCAGGTAAACTACCCCTTTCCCTTAACCGATCTTCACCAAATACAATAGGTCTTGAGAACTCTACAATTCAGGGCTGTATGCAAAACATTATTTGCTTCTCTTGGAATTTACGGCAGTTATCGTTCGTCAAAAAAAAATTACCCTTGTTAAAACATAAAACGTTGCTGGTAAACTACCCATTTCTCTGAACCGATCTTCAACAAAATCAACAGACCTTGAGTTCTGTATAATTTAAAAAGGTATGCAAAAATGTAGTTGATTCTGTTTGAATTTACGGCAGTTATCGTTTATCATAGAAAAAATTACCCTTGTTAAATAAATAAAATGTTGCAGGTAAACTACCCCTTTCCCTTAACCGACCTTCACCAAAACCAACAGATCTTGAGAACTCTACACTGCAGGGCTGTATGCAAAACATTATTTGATTCTGTTTGAATTTGCGGCTGTTATCGTTTGCCATTAAAAAAATATCGGTATGGAGAACCATACATGACTTCCATATTCTAAGACTTATATTTAAAATCATTTTCAGCCAAACAGCCAGGCTGTGTCTTACCTGCCTTTTTATTGCTGCATTAAATGAAAAATATTATATTACATTAAAATGAAAAAATTATAATTTTATTGCCTGGCAACAAAATTATTTTATTTTTAACAATTACCATTGTTTCAAAAAGTTTAAATAAATTTTCAAGTACTTTACTCTTGTTAAAACGTAAAAGTTGCAGGTAAACTACCCCTTCCCCTTAACCGATCTTCACCAAAATCGAAAGTCATTGAGACCTCTACAATTCAGGGACATATGCAAAAAATTATTTGATTCTGTTTGAATTTGCGGCTGTTATCGTTTGCCATAGAAAATACGCTTGATAAAAAAACCTTGCAGGTAAACTACCCGTTTCCCTTAACCGTACTTCACCAAGAACAATAGGGTTTGAGAACTCTATAATTCATGGCGGTATGCGAAACATTATTTGATTCTGTTTGAATTTGCGGCTGTTATAGTTTGCCGTAGAAAAACAATCTACACACACAGACACTTTTTGAAAATATCGGTATGGAGAACCATACATGACTTCCATGTTCTAAGATTTATATTTAAAATCATATTCGAAATAAAATATTTCCATAGAAACTACTTCTTTCTACTTATTGCTTCAGCCTTAACCACAGTATTGTGGTCACTAACGTATACCACCACACGTTATCGCACTCGATTTTCACTGATGATGGCAGTCGACGCCACTGCCGAATCGTCTGGTTTTGCAGAAAACATTGGACTACGGCCAAACAGCCCGGGAAGGAATTTTAACAACAAACTACTACTTTGTTCCCGATAACGTAGTACACATATAAAAATTATCCCCTCCGCCTTTAACTATAATTTTCATTTATAGAAAATTACCCCCAGCCCGTTCAACTAGCCTCTTCATTTATAGATATTTCATCTACGTTTCTACAGTGGATTAAAAAGATCTTCTTATCAGGCTACTTTATTTATCAAAATTAAGTACTTTACTCTTGTTACAACAAAAAATGTTTCTGGTAAACTACGCTTTCCCCGTAACCGATGTTCACCAAAATCAACAGGCCTTTCGTTCTCTACAATATAGGGACATATGCAAAACATTATTTGATTATGATTGAATTTACGGCAGTTATCGTTCGTCATAGACAAAATTAACCTTGTTATCGCATAAAATGTTGCAGGTAAACTACCCCTTCCTCATAACTGATCTTCACCAAAATCAATGAGGAAGTCCTCTACAATTCAGGGATGCATGCAAAACATTATTTGATTTTGTTTGAATGTGTGACAGTTATCGTTCGTCATAGAAACAATTACTCTTGTTAAAACATTAATGGTGGCAGGTAAACTACCCCTTTCCCTTAACCGATCTTCACCAAAAACAATATGTCTCGATAACTCTACAAATCAGGGCTGTATGCAAATAATTATTTGATTCTGTTTGAATTTACGGCTGTTATCGTTTGCCATAGAAAATGCCGTTTTAGAACATAAAATGTTGCAGGTAAACTACCCCTTTCCCTTAACCGATCTTCACCAAAACCAATAGGTCTTCAGAACTCTATAATTCAGGGCTGTATGCAAAAGAGTAGTTGATTCTGTTTGAATTTGCGACTTTTATCGTTTGCCATAGAAATTACCCTTGATTAAAAAAAACCGTTGCCGGTAAACTACACATTTCCCTTAGCCGATCTTCACCAAAATCAACAGGTCTTGAGTACACTACAAGTCAGGGCTGTATGCAAAAAACTATTTGATTCTGTTTGAATTTGCGACTCTTATCATTTGCCATATAAAATACCCTTTTAAAACATAAAACGTTGCACGTAAACTACCCCTTTCCCTTAACCGATCTTCACCAAAAACAATTTTTATTGAGTACTCTACAAATCAGGGCTGTATGCAAAAAATTGTTTGATTCTGTTTGAATTTGCGGCTCTTATCGTTCGCCATAGAAAATACCCTTTTAAAACATAAAACGTTGCAGGTAAATTACCCCTTTGCTACAACCGATCTTCACCAAAAACAATAGGTAATGAGAACTCTACAATTCAGCGCTGTATGCAAAAAAGTATTTGATTCTGTTTACATTTGCGGCTTTTATTGTTTGCCATAAAAAATACCATTGTTAAAATATAAAATGTTGTAGGTAAACTACCCCTTTCCCTTAACCGATCTTCACCAAAACCAATAGGTCTTGAGAATTCTATAATTCAGGGCTGTATGCAAAAGAGTAGTTGATTCTGTTTGAATTTGCGGCTGTTATCGTTTGCCATAGGAAAAATTACCCTTGATTTTAAAAAAACCGTTGCAGGTAAACTACCCCTTTCCCTTAACCGATCTTCACCAAAAACAATAGGTCTTGAGTACTCTACAAATCAGGGCTGTTTGCAGAAAGATATTTGATTCTGTTTGAATTTGCGGCTGTTATCGTTTGCCATAGAAGAAAAATCTATAGACAGACAGACACACACAGACACTTTTAGGAAAATAACTTTTTTTCATGTTTTGAGTGTAGTACAATCAGAATCTGCAATAATCTCGAACACGATTTTTTTGCCATCACCATACTTCCATTTCCTTAAGGAACGTGGAAGTAAAAAGGATGCTTTGAGGTTAACTGAAAATGTGAACGACGGGCAAAATGCAGACCTTTCTTTAAAGAACTGGGAATCTTGTGCCAGTATTCACTGCATATTCAAACATCTGTAAAACGTAATTTGCGTTTATACGAACTAAATTGTTCCCATAAGGTCTACGACACGTTTATTCAAAATTATTGAGCGATCCTTATCACTAGAATTATCTTTAACAAAAATCAAATTCCTTGCACAGATGTTGTTGGCTCGCTACCCGAGAGCTTCCTGTATCGGTACTCCTACAGTTCATTCAGCACCGTGACAACACGGATAACCATAAAAGTACCGCCGGTATCTAGAGTGAAGCATCGTTATCGGAAGTAGGCTACAGCAACAAACGCACGCCCCTGTACGTTTTCAACTGGCATCATATATTACAGGGAGCGATAATCGTTTTTATAATTTTCAATCGGCGAGGCGTGTAACGTGTACAGATTATTTTTAATCATCATCATCATCATCGTCTTCTTAACGGTTTTAGGCTTTGGCGGCCTGTTCCCATTCCACAGTACACCTTTTCTAAGGTTTACCATTATTATTTATTATTTTTATTACTTTTAATACTTTTGAACATTATTTTCTTATTTATTTGCGAAGCGTTACTGGCTGGACCCAATCGTACAAAACCCGATCACTTGCGACCGAGGTGAAAATTTGAACACGGCTATTTGCGATTGAAAACATCGTTCTATTAACTATAGACACAGACTTGCGACTATCAAAGGCGTGTGAAGAGACAGATATACTGTTGCGACCAATCAGCTTTCTCTATACTATCTTAGTGTGAGTTTTATGCTGCCCTAGGGTTGTGCTGATCGTCACTAACATTTTCTTATAATACAGAAATTACAATTAGCCTACAATTATCTTCACTCCTAACAAAATTGCAGTTATTAACAGAATTCCTTTTAAAGTTATTTAAATACTCCTAACATATCCTAAGCCAAGCTAATCTACCCTAACCTAACCTAACTTAAGTTATCGTAACCTAACAAAAAATATTGGAAGAAAGAGGTTACTCGCGCAAATGAAAAAGTTACAAAACGTCATCGAAGTTTGGAATAGCAACGTTTGTACTAGTTGCCAGGGATTCGGTCAGTAGTGGCCAAGTGAATGTGCGGGGCGCAATTTACCGGGTAAGAACGTCGTTTCGTCGCAACTGACCGAGACCGCCACTATTCAAACTTTGATGTACAAAACACTATACACGCGTTGTAATCACGGCCAGAGCTTTCGACGAGGTCGTAACCGACAGGATACGCAGCACATGCTTTGGTTTCGACCTAATGATGATTTTCGACTAGCGATGATTTCGACCGAAAGCGCTGGTCGTTATTACAACGCTTGTGTAGTGGTTTGTACATAAAACACTGTTATTTCCCTATGTAAGTAGCCACATCATCCGTTGATCTTCTCGTAAACTTTCGTAGCTTTCGTTAATGGTAACAGCGCTGTTCTTCGGTTTAACACGCGTCGATTTATTTCTATTAACACTAAACGTTGAGGCATCCTCAGTGGTTCGACTGAGACAAGGTAAAACTAACAACGTCCAGCAGACAGCAGAACAAAATGCATGAATGGACAAAATTCACGAGAGCACGAAATTCATGGAGCACGAAATTAATTGAAAGTAAATCATTCCCCTTGACATTCACAAACAAAAGAATATTAATCAGAATATCGGCCTGCGACGTTGAATAGAAATACAATACCACGTGCTCATGAAAGAGTAAAGACAAATATTTAATTGTAATATTTGTAAACACTTGGTCACTCACCGTCTTGTGACTTCTTTAAAACTTTCAACAACTACGCGTTTCGAGGATAAATCCTCATCATCAGGTTATATAATAACACCAGTCCTTCTGGAGAAGTCGTCAAAACATCAAAAAAATTTACCAAACATCACAGTATGTATGTCGTCTAAGAACACATTATTGTAGCACTTCACGCCGCGTCGCGACCTGGTGCGCACCACTACACGCGATCGACCCTTAGATGTTCTTAGACGACATACATACTCTGATGTTTGGTAAAAATTTTTGATTTTTTGACGACTTCTCCAGAAGGATTGGTGTTTTTATATAACCCGATGATGAGGATTTCTCCTTGAAACGCGTAGCTATTGAAAGTTTTAAAGAAGTCTCAAGACGGTGAGTAACCAAGCGTTTACAAATTTTACAATTAAATACTAACACACGTGACTTGGAGACTATAATATAATGAATAAAGACAGATGTCAAACTTAAATTCGTAACACATCGTTTAGCATAGCTCACGTATACGACAGACAAACCAACCACACACTTCATAGCAATATCTTACTTGGGAAAGCCTCTGCCGACACGGGCACGTCTCGCAGACAGAGCAACACAACTGGCGCGGCACGCGACTTGGACAGGGTTGCATAGAATTATATTTATAACAATTACATAGTTCTGGCAAAAATGCAATAAATAATATTAGTGTCGCCGATTTAACTATGCCTTATGCTGCCAGGTGACCCTTAATTACGCGCGCGCGCGCACACGCACACACACACAACACACACACACAACTCTTGAACGTATACGCGCACGCCACATATTATAGCCTCGTAGTACAATAAAGAGTTCATAAAACTACAAACGTTCAAAACGCTCGATAACTTTGTTGGCACTCTACACATCTAAAGCGGGCGAATACTTCAACAGTGCCAGCAGTGGTCTCTATCAAAACACGTGTGACGTCATAAGTTATACAAAAACCTGACTATGTGTGAAAGTAAGTAGTATTCGGATTATCTGGATTAATTTAATTAGAAATTAAATTTATTTCCGAACCGGAAATTCGAATAACTGGAAAGCAAAAAAAAAACTGTAATTTTTCCGGAAAATAATTGAATGGTAAATACACAATTATGTTTACGATAACATTTGCATTTATATTATACTATACATTCAAATATTATTTAAATGTACTTTTTAGTTCCTTTAAAAAAATAATTTTTCATAATGTTTTAATACATACGACAGTCGAAATTAAAATTTGTTTAAATGTAAATTACTATAAGTATTGACAAAGTCAGATATCGAAGGAAATCTGATTCCAAATTGCTGTCAAGGGTAACAAAGAACCCCTTATACAACAAACTGGTTGTCACAATGCTACTGTGTACACCGGAGACATGGGTTCTGAGCAGAATCACTGAGAAATGCGCTGGGAACGTTTGAGAGGAAAATACTGAGACGAACATATGGTCCAGTGAAGGCGGGAGGTGTTTGGTGAAAAAGATCTAATCAGTGGGTATATAACCTGCTACACTACATGACCATAGTCAAAATGATAAACATGTCCCAGGCTTAGATGGGCAGGTCGTGTCAGGACGGACGCCCAGGACCCTGTAAAGAGCATCTTGCTGTATGGCCCACGTAAGCCTACGTTAAAAGGAAAGTGGTGTGTGTGCGCGCGCGCGCATGTTAACAAAATTCAAGTAAGAAAATTGTTTTATGTTTTATCACGTGCCCCGGGTTGGCCACCAACGGTCGTATTCTTCATATTTCACCATTTTCATTTCCGTCATAGGGGACTCCCAACCATTACTTGGAATTGGCTGACGATTTCCTTATTTATTGTACATGTTGTATCTTCAAATTTACAACTGGAATATCGACAGTCGCGCGCTCACGCACACACACACATACCTTGTCTCCTTTTTCCTAAGGAAGTACTATATACTATACACTGAAAGAGGGTTACAAATGCGTCAGTCTGTCGTGTTATCGTACTTAACTACTGTTCAAGGATTTCAGGGAATTTTATATGAAACTGTGTGTTAATTACTGTACACACAGTCTCCGTTGAATAACTAGGCGTGGGCAATACACTACGTGACAATAAAACTTTCACATTTTATTGTCACTCACACCTACTCAACAAAGCAAAGCTATTCATTTTACTTCCATGTTCCATAAGGAAATTTGAAGTATGGTGATGGCGAAAAAATCGTGTTCGAGATAAGGGCTAATCCTGATTGTATTATCCTCAAAACGTGAACAAACGTCATTTTGCGAAAAGTGTCTGTATGTAGAATTTTTTCTATGAGAAATGATGACTGCCGCAAATTCAAACAGCATCAAATATTTTTTTGTATTATGTGCCTGAATTGTAGAGGACTACAGTAGTTGAGTTGTAGAGGCCTATTGATTTTGGTGAAGATCGGTTAAGGGAAAGGGGTAGTTTACCTGCAATGTTTTATGTTTTAACAAGAGTAAAGTACTTAATTTTGATAAATAAAGATCCTGAAAAGAAGGTCATAATAAACGGCTGTAGATGAAATATCTATAAATGAAAAGAGTAGTTAAAGGGGGAGGGGGTAATTATATTTAAATGACAATGATAGCTGAAGGGGGAGGGATAATGTTTATATGTGTACTACGTTATCGGCAACAAAGAAGTAGTTTGTTGTTAAAATTCCCTCCCGGGCTGTATATCATCATTATTCCTGCATCTCCTAAGTGGAGCATAGGGCATCAATGAACTTCCGCCACCGGACTCTGTTCCGCGCCATCGTCTTGATCTCGGGCCAGGTCTTCCCTCCTTTCTCCATCCCTTCCGCTATTACACTCCTCCTCCATGTGTTCCTTGGTCTGCCTCTTCTCCTGCTACCTTGTGGGTTCCATTCCAGGGCTTGTCTTGCTATGTTGTCTCTATCTCGTCGTAATGTATGCTCAATCCACTTCCATTTCCTACGACGCATCTCAATGTCAATGGGTGTTTGATGGGTTCTTCTCCACAGCTCTTCATTGGAGATAACTTGTGGCCACCATATCCTCAGGATATTCCGCAAACTTCTGTTCACTAATGTTTGGAGTCTGCTAATCAGTTGTTTGTTAGTCTTCCAAGTTTCACACCCATAGAGCAGTACCGACTTGACACTTGTATTGAAGATGCGTAGTTTGGTATTGGTGCTAAGTTCCCTTGATTTCCAGATTGGTCTCAGCATTGCAAATGCTCCTTTAGCCTTATTTATTCTATTTCCTATATCCTATATGGTTCCTCCCTCCGTGGTGACCATACTTCCCAGGTAACAAAACTGTTTGACTTGTTCGATCTCTTGGTTTCCTAAAAATAATAGTGGCTTATTGCGGTTATTATAACGCATCTCCTTGGTTTTCTTCCATTAATCTTCAATCCCACCTCTGATGCTTCGGTTTTTAAATCGTTCAGCTTTGCTTCCATATCCTTAAAACTGTTGGTTAGCAAGCACAGGTCATCCGCGAAGTCCAAGTCCTCCAACCTATCTGTCAGTCCCCACTGAATTCCTCTTCGGCGATTCATTGCTTTCTTCATCATGAGATCCAGCACCATAATAAATAATATTGGTGACAGCAAACATCCTTGCTTCACTCCTTTATTTACTGGGATGGGCTCGGACAATATCCCCTGGTATAAAACTTGACATGTGTAGTTCTCATACATTTCTTGAGTTAACTTAATAATTTTCTCTGGAATCCCAAACTCTTTCATGGCTTTCCACATCTTCTTCCTCATTACACTATCAAACGCCTTTTCAAAGTCTACAAATAGTATATACAGTGACGACTGCAGCTCCGTGGATTGTTCTATAATTATACGCAGTGTATTGATCTGGTCCGTACAGGGATAACCTTCTCTAAATCCTGCTTGTACTTTCCTCAACCTTGAGTTAACTCGCAGTTTTATCCTTTCAAGAATTACTCGTGAGAGTACCTTACTTGGTATCGAAAGGAGGGTAATCCCTCTCCAGTTATCACATTCTAATAAATCTCCTTTCTTCGGAAGCTTAATCAACAGTCCTTTCTTCCAATCTGAGGGGATCTTCTCTTCTTCCCAAATCTTCTTAAAAAGTGGGAATAGAATCTCAACCGAAGTACCCATATCCACTTTCAAGGCCTCCGGGCTGTATAGCCGTGGTCCAATGTTTTCTGCAAATCCAGACGTTTCGGGAGTGCCATCGACTGCCATCATCAGTGATAATCGAGTGCGCTAACGTGAGGTGGTATACGTTAGTGACCACAGTACTGTGGTTAAGGTTGAAGAAAGAAATAGTTTCTATGGAAATGTTTCATTTCGAAAAAGATTTTAAATATAAATCTTAAAACATGGAAGTCATGTATGGTTCTCCACACCGATAGTCTATTTCCTGGTAATTGTTTCACTAGGTACGGCAGCTTCAGAGGTTTGATTTGAACCGAGGGAATCGAGTGCGTGTACGGGCATGTAACGCTTGGGGGGGGGGGGTACGAGAAAGAGGAAAGTTGGAGAAACCCAGGTATAACGTTAGTGAACAATGGTGAGTTTTCTTCCGTTTTGGAACAAAACAAATGTATCGTTACCGGATAACCATAAATCATATACAGTAAGTTTCTGTGTCCAAGCCAATTTACAAGTCAAACTATGTGCCATTTAAACTAATGTAAATATATACAAAATACTTGTAGCACAATTACTAGGTGGTTACAAATAACATACAGTAAGCTTTTGTGTCCAAGAACAAATTTACAAGTAAAACAATACCCATGAAATTCACAGCATACTTTAAAATGTGTAAAAATTAAATATAATAATCCTGTACAATATTAAACTGTCATAAATAAAACAGATTTATATTAATGTTGAAACCGTTCTCTATATAAAACAATGTATAATATAAATATATGTATAAACAAAACAAATTTAAAAACAGAATTAACACTGTTGCACACCACTATAGAAAAATTATTCCGATTAGCGCTTTCAAGTTTCGCAGCTCATCATCTGATCGGTAATGTCAAGTTAACAGGCAAACTAAAGAAAGTCTTAAGTAAAATAGGGTTTAATAAACAATGTATGTCTAATAATGTCCTTCCGATATACGAGCAAGTAACTCTTGTTACAACATAAAACGTTGCCGTTAAACTACCCCTTTCTCTTAACCGATCTTCACCAAAATCAATAGACCTTCAGTCCTCTACAATGCAGGGATGCATGCAAAAAAAATATTTGATTCTGTTTGAATGTGCGGCAGTTATCGTTCGTCATGAAAACATTTCTCTTGTTATAACATAAAATGTTGCAGGTAAACTACCCTTTTCCCTTAATCGATCTTCACCAAAATCAACAGGCCTTGAGTTCTCTACAATTCAGGAACGTATGCAAAACATTATTTGATTCTCTTTGAATTTACGGCAGTTATCTTCGTAAAAAAAAAATACCCTTCTTAAAACATAAAATGTTGCTGGTAAACTACCCCTTTCCCTTAACCGATCTTCAACAAAATCAACAGACCTTGAGTTCTCTTTAATTCAAAAAGGTATGCAAAAACGTAGTTGATTCTGTTTGAATTTACGGCAGTTATCGTTCGTCATAGAAAAAATTACCCTTGTTAAAACACAAAATGTTGCAGGTAAACTACCCCTTTCCCATAACCGATCTTCACCAACACCAATAGGTCTTGAGAACTCTACAATACAGGGCTGTATGCAAAAAATTATTTGCTTCTCTTGGAATTTACGGCAGTTATCGTTCGTCAAAAAAAAATTACCCTTGTTAAAACATAAAACGTTGCTGGTAAACTACCCATTTCTCTGAACCGATCTTCAACAAAATCAACAGACCTTGAGTTCTGTATAATTTAAAAAGGTATGCAAAAATGTAGTTGATTCTGTTTGAATTTACGGCAGTTATCGTTCGTCATAGAAAAAATTACCCTTGTTAAAACACAAAATGTTGCAGGTAAACTACCCCTTTCCCATAACCGATCTTCACCAACACCAATAGGTCTTGAGAACTCTACAATACAGGGCTGTATGCAAAAAATTATTTGATTCTGTTTGAATTTGCGGCTCTTATCTTTTGCCTTAGAAAATACCCTTGTTAAAATATAAAGCGTTGCAGGTAAACTACCCCTTCCCCTTAACCGATCTTCAACAAAAACCAACAGACCTTGAGTTCTGTATAATTCAAAAAGGTATGCAAAAGAGTAGTTGATTCTGTTTTAATGTACGGCAGTTATCGTTCGTCATAGAAAAAATTACCCTTGTTAAAACATAAAATGTTGCAGGTAAACTACTCTATTCCCTTAACCGATCTTCACCAGAACCAAAATATCTTGAGAACTCTACAATTCAGGGCTGTATGCAAAACATTATTTGATTCTGTTTGAATTTGCGGCTGTTATCGTTTGCAAAAAAAAATACCCTTGATAAAAAAACGCTGCAGGTAAACTCCCCTTTTCCCTTAACCGATCTTCTCCAAAAGCAATAGGTCTTGAGTACTCTACAATTCGGGGCTGTATGCAAAAACTTATTTGATTATGTTTGAATTTGCGGCTGTTATCGTTTGCCATAGAAAATACCCTTGTCAAAACATAAAACGTTGCTGGTAAAATACCCCTTTCCCTTAACCAATCTTCACCAAAAACAATAGGTCTTGAAAACTCTACAATTCAGGGCTGTATGCAAAACATTATTGATTCTGTTTGAATTTGCTGCTGTTATCGTTTACCATAGAAAAATATCGGTATGGAGAACCATACATGACTTCCATATTCTAAGATTTATATTTAAAATCATTTTCGAAATTAAATATTACCATAGAAACTACTTCTTTCTACTTACTGCTTCAGCCTTAACCACAGTACTGTGGTCACTAACGTATACCACCTCACGTTATCGCACTCGATTTTCACTGATGATGGAAGTCGATGGCATTGCCGAAACGTCTGGTTTTGTAGAAAACATTGGACTACGGCCAAATATCCCGGGAAGGAATTTTAACAAAAACTACTTCTTTGTTGCCGATAACGTTGTACACACACACACACACACACACACACACACACACACACACACACACACACATATATATAAATATGCATAAAATTAATGGCTTGTATAAGTTAATGATTGATCTCCATTAAGTAGTGCTCAAGTTTCCAAAGTTTTAATATTATGATGTCCGTAATTAAAACATCAGAGCAGGTTTAGTGTGAATGAGGGTACACTGTGGACAAAAATTTTCAACATTTCCTATTGAGCGTTGCTTAGAGTAAAGCTGCGAATCTACAGTGTATGTTTCACAGAACAAACACGCGAAAAAGAAGGAGCGCTCCGAAGTCGCTCATGGACCCTCAGCATCTTGCAGAGGGTTCATTCCCTAAAGACGAAAAGTCTGTCTATGAATCGTTCCGCTGTAAACACGTGCAGTTACACTGCCCAGCGATCCACAGGAAGCAAATTGATGTCCATTTTTTCGGCTTGCACGCGTTATGTTGGTGTGGGTTTCGGCACTTTCCATTTAAAAAGCGTGCAAATGTAAGAAAATAAACATGAGTGAGGCCAGAAATAACGTGAATTGTGTGTGTGTGTGTGTGTGTGTGTGTGTGTCTTGCCTGCCTTTTTATTGCTGTAGGCATAATAATAAAATGGAAACGTAAACATTACGTAACTGAGATATGCTTACCTGCCACGAACGATATATTATTTTATACATGGAGGAGTTCAGTGACATACACACGAAAAGAACAATTATATATATAAATATATTAACTCATACATAATTTACATTAAAATGAAAAAATTATAATTTTATTCCCTGGCAACAAAATTATTTTATTTTTAACAATTACCATTGTTTGAAAAAGTTTAAATGAATTTTCAAGTACTTTACTGTTGTTAAAACGTAAAAGGTTGCTGGTAAACTACCCCTTCCCCTTAACCGATCTTCACCAAAATCGAAAGTCCTTGAGATCTCTACAATTCAGGGAGGTATGCAAACAATTATTAGATTCTGTTTGAATTTGCGGCTGTTATCGTTTGCCATAGAAAATACGCTTGATAAAAAAACCTTGCAGGTAAACTACCCCTTCCCCTCAACCGATCTTCACCAAAAACAATAGGTCTTGAGTACTCTACAAGTCAGGGCTGTATGCAAAACATTATTTGATTCTATTTGAATTTGCGGCTGTTATCGTTTGCCATAGAAAATACCCTTGTTAAAAAAACCGTTGCAGGTAAACTACCCCTTTACCTCAACCGATCTTCACCAAAAACAAACAGGTCGTTATCGTTTGCCATAGAAAAAAAATCTACAGACAGATAGACAGACAGACACACACACAGACACACAGACAGACACACACACAGACACTTTTCGAAAAACGACTTTTTTCATGTTTTGAGTGTAGTACAATCAGAATCTGCAATAATCTCGAACACGATTTTTTTTTGCCATCACCATACTTCCATTCCTTAAGGAATATGGAAGTAAAATTACCCTTTATAAAAAAACGTTGCTGGTAAACTACCCCTTTCCCTAAACCGATCTTCACCAAAAACAATAGGCCTTGAGAACTCTGTAATTCAGGGCTGTATCCAAAATAATATTTGATTCTGTTTGAATTTGCGGCTGTTATCGTTTGCCATTAAAAAAATTACCCTTGATAAAAAAAAGTTGCATGTAAACTACCAATTTCCCTTACCCGATCTTCACCAAAAACAATAGGTCTTGAGTACTCTACAAATCAGAGCTGTATGCAAATAATTATTTGATTCTGTTTGAATTTGCGGCTGTTATCGTTTGCCATAAAAAATACCCTTTTAAAACATAAAACATTGCAGGTAAACTACCCCTTTCCCTTAACCGATTTCACCAAAAACAATTGTTCCTGAGAACTCTACAATTGAGGGCTGCATGCAAAAAAGTATTTGATTCTGTTTGAATTTGCGGCTATCGTTTGCCATAGAAAATACCCTTGTTAAAACATAAAACGTTGCTGGTAAACTACCCCTTTCCCTTTACCGATCTTCACCTAAAACAAAAGGTCTTGAGAACTCTACAATTCAGGGCTGTATGAAAAACCTTATTTGATTCTGTTTGAATTTGCGGCTGTTATCGTTTGCCATAGAAAATAATTACCCTTGATTAAAAAAAAAACGTTGCTGGTAAACTACCCCTTTCCTTTAACCGATCTTCACAAAAAACAACAGGTCTTGAGTACTCTGCAAATCAAGGCTGTATGCACAAAATTATTTGATTCTGTTTAAATTTGCGGCTGTTATCGTTTGCCATAGAAAAAATCTATAGACACAGAGACACAGACACACACACACAGACACTTTGCGAAAAACGACTTTTTTTCATGTTGTTAGTGTAGTACAATCAGAATCTGTAATAATCTCGAACACGATTTTTTTTGCCATCACCATACTTCCATTTCCTTAAGGAACATGGAAGTAAAAACTGGCAGATAAGTTGAGTAAGTTAAAAAAAAGAATGAATTAAAAAAGAAATATCTTTCTAAAGATAACTATGAAAAAAGAGTAGTAAACCTGATAAAAATAACTTTTATTATTAAAGAAAAAGAAATGTTAGACGATTTCCGATCTGATGATGAGGTGTGAAGCTTGAAAGCGCTAAATCAGAATAATTTTTCTATAGTGGTGTGCAACAGTGTTAATTCTGTTTGTGATTATAACCACTAACACAACTTTATTAATTAAAAAAAAAACAAATTTAAGTTGTTGTTTGAAATATTGCAAAATCAACATGTCCATTGGTAATGTTTTTCTTTTGTTTTTTCCAGCATTTTAAATTTCTATTGTCTCTAACAGAGTTAGAACTTTATGTTTACTGCTTCGGTGTAAAATTTTACATTGTTTACGTATAATATGTAAATCTCCATTACACAGTGTCCAGCAAAACCTGTATTACATTTTTTTCATAACACTGTATAATGGTGAAGAACCACTTATTTTACTTTAGTTATCCCCTCTGCTATACAAAACCTCCATCTCTCAACCGCTTAACATGCTCTTCATTCCCTCACTTCGAATCTAACCTCTGAAGCTGCAGTAACTGGTGAAACAATCGCCAGGCACAATAAAAAGTATTTCTAGAACTATACCAAGCGTTTATTTATTGAATTTAAATATTATTAAAATGTTGTACCAAGTGCCAGGCGACCATTGGATCAATGCAACTGTTTGTATTAGTTTCCTAATCTGATTAAACTGCATACTTCGTGCCACACAGACTTACTGTACAGGTCGAGCGGTTTCTTCTTCGCTTACCTGAAACAAACAAGAAAAAAACAATTAGCACTACGCACAAACGGAATGATTTTAAACAGAATTAACACTGTTGCACACCACTAGAGAAAAATTATTGCGATTAGCGCTTTCAAGCTTCACAGCTCACCATCAGAGCGGAATTGTAACGTAACGTTTGAAACACGACTATTTAGTAAAAACAGATACTATTACTTAATAGAATTTATTACCCCCACAGCACTCCGTTGTCACCTGAAACATCCACTTTAATTATCATCTCTGCTATACAAAACCTCCAACCTCTGAAGCTGCTGTAACTGGTAAAACAATTGTCAGTAAATTGAAAAGTATAGAACTTGACCAAGCGTTTATTTATTAAATTTAAATATTATTAAAATGTTTCCGATAATTAAATATTATTATCAAACAGATTTCCGATCTGATGATGAGATGTGAAGCTTGAAAGCGCTAATCGCAATAATTTTTCTCTAGTGGTGTGCAACACTGTTAATTCTGTTTGTGATTATAACCACTAACACAACTTTCTTAATTGAATTTCGGAACGATTTTAATTACAGTAAACATCCGGTTATCCTAACCCGGGTTATCCGAACCGACCAAAAAATATTAATACATGTTTAACGCTAAATAAAACGTTTCAAATAACGTAATTAAAAAAAAAAGAAACAAAGGAAAATATTAAAATCCAATGTTTCAGATGACAACGGGGTGCTTTGGAGGTAAGAAATTCTACTAAGTAATGGTCTCTATTTGCCGTGTTTCAAACGTTACACGTTTATACCGCATTTACACATTCGCGCTCGTGCTTCGCCTCGTCACTCGCCGACATTCGCAAGTTCGTCCCCACAACGCGAGTGACCGTTTTCACATTCGCGCTCGTGTTTCGCCTCGTCACTCGCCGAGGTTTCAGTTCACTATGTCGAGGCGAATGGACAACGTGGAAGTTCTCGCAGTTGTGGCGGCATCCGCTATGCACTTGCTAAGTGTTGACAACTATCTCCGAATTCTTCGCGAAAAAGTTGAAAAAAGACGTCGCCGCAGACGATGGTGGATGATAGCATGTCATCGCAACAGAACCTTGTAAGTAAAAACTATTTCGCAAAACTATTCAACTACTAAATAATTTGTGAGATTTGTTTTTAAAACGATTAATTAAACTACGTATTGTGAAACTGTTAACCTACAATTTTTTGTACTCATTATTAAAAAATTAAGCTTTGGGTTTTTTTTTTTCTCAGACAAACTATGGAGAACATGTTTCTGGAAATGCTCTGTGAAGACTCTGGAGAATTTTCTAATTTTTGCAGAATGTCAGCAATTGATTTCGATTATATACTGAGCAAAATTAAACCAATGATTCAAAAAAAAAGAAACTAAATGGAGAATGCCGATACCAGCCAAAGTCCGCCTAGTCCTGTAGCTCTGAGATTTTTAGCTACTGGTGATAGCTACAGAAGTCTTCATTTTTTGTTCAAGATTTCAAGTTCGATAATTTCTAAGATTGTCACAGAGGTGTGTCAAGCAATTAACATCGTTTCAAGGAAGAAATTAAGGTACGTAAAATGAGAAAACTTTATTTATTGAATTTTTCATATAATTACAGTGTTAATATACAATGTGTAAAATATATTTTTTACAAAATTTTAATTTTTTGTTCTTGCTCATCGTATTCGTGTTCAAGTTCAGCACTTCCCCACGCTGTCTGTAGAATGCTTTGATGAAAATGTAATGTTGTACCTTGTGGGAATGACATGTTTACATTTCCTGTGGCTTCAAGCGATGAGATGTCAATGAGCGACGGGGACTGTTGCGACTGTGGCTGCAATTGTTTTGAGGAAGATGGTCGACTGGAGATATTAACTTGGGGTGGAGACTGTGATGACAACAGGGTACATGAAGCGGTAGAAGATGGCTCGTTCAGGCTGTTAATGGAAGCTGGGGCATATCGGTTGACAGGAGAGGGTGCAGAAGAAGAAGAGTAGGAGCTGAACGGTGATAACATGGTACTGCGAGGCAAAGGAAGCCCATCAATTTCGTGCATTAGAAGGTGTCTTTCGTGGATGGAATAGTTTCTCAGTTTCTTTGCCAATAGCTGCCCATACAGTTCGCAATCGTCTGCTTCGTTTATTGTTTTGTTATTGAGCACATTGTTGAGTGTCGCAAATGTTTGTTGTATTTGGTCCCTTGCACCATCAATTTCAGTCGCTAGCCGGCGTCGCTTTTCTCGGTGAGTAGTAGGCACAGCAAAATCTCTTGACATCGCACTTGTATTGAGTCGAGTTCCGTCATCAGTTTGCCTTGACTTTTGTTGCCTTTCGTTATCACTGGCCCCAGCCTCTTCTGTTTCATTCTGGCACTGCTCCTCTGGTTGAATTGGTGATGCCTAAAATGGAAAATTAATTATTAGAAATTAGTTATTATTAATTATTAGATATAGCATTCCCAGATTGAATTCAACATTTTCGAAATAGAACTAAACATTTTCTAATGGAACGCTATTTTGAAATGTTGAATTCTATTTGGAAAATGTGGAATTCTGTTTAGGAAATGTTGAATTCAATTAGGGAATGCTATATATATTTTAGATATTATTAGAATATTAATATTAGGTAAAAATGTATTATTATTAAATTTGGAAAAAATGAATGTATCTAGCTACCGTAATGTTAGTAATGCAATCAACATAATTCAAAACATTGTTAAAGGAGACATTTTATTTTTGTCTAGATGCCGCAGACACCAGAAGAATGGCTAGCAATAGAAGAAGGATTTGGAGGAAACTTTCCACATTGTGTTGGTGCAATCGACGGTAAACACATCGTGCTAGAAAGTCCAATTGGCAGTGGCTCTCAATATTATAATTACAAAAAAACATTTAGCTTTGTACTATTAGGTGTCGTTGATAGCAATTACAATTTCATATGTGCCGATATCGGTGCTCCAGGACGAATTAGTGACGGAGGAGTATTCCAAAGTAGTATCTTTTGGAAAAAACTTATGACAGGAGATTTGAATTTACCACCTGACTGTCCACTTCCTGGAAGAAGAAGTAATGTGCCTTACGTATTCCTTGGTGATGGAGCATTTGCCTTAAGTACACATGTGATGAAGCCCTATCCAGGGAATCACGACAGCGGTTCATTACAACGAACCTTCAATTGTCGACTTTCTAGTTCACGTGTTATTGTGGAAAACGTTTTCGGTGTATTGTCATCAGTATTTAGGATCTTTAAAAAACCTATGGAACTTCAACCGGAGCAGGCTACACTAATTACATTGCCTTGCATATTATTACATAACTTCTTAAGAAGAAGAGAGACTTCCAGAAATATCTACACGCCTCCAGGAAGCTTCGACGTTATAGTCAATGGAGAAGTAGTTCAGGAAGGATCTTGGAGGCAAAATGTTTCAGAGAGATCTGCCATAAGAGCTTTACCCAGCATAGCTAGACGTGCAACATTGACTGCTTTACAGAATTTGCTGACTGCTTCTATAATAATAGGTACTAGGTTCTCAATTATGTATATGTATTATGTATATCGCAAATAAAAATATAATGAACAACAATCTTGTTTTATTGAAATTTCAATTCCATTGCAACATCTAAGTCAAGTCAGCTAATAAAGGTAGTACAATATAATAATTCTCTTGTTTGTTGGTTGGTAGAAATGGATTTGTAGAAAAAATGCAGGTTAAGTGAGTGAATCCAACCATGTAAATTCAAAACATTGAACTTTATTGCGACATGTTTCGAAAAATAACAATTTTTTAAGTTGCTATTTGTCTTGCACTGGAATAAGATACGCTTAAAATAGAATTGTAAATAATACAATTTTTTGAGTTTCTACTATACAATAGTTTCTGCTATTGGTTACAAGACTTTTATTTTAGAATATTTTCCAAACATTGGTCTAAAATATTGACGAAAATGGACAATATTTACACGTAAGCGTGACATATACAACGTTTGGTGCTTGAAAAGGAAAAATTGTTATTTTTCGAAACATTTCGCAATAAAGTTTCAATGTTTTGAATTTACATGGTTTTATTCGCTCACTTAACCTGAATTTTTTTTTATTTACTTTTTTTATTATTAGTTATTTGGAATTGCTTCAATCAGTTATCGTTTAATCATAATTTGAGATTAATTCTTAGTCTAGGCCTATAAATAAAAGTTAATTAACTCTTTAGGATACGGGCGGCGTACTCAGAACGCCAATGGTTCGGAGAACGTTAATTTCTCTAACTAAGAAGAACAAAATGTTGCGTATTTCTCAGTCATTTACCGTACCACCATTTCATCTTTAGTTGATTTTAGAGTAAGTTCCCCTTGTGGCGTATACAGTACGTCGCCCGTACCCTAGCAAAAATCTTCGAAGCCCGTATATTAAAGAGTTAATAATTACTTACATCATCATCATCATCGTCCATGGTACTTGTGGTTCGTCCGCAGTGATACACAGGCCCCAAGAACTCCTCCATTTTTTTGTAGGCAAACCATATTGGTTCGTAGATGTCCTTTTGTCCGGCACCGGATGTAATAGAGGCTTCTTTCCTTCGGCGGTGGCTGCGAAATATAGCCATCAACGAATTTTTTTTTTGTCTTCAACTCACTAATCGGTAAGTTCAAACTAGACGATATTCGAGTCCATGAATCGTGGATTTTCTTCTTATTTTTATGAAGTGGATGCTTCGGGTTCCAAATAGCAGGCTCACCATGGTACAATTCTAAAAACTCAAAAACTTGAGAGTTACTCCACTCCATTTTTCCAAATATACTACCGAAAACCACGTGTGATAGAGCACTCGATGCGAACTCAACAACAATTGTGTAAACACCGAATTCGCCTTTCGCCATTCGCCTCGTCCAGCCTTTGACTCGTGCCCAAAAAACCGCTCTCGGCGCGAGCGACGAGGCGAATGACGAGTGAACCGACCACACATTCGCCTCGCCACTCGCCTCGCGATTCGGCTCGCCGTTCGTGCGAACGTGTAAACGCGGTATTACAATTCCTCACACGGCTTCAGTTTTCATTGAAGGTTTCATTAGTTTGTCGAACAAAGTGTTGGACCCGCTGACGGACCATCAGTTAAACGTTTGCATGACGTACCCACAAGAAAAGACAAACAACAAAAGAAAGTTTCAGATTTTATTTCAAAATGTTAATTAGAATCGTACAATTACTATTTCGTAATCATGTCATGTCACTCACATAAACAGATTTTCTGGACAAAAAAGTTGTTTTAATAAATTTACCTTTTACTGCTTATGACTTAGTATACACAGATTACCCGACATTTTCGGTTGTCCGAAATCGTTCCACTATCATTATTTCGGATAATCGGGATTATATTGTATATTTTATATGATTCAGGTATTTAAGTATGATTGTAGGACGTAAATGATATATTTTCTGCCCAAAGGGAAGGGCTTAAAGGCGTGTTCCCTCCGTGCTTTCCTATCCTGGGCTAGTCGCCTCTTTCTTGTTATGGCAACCGTATATCGTGCATCGTCTGACCTCTCCTGCGTCCTCTATTCTACTTTCCATTTACCAACCCCTTTAGTGTTTGTAACATCACACTGCATTACGTTTGACGCATGCAGTGTCCTAATCGAGTTCTCTTCCTACCCTTGATGATATCCAACCCTCTCCTTCTCTCTTCTACTCTTCCAAGCACCTCCTGTATCGTCACTCTATCCTTACAGTAATTCTTCACGTCCACAACTCGAAGGCTTCTAACCAGTGGCGTGGCGTGGGTACATAACACCTGATTCCTGTTGTGATAGGTCGAAAACTTAACCTACAAATTAATTCGAATTTTTTCTTGTACCAAGTAAAGAGCATTTTCTATCATTCGCTTGGAGAAAAAGAGGGTTCCGGTTCAACGGGATCTGACTCTCATTATACTTACACAGAATAAATCAGAACACAAATAATCGAATTAAAAACAATAAATACAAACAGAGAACGCATGACTAAACGAACAAAACACAAATAGGTACGTAGTATCTGCTGCACGTCAGTTCCGAAAACGAACATAGTTGCTAAATGAGGGTGTTGCCGGTTTATACAGCGGCAGCACGTTGGGTGGACGAATATGTCCCCCCTCCACAGTTTCTACAGTGACAACTACTAGGAGGTCAATGACCGTACGCAGTAAAACATTGCATTGCCGATGTCTGAGCCGACAACACCAGACGGTGCAAGTGTCCAGCAGTTCGAAAGCAAAGCTACGGTTTTCTTCAAGTTTTCCCACTAATATTGTTCGGATTTCAAATTATTCAATAACTAAAATATTTGTTCTGTGATATAATTAATATTATTTTCTCTTATTTCCAGAACTGTTGCCGCCGGCAACAGCGGTTACATGGACGCCCCGCTACTGCTTCTTACCTTCTCTCAATGTCCACGTTTCTGCCCAGTATATGAACACTTCACTACCCTCTTTCTCAGTGGCCCGCACAACAATATTTTCTGCCTATTAAAGGCTTCCTTAGGTAAGACAATTTTGCATTTCACCTCTTGACTACAACGAATGTCCCCTCTAACCAAGCATAACAGATATTTAAAAACTGTCAGTTGTTCAGTTTCTTCATTTGTTATTTTAATGTATGATACATGTATCGAATTACGATAGAAAGAACATACAAAAAAGACAACGAGGAATTGGGTAAAAGTAAAGAAAACTGTGTATATTGGAAATAAAGTGTGTAATTTCAATTGTGAACGTCACGGTAAAGACAATGGGACTTGATGCGTCCAGTTTTGGTAGCGTGCCAGACGCAAAGAGTGCAAAGAACTACGTAATGCTTCACTGTAATAGTGCCCTTGGTATCGATAGCGATATCGCGTTTCGCTGCTGCAAAACTCCGCCGACATGTCAACACCTCGACAACGCCAGAGGATCGAACAGGACCCATGGTTAGGTTAGTGTTGCCAAACGAACGGATACGAAAATCGAGAATATGAAACCAGTACAACAAAAACAAACAACAACGAATCCCACATATCTGGTGTATCGTATTCATTGTAACGTAACTATATTTTGTCGTTGAAGAAAATAAAAATAAAAATGATTTCGAAATGACTTGTATTGGATCGTATCCAGGCAACTGCAGCAACACGAATATTAATTACGTAATCGTGAATGTTTGTGTAGGTCATTACCATTTGTGTCTTCATTAAGTGATGAAGTGTATCAATTGTAGGCAGTCTAGCGTTTAACTGATGGGGTTTATAATGTCACAAAAGCGGGGAAGACACTAAGCTGACAAGTAATTACTGACTGCAGGTATGTAGGGGGGGATTCATGTAACTAAGCACTGGGAGCTGTTTGCAATTGCAGCTCCACGTACCTTTACCTTTAAGGTGCGAGTTTGTCTTCTCCACCAAGGGATCTGACAGATTTTGACCGGACAAAATATCAATGCAAGCGTGTATAAACACGCGCGCACGCGTGCCTATTCCAAACGCAGTGCAGGTCGTTGGCGTAGACACAAAGCTGTCCTGTCCTTGTCCCCTAAACTAGAAAGTGTAACGCACGAACGCGATCCTATTGCTGAAGCGTAATCGACTACTGCTTAGAGGTGGGCCGATATACCAATAACAGGTATTTTGGAACTATATTTTTGTGGAACGGATATAACAGTGACCGAAAGGTTGAAATACCTGTTCCGATTCAAACCCCCTACGCATCTAACGAGTAAACAAGTACACAAGTAACAACGACTAAACGAGTATTACGAGTATCAGGAGTATTTCGTGTACAGAAGTAACAAGTAAACGAGTACTACAAGTATTATGAGTATTACGGGTACTACAAGTATGAGGAGTGTTACGAGTACACGAGTACGAAGTCACTTTTTGCTGCTGAATTCTCATGTTGAATTCTCACTTTTTATGCTGAAGTCACATTCTTCGCATGTGCAGCTTGCCATACAAGTACGAAACGAAGCAGAACAGCGAGGTTCAGAATATGTCTATGCCAAAGGAGACGAACCTGTTTTTAATAAATAAAAAACATTCATACCGATGTTACATTTATTCTCTGTGTTATGCAGATATATAATACAGATTATAATAACAAATTATATATTATACTAGTCACCAACTTGGTAAATTTTGAAAAAGCGAATTGTATTGTGTTATAACCTACAGAGATCATAGGCCATATATGGCTAATAGGTCATATAGTACTTTTTGTTAGTGTAATTTCGGAGATGATTTTAACTTCACTGCACATCTCACATAAATTTTTTTGACATTCTTTGTTGTTCTATTACGTGCACTCTAAATTTCATTCCCTGAGTTTCGCAACTAATTTGTCTAAACAAAACGGAATCAATAATTGATAATAAATTTATGTCAGTTTGTTTACTCGTAGTGAAAACTTAAATTAGTATTACCAAAGGGAGATAGGCCTATAAATTCTCTTGTTTCTTATTTTCTTTTAAACAGTAACAGCTTAATAAAGTCACACTGTAAAGTAACACTGTTAATACTTTTAGTTTCAATTTATTCTTATAACACATTATGTAATATATGTATAATACTTAAATAATAACAAGTATTTGTACGTGTTATTGTTTTTGGAGCGGTTTCGTTAGTACCTGTTATTTTCAAATACTAGTTTAGCACACCTCTAGTCTAATATTCCCACATATTACACGTACGTCACGGAGAGTGGTACCAACAGGAGATAACAAATTTGTAAATTGAAATCGTAGGTTACAGCACGAGAAATCAAGAAATTCTCGTTATTTTTTTTTATCACACCTCGTCTGCGCAGTGTTTTAAATGTGTTCAATTAATTGCATTTAACTGTGATGGTCTTGTTTTGCAGGAGAATGGTGAAGCTGGAGTAAGAAGTTGAAAATCAGAGTTCAAATGGACGTGGTGTTGGTGAGCGGCAGCTGTCGTATTAACTGCGTCGGAGGGACCAATGACTGTGATATACATAAGAGCGACACTATCAGTTGGTCCAATGTAAGTTTGTATCACATCTTCTCATTTTTCAACCCTATTCAGCTTTGAATAGCTAATTACACAACATGACGTAGCCAGACCTCCCCCCCGGAAAACTGAAACATACTGAAAAATATTATAACAGTTACGGTTCAACGGTCAGTATACTTCTGTTCTGCTTGCTTCCGCTCTGCCACAAGAATAATTCATCTTCAGTCAGTCACCAGAAATTACAGTAATCCTGAATATTACGAAGAATTAATCCTTACACTCACGGTCAGTTGAAGAATCACCACGCTCTTTTATTGAAGAAAACCACAAATCCGTTAATCAATTAGGCGAATATGAAATTATAAAAGCGTGGCATAATTCGGTAGAAAGAGAGCTGAGAGTGGAACTTTGAATCATTAAAGGAAATAAATAAAAAGGTTAAAATAATTTCATTAATGAAAAAAGTGAATTTTGACAATGAAGATGTATTTTATCGCATATTAAAAGAACAGAGAAACATAGAAAAGGATTTGTAATAGGCCGTAATGGAAAACTACTAAAACAGGGGATCGGTGACTTAGCCTATTGTTTAACAGTTAAGGTACCAGGGTTTGTGACCCCTACAAAGGCACTTACTTTGTTTGTTTACATTCATGTGACGCTTCCGAATAGAGGCTAAGAGTAGCGTGGCGTCCATGTTGCCGGCGGCAACAGTACTGGAAAATAATATTAATTATATCACAGAGTAAATACTTTAGTTATTGAATAATTTGAAATCCGAACAATATTAGTAGGGAAACCTGAAGAAAAGGGTAGCATTGCTTTCGAACTGCTGGGCACTTGCACCGTCTTGTGTTGCTGGCTCAGACATCGGGAATGTTTTACTGAGATTTTAGGAGGCGGTGAGTGCCCTTCGACCCCACAGTTCGGAGGCATGAAGTCCGTAGCCTATCTGGATGGGGAGTAGGTTGGATAGCCGGAGAAAGATAATACTATCCAAAGACACCGCGAAAGTGTATTAAAGAAGGAAACATTTAATAAGGACCAAAACGTTTGACTTGCATTTTACCTGATTTGTACCAAACATCGTTACTATCGCCATTTTCTTAAAATTCGTTTGTCGTTATTCATAAGAATGTATACTCATAGATATAAATATATAAATAAATATTATTTATTATGTTCTTTTTATTATTTATGTATGTATGTTCTTTTTAACAAAACGGTGTCTTGTACAAGCCTGCCACTTCATAATTAAGTTCATAATTAAGCCTGCCACGCCATATATATAATTAAGAAGTTTTTCCAATTGAAAAGTGAAAACGAAATTTGAATGTACACAGTGATCTTGGAAAAGTACTGACTATGGTACTGAACACAGATGCTCCTTTGACTGAATGCTTTTATTGTAATGTGCAAATGCATATTATCACTTTAATTGTACACGATTATTGACACAGTACACGTGAGAGAGGAGTTTGGCACGCCTACAGCGCAGAGGTCGGGGGGTGAGAACCTCTCCGCGGGCGGTAAAATTAGAATCCGTGTAATCGTGCCGAGGTCTGGAACCTAGCCTTCAGTTTCTGGAACGAAATAAAAGCGGCCGAGCGTGGTGCTAGCCACAACGGGTCCTTCTAGGCCGCTGTCGGAGAAAGGAATTGGTGACAATTTCTCTTTTACTTATAGAAAGTAACTACTGATAAAGTGATGTATTTATAATACACACACACTTGTTGTGTACTAATGGTACCTATAATGTCAATCTTCTGTTGTGGTGTATTCATTGTTCATAGCCTAAAGCTACCATACATATGATTTATAATAAAGTTTAAGAATGTGAGTAATTAAAACTTTATTATAAGAATTTAAGAATGTGAATAATTAAAAGTTAATTATAAATCATATGTATGGTATCTTTAGGCTATGAACAATGAATATAGAAGATTAGAAAGTAGATACCTTCAGACATTTTTCTTATACATTTATTACTGTAGGGTTTGATACACAGTTTAAAGTCCTTTGTAATTAAAAGATACGTTAATAGTATTTCATAAAATAAAATAGAAACACAATGAGTGTTTAATAAACACTAGTATTTAGGAACAAACTCTAGTCAAAAGTACAATCGTATTATCGAAGTGTATGGCAGCGGAAATGGAAATGGCAAAAGCTGCATTTAGAAAAATGAAAACTCTCTTTACCGACAAATGCCTGAATCTGAGTCTGGGATTTCGTATGGTGCGTTTTACGTCTATTCAGTTTCGCTCCATTACCCAGAGATTTGTGTGCCTAAGAAACACGCAAGCGTAGAATTGCAGTTTTGGAATTTTGGATGCAGCGAAGCCTTTTCGAACTGTCATAAACGGCGAGACAGAACAACGAACTGATGTTTAGCGTTAAGCATAGAAAGTTTGACGTGTTTTGCGAGGACCGAAGTATGAAGTTCTACAACTCGTGTTAGTAAGGGAAGGTCAAGTGTTTGTAAAAACTAAGTATCATCTGAAGGCTAATATGAAAATTAACTAAATTAAATAACAACTTTTAATAAAGAGAATACACAAAAATTCAGTTTGGTCGTTTGTTGAATTTTTGGTACTTTTGATTGCTTTTCTGATTTCTAGAATTTCTAATAATCCATTTTTTTACCTTTTTGTATGTTGTGCAGTAGTGTTATGTTTTTTGTATCTATGAAGTGATTGTGTTGTAAGCAATGATCTGTAAAACCTGTACTGGCTAAATTAGTTAAAATCGCTTTCTTATGTTCAGAAATCCGATATTTCAGAGCACGGCCACACTGTCCGATATAAATAGCGTCTCATTCTGCACAGTGTGTTTTATAAACTCCATTTTTCTCGAGTATGTTTGATTTTTCTTTATTGTTTACTAGTAATGAAAAAGATTACGTTCGTTTACTGATACTATGCTTTTTTAACCTATTATTGATCATATCTGTTACAAACGGAATGTAATTTGTTACATGAAATGTTTTTGAATGGATGTATCTCAACAACGACAGGCGTTTTTTAGGGTAAAATTATAGACACGCCTGCGAAGTTTGACGAAATCGGTTGAGTCATTCAAAAGTTACCGTGAGACATACCCCAAACAGATAGACAGACAGAAGATAGATAGACAGAGAGGCAGGCAGGTAAACAGACAAATGCCAAAACGGTCCAGTCAAAACTGAGAACTGGTTTCGCTCGTTCTTATATCTCATTTTCATAAATTATATCGGTTAAGGATATCTCACTACACATAACTGCTTCACTTGGAAACGTGTTTAACAATATAAAAAACTAATGCACAAAGCAAATCTATATAAGCAACTTATACGACCTCTCTGACGAAACTCGGAAAACTTAGCTTAAGGTTATCACGAGACGTTTTGCAACGTTACAAAGAATTTTCGTTCGCGTACACACCTATCGCGCTCCCACGCGCACACTTGGTATACTTGAACTAGTTTACAAAAACATAAATTAGCTGTATCATAATAGTTCCGCCAGTGTCAATGCCTTAGTTAATGTATTCTCAGTACACACGCAACACGTATCGACGCCCAATCCGAAACCGACGCCATTACTGTCACAGGTCAGTTTCGTCGGGAGCTATTCGGTAAGGCTAAAAATTCTAGCAATTTTTCATCAGGGGATATGTCAGTCAAAATGAAGGAAGAAGTATTATAAGAATGTTAAAAATCTGGTTTTCACTGTGGCCGGGTTAGGCACTTCAGTCCGGCTCACACGAACCGAGAAACTTCCGTCTGCTTCCGGCACACGCCAATCGAATTGAGAAACATGCGGAGATATGATTCACTGATAGTTCCAGTGTTACTGTCGTCTCTTTGTTAGTTAAGATTGAGCTTCTATTAATCATTATCTGAATTTTAGTCTCGTACTATCTTTTCAGATATTACTAAAAACAAAAAAATAATTGTATAATAATTGTATTGGGGAAGCATATCCCATAACATTCCAACCAGATGACGAAGCTTTGGACATTGCAGAAATCGATAGAGCAATCAGCTTGAGAGTCATTACGAATGGAACAAACCCTGCTGGATGTTGGTGAATTAGTTCAGCAATATGAGGACACTCCTCGTTCCACGTAAGCGATATTATGTCGAGAGGATCCGACGGCAGAATTCTACCCCCAAGAATAACCCTGTTTCGGCAACACCCCCCAGATGACTGGAGAGGCCTACCCTCCGAAGTTCTGCTCTGCGGACAGTGGTCTCGTTTGACGTGTAGAACCGTCTCTCGACTGCCTCAGTCCTAAGGTCAATTACATTTTGTAATTCGTTACATTAACGAATATAACATTTTAATTTTCAATTCCAAAAACCACTGAGTTTATTTCTACTAAAAATCTCAGAAATTGGTACAGACATTATTCCCAAACGCTAACCGTGTGGTACCGTTGTTCAAGATTCTACACGAATACGTTGTACGTTAACGAGTTAACACTTGGATTTTTGTAACTAGGAATTGTTAAAAATAAAAATAATAAATGTTACATTTCAAATGTTAATTTTGTTTTTGCTTTATCTGGAACTGATAAAAATTAACTGAGTTTTAGCTAAACTATTGGCCTCCAATACCTACCGTTTCAAAGAGCACGTTCCCAAATGCTTCAGGATACTTAATTTTACGGTACACACGTTAATACTGCAGAATATTTAAACAAACCTCGCTTATATTTTATCATTATAACTAATGCTGCTATCATATACGACATTTTGTATTTAAGTAAATCGTGTAAAAATTTCCATTTACCACTGTAGATGAAAGACATCCTACGCTCTCAGATTAGTAAAACTCAATTAATATTTATCCCGTCGAGCTAAAACAGAATCCAAATTGGTGACGGCAGAACACGCTATAAGACCAGTGTAACGGTTATAAATTATATTTTATAAGTTTTTAGAATAATCCAAACATCGAATCTAGTTTTTGACAATGTATAAACAAAGTTTAAGGCTCAAAAGGCTTTCACTTGGTCAGTTTATAACTTACGAAGAACAACAAATACCAAATTGAAGACAGTTTAATAGCCTTCAAAAACGCGTACAATAAAAGTCTACATCAAATCGATATTTGTTCAGTTATTCGCAAAATGTCAAATGAAAAAAGTTAATTTTTATAAGGGGGTGCAAAAATATCAGTTTTAAGTCTCCGTACCCAAGTGAATTTCCATCTTCCGGAGTTGAGTCAAACACCAAATTAAAGACGATTTAACGTGTTGTAACAGCGTACAATAATGTTTGGCTAAAAAGTCTGAGATTTAGGGAAACGAGCTAAACGCTAAAATTAACCGAATTTCTGATAGGCGATTGAAGACGGGGCAGACTTCAAATAACTATAAGTCAGACAATATTTTAGCATACGGATGTTATAATTACATCAAAATAAAGACAAGTTTAAATGATACAAGTTACAGTACCAACCGTTTTTTGATACGCTCAATATCTGCAATTATTTGCTAAAAATATGCATTAAATCAAGTGCTCAGTAGGGGATGCAAAGGCACCACTGTAAATATTAGTTTTTATTGTAAGGCACTATACTCCTTACGTTTTCGGAAGGCACCTAAGAGATTAGGAGACCCTTGGCTCACGCACGCACACTGGCAGGCCGCCTAACAAAGACAGGGGCCGGCACTTGACCAGCGCTGCTGTCTTTTTAAATACAGTTTACTATAATAAATTAAATTTTGTTATTCTGCTTAATCTTATAATTTTGGTCGTCCATTTAATTCAGACTGTGATTTCATTTAAAATACGTCCAAACACCAAGTTTATACGACGATTTTCAAATGTTTTACTCTTATTTGTTTATTTTGAAATATTGTGATTGCTAAACTTCTGAGAATTATTTACGCGACTGTTATTAAAAATTATGATTATTAAAACCTAAGTTACTGATCATCTTATTTATTTTTCAACTATTTTTCTGTGACACTCCCTTTAATATGTAATATTTTTACAAATTGATTTTCGATTTTAGGTTTTTTTGAACTGTTCCGATTCACCGATTGTGATACTCGATAAAGAGCAGATTGACGACCCACATCTTTATTGTTATAATACTGACAAAATTAATCAACATATGTAACAGTTTTTAATATATAGATATAAAGATTATATTCAAACCTCATATTTTTATTTCAAATAAACAATATATGAAATAATAGTTGTTATACGTAATCGAAATAATTGTTTGTCTTTTTACTAGCACGAACTTTTAAAATTTATATAAACGTAATTTACATAAACTTTTAAAAACTTGTATATAACTTTTAATGCGGCCATCGGCAGTCTCAAGCCTGCAAAATAAGCATCAGAGCTTTGAACGCAGAGAGAAAGTTAATTTTAAAATTCCGAGTACAGTATATACTTAGTTGAATTTTGAGCTCGAGTTTAAAGCCTTGTATAAAAAAAGTAAAGTAGCCTAACTATTTAGCATTAATTTGACGTGTAGTATAAAAAGATACTACAAGTAATGCATCCGCTACGATGAATATACAAAAAGCCAGCGAGATCGGCCGCTGGCAGTTCTCAGTGTCATTTGACGGGCCGATTTAATCGGCCGCTAGCAGTTCCAACAATGAACCATAGGGCCATTTAATCGGCTTCTGGCATCCAAAGGGAGTGTCTCAGAAAAATAGTTGAAAAGTAAATTAAATGATAAGAATCTTAGTTTTTAATAATAACAGTCGCGTAAATAATTCTCAGAAGTTTAGCAATCACAATATTTCAAAATAAACAAATAAGAGTAAAACATTTGAAAATTGTCGTGTAAACTTCGTGTTTGGACTTATTTTAAATGAAATCACAGTCTGAATTAAATGGAACGACCAAAACTATAAGATTAAGCAGAATAACAAAATTTAATTTATTATAGTAAACTGTATTTAAAAAGACAGCAGCGCAGGTCAAGTGCCGTCCCCTGTCTATTGTTAGGCGGCCTGCCAGTGTGCGTGCGTGAGCCAAGGGTCTCCTAATCTCTTAGGTGCCTTCCGAAAACGTAAGGAGTATAACGGTAATTTCATGCCCTAAAGTACTGTTATTTTGCATCTGTTTCTAAGTTTCAGTTGTTAACGAAAACATACACGATACTTTTTTCATACAAGAGACACGTCTGTAACTCGACTGCTTTAATCGTAGTTCGGTTACTTTCGTATGCTACCGGAAAAATTATTAGTGATACTTTATCAAGTTGATGTTTAGAAAAATGAGCATTAAATTAAGTTTTCGATGAGGAGGTGTGTGATAAAGTTCAAAATTTTAAACGCTATTATTACATAAATATTTTGTCGTAAAAAAATAAGAAGAAAAGAAGCAAAATAAACAAAACTTCATAATCTACAAAAATATTTGAAGAATTGTTTGGTAACGTTGTAGCCTATACGCCATTAGCTAAAAGCCATTTTAACATCTCTAAAACTATTGCCATTCCAGATCCCTCGTGGGATTCTTAAAATATACGTAATAACCAGAGAATCTCTATACTAATAACCTAATTTTGTTGTCTGTATCCTGCATGAAATTCTGACGAAACAACGAATGAAAGGGCCGACAGCGCTTCAACTACGTTTGATAAAAATTTAACTGAACTGCTGTAACTGAAGATGGCTTCTCTATTTTAAGACTTCCGCGAAGTGCTTAAGGCTGCTGATAACGCTTCAGCTGCGTGAAATTCTTAAAGACCAAAGTTTTACGCTTCGAAATGCGATACACAACATCGCGTCACATTATACGCAGATTGTTTTGCACAAATGAACGTTCGAGTACACACGATCCCAACCGGTGGCCCACGACCTTATCTTGGTAAACCAACTTAATAATTACTCTATTTACTTACTAAAAATTTTTTACTTGAGACAGTTTAGTAAGTAATATTATCTCCCCTGTGTATGTTACTAGAGTAAAGACGACGAGATCGCCACCTTCTGCCATCCAAAGAAATTAACGATTGGGCAGCTGCCGCGTCGTGCTCCAGTGTCCGGGTAAACCCGATCACTGCGTCATGGTAGCCTGCAGATATAAAAAAATAGGACGGAGCCCTCCTTCTTGGAGAGATGGAGGCTGTTATTGTGTTGCAAAATCGCGGAGCAATTCGCAACGGCTGGGAAGGATTTTTTTTGGGGGGGAGGAAGGATCATGATGAGGCATTTGCACGGTTAGGCGGGGACGAGAATGGAGTGTCACTTACGTGACTAGGATGGAAAAGAGTAGAGTGTCAAGCGCCGCAAAGGCGGTGGTGAGGAGCAGATGTTTGTTGATATGTTTACGGGGGGGGGGGGGTCGAGCAGAGCGCAAGGGTGTCTAACTTTTTTAGGAGGTGGGCCGTCGTCCGTGCTAAGGCGGCGGAGGTGAGGGTAGGATGAGGTAGAGGCACGAGCGCAAAAGATCGCACAAACTCATCCACAGAAGGAACATGCAACTCTCGCCTGATAACATCATTTCTGACATACCAGGAAGAGTTGGAGATATACCGGAGGGGACGAGATTGGAAAGCTTCCTAGCGCGCAACAATGTAGGGTTGTAGCAGGGCGCTGCGTACGTCAGAACCGCGTCCCCAAACCACCATTCCATATAAACCGAAGGAAGGGGAGGTTTGGGACGTCCGAAAAAGCATTGGAATGACCAGTTCTACTAGTCTACTTGCTTGGGACCGGAACAAATCATTTTTGCTTTAATCCTTGTTCAAGATGATCGTGGTGATGGCTTATAAAAAATTACTTTACTTTAATATTTAAAAGATTTGCAAATATTCTTTGGAAAAAATGAATTGGTTCACTTTGCAAGCTGTCGGTAGAGAGCATAAGAGTCTAAAAATCATTAAATACACGATTTTTCGGAATTTGGTACAAAAATTCCAGAAATCATAGACAAGTTTACCATTAGGTTCAAAGAATTTTAAATGCTGAAAAATTTGGTCTCGCTATTAAATAATTGTCTTGGTACCGTCATTGAAGAACAACCGACTGATATTCATTTAGGATTGCGTGATTTACGAACTGATGCCTTCTTGCAGACCAGGCAAGAATAGGGGGTCGGATTTCTTTAAGCTGCCACCTCGTGAACGATTCCCAAAGCTGCGTAATTTTGGACATAAAATGACTTTGTTATTTCGAAGTACATGCAACTGTGAAAGCGTGTTCTCCACAATGAAGTTAACCAGGAACCACAGCAGAAGTCGCCTCACAGTTTCCCCGCTTCACGTAGGCCTACTGAAATTAGCAACGATTTAGCTCAATGTGGACATTCCTCCTTTAGGGGCGTCAACAGATCGACCTCAGTTTTCACATTGAAGGTTTAATGTAGGTTTTCTTATATCTTCATTATTATACTAACAAATAAGGACTGTACTTTTAAACATATGTAGTAAGATATGTTAAATGTTCAAATTACATCTTATTACTCACTTGCACTTGAATAGCGGTTTTTAAATTTTTACAAGTAGGCCTCCTTGTGGAAAAGTGGTCGCTTCTGATGCGGATCGCCATTACGTTCCTGTGTTTAATTGTAGCCCTCCGACGATTTTATGTTGTTAACCACTGCCCTATATAATTTACAACTCGGAGTGCACAAAAAGAACAACGCCGTTTTACAATGGCGTAGTCAAGGTGGAGTATATTCCCCCCAACTGCAATTGGATAGGTCATCAATGTCTTGTACACAAAAACTGCAGTGCCAGTAAAACATGGACAATTGGCTACAACTGGTGTATTTCCTACTACTACAAATTTCTCCCCCTTCCCGTTTTTAGTCTATAAGCACCACAATTGGGAAATCCTGGCTATAACCCCAAATTAAAATATCGGTATGGAGAACCATACATGACTTCCATGTTCTAAGATTTATACTTAAAATCATTTTCGAAATATTTCCACAGAAACTACTTCTTTCTTCAGCCTTAACCACAGTACTGTGGTCACAAACGTATACCACCTCACGTTAGCACACTCGATTTTCACTGACGATAGCAGTCGATGGCATTGCCGAAACTTCTGGTTTTGCAGGAAACATTGAACCACGGTCAAACAGCCCGGGAAGGAATTTTAACAACCAACTACTTCTTTGTTGCCGATAACATAGTACACATATAAAAATTATCCCCTCCCCCTTCAACTACCCTTTTCATTTTTATATATTTCATCTACCTTTGTACAGTAGATTATTACGACCTTCTTTTCACGATGCTTTATTTATCAAAATTTAAGTACTTTACTCTTGTTAAAACATAAAACGTTGCAGGTAAACTACCCCTTCTCCCCTTAACCGATCTTCACCAAAATCAAGAGCCCTTGAATCCTCTACAACTCAGGCACATGTGTAACAAATTATTTAATTCTGTTTGAATTTGCGGCATTTATCGTTCGCCATAGAAAAAATTCCACACCACACACACACATTTCTTCACGTTTTGAGGGTAGTACAATCAGAATCAGCCCTTATCTCGAACACGATTTTTTTCGCCATCACCATACTTCATTTCCTTATGGAACATGGGAGTAAAAATCTTGGTCAATAACCGCTGGCTACTGCGAATTGTGAGGAAGCGGAAGTACAGGATTGCTTGTGGTTGACGTTGGGAAAGGGTACATAAGGCGGGATATTAGAAAGTGCCAATCAATGATAATTACTGAATCATGATTAAACGTCTCGGTACCGGATTAATTAAAGTCGCTAGCCCGATTAAGTTCAGCAGATATTCACTTGCCAATCTCTACTGGGCTGCACCTACGCCAAAACCAGTAACCTCGCACGATGTATTCGTGAATAGACGGATCAGACTTCAGCTTGAACCTTGGAAGAAAAAGAGTAAGGCGTAATGAGAATACGAAGATGATTAAGAAAAAGCGATTACGGTCACAGCCCGGCGCTTCGTTACTTAATATCACGTTCAAGGCGAAATAATTCGACCAAAACGAAATAATGAATCACCGGTAGCACTGACCTATATTTTTACTGATGAAGGACCTTACATTTTGTCACTGCCACTATCCCGTTATCTGTGTAGTAGTAACAGCAGCAGAATCAGTAGTAGTAGTAGTAATAGCAGTAGCGCAGTAGCAGCAGCAATAGTAGTAGTAGTAGTAGTAGTAGTAGTAGTAGCGCAGTAGCAGCAGCAGCAGCAGCAGCAGCAGCAGCAGCAGCAGTAGTAGTAGTAGTAGTAGTAGTAGTAGTAATAGCGTTAGCAGCAGTAGTAGCAGCAATAGTAGTAGTAGTAGTAGTAGTAGTAGTAGTAGCAGCAGCGCAGTAGCAGCAGAAATAGTAGTAGTAGTGGTAGTAGTAGTAGTAGTAGTAGTAGTAGTAGCAGTAGCAGTAGAGCAGTAGTAGTAGTAGTAGTAGTAGTAGTAGTAGTAGCGCAGTAGCAGTAGCAGTAGCAGTAGAGCAGTAGTAGTAGTAGTAATAGCGTTAGCAGCAATAGTAGTAGTAGTAGTGGTAGTAATAGCGTTAGCAGCAGTAGTAGTAGCAGCAGCAGTAGTAGTAGTAGTAGTAGTAGTAGTAGTAGAAGTAGTAGTAGTAGTAGTAGTAGTAATAGTAGTAGTAGTAGTAGCAGTAGTAGTAGTAGTAGTAGAATAGCGTTAGCAGCAGCAGCAGCAGCAATAGTAGTAGTAGTAGTAGTAGTAGTAGTAGTGAAGATAATAAACATGAGGTAACAGTCAGTAATAATTCAGTGTAAATAAGTAGATTGCATCAGTTCTGTAGTTATCATAATCCTTACGTTGCGTTGAACTGAAAAGATAAAAACGAGTCTGCGGCGTCAAAGTTTCCCTGGAATAGCAAACAATTCGAGCAAAATATTACAGTACTGTCGAATTATACGCATTATAATAAGCGTATAGGGTAATATCCGAAACACCGCGAATAACAGCATGAAGACTTCTGCACGTACTGATCATCAAGCAGTCACGCTGAGAGTGGATTAGGCCTACGTCTGAGCCTCAGTACAAATCGGTCTGAGATAATCGTTGTACTGTATCGACTGCAGATATGATGCAAGTAAGAAATCTGATGGAGTCATTAATTGGGAGTGGTAATGAATGAAAATTACATCGCAGGAAGTGAAAATCGAAGAAAAAGCCGAAAAACGCTAGAGCTATACTGCTCCACGAATAAAAATTTCCTAAACAAGAGAAACAAAAATGAAGACACTAAAAATTCTTCTTCTTCTTCTTCTTCTTCTTCTTCTTCTTCTTCCATCAGGCAGGGAATAGGCTAATAACTGTTCCGATCTCAAAGGAAATGCATTCACCTATAGGTACTTCTTTGTCCAGTAAGCTTGTATTGCCAAACATTCTTATGCAACCTACCATCCGGCATTCTATTCAGATGAATAATCGATCTCTCTTTGTTCTTAATAGAATTTGTAAACATAATCTGACATTTGGATGACGAGTGAAGCAAAATAGAGTCTGCGGACATGAAGTATCGCAGAAGGACAGAACGAGGTCTGTTGACAGTAGAGATCCATCGACGCTGGATGGTAGTGGTGGTAGTAGCAGTAATACCAGCAGCGCAGTAGCAATAGTAGTAGTAGTAGTAGAATAGCGTTAGCAGCAGCAATAGTAGTAGTAGTAGTAGTAGTAGTAGTAGTGGTAGTAGTAGTAGTAGTAGTAGTAGTAGTAGTAGTGGTAGTAGTAGTAGTAGTAGTAGTAGTAGTAGTAGTGGTAGTAGTAGTAATAACGTTAGCAGCAATAGTAGTAGTAGGAGTTTTTTTCTACAAGGGATTGTGGAAAATCTTCAAAAAGACAGAGAACAGGCTACTCTCACTCTCTCACCCTCTCTCTCTCGCTCTCATTCTCCCTCCCCAAACAAGAGGAATGAATTTTTTTTAATATTTCGCAAATTCTATGGATCGCTCTACACGCCGTCGATTAGAGAACTTAACGTTCTACCAAAAGCTTCACTAACACCAGTGTCATCATGGTCATTATAACCACCCTGTAGCCACAATTCTTGGATTTTTCTTCATGGACTTTGTTTAAGATTAAAAAAAAAAAAAAAAATCAGCGACATAATGCGGTTAGTCCGAATACGTCTGAACGGCTAAAACCATACTCATTTCAAAATCACGAATGATCACTGACTGCTGTAGAGCGTCCTGTCCATAATCAGACAACTGTCATTTAACTGCCTGCAGCACATGGTCGTCTTTTGTCCGTCTACACTTCCAATATGACATTGTGGCAAGGTCGATCTGCGCCTCATTTTTATGGCCGGCGAAAGGTTCGAAAAAGGTTCTAATAATCCTTAGCATGATCTGCGCCTCGTACATAGCAGGCAGCTGAAATATTTGTTTCTGACCATCGGGGGAGTTCAACAACATGTTTCACGACTATGCACCTCTTTGTAATTCGCATTTCAAGAATTAGTGGCGACAGGGTAAACCCACAAAACTGGTTCAATACCTGATATTTAAGGGAAACTTTAGAATTTTAGCAGTCACTGTCGAGCTGACATTCGGCCATTGTGTATCAAGTTTGTGTAGTGAACGATGACTTTCTCGATGAAAAATGTGTTAAGTCAGCGAGGAAATAATCTAATAGTTCATGAAAATTTCAAATTTAGAAAAGTGTTTACAGTGAAAGGAAGCGAGGAAGACTGCTGGAGGTGTAAAAACAAGAAGTGCAAAGGCGAGACTGTGTACTTTGGAATACAATTGGTTGCTCATAAGCGGTAAGCCGTTTGAGGCGCACATCATGCTGTCCCTAGCGGGATTCTTTTGGTTTCGAGGCGCACTTCATGCTCAATACCTGGCTCACCGTTCGTAGAATGCAAATAGTACGTGTATTCCGCACTAACCAACCGTGAATTCCGTTTCTTTTGCTTTCTATCATTTCCCCAATCTCTCCAAGTGTAATTATTGTATTAGGCCTAATAGGCTTAAGCTAATTATCCAGGGTCCGAGCGAGTTTATCAATTTGATTAATTCACGTATCACCGTATTAAATGAAAAAAATAAAAGAAAAGAAACTCAAGGGCGGAAGGGGACAGTCTGGAATCGCTGAGACCGGCAACGCACCGATAAATAGAAAGCATCGACATAATTGTTACTCTGTCTATGCCATCGACAGCACACAGTCGTGCACGAACGCGTGACTTCAAAAAAAAAGTGGTACTTGAAACTTTGATTTTAATGTTTCAAATATAATGAGACCAGTCTAAAGTAACAACCAACGGTTTACAAAAATCGATAAAACTCGTTTATCGCGTAAAAGTTACAAAGTTTTTGTTACTTTTCGTAAGATTTTATTTTATATAATAAGTTCACCCACGAAGATGGTGATCGTCGCATGACCTTAGATAAAGGCACCGAGCAGATAACTTCCAACGGCGTTTGCAATCCGGGTGGCACTGTTATGCAAATTGGAACAGATAATTGTGTGCGTGTGAAGGTGAAGGAAGAATTCGCGATTGGGGTGATAAACTTAGAAATGTCAATGAAAATTTATCATGTGGATTGGTTTTGTTAATGATCTGTATGATCTGTTCTTCATAAGTTAATAGAATGAAATATATTTATACGTAAGTAAATAAATGACAAGAAACTTTGAATATCCATAGAAATATATAGAGCAGGAATACGGATAGTGCTGAAAGATCTTGTAAATTTTTAATGACTTAGTCGATTCGGGTCTACATTATTATAGATAATGAATTATAGATCAGGTTTGTTCCTTCAGCTAGTTTGGTTACAATCTGACGTCCAACAAAGGTAAGAAAAGTATAAACAAGTGTAAACTATATGACAGGTATACAAAGAGAGAGACACGCCTGACATTGCTATCCCTTGGCTTTTAAGGCTTCCGGAATTGGACTTTGCCGGAGGCCCAGCTTACACTTTTGGGTTGCAATTAAGTACTCTCTAATGAAATAACTAGTGCTCCTTGAGCTACAGAACTCGCTCACTGTTTTAAACGAAATACATTTTTTTTTGTATCGGCCATCTAAGGACCACATGCCAATTTCAATTCTTTATTCGAAACAGTAGGTATTAAATTCCGAGATAAGATCGGAGTGTAAGTCCGAAATGATTGTTTTTCGTGATTTACTCCACTAGGTTCTTCCCCTCTCTCTGCCGTTGGGAACTGAGACGCCTCATCCGCTTTTGAGACCGTTGACCGGGTTTCACCTGTAACCCTAGGCAGGGGCCCTTACTGGGTGCTATCATCCGGAGCCAGATGAACCTAGGTTTTTGAAGAGGTCTGCTCCTCTAAGACTCTACCGCACGTCCTGCTGTTGGATCATTGAGATCTCTTCCACCATTCCGTCCGAATTGGAAATACATTTATTATTACATAAATTTCGAGATTAAATAATTTTTCAATTTCGTGAAAAATTACAAGAATCCCGGTTTCTCTACTATTTATTTAGTAATAATATAACAAGTGATCACTTTTTTAGGCCCTGAACCCAAAATTTTGAAATTTCCGAAAGTCAACACTACATTCAGATGTTAGTTAAAATTGTTTTTAATTTAGTGTAAATTTACACGAATTTTGTACCCTACACGAATTTTTGCTATTTTATCAAAATTTTTACCCACTTTTTGGAAGTCCAAAAGTTTTGAAATTTTTAAAAATGAGCTCTATATGCAGACTGTGGTTAAAATTCATTTTAATTTGATACCCCCACATGGGTTTTTGAGATTTTTTCACAATTTTGACCCTTTCACATTTTTGCCTCCAGCTCTTCTATTTTTGGGGGATCAATCTAAAAAATAATAGGTTCTGTAGGTAAGAGTATGGACAGGCATGCAAAGTTTTACGAAAATCAGTTCAAAATTTACGGCGAGACAAACAGATAGAAAGACAAGCAAACAAAAGACACTGGTCGAGTTGAAACTGAGAAATCGCATCGCTCGTTCAAATACTATTACACATTAATTGGTGCATTTAGGCGATGTCGCCCAGTAATATTGTCGTACCCGCACGTGATATGCGGAGAAGAGTCGGTAGAATGTCTGTTAGTACATTTTAAACTTACTTAATTGAATATATGTGGAGAAATATGTTTTTTTCTGCTGAAGAATTGTTTAATGATTTTTTGCGGCTATTCATTATTTTTACCCGCAATGTTTAAATTGAATATACAGTAATTAGTCATTAATAAATTTACCTAAAAAGCAGTAAATTAAAAAAATCTAAATATAAATAAACCTAATGTACAAAAATAAGAACAGATTTAATACATAGATAGATAAAAAATAGATGTAAGGAAACGACAAGGCCTCAGTGGCCGCTTTTAGTAAGTCAAGCAATTGTTCTTGAGATACCAGTATCAACAATTCTCTCTTATCATTAGCTGCTGTGAGCATACTCTGCACGAAAACATCTCTGCATAAAAATGTCTCTCAGGCCACTGGAGGTCACTCAGGCCACGTTCATAACCCTTGGAGAAATCACAAACCTATATAACAATAGACGTGTCAGTAAACAGTATAATAAAATAACCTTTTTCTGGTTTTACAACCAGTGTAGGTATGCGGCGACTTTTAGTGCCCTCAACCCAGGTTGGTCAATTAAGTTGTAATAAATGCTGAATCTTGTAAAACACAGTGTGCCCACAGGACACTAAAATTAGTGTTAGTTTGACTAAGCATATGGTTAATAAAACTGAGTGTTTGATTCATCCAACCAAGATTCTTGTGCTATGGTGACCAAATATTTAGTTAGAATGAGTATAATTTTGGTTATTTCTAATAAATTATTTTGTTAAACTGACAATGAAGTTAGTTGAAATAACTACATATTTGGTTGATTTAACCAAATCCAAATTGATTTGATTTGGTTACATTAACTAAATCAGTTTTGGTTAGGTTTTACCAAAACATTTGGTTAGCACAACCAAATAGTCCAAATAGTGACAAAAAATAATGGTTACCAGAAACTAGTTTTTGGTTATTCCAACCAAACAGTTTTTTGTGTGTACAACAATAAACTCTGCAAGGTAAAACGTTTGGGTATTTCACGCAACTGCCGTCTACTGGAAACACATAATTGTGATAATGTTATTAGTTTTCTTATAATCGGAAATCATTTCGCTGAAGACACAGCCTGGTGCAGCCAAAACGCAGTCAGCCGCGGTTGACGTCCGGTTTAAAATTGTAATACAGAACTCTTCAATGAGATAAGAATTCTATTAAAATTTCAAGTGTTAACAATCTGTTCTTAAAAAAATTCTACAAATCCCTATGGGAACTAAACAATTTTGACTATTTACTTGACGTATTCGACTGTACACGGAAGTGAAAAGAAAGAGAAAAGAGTGTAAGGTAGCACGCGCGCGTGTGTACGAGGATAAATGAAAGGGAAAGCTGGTAAGGTTGTTGTGTGTCTTGAAGGCTTTCGCATAATCTGTATTCTTGGTTTATGAATGTAGGGCGTGTACACATGTTGCTTGCATTCGGTACGTGGTAACGCCAAACAGGTAGGCCTACTGCATTTCGTTGGAAGGCGTTTTCTTTTTTGTCAAATTTTACACATTTTAGCTGCTTAAAATAAGAACTTTTCTTACGTACGTTGGTACCGATTGGGCTTCATTTCCGCTGACAGCACTACTAATATTCTTTCCGTATATATCCGTTTTCAAATATAGTATACAATTTTAAATGTATTATCTTATTTCTCGTATTATATAACAATCTTTATATACGAATAAAATATTTACACCCCTACTCGTGTAGATGTCTCCTCGGCACAGTCGTACCCTGTGGTACTCTGTGGTCGTATATATTCGTATTATATACAAAAATACGAGGACAAAACCACAAGGCCAGTGGCGCTGTCTACCCCAAAATTTCTCCCCCCCCACTCCACGAAGTTTAACTTTCCGTCTGCGTCGTAAATGTAGTTCATATTAACTATCAATCATTGGGAGCACAATCAAAAAATAAAAGAAACCAACCATTGAACGCTGTAATTCTACTAGCAGACGGTTACAGAATATTGTTGTGCAGGCTGCCAGTCAGACGTCACAGAACAAAATTTACCGGTTTCCAGAAAAACTGACGTCGCTAGATATTGCCGAAATTGGTAACCTGGCCCACAGTTTGTCTAGCAAAAGTATAAATCTGAATTAGGCTGAAAGTAGGATAAATGTATTTTTAAGTTTTTTTAAAGGCAATTTTATTTGTTCTGATTCTGAACGTCTGTTGCATTTAACCCTCCCCCCACCCACACACACAAACAACTCTACAATACTCTAAAAATCGCCCTCAAAAACAAATTCATGCCAGCTTGCGCCATGATTTCCCCGTGGGCAACACTGCCCCATCCCCTCTGTCTAGGTTTTGTGAAGTGGTGCTGTGCTTGAATCACGGAACGCCGTATCACTGTGTAGGGCTGTTATGATTTTATATAAAGGATTTCGCTATTTATAGCAAGCGTTTTATAGATTTATGGCTCAGAGCAGTGGTGTAGCTTGGAGCTGTTCCTGTGGGAAGTGTGAGGGGGGTAGACTAACTTGGATTTCCAATCTTCCTTAGAACAAGTGAGAAATTCTGGATTCTTCTATATTATTTTATAAAATATACGCAAGGCTACAAATACGTACGTTATTTACGTTGGGTGACTTTCATTATTGAGAAACTTTCTTTTGTTATGTTACAAATTAATATTGTAATTCGTTTTATTTCTACAATTATTTTTTAAGTATTATTTTAACACAGACAACTGACTTAGAAATAGAACTACGTTAAGTCATCATCATCATCATCATCATCATCATCTTCACGGATTAAACCAAGGATAGTTGTTCCGGTCTCAATTAGGCAAAGATTAGAGCTGGTCACTCCAGCGCTTCATCGGACGTCCCACACTTCTCCGTCTCCTCGGCTTATAGTTTCAGAGTTGTTTGGGAATAGGGCAGTCATCCATTCGGCAAAGATGTTCCCACCAATTCAGCCAATACTGGGCGACCCTGTCGAGTATACTCTCATACTATTCAGTTCCTGGCGTATATCTGTGTTTGTACTATGATCATGGAGAGAATACCCTGCCACGTGCCTGAGAAATCTCATTTCAGCCACTTGGATGGAACTGGCCTGGCCTTTCGTTAAAGTCCAATTCTCAGACCCATAAAGAAGTGTGGGAATTCACATTGTAGAATTTTAGGCGTGTTCCTTTACTTGCTGACTTAAGGGTTCGCCTAATGGTCCCGCACATAAGATTGAACTTACGCAATTTATTCACAACGTCGTTGCATCCATTATAAGACAAACTGTAGCCCAGCTATTCAAAACTGTTAACTTGTTCTAGGACAGTACCATCTACAACAAGTTGGCAGATCAGTTCCACCAAAAGCCATCACCTTGGTCTTACGTGTGGATATCTGCAAGCCAGAGCATTTGCAGATTCGATTTACTACGTTAAGTGAATACGGAATTTCGCTAAAATTTTTAGTAGCTCTGGGGAGGGACTGATTCCCCCCTCCCTTAGTTGCACCACGGGTTCAGAGCATCCGTATAAGGACAGTGAGTTACTTATTCTCCCTTTTTTCCATGTGACGTCCGTTTCTGACAATTTACCTATTGTTTTTCCTCTTTTCAATGCGTTATTTTTGGTAACTCAAGTAAAGACTTTTTTGGTCGTCAACAATGAAAAAAAGGCTATATATGAAGGAAAGACAGTTAAAAAAGAGCCAGTAGCAAGGAAAAGCTGAAAAGGGCAGAAAATTAATTGAATTTTGTAAGTCAGCAGCTTTCGCGACCAATTTACGAGAGAACTGTGTGCTTCCTTTGTTGTTTGTGATTAGCCTACACATTACAGTAACTATACAATTGAAATACACTATTTTGTACACTGCCTAATTCTATTTGGGGATTATTTATTGTATTGTCTTGTACAGACTGTTTAATATGTAATACAACGAGCTTTTGTATAGCGTAATTTTCTAACGTGATGTAGGCTACCAATTGTTTATATACATGTCATAAAGAAGCAGCATGTAACTTATTATCTAATTTGTATTGAATCTGAACTGCAACTAAAAAAAAAAATAATATTTTAATGTATGTAGGCTTTTGAGAATGTAAAATGGTGCTTTAATAAAGATGAACCGTACAACCACGTTTCTAGAGGGACAGGTTCGCGGCTCGGTAAATGCTATTGAACTGTTGGCTCAATAACGGTCAGACTTCATTTAGACCAGGGCCTGATTTACCATTAGGCTGAGTAGGCTGTAGCCTAGGACGCAGTCTTTTGGAGGGCGAAACATTGAAGAGAACAAAACTATAAAAAACTCATCTAAAAAAAATATGGAAAATTCCAATGTTGAAGAAAAGGCTAGCAACTTGTTGAAAACGTGCATTTCAGATTTGCATCAATCGTTTCCTGCAGAGTATGCTCATTTAAAAACATTTTTGAAAGGAAGTAAATTTTATGAAACAGAAGAATCCGAAACCAAGAAACCAAAGCAAAAGAAAAAGAAGCTTTTTCATCAGTGCAAACTCTTAAGTTCTTAAAGTCATGTAGTGTGGAATCAATCAATATTCCTGAATGTTGAAGTAGCCTAGCAAATTTTTTTGAGCATGGCAGTCACAGATTGAAACGGATAAAGATCGTTTTCAGCCATAAGCCGGGCGAAAAATGATTTAAGGTCTACCTCGGGCCAAGAAAAAATTAAATACCTGGCACTTTTAATCAATGAAAATGATTTTCTGCAAAGCATGACTTTTAATGACAGAGTTCATGGATTTGCAGCTGCAAAAGCCAGAAAAATAAGCTCTGAGTAAACAAAAATTTTCTTTAATTTATAATGGACACGAAAATTATTTGAAAAACTTTTGTTCTTAGCGTTTTTATTTACTTTGTGTAAAGGTTAAGTAAATTATGGGAGTTTCGTAATATTCGCGTTACTTACAATTTGTCAATGCGCACATGCTATTGTTGTAAATAAATTTACGCGATTAAAATGGAAACAAGAGGAATTTTTGTTTACACAACCCACATGTTCATAAATAGGCTAATAAGTAGCTTATAACAATACGAGTAAATCGTGCATTATACTCGTTGTTTGTGAGGTTGTGTGGTGAAATGGGGGGGGGGGGCAAAAAATCCATCAGCCTAGGGCGCTAAAACCTTTAAGTCAGACCATGATTTAAACATAACAGTCGGACACAAAACACCAGAAAATAAATCTGGGGCAAGTGCGCTGTCTGGCTTGCTGTTCTACTGGGAGACACTGAACCTAATATCATCTACTGCACTAGCACAAGCTGTGCTACCGAGACGCCTGAAGAGCGGGGGGTCTACTGAATGATAACGCGTGCTTGTGTTGGTGCGGTGTTACTGGTTCTGTAAACATTGTTCAGTAAGCTATATGCAATTAGAAATACCGTGCGAGAGACAGTGTTAAACGTATTTTAAATGTGTAGTAGTACAGTGGAATGGCAAACGTCACCGCATTCCTTGTTGGGTTGCAAAGCTTAACACATGATAGTAGGTCTCACTCAAGATTTTAATGTCGTTCTGACGTATGTACTGATGGATTATAGTACTGAACCGTTTTACTCTAGTACTTTGCGATAAAACTTCGGGTCGTAAGGCGGCGGTTACATTGCATCAGAATTCGTAAGAAAATGTGGTCGTACGAGATCGTGAGAGTTCGTGAGAATTCGTCAGAAGTGAACAAACTCATTGTTGTTCATAGACGCTGTTAGTTTGCTTCCGATCTCTGCGTACGAATACTCACGAATTCGTACGTCCAGTCGGGTGCGACCAAAATAATTTGTTTTTCATCAGTTTCCGTACGAAATTTGCCGTCTCTGGAAGTTGTAGACCATCTCATAGCAAGAAACCATTGTCGGTCCCCAGTGATTTACAACACTCGTACGTTTTCGGAAAGAAAGTGTTTCCACGCTATTTTTACGATTTCCTACGAATCGTTACTCGCGAGTTCTCACGACCACAAATTCTGATGCAATGTAACCGCAGCCTAAAGGTTTCGCAACCCACACACGGACAAAAGCGCTCGCTCGGAAGTGTATTTGTGCTCGTTTCCATCACAAGGGTTTCGCAACCCACACACGGACAAAAGCGCTCGCTCGGAAGTGTATTTGTGCTCGTTTCCATCACAAGGGTTTCGCAAGCCACACACGGACAAAAGCGCTCGCTCGGAAGTGTATTTGTGCTCGTTTCCATCACAAGGGTTTCGCAAGCCACACACGGACAAAAGCGCTCGCTCGGAAGTGTATTTGTGCTCGTTTCCATCACAAGGGTTTCGCAACCCACACACGGACAAAAGCGCGCGCTCGGAAGTGTATTTGTGCTCGTTTCCATCACAAGGGTTTCGCAACCCACACACGGACAAAAGCGCTCGCTCGGAAGTGTATTTGTGCTCGTTTCCATCACAAGGGTTTCGCAAGCCACACACGGACAAAAGCGCTCGCTCGGAAGTGTATTTGTGCTCGTTTCCATCACAAGGGTTTCGCAACCCACACACGGACAAAAGCGCGCGCTCGGAAGTGTATTTGTGCTCGTTTCCATCACAAGGGTTTCGCAACCCACACACGGACAAAAGCGCTCGCTCGGAAGTGTATTTGTGCTCGTTTCCATCACAAGGGTTTCGCAACCCACACACGGACAAAAGCGCTCGCTCGGAAGTGTATTTGTGCTCGTTTCCATCACAAGGGTTTCGCAAGCCACACACGGACAAAAGCGCTCGCTCGGAAGTGTATTTGTGCTCGTTTCCATCACAAGGGTTTCGCAAGCCACACACGGACAAAAGCGCTCGCTCGGAAGTGTATTTGTGCTCGTTTCCATCACAAGGGTTTCGCAACCCACACACGGACAAAAGCGCTCGCTCGGAAGTGTATTTGTGCTCGTTTCCATCACAAGGGTTTCGCAACCCACACACGGACAAAAGCGCGCGCTCGGAAGTGTATTTGTGCTCGTTTCCATCACAAGGGTTTCGCAACCCACACACGGACAAAAGCGCGCGCTCGGAAGTGTATTTGTGCTCGTTTCCATCACAAATACGTGCTTGTATTTGGGCGTCTCATTATGAAAACATTTTTTGCACAATTATAAGTTCTTACCACGAGATATTCAACTGTATGTATTGATATTACGTAAGCCTAAAGAAATACAGCACAGAAGATGAGCATAAATAAAAGAAGCTGTTGTCGATAAAAGTTACAAAGCAAAATAAATATTTAAATAGTCGATTTTCATTTGTTTGTATTGCCAAGAAGGTAGGTTATGCAAAGATCCCAGTCATAAAGATGTGAACAACATATTCAGTTTCACTAAAAATTGGCTTCTTTGGTTACTTATTATGGATTGATCGTTTAATGCATTCATGATCGTGCCTGACTACCTAAAAATCTTAAGTCTGAAAAGGAAACATTTGTATCAAGTTCCAGTGAGATTACAGAAGATCCGGAATAGACGACATCGTCACTGGGCGCCGTACGTTTGACACCCAAAATTAGATTCTGTCACGAATTCGACAGGTTATAGCCTATAACATCGAAGGACGCCGAACTTTCGATAACTGTCTCTTCAGCCTTCTTACATCCAGTGATGGATTGAGGAGCTCGTTGATCAGGTTATTGCTGTGTCCTATGTTGCGGTTCCTGTACTTAGCGGCGTGCATCTTGATGACATCAGAAATGTATGGAATGTTGAGGTGTTTGTGAAGAGTATAATTAGAGATGAACCAGGGAGCATTCGTTATGCAATTCAAGATTTTTGACTGAACTGTCTGCAGAATCTTTGTGTTGGAAGGTTTAGAGCAGCCCCACAATTCTATTTTTCGTTGTTCTTTCAATTCTGGAAGTTGTTTTTCGATAACTGTGTTAGATTCCGTCAAGTAATGCCATGAGTCGGAAACCCACCACAAGCAATCGAACATGATTGAAAAGCGCTTGGCATAAGCTTTCATCCTTTTTTATAATTATTATAAAAAATACAAATTTGTTTTCATCATGGGGAAATAATAACACACAACTGTACTTTTACATAATAATTATTTTAATTTTAAGATACTGACTATAATTTAACAGACAGTTTAACAGATGTCGCAGTTCATGCAACTACCATATTCGCAGTTATGTTTCTTTAACAAAGTCACGAATTGCGGAAGAAGGATGGACGAAGAGTAGGATGAAACGACTAAGGAGGATGAAAACAAAATGCGGGAGAGAATATGATAAGACGGGAAGAAACGGAGTGACATTGCTCGCAAAGCAAAAACACACACGTTAGATAACGCAAGTAAAACGAACTGCTGATACCCTACAAGAAACGTGGTCTGAAGAATTCATCAATTCTGTCGTGAAATTATCAGCCTAAAATAAACAAAATCGCGTCCGCTGACTTCGCCGTGTCGGAAGGTTGATGACATTGGCGCTCTCGAAAGTAGTTTACTGAACTGCTTCAGGCTACCCCGTTAAGGTCGTCTGCTGTAGGTCACGGCCGCAAGACTAACCTACCTCACAGATATTGTTTACGCCGCGAACTGACAAACGCTTACGGTGTCCCGTGATTGTTCAGCAGACGTTACTGGGAACGGTCAACTCGCTGCTTACGTATCGATTGGTGGAGGCTTGATTACTAGATATGAATATGTCATCGACGATGAAACACGATCTGATGCTACTGAGAACATGTCTACAAGATCCGTTTTCAATACGTCTCGTGTACGAATGGTCAAGCATTCCGACAGCGCAATCAGACGAGGATTGAAGATTCCTCCGCTTGACGGATTTTGTACGCTTCCTCGCGGGCTTCACTTCTAATGAGGATCTACCTCTTCCTGCTAATGCCTCTGACGAATCAGCATAGGCGATGAACCCCCTCCCTTCAAATCTAAACTCCACAAATCCATCACCTGCGACTACGACGACGATTGCTTATCTAGATTATTAACCACACGACTTGTGTCGGTACCCGGTGATTGTGCCGTGCCAGGCTCCACTTTCTGTAGGCGTCCTCGCTCTCGCCATGTCCATGCATCGCCATAAGGCGACATTTTCCGGTCCGACGAACATCCTTTGATAAGGAAATCGTAATCGAGAAGTCTCAAAAGGCTCCCTCCAGCCGTCAGACGTTGCGAATCGCATGTACAATTGCACGACCAGCCTTCTCTTGGAAGAAATATAAAAGGAGGCAACTGCCGCGAATGTCGTTACTCCTTGAACAAGTCAGCGACAGGCAGTCGTCGGCTTCACCCGGACACTGCAAACCACTTTGGCAAGTCAAACTTCTACGCCAGACAATCTGGAACATGCACCGTTCTAGCTGTCAAAGACTCGTTGAAAAAGGATTATCACAGATACAAGGCTGACGGAAAGAACACGGCAAAGCGAAACAAAGAGAAGATTTCAAACACTCGTTTAAAGCAGTTATGGATCTACAGCCTCATTACTTCGAAACTGTAAAGAAGGCCTACGCGGTACCGTTCGTGTCTTCCGATCATGGTTACTCCGGACTCAAACGTCGTACAAACTATAAGGTAACGTAAAGTCCGATGGTTCCGCAAGCTTCGAACAGAACTCTCTTTTGCTAAGTTACGTTTTTTTTTAAATGGAGTTTTATAAGCCGATTTACATAGTTTTGTTGTTAGCACACTATAACGCCATTTAAATCGCTCTTGAAACAGCCGCGTGAAACCGAGACCGCGCGCTGTACGTGAGTAACGTTGGTTTACTGTAAGCAGGGCTGGATTAGAAGCGCGTGGTACCCTATGCTGCCATCAGAGTAGTATCCCCCTCCCGATTCAAAATTCAAACTTTTATCTATTATTTACACCGATAAATGGCATACACAATTTCGAAAGTTAACAATTATTTTATTAGACTCAAATTACAACAAATATTTAGCTAAATAGTGATTACAATGAGCATAGTAGTGTAGTTGAGCTTAGAAAATACTAATCGATCTTTTTTTTCTTGCTTTTGCCTTAACAAAGTCTTGTATAATTTCTTCTAAATCGAGCGCTTCAAGTATCTCGCTTTCAATATTCAACCTTGCTAACGACGATAATTTCTCATCTCCTATAGTTGAACTCAACATATCTTTAATTTTTTTTAATACAGAAAATGATCTTTCAGATTCGCAGTTAGCTAAATCGTTTTTACAATCAATAATACAGTTAAATACTTTGAGCGGACAAACTGTAGTTGAGGACATTTTATTTATTTTTTTTTTAATATGTGTACAAGAAAATTTAACTCGTGATTATGTAATATGTACGAGGTGTCTCTACTAAATAAACAGACTTATACAATACCTCGCCTTTATTTGTATGCATTAAAATGCTAGTGCTTGTCTCGTTCAATATAGTGCCCATTCACACTTACACATTGATACAGCCTTGTTTTCCACTGGTAGAAGGCGTGGTACTGACCACTTTCTGTCAGCTGTTCTAACACATCTGCCGGTTTCTTCTTCACTGCTTTAAAGATATATTTCACTTTAGGAGAAAGAAAATAGTCACATGGTGCCCACTTCTGGCGAACATGAAGGATGTTCCAGTGTAGTAATTGGTTTGTTGACTACAAAATTGTTTCACAGAAAGTGCTGTGTGAACGTGTGCATTGTCCTGATGAAAAATGAGACCACACAGTTCTGGTCGGTTTTTTTTCTGAGTCGTTCCCCTCAGCTTTGTCAAAACGGCCGTTATAATGCTGGTTCACTGTTGTGCCTTCCGAAATTCGTTCTTCTAAAATTACACCTAAGAAAAAAGTGGGCATGGCTTTGAGTTTAAACTTGCTTTGACGAGATTTTTCATTCTTGGTGATGACTGTCCTTCCAGTGCACTGACTGAATTCTATATCAGAATCGCACTGGAATAGGCCTATCCAGGTTTCGCCACAAGTGATGATTTTTAAAAACGTTAAGGTTAGCACCAAGTCTCTCCAGCACGTTAGCACAAATTGCTCTTTTTGTTCTGATGTGAGAACCCGAGGGTCCATTTCGGCACAAACGTTTTTCATGTTGAGATCTTCACGCAAAACTTTCCAAACAATGTCTTTGTCAATGTTCACGGCTTTAGATATCATTCGGTCACTCGGTCGACGCTTTTCTCGAACAATCTGGCTAATTTTGTAAACGTTGTCTTCGGTCCTAGCAGTGCAAATCGTACAGGGGGTTCATTGTTTTCCACGTCCACGTGTCTTCCACCAGTAATATTTACGTGGCTGGGAAGCCATTGTAAAGTTAACTCAATTTTGTTTCTTTCCAGTTTTTTGATTATGTGGAATATGTGGACTGTTCTAAAGTAGTATGCTGATGGTTTGTATTGCTGTAGTAATAGTAGTGCAGCCTGTGAGTCTGTGAAGATACATACTTTTTTGTCGTTTAAGGTGAGGCAGTAGGCCAGTGCTGCCAGACATCCTACGATTGATCTTTTGTACCACTCAAACACACGTGCACGAGACATGCAGTCTTCCGTGTAAGCCTCTTTAAGCAACTGCAGACATTCCGTTGGCGTTTTGTTCAATTTTATTACAAATTTCAAATCGACAGGTTGCATCAAATCAACCCGTCGTTTGATTGAAATTGACATTTCAAATCAACTTCTAAACTTAGCATTATTCCAGCACACAACAGAAAACACAGCTGTACTAAACGATGACTCACAATCAACTGAACGGCCAATATCAAGAGAAATGACGTTTGTCATGTACAGTAGGGGCAGACAAGCCCAAGGCAAAAGCTCACAATCAGTTCTCACTGATTTCTCCAAGAGGTAGAAACACGGTCTCGTTATTTAAAAGACACAGTGTTACAGTGTTTGCAATGTGCGTGAAATCCAGCCTTCTAAATCAGAGCAACGTTCCGGTTGCCGAAATCCGCGACCAACTTCAGGTTGCGAATAAATTGCATCTACTAGCACCGTGTTTTGCTATCGTTACAACAATAATTTCTATTGTCACTCCTATAATTTGATTATCCTTGTTTTATTTCGGTTAACGGAAGATTTTATGAGAATTTAAATGGTACTAAGTCCAGAAATGTAGTGTAAATTTTGTAATCGAAACGCCAGAATTTTGAGACCTCAAGGGGTTCACATATGTACCAAAATATTTTGGCGACACCATGCCAACTAAGGAAACCTATTACTCCAGGAAATATGTCTAACTATTTATGTTTAGAAAATAAAACCATAAAAACAACAAATTAATAATAATAATAATAATAATAATAATAATAATAACAACGACAACAACAACAATGTTGTAAGACGAGCACATTTGAAGTACTAACGAAACAGTTTTTTAAATAATTTCTACCACTCTCTATTTTTATGATTCACGCAAACACAAAATTTGGTGGTAGTAGTAGTAGTAGCAGTAGTAGTAGTAGTAGTAGTAGTAGTAGTAGTAGTAGTAGTAGTAGTAGTACTAGTAGTAGAATTCTCTTAATCCGTTTGTGCTTTCAGTTATGGCCTACTAGGAAGGGAGGCAAGGAACGATTAGAAGCGTATGTACATATATATCCACGTGCCCGACCCATCTTAGTCTTTTATGTCGGTGACGATGGCCGAGGCACTGTGAAGTACTTCTAACTCGGAATTGGTTATTATCTTCCACTCATTATTCCCACATTCATCTCCGAAGATGTGGAGAACCTTCCGTTCACACGCGTTAGGGAGGCTTTCTCCTTTTTTGCCAAGGTCCATGTTTCATAAGTGCTATACATTACCATCGGTTTCAATACACCATCAACTTAAGGTGTCTTGTCGACAGAGGATACGAGAGGTTTATGTACTGGAGGAAAACATAGAGGATTCATAGACAGGCAGAATGACCAACGATTAAGTGACCATTACAGTGTTAAACAATACAGAAGTCCTCATTGACGGCCGCCCCCTCAGTTAGGCATGTAAAAGACTCCATGACTCCAACTGCAAGACAGCGACTGCATGGGAGAATCCCAATACAGAAATCGGTTTAAAATGATAAAATAACTTTAAACAGGGAATTATCATCAGACTAGGGTTTCAAGAAGGCCGCAGACAGAATAGTCTTGTTATTGACGGTAGCTAGAATTACAGTATTTCTAATCAGTGAACTGATAAGATAACTGCGTACTCTATGATAGTTGCACTAACTGTTATACTAGGATTTACAGCTCGCGCGTGTCGAGGATCGGGGATAAGATAAAATAACTTTGATATCTGCTTATCGTGTAAGGATCGCGTCCGGAAATTCAGTCTTCATGTAACCAACCGCTCTGGCGTTTAGCATCGCGACCACACCTTAGATGCTTTGGTACACCTTAACGTTAAAACAAAACATAGATACGCGTCTGTCCGGAATAACACGCCAGACTGGCTACAATGTTATTCATAACTTTTACTTTCCGTAGTAGCTACTATACAGTGCTCATAATTACTGTATTTACAAATAAACGTGTTTGTGCAAAATATCTTTTTTTAATTAAATAAAAAAAAACTACTGTGCCACTTTCCCTTTTCAAAAATTCCTCTGATAAAATAATTCTAAATAATTAAATAATGATTTACCAGAATAACCAGTGATGTGATTAATAAGCAGACAAGACAAATCGAAACGTGAGTTATGGAAAGTTTGACCGACCGAGTGAGAAGCTGCACCCAGGACGCATGCATATTTCGTCGTAGGGAAGCGATTCTTGTCGGCGCTTATATTCTGTTTATGCGCATGCGTAAATCGTCGTAAGATACCGAAGGCTGTCTGCGTTGGCATTCTGTTTGTTGCTTTGAATACCTTAAATTAAATTTGTAAAATTGCAGTTTCAAAATTTTTGTGTTTTGCATTGCAGTTTCCCTGTTATATCATTCACCAACTTTGTCACTACTTATTGCCACACTGCTAAGTACTTCGTTCTTGACGAGGCCTTTCGGTGTCTCCACCATCTTCGATGGAGACACCGAAAGGCCTCGTCAAGAACGGAGTATTTAGCAGTATGGCAATAAATCGTGACAAAGTTGGTGTTAAGATGGCTGCTAATAAAACTAACAAAACTGGAAATGTTATATCATTGTCTTGCGGTTGGAGTCATGGCGTCTTTTACGTGCCTAACTTAGGGGGCCGGCCGTTAATGAGGATTTCTGTATTGTTTAACACTGTAATGGTCACTTAATCGTTGGTCATTCTGCCTCTCTATGATTCCTCTGTTTCCCTCCAGTAGAGCAACAATAAAGAGTGTGGTCGATAACCGTCTCCTGTCCTTTGCCTTCCGCGATACACGTCTGTCACGCCTCCGTTCTAGATCATTCTAGGCAACTAAGATCGTAGGAAATCTCTCCCATAGCTGCGCTCGTCCTTTTAACCTCGAAACATCTGCTTGACGCGTTGACTATGTACAGTAACGGATTGTACTGTGCGGAATATGATTGGACACTCCTCTTACAAAATTTAAGTACACATAATACTGCGTACGGCAAGTGAAGCGTTAATATCTACACTGTAGGATATCCATCCATTCTTCTGGAATTTGGGCGGCAAATAGGAAGCTGCGTATGTAATCACAAACGTCTATTTATGCATAGACCGCTTGTGAAAAATCGCCGACAACCGATTTCGAAACCACGAAACCATGAATCAACAACGAGGCTTTAATAATGTATTAATTTGTACCTATCTTAGTCCGCTGTTAGGATTAATATTATTTTATTTAATGAAAGTGTAAATTATTTATCCATAACGCTTTTGGCCATTCTGAACCCTAATATAACTGAACAGTGTGCCCATCAATGGACGTAATGTCTTTATATTTTCCACATGTGACCTAACAATACACGCGAAATATTACACTTCTACAGTTTTCCGTTGTCGCTATACATTTCGGTTGACTTTTGTAAGCCTCTTGACTCTGCATTAAATATGACTCGTTAACCTAATGGCATTGCTATATTAAATTTTAAGTCCTTAATTAAATATTAAATCTAAGTGACCTTAACCTAAAATCCTTACAACATTCCCATCTTCGTCCCGGATAATTATATTGTGACCCACAAAAAATAAGGTCTCCTTTTGTACATATATCGTACACATTTTAATATTAATACATACATACAGTGGCGTCTCCCCCCACACAAGTATTAAATGTTTCAGTGAAATTCCATAATTACTTGACGCAGGCCTAGTTACATGCCGGTGTCATGTAACAAGTCAGTACATGGCAGTTAAAATAAGGCTTTAAAATATCTGTAGAAATAAAACGAATTGCAGTACTTGTGCACTAACACAATACTATTAGACTTTCCTTAATAACGACAATGAGTTAACATTTGGTAAATAACGTTCGTGTTTGCAAAACAATTACGCGCCCGCCAGAAAACGAAGGCAGAGCCTCCTTATTAATATACCTTTATGTATTTCCCCAGGGCCGTCGCTACCATATGTGCATACGGGCCATACCGAAGGGGCGGTCGTAGACTGCCAAATTCATCAGCAGATATTGCAAAATAAATTTAAAAAAATAATATATATGACATTAACGTTTATTAAGGTGTTCTTGATATTTGTTTTGTTAGCATTGCCGCATCACCCTGGTTACAGTGACAACAGGCGAACTTTCGTTTTCTAAACTGAAAATTAAAAAAAACTATTTACGGTCTTCCATAAGTCAAGAAAGATTATCAGTCCTAACTACTCTATCCATAGAACATGAAATGTGTGAGGCATTCAGTCTGAGCAAGGTTATTAAAAATGCTTCTGAAACCAAAGCGCAAAAAGCACTCTTTTAATAAACTATAGTGTTATAAAAACCCTAAAAAGACAACCGCACAAATAAACTATTATATTTTTGAAAATGTATTCAACACATCTACGAGCGCATCTTCCACTTATATCGTGTAAGTACTCAGCTAAATAAGTTTTTGAAAAATATATTTTTTTTGTAAATTTTACTATTTATGACTCTATCAATTTTTAATTGAAATAATATTAAATAGTGTATCAAACTAGGGACATGAAAAGTATATTCAGGAGGGCGGCAAGCACCCTAGCGGCGGCCCTGCACTTCCCCTTACAATGACTCCTGTAGTCTTAATATCTCTACAGTTTGACCCGTCGTCTACGCACAGGTAAACTGCACACGGGAGGCGGTCCTGCACTTCCCCTTACAATGACTCCTGTAGTCTTAATATCTCTACAGTTTGACCCATCGTCTACGATGGGTAAACTAGTAGTTTCTTAACTTGAATTCGGAAAACGAGATTTTATTTCTGGATTTTACATAAAAAATATCGTACTTTAACAAAGCACTAAGTTGCTTACAACACCTTGGGACAAAATCCTTAAAGTGCAAAAGAATTTTTTAAACATTGTTACGACGGTCTCGCTTACAGTGGAAAACAAAGTACAAGACACCAGTGAAATCACTAATATCCAGCTTTAATTATCACAAGTAACAATTTATAATCAACTTGTACAATAACCCAAGTTAAACTTGTTCACAAGCAATAATAATGTCAACTATAAAGAATTCCGCACTAACTGTAAAACCATAACGCTTTACACAAACTACTACTCGATCGGCACTAAGGAGAAATCACTCAACGAACTGCCTGCCTCATAAGCCGGCTGTTATGGCTTTTTATAGGTAGCGCACGCCTTCTAGCAAAATCTTTCATCCTCAATGTGCACGCCACTTAATGCTGACGCTAATGCGTATCTCAAGTGGCCTCTTGAAGAGTCTAGAACAAACTTGAACGCGGCCTTGACTGAGGCAACACCTGCCACACTGGGCGGGAGGACGGGGCGGGGACTCTCTCGGCTATTCTAGTTGGTTCCATTCGTAACAATATCTTCAGAAAGACTATTCTTCACAAGATTTATTAAGGAGACAAAATTTAGAATCAAAGTGATTCCTAATGACATGAGATTCGCTAGGGGAAGGTGGGAAATTCCGAGCAGTTAAGATTTTTTTTATCGTTTTTGAATTTACGAATTAACCTTGTTAGTTCAAACTTCTTACAGTTACTCTTTAGACATTTTGTTAAAAAAAACATACATTACAATTTTACATAGCTTTTCTAAAAAATTAATTATTAATATTTTTAAACATATATGCTTTTGCGCGATATTCCCCACCACATGGGGGAATTCCGCGCATAGTGTGGGGTAATTATGCGCACTACTGCTATTCAGGTATTATCAAATGAAAATCACTTGTAATTTACAAATTTAGTATTTCGAACTTTTATTACGTGACTACTAGTATACAGAACAAATATTTAAGAAATTATAGGTATTTGAATAAGTTTAAAAATATACAAATAATTTTTAAAATCTTAAAGTTCATAAACTGAATTATGCAAATTACATTCGAGCAAATATTAAACACTATATTTAGTACTATGTCTAAATAATCGCCATTGAAATTCAAAAAATTACAACGAATCAAAAGAATTTTTAACATTTTTTTGTTATTCAAGTCCCTTTCTTTTTTCAAACATCTATCACATCTATATTCGTCTGCACAGTCCTACCCACTACACTCTGAATGTGACCAAAATCCACATGTGATGCAGCGATACCACTCTTCGCCATCACGGCCAAAATCATCACAAATAATACACTTTTCATTATTTTGATAACTTACTAAATCATCCGTATCACTCTCGTCATAAATGTCTTCTTCTGTAATGTCTGATTCGTCAGTTTCTTCAATTCTCTGTTTTCGTTTAAGTTTTTTGAAGTTCCTTTTAGCTAGTTTTTTCTCCATTTAGGTCAAGCTTTCTTTTCGCTTTGAATCCTTTTTCACGTTTTTCAAGTCTCTTCCTCGTTTTTCCTCAAGTTCCGCTTTCAGGGGTGTGCTCGTCAGTATCTGCGAATGTTGTTTTCTTGCACAGGCTTTCTTTTCTTTGTCAAGCAAATTTCGTTTCGGTATTGGTGCTTTATCGGCCACGTGAACGTTTGATGTACCCACATTTAACGAATCTGCACTCCCTGGAACTAAGGCTACAGAAGATGATCTAAAACTTCTAGGGGTTGAATGAACAGATTCGTTTTCTGTATCTGCCTCAACAATCAACTCTTTATATTTTTCTGCTGGTGCAAAATCGTCTGCTGAGAATTTGTCTGGATTAAAAAGAACAATCCCAGAAGCTTTGAAGCCAGAAAGTGCTTTGTCCATTGTTGCTACCTTTAGGTAGGATTTGTTGAATAACTGAGGTATGTCAGCTAAGGTTATATGTCTATTTGCATGACTAAACATAAACAAATCATATTCTCTTGACAGAGCACTCTTAAGCGGGCCAAAAAAAGTTAAATCAAATGGCTGCAAGCGATTTGATGTATGCGGTGGTAAAGAAACCATTACAATATGATTTTCCTTCCAGAACTGGAAGGCTTCTAAGGAAATGTGGCTCTGATGATTGTCACAAATGAGTAATACAGGGTCTTCGATAGAAGATTTTACCTTAGTTTGGAAATGATTAAGCCAGATAAGAAATAAATCTTCATTAATCCATCCATTCTGAGAACACTGGTAAGAAGTTCCAATAGGACCATCGCGCTGGAGATGTGCAGCCATCCGCAAACGAGGATAAATAATCATAGGTGGAATATAGTCTCCTGCTGCGCTAAAGCAGCAGACAATAATAATATTTTTTCCTCTCTCTGCTGATGTGGGAGCACCGACTCGTTTTTCTCCTTTCTTCGCGAATATTTTGGCTGACTTTTTTGAACAACTGAAATGCCAGATTCGTTAACACTGTAAGTTATATTCGGTTAGGAGGGAAGTTTTGCCTAGAAAATACCGTCTCCAGATTCTTGAAGAAAAGTGTTACTTCTTCTCTATTGAACGAACTGATTCTGTTGATACTAGTTCCTTCAGGTTGACGAAGGCTAACGGTTCGGTTTCTCTTCAAAAAGAGGTATAACCAGTCTTTACCAGCAAATTTAAGTCTGTCATTAAAATTGTGTTTGATATTTTTTAGAGTAGCAAACTGGTACACTATACGTCTAAGTGCTATAGGGGTCAGTCCATAAAACAGTTTGGCCATTGTGATTACATGCTGCGCGAGCTCTTCCTCATCTTCTTTTTTAAAAATTGGCTTTCTTCCTAAAGCTGGACACATTAACTTCTCATCAGAAACTTTCAGTTTGTCTCGCAGTGTAGATTCAGGAATATGAAATTCTCTTCCCGCTTTACGTATAGAACTGCCATCTTTTATAGCTTTTGAGTATTTTAAATCCCACTGAGGAAGACGAACACCACGTCGAAACGTCTGGGGTACAATATATATATATATATATAAGCTTTTAAAGCGTTATTTAGCTGGTCCGGTGTCCACGACTCTCGTTCAGTTTTTCTTTGATAAGTTCTCGGCATCTAAAACGAAATAAATCGACTTTTTAAAATAGATAAAATGAAAACGAAAAATGGGTGGAATAGCGAACAATGCGGGGTAAAACCGCGCATTGCGACCTAGTGCGCGAAATTACCCCATCTTAACCTCAACACATAAACGCGACCACATCTCGGTGAAATAAGACACCTTTACTAATTTAACTGTATATAATCATAGATAAATAAAACGTAGACTTGCCTTGAATTCTGCAAATTCCTCAGATTACTATACACAGCATTATCACAATTCAACTCAATGTTAGAAATAACAACAAAACCACACGTCTTCACATTAACATAGATTGCACGCAACTGGCCTCATGGAGCGCTATTCCCGCGTATTAATCGAAGTTTACGGTCCAGTCTCTAGAGTTCAGCACCATCCAATACTGACTTGGTGCGCGATTTTACCCGTCTGCGCGAAATTCCCCCCACCTTCCCCTACATTTAATCTGAATAACAATTGATCAAAACAGAATATTTTGAAATCAAGCTTTTCCATATATGTAACGTTGGTTTACTAAAAAACTTCGAGACGCAAAGAATTTGAAGTTATACGGGAAGAATCCTGAGTTTCTCGTTTGTTCTGAGGAAAACTGGGGGGGGGGACTCCAACCTTCGAACCAGTTCCCCTCAGGAGCAGCTCCTAGTTACGCCACTACATAAATGAAACTATCAGCAGAACGTCGAATAATAAAACTTGGGAGAACACCACATGCCAAATTTAATTTGCAGCATCCTGGGTAAATCCATAAAGATTTGTATACGAAATTCACGGAGAAAGTTAAGGATGCATTCGATTGGGCAAACCACGAGACTGTGTTACAAAACGGGTACACTGGTCAAGAAAAACTAATTAAAATAGAATGACAGACTAGGAATCACTAGGGCTTAGCAGACCCATAAAACGATGGAAGCGTCAAATACATAGATTCATTACACTGCAAAGAGAGTATTAAATCGAACAAATACGAGATTACAAAAGAAGATGTGCGCGCAAAAAAGTCCAGTCTCGACCCAGATGTTCGAACATGTGGGCTTGCGCGCGCGCGCGCGCGCGTGTGTGTCAATAACACGAATTGATTTAATTACATGCGTATTGTATGTGATAATCTTGAGTTTACTTTTGTATTGTTTTTCGCGAGGGTCAATTGAAACTGATTAGCTGTTTTTGCCGTTGGGCGGATGATTTACGGCCGCCTCGAATCCAAGATTTATGCCCCGACAATCTTACGTGCTTCTCTGACGATTATCTGCGATTTACCAGAGACCTACTTGTGACTGAGTGGACGCGTGCGCGTTTACAGTGATTTGTGAAACTCAAAAAGCAGAACTTCATAGGCGCTCTACAACAGTGTTTCTCAACCTTATTGGTAACGGGGACCACTAAAAAATATTTTTCTCTCGCGGACCCCCGTCTGGTCCTTCCGCATATACTCGAGCTCGAACACATATAGCCTACACAATAATGGTTTGTACAGCTATGTTTATAAAGATACCAGTTAAATTATATAAATACAAATAATATAATTAAACAATATATTTAAAAAAATTGAAATTCCCGTATCCTTAAAATCTGAAAAACTTTTATACTCACATTCAGCAATTTTCTTAAAAATTAATAGCCAACAATACGACTACCTTTCGAAACGTCAAGTTTATGTATGTTTCAATAGATACCTGTAGGTCTGTACCTAATATTTCTCATAAATGTACTAACTGATAACAGTATGTAGTTTTTTTTTCAAAAATACCTTACAAACCTTTTGAAGGTGGTCCAAAATTTGCAAGGGGTGTTAACAGATATTAATTTTATCATATTATTAAATATAATATTATATAATATCAATACATACTTGCTTTGCTCTTTGAATAATGGTTATTAATATTCTATGAATATTATAATTTTATTTTAATTAATAAAGTTGTGTTAAAAATCTGCTATAGAAGAAAGGAGTCATAAAATGGAAAGAGCATATGGTATAACTAAAGATATTTACAATAAAAAGTGCATATCTAAAAATTCGAAAATAAGGCATTACAGTACAGTAGTGAGGCCAGAATGCCTACATGCAAGTGGATGTCAATCATTGAATTATAATTGAGACAAACTAGAAATATTGGAAAGACGAATTGTTAGGAAATATTAGGCCCACGAAAAACTTCAGAAGGCTGGAAATTAAAAAGTAATGATGAAATATATCAGAGTACAGAAAATATAACAGAAACAGTGAGAAAAGAAGACTAGTATTTTTTGGACATTTATATAGAATAGACGACAATAGGTTAACAAAACAGATCTTCAAATATCTGAGGGGAAAGAAAAAGTAATATAAACGCAGAAGAAGCAATTGAAAGAGAAGTTTTTCGGGCAAAAGTGTTAAAAATGGAAGGAGTCCATGGTATGAGAGAGAGAAACGCAGGTTCAAAGTGTACTGAAGACAGGAAGAAGAAAGATAGTGAAAAGATGAAAGAATATGGGAGAAAAAGAAAAGAACAAGAAATATAGAATTGAAATTGGCATGTGGTCCTCAGATGGCCGATACAAATAGAAAAAACAAAACTTGTGTTATAATCACAAATAAAAATTACACTGTTGCGCACCAGTACATACAAAATTACTGATTAGCGCTGTAGAGTCTCTCAGCTCATCTTCAGATCGATAGCGCTTATCGGGAATTTGTTGTGTAGCGTGGTTTCTGTTAATTATTTTATTGTTACTACGTTTTTTATTAGACACACGCACATAAAATACTTATCAGATTCTGATGCTTCTGATGTTGAATTGCATCAACGATGTGTAGGCCTACGTTTCAGGTGAACCAGCGTTTTTTATAATTTACTTTTTTCCAAGAATAGTTCACAAAATCTACGCAGTCCACTGAAAATATACAGATAACTTGAAGAATCCCAGCCAGTTTGTTAACTCCTAGGTGTCGTGATACATTCATTTGCGGAAATATTTGTCTACGTTAGCGTTGTGAGACGGTATCACGAATAAATAGATACATAGTCTTTGAACCAAAATTTCGATGGCACGTGAACATTATCAGGTTATATATCTCGCGGTTAGCTGTGGTCGGACTAGGGTGCTTAGTCGGCCCTTAAAGTTAAATAAAATTATTCCGCCTGGACCGGACCACTAGGCAGGAGCTCCTTCCGGAAGCTCGGACGTCTCGCGACGCGCATCCCTACAGCTTGGCACGCGTGTCCGACGTTCTTCGTGTGCGAACTTACGTCAGAGTGGTTGAGCTTCCCGGTTATGTCCAGCGGACTTACAGGGTAAGTAGTGGTTCTTTTTCATATTGTTACGACGGTCTACTTGATCGTCGTAGGTACAGTGGAAACAAAATAAGTACAAGACACCAATTACGTCACTAATCACCAGCTTTAATTTCCACAATTAACAGTTCGTAATTAACAACAGTCTCATAACAAATCAAATAAAAATTATTCACACGCAAATAAATGTCACTAATATTAAAACACAATTGTATTACAACATACCGTCCGATTATAAAACACAACACTTAACTAATAACCACTTGAACGCACAAAGTAATATCGCCCGATGATAACTCTGGAACCCCACTGTAAATATATCGCAGCTGTACTGAACTGAACGTCGTTGAGTACTGGTATTTATACCGCCCCAAATTACCAGATTATTCTATAATGCGTGTTAGTGCTAGAGTGTGCGACGTAATTAATTTCGGCCTTGACACAGTCCGCGCGGCTGGCGCCTTCCAGAAATCTCTCGCGGATGCGTCTACAGTCAAGTAGGCCACACACATTAGAGCGAGATTCTTCTGGCACATTCGACAAACACGTAGATTGTTCTGTGATGTCGTAACACTTCCGCCCCCTTAAGCCTGTTCGTCTCGAACTGGCAAACCTTCTCTGAAATAGTACTTAGCCAGGCAATCTAGGTGGGCGACCTTGAACTTTCGCTGTCCTTCCTGTTGAATCCGATAAACAACATGGTTGATTCTTTTTTCACAGTGTAGGGTCCTTCCCAGTTAGACTAAAGCTTAGGAGAGCGACCACGACGGCGCTTTGGGTTGAACAACCAGACCTGATCTCCTTCTAGGAAACCCACAGTATTGCTGCGAATGTCATACCGAGTTTTCATTTTATCACTGGCAATTTTCAGCCGTCCTCTTACCAAGCGATTCATTTCTCGCAGTTGGTTTTATAATTGCGAGGAATCGTTCTGCGGCTCTTGGGAATGAGTCTCAGGTGATCCTAATATTAAGCCCCCAGGAAACGAATCTCTCGCCCAAACACCAATTTTGCTGGAGTCATGCCGGTTGTGTACTCATGATCTATACGCCATGAGGAATAGTGGTATACGTTGGTCCCAGTCTGCTTGGTTCTCGTCAACAACCTTCGAAAGATGCTGCTCAAGTGTCATATTGAATCTTTCAACCATCCCGTCCGACTGAGGATGCAGAGGCGTTGTCCTGGTCTTTCGAATTCCGAGTAGACCGCATAAATTCTTTAAACACTCCTGATTCGAAATTTTCCCCTTGATCCGTATGGATTTCCATAGGGGCTCCATAACGGCAACAGAAGTTGTGAACTAACTGCTTTGCCACAGTCGTAACCTCCTGGTTTGGAATTGCGTAGGCTTCCACCCACTTAGTAAAGTAGTCACCTACAACCATGGTGTGCTGGTTTCCATCGTCAGTAACTGGCAATGGTCCAGCAATGTCTATGGCAATTATCTCGAAAGGCATTCCAACGTTATACTGTCTCATTTTACCCCTGTTTCTGGTTTGTGGGCACTTGCTTGCAGCACATATTTCACACGTCCGAACCCATTCCTCTACGTCGTGGCGAAGATGAAGCCAATAGAATCGCTTCCGTATTTTGTCAAGGGTTTTGTTAACGCCAAGATGGCCTCCAGATGTTCCATCATGCATCTCCTTCAAAACAGACTGCACTTTACTTCGGGGAACTACCAACTGCATGACCACGTCTCGTCCATTTGCACTTTCCCAAACCCTTTACAGCAATCCGTTTTCTATGGTGAGAGATTCCAATTGTCCCCAGAAGCCCTTCAGCACTTCAGAACCATGGCAGATATCTTGCCAATCCGGGCGGCGACCTTCCTCTTTTCCTGTCAAGATCGGTCCAATGTCTTCATCAGTCATCTGTTCTTGTCGACAGTCTTGTGTTGTCCAGCCGTCTGCCAGGAAATCTACAGTGATGACTTGAACACGTTCGATTGAGTTTTGTTCTTCCTTTCTGTGGCAATGTCGGCAGTCTTCCAGGCACGGTCTTCGTGATAAGCCATCTGCAATACCATGCAGGCGCCCCCGTCGATGTTGCACCTTGAAGTTGTACTCTTGCAGACGTTCAAGCCACCTTGCCAACTGTCCTTCCGGATTTTTAAATCTGAAGAGCCATGCAAGCGCGGCATGGTCGGTACGTAGTGAAAACTCTCTTCCGTAGAGGTATTTATGGAAGTGCTCCAACGTTCGGACGATTGCCAGCAACTCTCCCCTTGTAACGCAATAATTTCTCTCCGGTTTAGAAAGTGTCTTGCTGTAATACGCTATTACTCGTTCTTCACCGTTTTGCACTTGAAACAAAACTGCTCCTAGACCAGTACTGCTTGCGTCTGTGTCTACGATGTACTTCCCTTCGGAAGCTGGGAAAGCGAGAATTGGCTGCGAACATAATATACTTTTTAAAGTCCTAAATGCTTGATCACACTCCATCGACCACTGGAAGTTTCGTTTATTTTCCGTTAGCTCATATAGTGGTTTAGCAATTGTAGCGAAGCCTTTCACAAAACGTCTGTAATATGAGCATACCCCAGGAAACTCCGAACTTCGTGTTTACTCTTCTGCACTGGCCAGTCTCTTACGGTGTCTACTTTATTAGGATCCATGCTAACACCCGCTACCGAAACCAGATGGCCCAGATACTGTACTTCCTTCTGGAATAGAGAACACTTTTTCGGGCTCTGCTGCAGTTGGGCACCGTGAATTCTAGTTAGAACTTCCTTAAGGTTTTCCAAATGTAATTTTAAGGTCTTCCCGATGACTATGACATCATCTAAATAAACAAGGCAAGTTTTCCATGTCAGGCCTCGGAGTACCAGGTCCATCAATCTTTCAAATGTTGCCGGTGCATTACAAAGTCCAAATGGCATGACGTTAAATTGGAATAAGCCACTTGGGGTCGAGAAAGCGGTCTTTTCCTTGTCTTCTTGATGAAGACCCACTTGCCAATATCCACTCTTCAGGTCCAATGTGGAAAACCACTGTGCTCCGGATAACGTGTCGAGTGTATCGTCAACGCGAGGTAATGGATAGCAGTCTTTCTTTGTAACGTCATTTAACCTCCGGTAGTCTACGCAGAAACGCAATCCACCATCCTTCTTCGCTACCAGCACTACAGGAGAAGACCAAGCACTTGACGAAGGTTCGATTACTCCCTCTGTCAACATATCCTGTACTAACCGAGACATTTCCTCTTGTTTAGATAATGGGGAGGTTGGCGTATCGGTGTTGTGTCCCCGGTATTGATGCGATGTTACACAAGGGAGGTTCTTCCCAATGACTCTCCCCGAACTGCAAAACAATCTTTGAATTCATGTAAAAACTGTCTTGAGTTCTTTTACCTCACCACTTGAGAGGTTGTTAGAAGATCTGTTCTATAATTCTTGCAGTTCCTCTGGCAATTTGTAATTATCCGAAGCACTGAATTTTCGTTTCGTCATTACGGCTACCCAGGCCACAGGAGTCAATTTGCCTAGGAACGTATTGCTTTGTAAAGTGATAGCTTGATCCAAAATATTTGCCACTCTAATAGGTACATTTTCGGTTTCGTCAGGTTTTACTAAACTTCTGGCAATTAGTATGCCCGGTGTGCTGACTACCTATCGTTCGAATATAGAGCACTGGTTGCCTCTAGTATCTACCTCGGTTCTAACAATGATGATCTTTTCGGAGTTTGGCGGAACAGTTACGGCCACTTGGTTTATGACGTCCATCAATTTTTCTGCTGTCGTCATTGTTGATAGCATTACCTCTTCGCCTCCGATTCTCAAGACATTGTTTTTGAAGTCGACTATAAATCCGCATGCGTTCATAACGTCCACACCAAGAATTGCTTATCCACAATGTCTGCAACAAGTACTTGATGATTAAACTCAAGTCGACCGAGGCGTAGGTGTATCTCCACTTTTCCATACACTTTTACAGGCTGTCCAGTAGCTGCTCGCAAGCTGCAAGAGCACCAGATTGGGTTCAGATCTTTCACCACGTCGGGGCGCACATCAGAAACTGTTGCGCCTGTGTCAACTGTAATCGAGGTTGGCCTTTCTTGAACAAATCCGGTAACTACCAAGCTCCCGCTGTTTTTCTGAAGTGTAGAAATTGCGTATTGTCTATGGGCTTCGTTCCTCAGTTAGTCAGCACACGCCCCCTTGTACCGACTATTGCTCGTTTCCCTGCTGCTGAATTCTAACCCGACAATCTCGTTGTAGATATAGTATAGGTTTCCCACATCTATAACACTTCGGTCTTCCATCCTTTCTTATTTTATTCTGTGGCGCCGACCGTCGAGTCTCTGTTCCTTGTTCTTTTTCCTCATCGTCTGTGCAGTCGCGATCTTTTAGCGCGCGCACTTTATGACTTGTCCAACCAGACGCTGATTTGGCGGCCTCAAATTGCAAAGCATGTACCAGGGCGTCCGCACTGTTCTGGTGTCTTGCCATTCGTAACACTTGCTGTAGTTCGTTATCTCGGACACCGGCAGTAAATGTCTGCATCGCAAAACTAGTTCAAAAATCTTCTGGCGCTTCAGGATAAGCCAGTCTAATTAGCCTGTCGATACTTGCTTCCAACTTTTGAAGGCTCTCCCCGGAATGCTGTCTCCTTGCTCTCAACTGGGTGCAGTACACATCTCGCAAATGTTTATCACCATACCGTAATTCTAGAGCTTTTATCAACTCGGCATAGATGTTCTGGCTGTCAGGTGGCACTTTCTGTAGTAGTTCTGCCGTGGGTCCTTTTAATGCGAGAACGAGTGGAGACTGCCTTGTCTTTCTCTGTCCAATTATTTGCGCATGCAGCAGCTTCAAATTGGCGGAGGTACGTTGCCAAGTGACAAGGTTGGAGCTTTGACATGAACTGTCCCTACTGCAGGCAAAGTGACTTTCTCTATTAACTTATTTTCTGCGTCTTTTTCTGTCTTTATCATTGGTACAGTCTGTTCAGAAATTTGTTTTGGTTGTAACTTCAGGCACTGCTCGACTTCATTTTTAATCTGCTCTTTTATATTTGTACTCGAGTCTTCTATTTTTGTTGACATAGCTTTTTCCACACTCAAGACAGATTTTTCTACTTCAACTATTTTATTTGATATGGATTCTTCTACGTCAGATATTCTGATAATCTGATTATTAAGCTCACCTCTTAATTCACCTACGTCACCACGTAGGAGACCCAATTCTGCTGTAGTATGTTCTTGAATCTGCTTTTGCTCATGAATTAAGGCTTTGATGTCATCTGCTTCCTGCTTACGTTTTTCATCCTGTCGTTTTTCCGCTTCTTCCGTCTCTTGTCTGCGTTTTTCATCCTGTCGTTTTTCTGCTTCTTCCGCCTCCTGTCTACGTCTTTCCTCTGCTTCCACCAGGAGGGTTTTCTGTCTCTCTTCTGCTTTCTCTGCATCCTGTCGTCGTCGTTCCTCTGTCTGCAACCTCAGCGCCTGGAAATTTTCCATCATCTGACTGGAATCCATTGTTTTCCGATTAATTACGAATTACACTCGTCTTGTACAAAGTGTCCACTGTTTCCACTGTTAACCGTTCTATCCCAGTTCTGACACCACTGTTACGACGGTCTACTTGATCGTCGTAGGTACAGTGGAAACAAAATAAGTACAAGACGTCAATTACGTCACTAATCACCAGCTTTAATTTTCACAGTTAACAGTTCGTAATTAACAACACAGTCTCTTATAACAAATCAAATAAAAATTGTTCACACGCAAATAAATGTCACTAATATTAAAACACAATTGTATTACAACATACCGTCCGATTATAAAACACAACACTTAACTAATAACCACTTGAACGCGCACAGTAATATCGCCCGATGATAACTCTCGAACCCCACTGTAAATATATCGCAGCTGTACTGAACTGAACGTCGTTGAGTACTGGTATTTATACCTCCCCAAATTACCAGATTATTCCATAGTGCGTGTTAGCCCCAGAGTGTGCGATTAATTAATTTCGGCTTTGACACAGTCATCGCGGCTGGCGCCTTCGAGAAAACTCTCGCGAATGCGTCTACAGTCACGTAGGCCACACACATTAGAGCGAGATTCTTCTTGCACATTCGACAAACACGTGGATTGTTCTGTGATGTCGTAACAATAGCGTTTAATTTTGTAAGTTGGTGGTAGTTTATTATTTTGACGGTTCACGCTTCTTAGTGAACGAATCTCGGGCAGGCTTAAGTTTGTACTTAATGCATTAGTTTAACTTACACCTGAAGACGACTCCAGATTATTAGCGGTCGAAACATTGCGTGGTTAATTCTAAGGACGTTAATAGTCTGACCTAACCCTTCAAATAGAAGTATAAGGTTTTAAAATTTCAGAGTACACTGTCCTTTTTCCTCAAAATTGAAAAGAAATAAAATCGTTCTTCGTGTCTAACTTTTTTTCTTTCCATTCTTCATTTTCTTCATATTCATTCACAAAACAAAACTCGTACTTCACAATTTATGAAATACGGGGAAATACAAGACAAACGTCATGCTGCGACACGGGGCGGCAGACGGTACAACATATTTTGTTGACATTTCGTACAAAAAATTTTAATTCTCTTTTCGTGAAACAAATGTTTTGTGTTATTCAAGCTACGTTCTTCGCGAATACGGTCTACGATTTTCACAAAATACGGTCTTTTCGTAGTAAGTGTTTTGTTTCAACAATTACAACTTGACATACATATTGTTAAAGGTATCCAAGTCACTTTGTTATTTATAAATTAATAAATTACCTTAGATCCGTCGTGTGACTTTGTTTTATATTTAAAATGACGCGTTTCGGAACATATGTTCCATCATCAGATTACTTCACACAGTTGAGATCCTTAAATGTTAAAATAACATATTCAAATGTTAAAAACACACGTCAGTATGGGTGAGGATGGAACATATATTCTGAAACGAGTCATTTTAAATATAAAACAAAGTCGCACAACGGATCTAAGGTAATTTATTAATTTATAAATTACAACTTACCTCCCGTAAAGCCATTAATAGAATTTATGGTATGATGGAATTTAATTGCTGAGAACTTGTAAAGAATAAGACGCAAGGAAGTTAGTAAATTTTCCCAGCACAGTTCAGTGGTGGAAAATGAAAAAAAAAATTGTTTTGCAGAAGCAGAATGACCATAGTAAAGCCCGGGAGCGTAGGTAAATTGATATATTTTGTTTACTATGGGAAATTTACTGGACATTTGGCGTACGATTATAATTTGGTAAAAATATATACGTACAGGTGCGCGCGCCAAAAACATTTATGAAGAATTAGTTTTATAAATTTAACTGATAATATAGTTAAAAAGTTGAGATTTATAATCTACGAAAAAGGAGAAATTAAAGTAATTTTAGAAAATATGATTTTCGTTTCCATGCTCTATTCCGTCCTCTTCTAAACTTAATGTTTAACTTTCAAATCATCTTCTTTGTCATCTCCATTCAGATGTCTATGTGTGTGTGCGCGCGCGCGCGCGTCCGCTCAAGACTCAATCGAAGTGGACGTACATAAACAATACGTTTCGGTCATGAAAACTGCGCGTGTTAGTTTGAGACAGACCATAAAACTGTCATTTAAACATTTAATTGAACAATTTATGTTTAAACGCGCAGAGTTTAATGTTCACTGAGGTCGAATTAATGAATTTCCTGAAACGCCACACAATGACGAAACACGTTCCGAGTTAATGTTGTTCACTCACTAATCTACCCGTTGGTGTACAGTTTCTTCAAGACGGTTCGGACATACGGAGTTCAATAACCATGTTCTTGTACGTTCCGTGGCTCGACACTAACAAACACAGCTGCACAGTATAGTGGCAAATATCTAAATCTCGATTAACGTCATCATCATCAGCTGTGGCTCTACAACCCTTAATGGGTCTTGGCCTACTCCAATAGTCGATTACATTCCTCCCTATTGCGTGCCCTGGCTTTCCAGTTACTTATGTTCAACTTTCCGAGGTCCTCCTCTATCTGGTCTTTGAATCTACTTCGGGGTCTTCCCCTTTTTCTACTGCCCATTGGTTTCTGGTAGAAAATACGTTTTGTATGCTGTCCTTCCTCCATTCTCTCTATGTGTCCAACTCACCTTAGCCTGTATATTTTGATTATCCTGACAATGTCCGGCTCTTTGTAAAACCTCAATTAACAGAGCATCTACATATGTACTTTGAACGGCATTCAGCAGACACGAAGACTGCCACGAAGGGCACTCCGTCCATTGACGCAGCCCCGTTGGAGACACTGTTCTCTCAAGTCATTTAGCCATTTTCTGTGGAGACGTTTCAGGTTTACAGTGTTGGAGAAATTTAAAACTACTTCATTGCAGCGACTCCGGAGTCTGCCTTTGAAACAATCAGGAGCAGGACGAGAGCCTGCGACTGTTCTTCACATAACTGATTACACGTCAGCAGCAATCAATTAGAAAGAACTCTTCATTGCACCTCCTTCTGACAAGTAATCTACAGAAACACCGCGCGCTAAGAGGATTAAAAACATTACGCGTGTAAACAAATAATGTTACAATAATCGCTGCAGTATCAGTTTGCAGTCCCTTTGGATTAAGAATGCACCAAGAAGATAGTTTTAGTCATACAGGTTCGAGTGCCCCTCGACTTAGGATATCCTGGTGGTCCCGGTAATGTGAGTAACGATGTCGAAGAATGGAGGGCCAAGCCCAGAAGGAAAAATGGTCAGGAGGGAAAGTGCTGTTAGACGAGCTCTGCTGTATCACGACGCCTTTGATTAAGCCTTGGATATCATGTCTGATTAATTGGAGACAAGCAAAGAAAAGAAAAATACGTGGAAAAGTAAAACAAAAAAGTATTGTTGTGGGCAACAAGGGAATTGATCACAAAGGAATCCGTCAACAACAAAGGGAAAATACGCTCAAACAACGAGTGAACCAGCTGAGGGCGGGAGCCTGATTTTGTCACTGTTGTTGTCACTGACTCCACTATTACAGCACGCACAGATTAGTTTTCGTTACATCTAGTTGATGACTCCCTCTTATTAGGCATTAATTTATTTTTATTTGACTCGTTGGCAAACAGAAACTTGCAGACACAAAGCATGTAAATATATTAATACGTTTTATGAATCAATTTAATGAACTAACTGCCACGAAGGGCACTCCGTCCATTGACGCAGCCCCGTTGGAGACACTGTTCTCTCAAGTCATTTAGCCATTTTCTGTGGAGACGTTTCAGGTTTACAGTGTTGGAGAAATTTAAAACTACTTCATTGCAGCGACTCCGGAGTCTGCCTTTGAAACAATCAGGAGCAGGACGAGAGCCTGCGACTGTTCTTCACATAACTGATTACACGTCAGCAGCAATCAATTAGAAAGAACTCTTCATTGCACCTCCTTCTGACAAGTAATCTACAGAAACACCGGGGAAACCCCTTCGGGGAAAAAGAGGCTACCACGCGGTACTTACACGGAACCAAATTCACATCGGCGCCCGCGCGCGCGCACGCGTGTGTGTATGATTTATCGGCTGTCCAGATTGTGAACGATTCCCCGTAACTTATTCATTTCTCAGCGTTCTAGCATCGATTAATTAATGTTTTCTTCAAAAGTGCACGGTGATTTTAAGCAAACACAAAAAAATGGGTGTGTCCTCATGAGAACTTCAGTATCGAGTGACGAGTGACTGCTTCAACGTGTAAAGCAGTATGTATTTGGAGTAAGAGATATTTTGTTATAAAGAATTAAAATTCTAATAAATGTGAACGGATAATTAAATGAGACCAGGGTATAGTAGTGCTTATATGTATTTTGTTATAAGAAATCGATATTTACATTGAATATAAATAGAATCATACCTCACAAAACCTCTTATACGATTTCTATACTTCACAAAGCAAATATTATTTCTACGTGACAATATACGCAAAATTTAGTTCAAAAGTAGAATGTGACATGCGCAGTAAGAGTCTTTGTACACAACACAGTAGACTACTCGACTTTTTCAATTGTAAATTCACACACAACTCATACTAACACACAAGCGTGCACACAACAAAATAGACTATTCTACTAGACGCATAACCCTGACGTACAGCTGCGTACAACCGTAGCATGCACACGTTAAACGTGTACACTAGAGGTGGACCGATATACCTATAACAGGTATTTTGGAACGATTAGTTTTGTTGAAAGGATATAACAGGGACTGGAAAGTTGAAATACCTGTTCCGATTTAACGATAACTGAAAAGTCGCAATCCCGTCGTTCCGATTATTCGCGGCCTCACGGTTCCGAGTCGCGGGACCCCCCCCCCACGCAACTAACGAATAAACGAATACTACGAGTACAAAGTCACAGTTATTGGCAGGGGTGCCTACAGGGGGCGATCTTCTCGCAATTGGCGACATTTAGAAAATTTTTGGGGAGAATGTTTTTTACTATTGCATGAAAAATCTTCCCCAATTTTACAAAACTGTAAAAAACTTATAACGGACACGTATCAGACGCACAATAAATCTACCCAGTTGACTTTGTCGAGCGGGCTGTAGGCGCGGTGTGCACGGAAAAAAGGATCTAGTCTTTTACTCGATGCTTCAAACAGGCTACAGATCTACAGATCGAGTTCAAGGTATCATCGTGTGGCGGCTTATGGCAAGCACTGAGGATGCCGAACGTCGATAAGGAAGCTGAGGAACATATAAGAGAATTGTGCCGCCGAATCTAGTTAGGGAAATAGACGTACTTTGTTAGTCAATGCCGTTCTTCGACACACCCAATGCACGGCATGGAAGTGATGCCTGATTCATAGACAGGTATCCAGAGAGATACGAACTTACAACGTAAAAATCCTTATTTTTTTAATTTATAACTACCTACAATCAATATATCGTTTCGGTAAAAGGTAATATCTTGTAATAATTTTGAGTTAGAAAGCCCCGGCCATTGCTCGATTAGGTAAGAAATTTTACTGTAAAAGAGAGAAAAGGTCTTGTCAGAAAAAGGGGGGATTTTTATAAAATTGGGGGGAAGCGTCATAGGAGTTGGAGGGAGGATCGGCCCTGGTTATTGGTCCTGAATACTTGATTCTGCGCATGTGCCCATTACCACACAAGTACGAAACGAAGCAAAACAGCGACATATAGAATATCTCTATGCCAAAAAGACGAAGCTGTTTTTAATAAATGAAAAAAAATTCGTACTGATGTTACGTTTATTCTTGTGTGTTATGCAGATATATAATACAGATTGTAATAACAAATTATATATTATACTAGTCACCAACTTGGTAAATTTTGAAAAAGCGAATTATATTAAGTTATAACCTACAGAGTGGCTGATAAGCCATATAGTACTTTTTGTTAATGTGATTTCGAAGATGATTTTAACTTCACTGCACAGCTCACGTAATTTTTTTTGACATTATTTGTTGTGGTATTACGTGCTCTCTGAATTCCATTGCCTGAGTTTCGCAACTGATCTCTCTAACCAAAATGGAATCAACAATTTAATATTAAATCTATGTCAGTTTGTTTACTCCTAGTGAAACTTAAATTAGTATTCCCAAGGGGAGATAGGCCTATAAATTCTCTCGTTTCTTATTTTATTTTAAACAGTAACGGCTTAATAAAGTCACAGTGTAAATTAACACTATTAATACTTTTACTTTCAATTTATTTCTTATAACAAATTAAATATAACAAATTAGGTATATGTAAAATAGGTATTTAACAGGTATTTGTACGTGTTACTTTTTTGAAAGTTTTCGTTCGTACCTGTTATTTTCAAATACTTTAGTTTAGCACACGTCTAGTGTACATTGTACTCGGACGGGCAAAAACGCGCTCGAAAGTATAGATGCGCCAAAGCGTGTGCGGGAGCCTAACAAACAGATAGCGTGTGAGAGAGACTATACCCTGATTAACGAAAGAAAGTGACTGGCGGAGCGGCCTCGCGGCGACCGAGTTTGTAGTAAAAACATTCCACTTAATAACCTCGTGGAAACGTAAAATACAGGGCTAGAAATGTCTAATGAACTGTATTTTAATGATGAATTAAAGACGTTTTTAACAAACTTTTCTAATTTTTAAAATCTTTATTAATTTTTTCCAAATGTACTGTTAACTCCGTTATTAATAACTTTTTTCATTGATTTTTTCACAATAAGCATAACAAAATCGTATTCATCAATACAAAGTGGTATGTAACCTTCAAATATTACGAAATATAACCGCAATCAGAACTATAGGAAAATTAGAACTAACATCGCTCAACGGCGCGCCATCGAATCAAGGTACAGTAACAGCCCAAAGAAAGTGGTGCATACGCTCACGGCTCACACATTGACACATAGCCAACTTGCTACGAGTTACCAAACTCTCATAAGTATATACAGAGATTTTAGTTATCTGTCTACTTATTTAATCTAATCTATCTACCTGGAGATCTGTCAAAAACTTACATCTGACCAGACTTTTGTGGTTTAGTTGAACTACATGCTTTTTATAACAGATGGAGTGTCTTGAATGATTGTTTATCACTCTTTTGCGGTACGGTATTTATTGTTTTCTTGTTAATAAACTATTTTTGTTTTGTGATCAGCTTTAATACTACTAATTGAAGTGCAATGTAATTACTGGGAAATTGTTAATGCCATTCAAATTTCTCAACAACTAATTATTTAACTATGAAATACAGTTTACAGTTTAAAACTACCGAGCAAAGCTCGGTCTACCATATATTGCATAATTATAACAGTATTTTACTGTTATAATGTATTGAAATGTAAAAACAATTAGTAAATTACTTGTTATTAGCACTGACAAATAAATAATAAAGACAGTACGGTACTTACAAGTATTGTAGTGTTCTTCAGCTTTTATGGAATCCGCTCGTAAATGTGTATAAATCATAAAAATACACTATTAAAACACTCTATAAAAAACACTCATTAAAACACAAAGCTGTGAGTAGTCTTCAAACGAAGACGGTAGCGCGCGAATAAAATGGGTCCACTAGGTTCTGACTGTACTTCCGTCGCAGATCGCCGCGCACTGCTCACTGTGAAATTCACTTTATATATTAATCCATTGTAGTATTCCTATCACGTACAAGGTGTAAGTTGTATATGTCTTCTACACTTAGTAATCTAAAGAGAGCGTCACGCAAATCTCATTCATGTACAACTTTTAACAACTGAGTTAACAGGACATTAGAACAAAATTAATAACGTCGTTAATTTTAATCGTAGGAATCTCAATTTTTGACATATTGTACTAAAGAAGGTGGACTATCATTTGTCTACAAGAAATATTTTTCCGATGCTTAACCTCTGAGTTCTTACGTAATAAAAATGATAAACCCTAAATATTTAATTCAAATTCGTGTATTTTTTTATTTAACTCTCAATGTAAATTAATTGAAAAAAGATTTAAAAAATTAGAAAAGTTTGTTAAAAACGTCTTTAATTCATCATTAAAATACAGTTCATTAGACATTTCTAGCCCTGTATTTTACGTTTCCACGAGGTTATTAAGTGGAATGTTTTTACTACAAACTGGCGCGGCGCTCCGCCAGTCACTTTCTTTCGTTAATCAGGGTATAGTCGGAAGCAGCATGGTCGCTACCTTTCGTTACACATTGAATCAGTTTACTGCCCTAGGAGCGCACCACGGTGTTGTAGCCTATATGGCGTGTTTACTTCAATAAGAATACGGTTACAATACGGCAACCCTGCGCCCGCCAACCAATTTGTAATTTTCTTTTCTTTAGAACTATGGAACGCACCCGCATTATGAAATACTACAAGCCGTTTACCGAACCGCGCGACGTCTTCTCCCAATACGATTGTCGCTCAACACCTTTCTTCCCAATGGGATTTTTTACATTTCTGTGCACTCTATGAAAATAAATAGCGTTGTTGAGGTAAGTTCTTTAATTTATTTATATTAAAATGTTTTTCTGTTTAACCATTTTTTCGTTTGAAGTTTTGTAGTTTGAACGTGCGTGTGCATGATGATAAATTGTTGATGACCTACTCGTGATGTGGAAAATTTTCACACGTTATATGAAAAATACTGCAAAGCTTTTTTTGATTCGGTGTTCCACGTCGCTAAATATAGGCGCAAGGGTATCATAAATCGACAGTTAATGTTTGTAACACCCGGCTATTTAACTCTGCACCTTTCTATTTTCCATTGATGGAGGTGGGGAGGGGTGCGCCCATCGAACTAGTCCTCAGTTGTATATGCGCTCCCATAAATTCAAAGGTTGCCTATGACCGCAATACGGGCTGTTGAAACACCAAAAATTGCTACAACCTGCGAAAATTGACAAGCACGAGCAGTGTATACGAATATCCTATAAAACAACATAATTTGTACACATGTTTTAAAAATATATAAACATTCGGTACGTCTCAGAGTGTTTATTTAACTCTGACAGCTGTTTCAGCTTATTAGGCTATTCTAAAATAGAATCAAGGAACAACTAAACTAACAAAGAATGTAAGGGTGGTGAACATGTGTTTAGGGTGTGGTACGGACATGTGTGGGATATGATGGAGGGGTGGAGAAGCTAGTAAAAATGTCAAGTGTCTGTAAAAACTAAGTATAATCGGAAGGTAAAATATAAAAATGAACTAAACTAAATAACAACTTTTAATAAAGCGGATACACAGAATTCAGTTTGTTCGTTTGTTTGTTAAATTTTTATTATTTTTGATTACCAGACAAGTCTGAAAATTCCTTTTAGACTGCCCCAAACGACATACATCGTATGCAGCTGACTTCATAAAGAGATTCTTCCAAATCAGAAAGAAACTATTGCATGTCAAGAGTTACTCTCTAGGCTTTGTATCACTTCCACAAATACCTTTGCTCGGTTTCTAAGATACAAAGAAAGAGTAATTCAAGGCCACCATTCGTCAAGTCCACCTTGATGAAATAGTATTACAGAACAAAAGGTTTGCCATTTTTGGACTAACAGGTTTACGGAGGGGAACGTGAAACGCGGGCGCGTCGTAAGCGTACGTGAGGCTTGTCGCGTATTTTCGCGATCGGCAGTTGCACAACTAGTTGGCGCCTGCAGATTCTTGTAGTCGTTTAGAATCTTCTCTCCTCCCGTCAACGTCTTGACTGGGCATAAAATCCGTGGTATTGACAATTGGGAGTACCACGAGATCGAGCGGTAAGAGAGTGTCACAGAAATCAAGTGTACCATCATGTTTTTTTTTTTGTTTTACGTAATTCATTGATATTTGTTTGTTACGCATTGTCTTTACTGCGTTTGCCAAATGAACACCGTTTGGAAACAAACTTTGATGATGCAGAAAACGAGACTAATTTGTTTACTATTATGAAGGTGACAATCAAATTTTTCATCTATTAATAGGTAATATTAATATCTACATCTTTGTCATATTGTATTAATATACTACAACGGTACCTTTTGTGTATACATTTATATGTAATCTGAATTGTATAGCCCCGTACTTTTGGGAGACAAAGTTATACCAATACAATAGTAAATTAATTTGTCCTGTGTTTACAATCATACATTACTGATACCGTGTATGTATAATTGGAGTTTTTAACGATAATTATGCTAATTTATGCAAAATTTAATTATTCAATTAAATTATAAAGTGTGACTAGTTAATCTGATCATTCAAATATTATTAATCAATCAAATAACTGAATGTATCCATTACTAATTAGCATAAATAATGAGACTCTATATTTCGTTGTTATTAAAAACAATATAAGAAAATTTATCAAAACGAATCAATTGACGTTATAACATCTTTTGATGTTACGGTTGGAACAATAATGAACGCATAAAATATATAACAAATAGAATGCTTGTTTATTACACATTACTCAAGTGAACTCCCGAAACACATATATAACTCATTACCTGAAAATGCATTCAGAAACATATAAAACATAAATCACAATATAAATCTGTCTTCGTTGATGGCTGAAAACATAACATACAACATGACATAGATAAACATGCACAAAACATAGACAAATGAAATATTATTCACCCTAAACTAATGCGTTCATTATGTGTCTCAGATGAGTAGCTTTTATATTCATAATATATTTTAACATTATCTTTACTAAATGATTATACAATTTCTCAAAGGTGTTGGTTCTTGGAAAAGAGACAGAGCAGCAGTATTATTCTAATATTAAAATCATGAAGACTTAACTTGACATTTTAGAATATCCAATAATCCATCGGTGAAATTTCCTGCTTACTGGTGATTCCATGTGTGCTCGCTCCGTTGATTGGATGTTTTCACTATCATTTTGAAACTTGCGGTGAGAATTCACTCGCGGCGTACGTGGTGTGGTGTTGATGTAACCCGTCTTTAATAACAGTTTTTCTGTGTAGTGTAAATACAACCATCATTAGTGGGTTGTGTTCAAATAAAATGTCTATTACAAAGATGCCTCATCTAACTGTTCATGTTCTACTTAGCTTGGTCGTGAATGTGCGTTATGTTATACACTTGTGTTTATGAATATTGAGTTCTCTTATCGTTCACGAGTCTGCACAACTAGAATAATTAAGTCTGAATCAAGTTAAGTTTATGATACGAATCACAATGTCCGAAGTTGATACACAAAAGTTCTATTATTGAGATGTAACTTCACTTGTTAAAAGTTTCTAAGTTCCATAATGTCGAATAATACTTTAAAGTGTATAGTACTGAACTCGAAAGTATAACGATACGTAGATAACTTCGCACGTTCAAAAGTTAAAGTAACTAAGTAAATAAACTGCGCAATACTGAGATAAAGTTTTATAAGACTGACGTAAAATTGTGTAGAACTGAGTTAATAAAACTGAGCACAAAATTTTATGAGACTGAGAACCTCGTGTACTCTGCAAACGGTTTTCATCAAACGTTTTCTACCACAATGCAATCTTCTGCCTTCCACGCCTTCGGTTGATCCCGATAGGTTCCAGACTTACCCTCTCCTGGGTCACATGTTCCTTCCACTTTGATGATCTTTGGTTTTCGACTCTCTGATTTGCTGTCCTGGTTGTCACCATGACAACAGTCCTCTCCACTTACTTATTCGGAAGATGCTAACCTCTGGTTGGCTGTTGAACATCCTCTGAAGTACACAGCTAAGGACATCGCACTCTTTCTAAGAATATAAAGTAATTGTTCGCCTGTCTGTCAAACCTTTGTTTCGTGACTTTCCCAAGGTTTGTTGTTACACCCTCGCTAAGAATACGTTGCGTCCTGCTCATTTTTCAACTTCCACCCCGTTTTTTTCTACCAATTAATAACTTCTCGCTCGCAGTCACTCTGAGTTGCCTCCACGATTTCTCGTCGTAAATATAAGTTGTCACTCTGGCGTTGTTTTCATGCTGTGCGACATGGTCGTATGTATTCACTGGGTATTCGCTGTATTGTCTCTGTACTATCGAGACTTTGAAAATCCTTTGTCAGTGAGTATCCAGTATCCCTTTTCTTACGTTCACACGTGTTGGCTTAACCCTACAGCGTCCCCTCGTTACAATTTCTGCATACTTGTGTCACTGGACTCTGCTCTTTGTTCGGTTTGTTATGATGTCGTAAATTTGAGTTGAGTTTGGTCTGTCAAAGTCGATCCCAATTTCCTTTGTTGCGTTAAGTCAAACGTTGTCTTATTGTCTCGTAGCTGGCGTCGGGTTGACGTGTTCTTAATTGCCTTTATTTATTGCTCTGGTTTGGGTTGGTGACCTGACTGTGTGAGAATACACTGCTCGATCAGAAAATTTATAAATTTGAAAATTTTTGATCGCTATAACGAGTAAACTACATCCTCGTTATATGTAATAGTCTTAAGTTGAAATGCATCACTCGTTTCTTCTGATTACGCTCAAAAATATCCGTACGACAAAATCGATCGAAACCCGTGCGATTTCTCACTGATTTTATTATAGCTGCGATTATATGATTTTTGCCTTCCAAAGAGTTTAGGTTACGACAATATTCGTGTCACATCTTTCCCGCTGATTATGAAACCGTGCGAAAACACAGATTCATAAAGATTCGTAAGTTTTGGGATTTCCCGTTGTAAACAAATAACTCTGGTCTTTATTCTTAATGTCAATAACACGACATCAGTATCGTTTGCTACAAAAGCTGACGGGAATATAAATCCTAGGGAACAAATTACACAGAATCGAATTAAAGCATTTTGATCAATGGCAGTGGAATTTTCAACAGCATGTTGACTACTACATCGCTTTGCTGTCCACGGAAAACCGATTTTGTGCTTTGCAGTACGTTTGGAAATTCCAGACATAGTCTGTAAACATGGGTGGTTTAGGACTTGAAAATGGTGGAAACACTGAAAGGCCTCGTCCAGAACATGCCATTTAGCAGTTTAGCAAAAAAGTACGACGAAGTTGGAGTTACAGAGACTGCTAAATCAAATAACAAGATTAAAAATATTCTGTACAGTTTGGCACGCAGGTCTTCTTTAAAACGTTAAAACGCGAATGCTAAATGAGTAGTCTACTATCTACTTTTTAAATAATACTGTTCAGAATTGTATTTCCAAATCAAATATGCCCCCAAAGACTGTAACGGCTGTAATACTGCTGCTAGGCAAAACGTCACATTAACAGCAAGTTACTGAAAAAAAAAACACAGGTAATTAAGAAGGCCAGGAGAGGAGGGCTCAATAACAAAATGAATTTGCTGTTGATTCTGCTGATTACTGTAAAACGAAATTATCTTCCTTAACGCAGTAATCAAACCACATAGACACACGAAATTGAATTATGGGAACACTAGGCTAATTAAACGTAAATATCACGCAACGACTTCATTCGAAAGCACTCAGGTGTTCTATAGTATGTACCAAAATCACACCACACATAGGCCTGACTTAATATAATAATAACTTAATACTGACTTAATACGTAGGCCTTCATTTAGACTCTAAACTGACCTGACATAAAACAGAAAAGTAAACTTCGATAATTAAGATTTAAGGAATTTAACTGGCTGGTAAGCAGAAAATCTAATCTATCTATGGACAACAATCTTCTTCTCCATAAAACGCATATGGGCTTACGGAATCGAGCTTTGGGACTGCACCACCAAATCTAACATAGCAGTCACACAGCGAAACCAATCAAAGGTGCTACGAGCTATCGCGGGTACGTGTCCAACCACATTTTGGACACAGTCTTCCATATTCCGTGAAGTCATTCACGAACGTCGAACTAGACACCGTACAAGACTTCACGATCATCGCGAACCGCTGATAATGCCATTTCTACAGCCTGCGATCGACAGAAGATTGAGAAGACTTTGGCCATCCGACCTTTAAGAACCACAAGGGTTCGCTGGTAGGAACACCTTTCCACGCCGTTTACTTTTACATTTCTTATATGTGTACACTAATCAGCAAATCAGCTTAAAGAATGTATTTTGTGATTGCTAATAAATAAATAAGACTAACGATACATTTACTTTGTTTAGAAGAAAAATTCTGAACCGAGTGCACAAAACATTTCGACAGACTCCAGAGTCGCTGCAATGAGCTATATAGCTTCAAATTTCGTCAATACTGAAAACCTGAAACGTATCCACAGGAAATGGCCGAATGACTTAAGAGAACAGTGTCTCCAGTGGGGCTATGTCAATGGATGGAATACCATTCATGGAAGCTAGTCCATTAAATTAATTCATAGAAGTTATTATCAAATTAAATACATAAGTAATAATGTTATATAATAATAATATTATTAGTCTTTATTGTGTGTGAGCAACACGCACAAGCTCAACATTCTGGTCAGTCCTGCTGGTTAAAGGCCTTCCTGAACGCTCGTCACTCTCAACACTTTAAAACGCTTAAACCTGTGTGCGACTCAAACATAAACTTTTTGTAACTTTTCAAATGTACCTTTTTACACGTTTCACCAACTTTTTGACAAAATCTTATACAAATTCTCTGATCAATTTTTTCTGACACAGTAAATGCGCCAAATGAGATTAACACAAACACAACAATGAGCGTTTGTAAAAAAACCAGATCAGCTGTTGTTATAAAACTTATACCAAGTAATTGTAAAGTAAACGTATGTGTCGCTTTTTTGGAGCCAAGTCAGCTGACTTGGCATTGCCAGTATCAATCCTGATACTTTTTGATCACACCTCGTATTAGAGAAAAGATAGCAAACATTCAAAGATCGAATAAGATATTATTATATTTTTTTAATTTACACGCTTTGTATACTAAAGTTTCTGTTTGCCAACGAACCAAATTAAACAAAACAAAAAATTAGGGCCTAGTAGGAGGGAGTGAGCAAGTGGATGTAATCTGTCCTGCTGTAATAGGGAAGTCAGTGGCAAAATCAGGCTCCCACCCTTAGGTGGTTCTCTCGCTATTTGAATGTATTTTCTTCGTGTTCCAATAGTCGGGAATACACACAGCTACTCGGATCTATCTGCAGTAGCTGCAATTATATGATTTTTGCCTTCTAACAGTGGCGTGGCGTGGGTACATAACACCTGTTGCCGGTTGTGATAGGCCTAAAACTTGAAGTCCCGGTTCAACGGGATCTGACTCTCATTATACTTACACAGAATAAATCAGAACACAAATAATCGAATTAAAAATAATAAAGAAATTATTCACGTCTGTCACGAAAACGAACATAGCTGCTAACTGAGCGTTTGCCGGTTTATACAGCGGCAACACATTGGGTGGACGAATGTGTCCCCCGTCAACTGTTTGTACAGTGACAACTACTACGAGGTCAATGACCGTAAGCAGTAAAACACTGCCGATGTCAGAGCCGGCAACACAAGACGGTGCAAGTGCCCAGCAGTTCGAAGGCAATGCTATGGTTTTCTTCAAGTCTCTCTAATAATATTGTTCGGATTTCAAATTATTCAATAACTGAAGTATTTATTCCGTGAAATAATTAATATTATTTTCTCTTATTTCCGTACTGTTGCCGCCGGCAACAGCGGTTACATGGACGCCACGCTACTACCTTCCTAAGAGTTTAGGTTACGATAAATTCGTGTCACATCTTCCTTCACAGTCACACTGACCGCTTATCACAACCATTACACAAAACTGGCTACTTAAATATTTAATATTATTTGTTCAATTTAACAGTTAATTTTGAAGAAATCGAAGTTCGGCGAGAGGACAAAGAAACGTGTTTCTCACCGGACAAGACAGTCGTATTTTACTAACAATCAATAAGAGATCAATAGGGTATTCTTATTGACACGGCGCGCGACGACCCGAATAATAATAACTCGTATTTATCAATATCTCCTAGTTTTTATGCCGATTTTAGTAATTAGCATTTGAGTATACGTTCGAAATATGAAATATAGGAAAATCAATTCAGTCAATAAGTATCTTGTAAACAGTGTTTCAATAACGCGTACTTTTATTGTCTTATTACCTTTTACTTTAATGGGATTGATTTCAGGATATTACCACACGTTTTTCAGATACTATAAAGATAGTAATATAGATTGGTCTTAAGGACAATATTTTCTGAGTAATTTAATAAAAAATTTGTGTGAGTACGGCTGATAATAAAGGTTTTATTATTTAAAAGAATAGAGATCGTAGGAAAAGTTCTGTTAAAAGTGCTGATTATGTTACCATTTTTTACAAATCTGTAGCTCCCTTATAACAAATCGGAAAGACATGCGGTTTTTACCATTGAAAAGAGAATTTTTGTGTTTACAAAGGAAAATTTTGTATTAATGCAAATGGTTACAAGCCGATATTTGCTGATCTGAGTCATCCTAATTGGTTTAAAAACGTCTTCATGGTAGAACACATAATGCAAACGAGTCGCTAAACCGTTTGATTGGAATAGATTGCCAAAAAATATATTTGTTGGACTGGGTAATTTGATTTTGGGTGTACATGATGCTGTGTTGACCCTCAATGAAGGTAATATAAGCAAGTGTCAAGTCTGACAAAAATTAAGGATCAAATCAGGATCAAATATGATTGAGGTTATTAAAAAAATTGACTTGCAATGAATACGTGAGGCAGACACAGCAGTAGATAAATCGATTAAAATGGTTAGACAGTCAACTACAAATGTGAATAAAAAACTAGAGGACCAAACAGACATCATTGAAGACCCCGAGTAGGGAGCTGGACTACATTAAATCAGGTAAAACAATAATAATCTTTTTTTAAAACTCTAAACGCGTTTTTCCCAAAATATACCTTTTTAGATAAATGACCCGTTATTTCAGAAACCAAGTAAACTATCAAGCTGAATTGTTTTGTGGCTATTGGGTTAGTGGAGATATAAGTACGCTACTAGAATTATGTAGTTTCACTGAAAAATAAAAACGTAAAAAAAATATTAAATAAGCTTTTTTTATGCAAATTTTTACAGCAAAGTATAAAAAATTATAAACAATCAAAAAATTGACGTGCCTTTATAATTGTACTAGCGTTTCAAGAGTACAATATGGCAACCTGCGTGATAACATTTCAGACAGGTTCTGTAATATCTTTTACAGGTTCTGATATAATGGATCTCAAAATTGATGACTTTAACATGGTAAGCATAGACGGTTACGAGTGCCCTTAACTTGTTTTTCTTTGTATGAAGCCGACCTCGCCCGACCGGACCCCTTCCCCCCAAGTCCAAATTCTATATACGCTACTGCCTCTGACATCGTACTAATCACTTTTTTTGGTACTCGTTGATTCCCAGTAGGTCCAAGTAAATATTATTATGGTTTCGTATATTAGTATTTCATTATTAATGAAAGGCTCGACCTACCTTCTATTATCAGTCTCCTCCCTGTTTGATGATTAAGTCTACTCGCTTAATCTCTTTGACTACACGTTACTTTCCACATCCATTCCCAAGTAGTTGACTTCGTCTCTCCTGGGTAAGGAAATATCCTTTGTATAAGGGAATTCCGTGGAATATGAGCAACTCTGTCTTTGAAGCAAATTAAAAATTTATTTAATCACAACTTTTTGAAAATTATATAATGGCTTTGTCTGCTGATATGTTTTTTATCAATGTACAAAATATTTTTAAGTTTCAATAAAAAATATGAAAAAAATTATGAAAGTATAAGTTTGACAATATCTGCTCACATTCCCCTCTGTATGTGGGGAATATGAGCAACTTAAAATAAATTAATGAAACGCAACAATTTGTTAAAAACACGTTTTTTGTTGTAAAATGCTCTTGTAATTACCAAAAACATATAAAAACCCCTATTGTATTTAAAAATTAAGCACGAAGCAAAAACATGTGTAATACAAAAAGGTGAAAATATTTAAGAAGAGTTCTTACAGCACTAAAACAGTCTTTAAAAATTATAATTAATTTGAAACGTTCAGAAGTAAAAATCAGTAAAAGTTAGTTAAAAAAATCAGTTTTTTTTAAAATTTTAATTTACGATAAATATAAAACTATGCACAGTAAACACATACAAAACCACCACAAACATAATCAACTCACAGGTCGTTGACCAATGTTTTTCACTCTGCACGCTGTACCCACTTCTTCATTGGATACTGACCATTGCAAACGGGGGGGGGGGGTGGCATCCTTATCCTCTTTAATTATTTTCCAGAAAGATACAAGCCTGTTGATAGAATTGTTTAAAAATATTCCTCCTCCTTTTGTCTTTTTATTTTAAATTCTTTAATAGAATCAGCTGACGTAAGTCCCTTAGAAGTCCTTTGCTTTCTTCCCTGTGCATTTGTTGCTCACTTAACTATCTGCAGTAGAGAAATTACACGAATCCCTTGTACAGACACTTTTTACGCAGCTTTGGAAACTTTTTATTCCGCTTATCGGCGATATTCGGTAAGTGAAATAAGGTGGTCATATTTCCCCGAGTAAAATAAAACTTAAGACACTGCTCTCGGCCAAACATATGTCAGCCACAAATAGTATTTACGGCAGTTTTGTACAGGTAATTACTGGTAATTAAATCTTAATTATCTAGACCCTTGAATAACTATGGAGGCAAATTTGTAAATGACCACTTAGCTTAAAATAAGTTTGACTAAGCAGAGGTGAGATCTAGCGTGGCGCCACTTTCAGCACTGCACAGTAACAATCCAAATAGCACAAAACTACGGGAAAATAACTTACCCTCTTTGACAAATATGGTTACGTATTGACTCTGCTCATATTCCCCACATCGCTCATATTACCTGAATTCCCTTATACGTAAGGCTGGGGCTTTTGTTAAGTGTGAAAGTTACGTGCTAGATTTACTGTCATTGATGTTCATGTGTCATTTGTTAAATCGGATTTATAGCGCGTTGAAATGGTATTGCAGATCCGACGCCGCCGTGTCTGGGCTATTTAATACGGCTGTATCTTCTGCAAATGCACAAAGGATTGTGTTTACGACTGTTGGGGTAAATCGGTAGTGTTAATTTCGAGTTATTACTGGAACACGACAACACTAATCGTTTTCATTCGATAGAAAGACCCTCACGAAGCGTTTAATAATGAACCTCAGAACAATAAATAATAAGGATTGTGCATAAAAAAAAGGGAAATATTTTTAACGCTTTCAGCGTCTGCCACGTGGCTGCCACACGCGATCTTATACGGAATCCACTGGTAGCTAAATACGGCCAAAAAGCATTTTGTACATTTATTTTGAACGCTAACTGTAATAGTGTGCACTCTGTCGGCTTAGTATACTATAGTATAGTATAGTCCGTAGTATAGTATACTATACTTAGCATGGTGTCCTCTAGTAACATTGGCGGGCTACTCGAAGTTTTTAGTTCGATATAATCAACGTAAACAATCAGTATCATTCTGGGTTGTTCGCTGTTCGTTTCGTACGTTATGTAACTTGTCACGTAACATACAGTGGCAAAATACTATTAGAAAACTAACACAGATTAATTTTTTTTTCACGATAGAAATATGTAAACTAAAAAGTGTTTTGTAGTTATACAAACTTTTCATAATTGTGTAAGTCGACATGGTTTTGTTTAAGCGACAGTAATTATTTATTACTGACACGTGTGCACGCTTCATGCAGTTTTAAATAGGAAACTCTGTTAATTGTTTTGATATTTAGAACGTTATAATTGACCAAACGAATTATTACTTTTCAAAAAAAAAACTTTAAAAGTGGCCGGCTTTCTGGTATTAATAGTCTTATAACAGGCCGGTAGTGAAATTGTTATATCTTCGTTTTGCCAAAAGTGGGATTGCATGTCGGTCCAACTACGCCGGGACACGTTTGCCAAAACGTCGTCTACGCTCGAAGCGAAGCGTTATTTACATTTTATCGCTCGATATAAAATTATTTACTCGCGCCGGACGGAGGAAAACTCGAATGACAACGGTGTCAATCAACTGCTCGCATGACATCGTACGATGATTACAAACAACGTCTAATGAATTTACAACGCAATACGATCGATACGTTTAATAATAAACATGGAAATTTAGCAAAGCCACTGTCAAACTGGAACCACGCAATTCGATGCGATCAGTCTACAACATTCAATTTACAAGTTATTAAAGTACGGGCTTTTTTGTTCATTGATTTAAACCCGGCACAATGGGCCCCACATCTTTCCTGGGGCCCCTATGCCAGACCACCTTCCGGGCCCCCCTTCGCCGTTCAAAACCCCTCTTGTTTTAAAGTCTTTTCCTTATTAGACAAACATATTACTTGTGTGTCCGAAAGCATTTTTCTGTAAACAGGCTATAGGTGTTTCTATAAATAGGCATTCTATAAAAATGCTATAGGTTAAAAGTCTTTTTATTAGATAGACAATTTTAGACGTATCACTTTAAAGTAAAACAGAATTAACAAACTACTTAAGAGTACTTAAAATCAACAAAGTTTCAAATTTTAAGTTCCTAATCAAATTAAGTAATTAACTCACTTTTTACCTCAACCATCTACTATAATTAACTTTTATAAGACAAAAAATAAACACAGTCTATGTTTATCAGTTCATAAGTGATAGGCCTACAACTGTTATAAAATTAAACAAAAACCAATAGTACGTGTAAAGTTATAACCAATCATAAGGCCAAGTTTCTAAAATAACTTAAGTAGTGCAACGTTTTTTCTTGGTTTCATTTGAGCAAACTGGTCAATAACATCTGAAAAAGCAATACTCTTAGGCAATTCATTTTAAATTAAGCCTTTCTTGGGAGGTAGTGCTTCTCTACCAAGTTTTCAATGAATTCGCTAACCTGCTGAAAGCTCTTTCAGTAGACGAAACTGTAACTGCAATAGTACAAAAAAGCCTAAGGTAAGACAGAAGGTTACAAATATAGCTTAAAGGTTTTTGTCATAAATAGATTAGAGTAGGTTTAATGGATTTATTTTCAGATTAAAACACTGGCTTATAAATGTTTCATGAGAATAATGTGATGTGATGAATGATCCCATCCTTTTATCACAATTATCATAAAGTTAAAATAAGATCACAGTAAACAAAGATTGCTTTCTGTTGTCTACCTACACCACGAAAAAACAAACACTGCTGTCTGTTATATTTTTTTCCACTGTCTCGGGCCCCCTGAGGCCCGGGCCTCTATGCCACGGCATACGGCATATTCATTTACTTATTGAAGTAAACGGAGTAACTATTAAATTGGTTTTACAAGATAAGGTCGCGGGTCCATGTTGGAAACCATTGATCTATTCCTTAGCGAAAACAGAGTAGACAGAAAGTATGATTGGGTCTCAGAAAGACGGCTCTACAATTGGCGATTAGAATCCTGTCCAAATCACGCCTAAGAAACGCAAAAATCGACAATACCGGGCGCAAGTGTGAGGATAGCACGAACCACTTGGATCGCACGTATACGATCAAACACATCTATTGGCGCTTAACAACACGACACAGGAAGCGTGCGTGTCTTGAATTATCGACTTACTATTTGAAACGTAAGAATCTAATACTGGGCATCAGATTTGTATTGATTTTGAACCGAACTTATATCGCGATTAAGAATTAAACAAGAGCCGTCGTCTGACGTTGGTCGCGTGTAACATTTTTATTGAGTGTGAGTGTTTCATATATATTTAAGTGGGTAAACCAGTGTGATTATGAGGGCAAGGATTCATATATACCATGTCAAATAAATGGTTGATTTAACCAGTTTAGGTCATATTTTATTCAAAACTCGTATAAAGCATGTTTATGATCATATTCGGGTGTGTTTTTATATTCCTCTGACTGACAGTGTTTTGTTTATTATTTACACCATAATAAATAACACTGTGAACGTAAGAAAAATCGGTACTATCCAAAAGTGTTTAACGGACTGATTTCAGTCGCACTGTAAGAGAAATTTGGCCTTCATTGATCCAATTTTTTGTGAAGCGATTTCTCAGTTTTCCTCGAACGTTTGGTATTTGTCTGTCTGTCCATCTGTCTATTTGGGTATTTCTCAAACTTTAGAACTCTGCAACCGAGTTTTCTAATACTTGGCACGCGTGTCCATACTTTTACCCTACAGAACCCTATTCTTTTTGACACTGATCCCCCCAAAAAATAAGGGGACAAACTCAAATGTAAGAGGGTTAAAAATCGCAGCAAACGTCCAATCCGTAGGGTACAAAATGAAAGGGAATTTTAAGCAAAATAAGAAGAATTTTAAGAAAATAGGGGGAAATTTTAGAAAATTTAATAATTTTGGAACGCCGAGAACCAAAAGTAGGTGACGTTTTTTTATTTAATCGCCAAAAATTCATGTGGCGTATCCAGATTAAAGGTAATTTTAACTAAAATCTAAATGTACAGTAGTGTTAAGTTTTGGAAAACTCCAGATTTTTGGAAGTCAGGGCCCAAAAAGTTGGGTTTAAGTTTTATAAAATCACAAATTACATGTGAGATGTCAAATGAAAGAGAATTTTAACCAAAATCTGAACGTAGTATCCTTTATGGAAATTTCAATTTTTGTAAATATATTGTTTAATTATATTATTTGTATTTATATAATTTAACTGGTATCTTTATAAACATAACTGTACAAACCATTAATGTGTAGGCTATATGTGTTAGAGCTCGAGTATATGCGGAAGGACCAGACGGGGGTCCGCGAGAGAAAAATATTTTTTAGTGGTCCCCGTTACCAATAAGGTTGAGAAACACTGTTGTAGACGCCTGTGAAGTTCTCCTTTTGAGTTTCACAAATCACTGTAAACGCGCGCGCGTGCACTCAGTCACAAGTAGGTCTCTGGTAAATCGCAGATAATCGTCAGAGAAGCACGTAAGATTGTCGGGGTCATAAATCTTGGATTCGAGGCGGCCGTAAATCATCTGCCCAACGGCAAAAACCGCTAATCAGTTTCAATTGACCCTCGCGAAAAACAATACAAAAGTAAACTCAAGTTTATCACATACAATACGCATGTAATTAAATCAATTCGCGTTATTGACACACACACACACACACACACACACACACACACACACACACACACACACACACACACACACACACACACACACACACACATATTTACTACTATTTTACAATCAAGATGAGTTGTTTCCTTAATTGGAACATGTTTCGAGAACTAGATATTTTTCCCATTCTCAGCCATCTTAGTTTTTGATCTTGTGAAATATTTGTCTCCAGGTTGGTTGTTGCTGTGGCTTCCTGATGGCTTTTGATAGTTTAAATTGGTATTATTGTGTGTGGGTGTAGTATATATATTTTCTTTTTTTTGAGTGTTTCCAGTGTTAAGTATTTGAAAATTGTGTCGTGTTTTGTGTTGATTTGTATTTGTTCAGGTATTAGTTTGTCTATGTTTTATGTTTATATATTTGTGAATTTTCCAATATAATTTACGTATCAAGAAATTCACCGAAGCAAGTAGCGTTTGTACACATATGCCAACTGCCGTTCACACGTGACAAGCTTCAACCTTGTCTTAAAGTCGCCCTTATTTTTAAAATTATTCTTTTGTTACACACAGCGCTCGACATCTTTCTCAGTTCAGCTTTGTCGCTATAGTACATGCTCCTCGCTCGTCTAATCTTATCGCGTTACACTTTACTTCACAGTGCTTACCAGTGAAGTAACGAGATTACACTTTACTTCATTCTTTCTTACCAGTTCTTAGTCTTGTATACAGCAGCTACTTGGATTGAGGGACTGGAGAGCCTTCGCGTCAGATCGAGTCCGTTGGAAAAGGTTTCTGGAAGAGATCAAGACCCAACAATGAGTTGTAGCACCAACGATGATGATGACCCAGGAAAATGATTTTCTAGTAATCCAACTTTTGAACCATATTTTCTCTATTGCTTCTTCATAAAACTATTTTCTCTGAAAGAAGCAAGTGCCACGGGACCTCTGTCGTAAGTCCCTCAGAAAAGACACCGGTACCCTTAATCGAAAGCATAGGACTTCAATAAGATCGTTGACCGTAAGTCAACTTGAACCACTATCCATTCCGTCGAGTGAACACTAGTTGTTAACAGTAGTCCGACTCCTTCACATGTTCTGAAGCACCCCATAGGCTACTGTCTGTGACTCTCCTGTCGTTCGTACTATTCCAAACTTTCTGTAAGGCCACTGTGTTACGCACTTCTATGAATTTACGAACGCCATAAACGGTACTCGTTCATCGACATTGTTACTAAATTTATTGAGACGACGAAGAAAGATCGAAAGCCTGATGGTGTCCCCGAGTTGTAGGACGCGGAAAGTCTGCCGGTTAGTCAGTAGCGCCAATTCTCGTCTTTTCTGAAAGGAAACGTTTCACACCGAGTCCGTGGTTCAGAATTAAGTCCATTCGCACCATCCGCGGGGCAACAATGGGACTCATTCGTGCCCACACCATCGGGCTGGTATATAACACTGATTAAAATCACAAACGAATAGGAATAATATATTTTCTGAAATATTATTAGTACCGTTAGGAAAACACCTACGTAAATCAACCTAATCATTGGCACAGTGTGCCAAGAATGTGCCAATAATAACCTTATTATAAATTACATAACCACACACAAGATGTTTTGTTCAGAATTTCTCACAAGGACAATTAACGTGTTGACGAGCACGGAAGCCGCTCTGTATTGTCCGAAACTGACCAGTTCACGTGTTTGCGACTGTTTATTTTGGCAGAAGTTACTAATTTTAAGATTTTTGCCTTCTCTTGTCACAAGTTGTGACACGTACGCCATTACTGACGGTTTCTGAGTTATCCAGGCAGAACATTACATCACACATTTACACAAATAATTAAGTCTCTATGTATTTAATTATTTCTGTATTATCCGGTCACAGCTCCTGATGACTGCAATAAAAACTGTCGAAACGTTGACACAAATGGTTTAAAACTTTTGTCACTTCTTTGACTCGCAAAATCTGTCATTATTATTATTATATAATTATATTTTTTTATACTTAAATTATTATAAGATATATTGTTTATATTATAATAAAGTGTATGTGTGTGTGCGTGCATTATTATTATTATTATTATTATTTAAATATACTATAAAATTGTATTTACTTCTTATGTATCATGCAAGTTACTACACTGTGAAAGTATATTCAAATAATATTAATAATTTAATATATCAAGAAAATGAAATGTACCAAATTAATATAGGCTACCACATACGCCTGTGCTTCTATGAATCACCATTTCTTGTATTTTCTTGGTATATTATAATTGTCGCAACTATTTCTTCTGCATGTTTATTATTATTTTTTTTTGCATTATATTATATTCACCACAGAATGTTAATAATCACAGCAAATTTCGTCGTTTGGTTGATTCACGGTCATTGCTAAATTAAGCAATATTATTATTGTTATTATTACTATGATTACTATTACAACAGTTGCAGTATAGGCTACGGGACGGCCTTGTGCAATTTCACACATATTTCGACAGTTTTTGCGTGACAATCGCCAATTAGCGGGAGCTGCGTCAGCAGTCAATCAACGCCCGTGTTTACCATTCACACGCTTCGCTTTGCTTTGTTTTCTTTGTCGTCTGAAGCATCTTCAAATACGATTAGTTTGAAAATAATTTATATCAATTCTACTGCGAACCGGCTCGGCTCGTCCGCGGGCGTGCCACACCGCGTTATAATGTATTGCTCTCTCTCTCTCTCTCTCTCTCTCTCTTGTCATATAGCCACTAGCAACGATGGGCATACAGCGTAATGCGCGAAACATGTCTTGAGTGAGTTAAATATATGTTGTTATATTACAGTTTTAATAATATTAATGATTTAACAAACCCAATCTATTAAAGGAAGAAGTGTGTGTGCGCTCGCGCTCGCGTGTGTATGTGCGTGTATGAGAGAGAGAGAGAGAGTGGCAGACAGACAGACAGACCGATAGATGATATATATTAATCTCGTGGACTTTTTTTAATTAAAAATCAGTCACGGATTAAAAATTTACAGCGTGAACAAAGGCAAAACTATCGCTAATTTACAGCTGTTTCGTAACATTGTGTATTTCGCCGTTGTTATGTCGGTGAGGGGGAGAGTAAACCAACTTCTCGTCCCTGGACGTAGTTCTGACACCATTGCAAAACGCGTGGATTTAAATATAATTCCTGAACCGTTATCATACTCACGATAATATTCATCATGGTAAGATGATAAATAAATGTCCCGACAATGCAGTATCCAGACAAATCTGATTTTATAGGCATACTGTAAACTGCCTTCATGAGAAGCGCATGGATACGCATGCAAGTCCGTAAGTAGTTAAGGACAACAGTCGGTACAAACCGAAGTTCGCTTTTGATCGTATCGTACCGATTTTCACCGTGAACCACCTGGTAATTTATACGCCTACGTGTGGGTGTGTGAAGGGAGGGAGAGGGAAAGGGGAGGGAGGGAGGAGTGAGGGGGAGGGGGAGGGGGAGGGGGAGGGAGGGAAGGAGGGAGGGAGGGAGGGAGGGAGGGAGGGAGAGAGAGAGAGAGAGAGAGAGAGAGAGAGAGAGAGAGAGAGAGAGAGAGAGAGAGAGAGAGAGGCAAATGTGGTTTTAGTTTTGCAACTTTCGGTTGCCACGTTGCTGTCATCTACAGGCAAACGCGTCCTGACGGTAGACTTGTCGCTGGCCACGACTTCGGGAAGACTTCCTACAACGTCTATGAACTTGACTTCCTACAAACTGCACCATCGGGACGCCAACGTCTTACTTACGCGCCTGTATCATGAGAATTGGAGGAAGACACGGGGGAGATTTCATATACAGAGGAATACACGTATTTAGGGGTGAAAATTACGGCCAGTGGGAAGCAAGACAAATAAATACAATCCAGAATTAATCTGGGAAAGATGGTTATATCTACATTAAATGGAACCTGTGGGACAAGCAAATTACAGCAGAAACTAAAAACCAAAATATTTAAAATCACTGTTAGAAGTATCATAACTTGCGGCTCAGGAGTTTGGACTACTAATAAACACACAAGAACAAAATTAATGACAGCAGATATGGACCTTTGGACACGTTCGGCAAGAATATCCAGACGTGAGAAAATTAGAAATAAAGTCACTAAGGACAGAATGAATGTGGAAAATTCAATTTTTGATTTTATCAAAACAAAAAAATTACAATGGTATGGACACACGAAAAGAATGGCACAGGAACGATTGCCAAGGAGAGATATGGAATGGACCCCACCAGGAAGAAGGGAAAGAGGAAGACCACCTGTCACCCGGATAGAAGAAATTCAGACTATATTGAGGGAACGAGAGATTGAAGAAAATCTTTGGAAGGATAAGCAGCAGTGGAAGATGCGAATTCAATCACTTCCGTAATCTTTGGTTCCGGAAAATGTGTAAACATTGTACAGCCGGAATAAATAAATAAATAAATAATGAGAACCGCCAGCCTGTGTCTGTTGGATTACATTGACAGATAGCGTTGTCTATAATGTTTTTTTCAACCCAAGTACCCTGTGTAGCATCCAAGTGTTGTTACGTGTTGTGTACAGTGACAACCATTAATGCGCATGGAAACGTACGTACGTCAAAACACATCCGGTCCTAACTTATTAAAATTAATTACTTTTCCATTTCTTTACAGTTCATATAGTAAGCTAACGTAAGCATAAACAGGGCTAATTAATTATGGCGTAGTCGTACAGGCTATTATCCACCTTTAGGTATACGATGGTCCGTTGACAAACACCAGGTTATACTAAAATTAGTTATCAATCGTTGGCCTAATGTAGTTTCGCCAGACCAATATCTTTAAATTGATTTGCTCTGACTTTCATCGTCACGACCCAATCTGATCACCAAAAATGTATAATATTATTCAATGAATGTATATTATTATTGAATGACTATTTGTTACTGTACTTGTTATTTGTTATATTTTAATTACGGTGTTGTTATCACCCGCCCTGGAAAAATGAGAACCGTGTGTGGAAGGAAGAGTTGTATTGTTTCCCTGCGTGAAGTCGGCAAGCTATCTACGTACATTATAAAAGTAATTTATTTTGGCAATTAAATACATATGAAACTGTCAGCTAAAGAAGTAACTCCAGTTGTAACTGGACACGAAAAAAGCTGTGTACAGAGTTAGGCCTATTTGGGCGTCCTGCGTTTAAGATTTCCGGCACGTTCAGGAATATTTCGCTCGCTCCGAAATTTTCTTATTATAAAATGTTTATTCGCTAAAACGCTTAGAAAATTTAAAACGACAAATTCCGGGAGAACCTCTCGCGGTCCGGTAGAATTGTGGTGGCAGCGCCCGATGGTCGGGAAAAACTGGTCGATTCCTGCGACGACGTCGCATGCACCACTTGAATGAGGAGGGGTCAGCACGGAAACAAAACCATCCCAGCGGTCGTTGCCATCGGATAAAACATCGACCTTATTCAACCGGTGATAAAACTGGTCGATTCCTGCGGCGACGTCGCATGCACCACTTGAAAAGAACTGTTGGCCCCTATGAGGAGGGGTAAAACCATCTCAGCGATCGTTGCCATCGGATAAAACATCGACCTTATTCAACCGGTGATAAAACTGGTCTTCGCCGTGATTCCTGCGACGACGTCGTATGCACCATACGAACACCACTTGAAAAGAACTGTTGGCCCTATGAGGAGGAAACAAAACCATCCCAGCGATCGTTGCCATCGACCTTATTCAACCGGTGATAAAACTGGTCTTCGCCGTGATTCCTGCGACGACGTCGCATGCACCACTTGAAAAGAACTGTTGGCCCCTATGAGGAGGAAACACAACCATCCCAGCTATCGTTGCCATCGGATAAAACATCGACCTTATTCGACCGGTGATAAAACTGGTCTTCGCCGTGATTCCTGCGACGACGTCGCATGCACCACTTGAAAAGAACTGTTGGCCCCTATGAGGAGGAAACAAAACCATCCCAGCGATCGTTGCCATCGGATAAAACATCGACCTTATTCAACTGGTGATAAAAGGTTAACATTAATCAATATTTTGATATGTAAAATGAAATTGAAGATAGAATTTTATTCTCTACTGAACTGATAAAAATACGAAAAAAAATAAAATATCTGAAATTATAAATACTTGTCGAAATGCATTATACTTAAACAGCCCTTAATTCTTCAGGTGCTAATGTACAATGCAAAAATTAAATTTAAAGAAGTCTAGTTTTGGTTTCTTGCCAAGCCACAAACCAATGTGTCGACTTCATTCGCAGTGTCTCTCGAGGTGACACTTTGACTTCCGGTTTGTCATATAACTGTGAAGAATTTTCCAATAAATGCTTGTTAACACTACATGCGTAGAAATGGGTTGGGGTTGTGGTTTTATGAACAACCCTTTGAATCTGGACAAAAATACAAATTATACAGACCAACCTTAAAATATGTACCGTATAACAATGCCACCGTATAGGCCTAACAATGTTCGCGCATTTCCTTATCTTACTACAATTAACGTTTTCAGTGGCTTTCGACACGAATTTGACTTTGATTTATACTGATACGCAAATAATAATAATTTTCCTTATTTTGATATCGATTTCTACACAAAACAACAACAACAAGACACACACACACACACACACACACACACACACACACACACACACACAGCCTATAAACACACAAAAAACGGTTCCATGTGTTCCATGAAGACATTAGCTACATTCATCTAACGGATGAATAACATAAAATAAACGGAATAACGGATAAACATATATTTAAAATGGAGAATAATTTGAAGAGTATTTAAGAAACGCATTCTTGGAATAAACCACATTAATATTACACACGCGCGCGCGCGCACGCGCACACGACCATATTTTTATTTATTTATATATATATATATATATATATATATATATATATAAACGCTTCTTGCTACGTCGATTTCTTGATACGTAAATTATTTAATATTTAAGCCTACTACTATTTTACAACCAAGATGTATCGTTACCTTACCTGGAACATGTTTCGGGAATTATATATTTTTCCCATCCTCAGCCATCTTAGTTTTTGATGTCTGAGGATGGGAAACATATCTAATTCCCGAAACATGTTCCAAGTAAGGAACATGTAGATTGTAAAATAGTAGAACAAGTAGATTGTAAAATAGTAGTAAATATTAAATTACATATTCAAACACTTTTTGCTACATTCTATTTCTTGATGCATATTTAATTTACTTAATATTTATAATTTCCTTATATAACGTTCAAAATGTGTTTTCCCTTATTTGGAACATGTTTCGGGAATCCTATTGTTCCCATACTCAGCCATCTTAATTTTGTGTGGCTGAGGATGCGAACAATAGGATTCCCGAATCATGTTTCAAATAAGGGAAAAAACATCTTGAGGTAAAGAAATTATAAATATTATATTTTATGTGTGTGTGTGTGTGTGTGTGCGTGTGTGTGCAAATGGTTGTGTTTTATGTTTACATATCTGTAGGTTTACCCGTTTCCGACATAAACAAAGAATAATAAACAAGTTACTACCAGAACAAATAAGCCTACAAATCGATATAAAACATGAGATAACGTTTAAAACACTAAACATCGGAAGCACTCAATGAAAAAAATTTATACACCACATTAACATGAATATAGCCAACCAAAAGCCAACAGCAGCAACCAACCAGGACACAGATATCTCAGAAGACTTAAACAGCTGATGACGATGAGCACACTTCTCGATGCTCGAAACACGTTCCAAGTAAGAAAAAAAGACATCTCCATTCTAATCTAGTATTAAATAAAATAATTTACTTATCAAGAAAAGAACTGTAGCAACAAGTGTTTGAAATTCACTAAAGTACAACGCAAACAGATAACAATAGTACTCCTTGAAATATTAATTTGTAGTTTTTTTCTTTTGCTTTTGATACAAGATTATTTTTGAAATTACGTAAAAAGTAAGATATTCAAGATAGAAATATCTTTTACTTTGTGCCGTGGGTTGTCCACCCACTTTTCTACACTACATAACAAACAACAACGCTTATAACACACACGTACGTTCGTATTTAACACAATAATGTCGATACTTTTTTGTCATCAATTTAACAAAATAAAAATTGTGCTTGTTTAATTCCCTGTACTAGACAGAGGACTCGCTGTGCTTCCAATCGGAAAGCGCTTCTCCACCATGTGAAACCAAAACAAATCTTCTGCAAAAACGTTTTATTGTTCCTAAATTGTTTAATTATGTTCAATTATGAACACTTATGAACAGAACTATTATGAACATTCCTATAATCTGTATTTAGCTATAATATATTTTACTATGCTATATGTTGACAGGTATATGCATAAACGTTTTCTGTACCAATTCTAATATTGAAGTGTTGATTATTGCTTTTATAATTAATTACAAATACCATCAAATTATGAGTAATTTAAATTGTAATATTGTATAAATTCAAGTTTGTGATATTATAATTTTCTCGAAGCCTTTAAAGAAAATATTAGATGATGTAAAACAAACTATCTCAACTCATTCACATATAGCATAGAAGGATACACACATATGCACGCACACGCGCGTGCGAACACACTCACATACACAAACACGTTCACTCAAATAATTTATCTGTTGTTTGTCGTTTTCTTTTGATATTTATACACAGGTCCTGATGATGACAATAAATATTGTCGAAACATCAACACAAATAAGTTAAAATTTGTGTTATATTTTTTGACCGATCCTCACAAACCCTTCGCCGAAAAATTCATTGATTGACGGTCACTACGAATTTCAGGATTTAATTGTTCCTAACAACAGTTAAGGAGTCTGAAAGAACTCACCGCACTTCGGTCGGAAATGTTAACAAATTAAACATAAAAATATTAAAAATAAACAATTACAGAGTGTATATAAACGTTAAATATAAAAACCAAAACAACATAACCTAGACGCGTCTGGTTTAACCGAAGGCCGCAAACAGAAAACTATCGTGATTAGAAAACGGCAAATGTATGGGCCTATGCACAAAGAATAATACACATTTATCTGTGACCTTAAAAAGCTGAAAATAAAACGGCGAGGAAACTGTAACTCACTCACGCACGCGTGCACTCGGAACGTGATGACACTCACCTGCTTTTGTGATCCATTTTGAAGTTTGCCGCCCGTCCAGGTAGCGTTGTGAAACAAGACTGAGCGAGTGAGCACTTGATAAGAATAGTGGTTTGCTTTCAGGTCTGCGCATGACATGACGTAATTGACTGCCAGCTGACTGTTGCACTAAGGTCTTCCTCAAACTTCCTCTTTATGTCCGGTTTGCCTGCTTGTTAAATTATACTGTATACAAATACACTCCTATAGTACAGTAGTAGTCCTCTTCTCTCTCTTTCTCTCTCCCCCCTCTCACATTCTTTCTCCCCTCTCTCACTCTCTCTCAACTTCTGTGTGTGTGTGTGTGTGTGTGTGTGTGTGTGTGTGTGTGTGTGTGTGTGTGTGTGTGTGTGTGTGTGTGTGTGTGTGTGTGGTTTTATTTAAAGTATTTTTACATTCAGCGGCGTATGTAGAATTTGGTCTATGGGGGGGGGGGGGGGCGATCGAGTCGCTTTCATACAAAAGAAAAAAAACAAATGAAGACTAATCAACATTACTATCTTTAAAGCGGTTGAACAACGTGTGATAATTTCATGAAATCAATCCCATTAAAATAAAAAGTAATAAAAATACGCGTTATTGAAACATTATTTAGAAGATACTTATTGAGTGGATTGATTTTCCTGTATTTCGTACTTCAAACGTATACCCTAATGCTGTGTAATAAACCTGTTTGTTTATTTAAAAAAGAGTTACTACTGTATTAGCTTACACAGCTGGAAAAATAATAAAACAGTCTAAAAATTAACGGACTAACAAAATTCGTCAACTTTTTTTTACCCTCTGGGGGGGGGTCCGGCCACGTTCGCCCCCCCCGTAGACACGCCTTGTATACATTTTATAAACTTGTTTACAACACAGTTATAATACAAGTAAATACGTTAGCGGCGCAGTCAGGATTTTCTTTCGGGAGGGGGGCTCTCTGGGTTTCTGGTGAGTTCTTAGATTTTTTTAATGAATAAAACTACAAAAATAAAAATAAAAAGAATACGTCATCGTCTATTTATTGTGTTGTCATGAAGAAGGTAATTTTCAAAACCAATAAATGATACGTTAATACGTATCTAAAATTTTACGAAGTCATAAAACAATAAAAATGACACCTTACATTACAATATTTATTTGTAAATAATATTTATTGATTTTATTAAACGACACCAGCAAACTGGCACAAATTGTCTCCCACCTCCTGCAGACGCTGACAGTGTTAAATGTTTAATACGAATCTTTCAGGGCTTCGCCTTAACGAGATGTGTCTGTAAATGGTTGCAGCAATTGGAGTTAAATCTGATAACTCGTTTTGTCATAGAAACGAATTTTAAAGCACTAAATTAAAAATTCAAATTACAAATTCACTGTGACTTGTTGGGTCCTCAGATGGGTTTAGCCTGTGGAAATGAGTACTTGGGGCTCATCCTGAGGTAATAACGAGCCGCACTGCCCTATGTCAAACGGATCACATAAGGCAGCCTACCATGCCTAACTCCTAAACTACTTCTGTCGTACAAAAACGATTTTTTTTAATACCGGCCATCTAAGGACCACTAATTATTGGGTGTTCGTTGCAGTGTGACACGCTGCATGCGGTAGTGATCACGACCTACCGCAACACATCCCTGTCTTCCTTCCCAACAGAGCCTTCTGATTTCATAAATTATCGTTATTCATTTAATGTTTTACAATTTATAATTACGACTAATTATTATAATTCATTTGATATCATGATGTCTTGCGACAGATCCACAACCAAAATCTGAACGTTTCTGTCAATTTAATTCTGGAATAGCTTCCATAAACTAGAGTTCTAATCTGAGGGCACTACCATTCAATTTGAAAACACAGGACACTGCCTCAGAAAATAGGTAATTCCAATTTTCTCCATCTATTAATGTTTTCAGATATCTTTCATTGTCGATACAAATTCACAAAAATGCAAAATATTTTTTTAAAGCCATAAATACAGAGAAAAGACATATCTATAGGTACTTTTAATTAACTGTCATCTGTGAATAATAGTAAACCCTCAGTGACAGTGAACAGTTTTTTTTTTCGGCCATCTAAGGACCACATGCCAATTTCAATTCTTTATTCCTTGTTCTTTTCTTTTTTCCCCAATATTCTTTCATCTTTTCACTGTGTCTCTTCTTCCTGTCCTCAGTCCACTTTGAACTTGCGCTTTTCTCTCTCCTACCCTGGACTCCTTCCATTTTTAACACTTTTGCCCGAAAAACTTCTCTTTCAATTGTTTCTTCTGCGTTTATATTATTACAATTTTTTTGTAAATCCTTTTGGACTTCTTTAATCCAACTTGATGTTGACTTCTTCCCCCTCAGATATTTGAAGATCTGTTTTGTTAACCTATTGTCCATTCTATATAAATGTCCTTTAGTGATGTAAATGTAATTTACATTTGTGGTAATTAATTGTGTAAACCATTTACATCTAGTGAATATTAATCTGTGCTAATTATCTGCATAGATTAATTACTCATCAATTATGAATCATATTAATTAAAGATTTATGTTGTACGTTAAATTTGATATATCTAAAAGTTGTTTCTATTCGTCAGATTAGACTCAACACAGTGACTAATTAAATACGATTTATGAGTCTATTAATCGTACGTCTCAATGGTCGAGTTTGTTGTGTCCATTGATACTTAGTATACGTTGTGAGACTTTTAGTGTAATGCTTAGAATGAGATACATCAATAATAAAGGTTAAATTTCAATAATGAACGCAAGAATAATATAAATTAACTACTTATTTATTACACTTGTTACTTAAGTAAGTGACTATATCCTGCAAATTACATACATATTAAAACACATGATATAAAATACAATTTATACGATGTTTCCTGAAACATAAACACATGGTACATTCAAATGCAGTAAATAATGCACATATATAAAACATATACGAACAATAAACAATCAACAAATATACTTATTCCTACCTAAATGCGTTCATTATTCTCAGATGACGAATTACGTTAGTGTTATTTTATAGATTTCATGATTCATATGATTCATATATATATTCTCGTGGGGTTTGTTCTTTGAAAAGAGGCAACAGTACAGTAGTATATACTACTAAGATTAAATATACATAAAGCTTATCTTTTGAGAGTGTTTATCCATTATTCCGCCGTTGTGAGAAGACATCTTCTGGATGATTCGTCGAAGATCATAATCACTGTTATGAAGAGCACTAATCACTTCACTTCACAGAATCTCCACTCCCGTCATGTGTACGGTGTTGTGGTAACCCGCTGATGTCGAGTGCCCGGAGTTCAAATAGTGAGGTGTTAATGTTGTCATTAAACTGAATTGTTCTGAAAGTTTGCCGTGTTTGTGTACATGGTTAACTGTTCCGTCTATCTGGATGTATCGCGTACTGCGTGCTTAATTGTTTGATACAGTTTATTCAATTAATCGTTCAATATAGTGACGCATTGTAATGTGAGAATGTTTGAAGTGTCACTCACTGTTCTACTTTGAAACGTGAATTAGTATGTTATTATATTCACATCAGTTGAAGTTCCAAGTCCCGTGCGCACTTATAGTTTGTGTTTGTCGCACAGAATTGTGTATAAGTGTGACTATATCGATGTCTCTGTTCACTTATGAATTTACTAAATTATGAATTCGGTCGGTCGCACAAACTGTTTCTATCACGGACCGTATTACTGTTCCGACTATATCAACTGTCTGACTATCGTACTAACTTTTGACTATTAACTGTTAACTATCAACTATTATTATCAACTGCTAACTCTTGACCACATACTCTTGACTACCGACTGACTATTAACTGCGACTATTAACTGCCTTTTACTACTGACTGACTGCGTGACTACCCGCTCCGCGTCTTCGCCAAACAGTTTTATTGAAACATCTTACCCATAAGTCTAAGTTTTGGATTTCTACGCCTTCTCGGATTCTTGATTGGTCGTACAAATTCCTACTCTTCTGCAGATCTCATCCTCTGTTTCACGATTCGTCGTCCGAACCCTTCTTATTCTCTCCACGAGCTCTCTTAGAAGATGCTTGACGCTGGTTGGTCGTCGTCATCCCCGGAGTGTTTCATGTGACGAGCGTGGTACGGATTCTAAGAAACTAGGGCAATTTTCATGGCCTTCTGTCATCCTTTGTTTAGACTTTCCCTAAGGTTCTGACCGAGCTTTTGTTAACAGACTCCAGAGTCCTGGTTAATTGTTTAAGTTACTCGTTGCTCGTTCCGCCGATTATCAACCCTTCGTTGGCGTCATTCTGGTGGAACTCTACTTTCCAGTCGTAAATCTCAGTAAACTGTCAAGGGTTTGTTTTCATGCTGTGCAGGATGCACTGGCAGTATTCACTGAGTTGTGTCTATTGTCTATTTCTTCGTTAAAATTGCTCTGTATTCCTTTGTAACATAGTAAAGCCTTTCATAATCGTGCAGTTACGCTTCACCTCCACAGCAGGCGTTCCATCTCGATTCCACGTAACTCGGCAGCTGGACGAAGTCTTTGTTTCAGATTGTTGGGTGCTGTAAATTGTGACAAACTGCTAGCTGTCAGCGACGCCCTGAAATTCTTATTGTGTGCAGTGCTCAGACGTTTTTTCTTTGTCTTCGCACTGTCGTCGGGTTTGACGTGCCCCTGATTCGTCATTATTTACGACCTGGGCTTGTGTCCGTCGACTTGAGTGTGGGAACGTGTCACTTGATCGAGGAATTAAAAATTTTTTAAATTTCGATCATTACAGTCCAAAAAATAATAGTCTTTTTTTCTCATTGTTTATGGTATATTTTCTATACTCTAATATATTTCATCATTACTTCTTAATTTTCAACCTTCTGAAGTTTTTCGTGGGCCTAATATTTTCCTAATAATTCGTCTTTCCAATATTTCTAGTTTGTCTAAATTATAATTCAGTGCTAGACATTCACTTGCATACAGGCATTCTGGATTCACTACTGTACTGTACTGCCTTATTTTCGCATTTTTAGATATGCACTTTTTATTGTAAATATCTTTAGTTATACCATATGCGCTTTTTACATTTTATGAATCCTTTCTCCTATAAACGAATTATTATTACTTATTTTTGTTTAATTAACTCGCCTGAAGTCGACCGCAGGTTGCGAGTGCTCGAAACGTTCTGTTTAGTGGCAGTCGTCCAAAGCATAGTACTCAATAATAATATGACACCATCGACTACTTGCTTAAAGCATCTTAAGTTTATTTTGTTTGCTAACTTCTTAAGGTATTCAGACAGGATCGTTTCTCCCGAAATATTAATTTTTTACAGAGAAAAGTTCGTAGACGTGTTACAGAAACCAGTAGACTAACACGTCTGACAAAAACAAGTGCAACGAATATGTGCAGCAAAAGAAAAATAATAAACGCATTGAAACCACAGAGTGGCAAATCTGCTTAGCGGGTACTCGGAATGAACAATAGGCTAAAATCATACGGTATTTCACAAGAACCCTGTCACAATAACTGGGGCAACTACGCAAACGCAGATAGTTTTTATATTTATTTTATCGCTCGTTGCGGCATTTTACATTACGCTTCATATCTGACCGTGTTACACGATAGCAATTCGTTACGTACAGATTCGAACCGTGGACCTTGGTGAAACAGTACAACGTGTCTCTTAGCGGATTACAGCGCAAACGTCTTTTCCATGCAGTGAGAGAAAATGACTTGGAGGATAAGAACGGATGAAGAACTAAAATCTTCATATAAAAATCAGGTGTTTTAAATAAATCAAAAGTAATCGGGTGGACTTGACATTTTGTACGAACGCTGGAGGTAAAATGTACCGGGACGAGAGTTCAGGAAAACGCAGTTAGAGACAAGGAGTTCCGTCAGGGGTCCACACTTTTTGGATACGCGTTTGACAAACCCGATCTGCCCTAGGTGGATTCTTCAACTTGCTTTGGGTGAGATCGCTTTCTTTATCTTTCCTGTCTAGTCTCTCTTCACTGACTATTGTTCTTTTCTGACTCCGACGCTATTAGAGTATTCGAGGGCTTGCGTGTCTTTCATTTTTCGTTTTTAGTTCTTAGTTGTCTTATTTCCTTGCTGTGGGCTACAGATAAACCTGTAGTAATCCCTTGTAGGCTGGCGGTGGAGAACAACACTACGTCTCAGTTAGTAGTGACTACAAACTGCAGTGGCTTGTGAAGCAAGGAAGATCCTAGTCTCCAGGGATAGAAACAGGAGACCAGTCGTCCCGAGGTAAAGGGGCCTAGTCACTCGCTGGCCTAATGGTCCTAGTCACCCGCCCGCATCTTGTAAGATGATCCAGAGAAGAAATGAGAGCCTCGGAACGCGAATAACCCGTCGCTGAGAGGCAGACGGAGAAGAAGACAAGGAGTAAGTATCTGAAGTCTGTTGGGTATCCGCCCATTCTACGCAGTATTAGACGATGTTATTGACGATCGTATTCAACAATTGAAAAAAAGTAGGGGATAAAAGTAGGTAATGACAATTGAGTGGATTACGAGAGTGGGGTGGGTAGAGATTGGCAAAGTAACGAACTTATCATAGTTAGGTCGTTCATATCTGCGGGGAGATCCGCCCTTTTTTTGTCCAATGCATTTTAAATGGACGAACAGGGGTTCAGTTAGGTACCATTAATTAATGATCTATTAAAGTTGTTTATCTGAAATTTCTACCATACCATAACACATATATTTGAAGTACAATGTACTAGTTTGAAGTAATTTAAGAAACAAATACCAATATAAAAAAATAATTACTTTTATGAAATTTTTAACAACTTTATTTTATTTAAACATTTTTTACAAAATCAATTTTTTAAAGAAAGAGATTAGTTCTAGTATATTTTTATTGTTACATTGTACTCTTCAACCACAAAAAAATTGAACTCAATAACAATTATAGTTTTTGAGAAAACTGTACCTAACTGTTGACATCCATAGTTACGGGAAAACGCGCGTAAAGCTAAACAATGAACAAGAAGCTAAGTCAGGCCTGCCTGAATTAAAATCCACCAGGGCAGTAGTCCTGCTGTTTTGCTTAATCCTCTTCTTCTCTGATCCTTCGCTAAGTCCCTTAGCCGGTGCCCGCGGGAGCCGGAAAACAACGTGTAATGCGTTTTATTTTATTTTGTTATGAGTAACCAAAGTTAAATTATTTTATTTAATTAATGTAGGTAACCTCATAAAAGTATAGTTTTAATTGCAAACCTTTTTATTTACTATAAATAAAATGCCAATAGTTAAAGTTAGCACACTGAGTGTAAGCTGAACTGAAAGTTTTATTTCCATTTTTTTTTTTTAATCCGTAGCGAAGTACGAGTATTAAGTTAGTACATTATAAACAAAAATATAGTGTTACAAACTCAAACAGTGCTGCCAACTCGTCAAATATAGTGGACAGCGACTTTCCGAACGCATTGTAGTTCCATCATCAGGTTCGTAAAGCAAAGATCCCTCATTATGAAAAAGTTACGAAACGCATCGTGCATAAAGAAAGTTTCAAGAGGGTCTACTGTGTACCTGTTTACATAAGGTAGGAACAGGCGCACTGATCGTACAGAAGTTGGAGTTTTTTATAAAACTGAGCATCGGCTTTTGGAAGACGAGTTCATCCGTTAGGATCGCATGTACAGAGATGCTGCGCAGATATCTTGGCTTGATCATAGACTACGGAGCCACCGCGCATGTGACATGGACAAAGGAATAGACACGGAATAAAATACTAATACAGGGAATAAGAATACTAGGCGGAGTGCAAATTAGTAGAAAATGAGGGAGAAAATCAAAAAAATAGAAACGTATTAACCGAGATTTTTCCCATTACGCAAGGAGACAATATAAGCTAGAGGAAATACTGGGTCGCACGGGACACAGGTGGTCAAATATTATGTCAGAATCGCAACGGCAAGAGGACAGAAAAAGAGGAAGAATAGCCGTCATAAAAATAACACGAAATGAAAAGAGGGGAAACGTAGTCAAAACGGCCGTCGAAACTTTGTTGACAACGTGGCGACTACGAAATGGAGACTTGTGCAGGCCGATTATTAAAACGGAAAGCTTTAGGGGAGAAGAAGTTAATATCTTCTCCATTCGTAGAGTTAGTGGGACATTACAGTAACACATTGTCGGTTGATAACCACTTTTTTGATATCATTATTAATGCCAAATGCTTCGCCCGTTCTTTGATGCAGTCTCAAATTCACAAACGACGATGGAAGATCATACGACTAGCGAAAAGTTTTGCCGTAATAATAATATCATTAGATCATGATTACATCTTCCTTACGGCAGTTTAGTACTCAAGCGGCCGAAATGAGATTTCTCAGGCTCGTGGACGGTTATACTCTTTCAAGGTCGCAACAGAAATGTCGATGTACGGCTGGAAATGAATATTATGAGTATACTGATAGAATTGCCCATTATCGGCTGAAATGGTTGGAACATCTTAACCGAATGGATGACTGCCGCATTACCAAACAACTATGGAATTATAAACGGAAAGGCTGGAGAGGTGTGGGGCGTCCGAAGAAGCGCTGGAGTGACCAGAACTGTGACTGGAACAACAAATTTTTGGTTTATATACGACGTTCCAAGTCGCATGGCACCGACTTGGAATCCAGGGATGGATTAGGAGACCCTTACTAACACACACGCGCGCGCGCGCGCGCATGGGGTATGACTCATCTACTGGGGCGTCCGCTACGTAACTGAAACGTTTATAATATACATTTTTTAACAAACGAGCTTAGCATATTTCTAATCTCTATAAAATATTTAAGAAAATGACACCAAACACGAAATGGTTTTGATATATTTTAGACGTACAAATTAAGTCTAACTCAATGTTCATTTTGGCTTTAGAAATTAGTATTTTGCAATGTTATTTAATTTTTGTTGATAATCACGCACAATTCGACCTAACTTTATTGTAATACAGTGTATTATGTGGGTACTGTATATTGCATATGTTGTGCAGAAATACGTGTGATCAAATGGGGATTTTTTGAGTCAAATTTAGGGGTATTCAAAGCTTAAAATCCTGTCAAACAGTAAATATATTAAATCATTGAGACCCGAGGTTTTCCTAAAAATACAAAAATTTTATTTTTATTATTTTAATATCAATATGTTTTCATTATTTTCATATAATTATGTTTATTGACAGAGTTATTTTTAGATATAACATTTTTAGTGTTTCATAAATAAATAGTAAATTTGTACATTTTAATCGTAAATGTGTACTGTGTACTTTTTAGTCCTTTATAATTAACTTTCAATCAAGTACTGTGCTTAACGTACTTACAACATACATATTACTTTATTAAGTACGGTACTCCAATTCTGCTTTTGCTTTAGAAATCCCTAAAATACTCATATTTATCGCAGTTATGTGTTGTTTAGACTCACTTTTCTCACAGTTTCACGGAGATTACAAAAATTATAGTTTAATTTGGATTATGAGCTACATTAAATATTTTATAGTTTCGAATTGGATCGTATACTTGTACCTGAACCATCTGGGTCGTGCCTGGCCGGTTGTGAGTGCGCGTGCGAGAGTGGCCCTTTCACACGGGTAAACCAGTCTGCAGTATCTGTCTACGGCAGACATCTGCCGTAGTAGTCTCACGCGTGCTTGCTCTCGGCACACTGTGCCTGGGTGCCTCGCACCAAACGGTCCAGCCTCAGTTCAGTCAGTGCAGAGTAAATACGGTACGCTAATTCAACATATTTTTTTAAATTGCTTTTTTATACAGTATTGCAAAATTGTGAATAAACAGGAAGAAGTAGTTGTATTATCTGTACAGGGCCGTCCCTAGGGGTCTAGGCGCCCGGGGCAGGCTTACGTTGGGCGCCCCCCTCCCGCCGCGGTTGAAATCGTCCTGACCACAGAAGAGAAGTTCTCTTGTCTGTGTCCTGACCATGCCAATCTAGACTGGTTTTTATAAAAATATACTGACTAGTAGTCATGAATGTTAGGTAAATAAGAACAGAAACAATAAAAGATATTTGATAGAACGTGATTGTATTTAATTATTTATAGCTAAAAGTAAAGAAATTGAGTTTGTAGCCCTTCTTTAAGTATGTTATTGACTTATAAAAAAAATTTGTTAAAAAATTTTTTTTTTTTTTTTTAAAGAGGGGCTACAAGATAATTAAAACTAGGCCAAAAGCCTAGAGAAGCCAAAAATGCGCTGGATCCAGTGAGACGGGACTTGCAATTAAAACTCACAAAATTAACAACCAATAAATTTTGATTACATCCTTCTCTTTTTTTTTTATAACAAAACGTCAAATATTTATCTCCCAACAAAGTCGGTGCTTTCTCCTTAAAATATTTTTGTTAATTTTTTAATTTAAAAATAAATATAAAATTTAAATGAAATTAATATAATGATTAATTGATTTTCTTTTCCAATTGGGGTTACTTTTCCCCACTTAGCCCTATACCTAACCCCCAGAAATAACACATGAATATACAATACATATAAATGGACATATAAATATATATATCTACAACTACAACACATACACACGTTCCACATCACAGGACAATTACAATTTTCAACATTAATATCTTGCCACACCTCTTTCACCCCATAAGGTACATAATTCACAATTCATAAATATTCTTGAACGCAACACCTATTGAAAGATCTTAATACATAATAATCCATATATATATATGCAACCCCAGTGCCCCCAGGGCATATTAAAATTCAGGGGTTGGCATAATGCCTGATACTACTATAAAGTGCTCCCACACTGAGCACTTAGACTTGGAGGAAATATAATCATAATTCAGTCAAAATACAAGTGACCATAATAAATTAAAAAGAATTTAAGCGTGATAAATTTTTGTGAAATATTAATAACAGTAATATTTTCGTGAAAGAAATTTAATAACAGTAATATTTTCGTGAAAGAAATTTAATAACAGTAATGTGCCATGATGCTTTATAACCTTTAAGAATTAATTTGGCCCAAAGGCCGACATGTTCCTAGGCAAGATCGTGCCTAACTAAACCTGTCCCAGGAGCATGTTCAAGTCTGCATGAAAAATCCCCCTATACAGGATTAAACTGGGGACCCGAATGAAACTAACAAAAGAAACTCCTATCCATTATAGGACCCAAACTGAATATAAATATGTGAAATTAATGAAGCAATTGAAAACTAAATTTAATCTGTGAAATTACATAATGAATGATAGAATTACTAGCACTAAGGTAACCCTTTTACTGAAAACTAGAAAGAAATTTACATGCCTGAATGGTAATCAGCCACGGATACATGCCAACCTCTGGGCTCACACTTAATATAAATAGTATTACAAAATGTACAAAAGATTCCCCCCCCCCCAAGTCCGCGCACTATTCTGTCCCGTTAACCGGGGACCCAATTGAAATGTGTAAAGCTTAAAGTCATTTTAGCGTGTGTCGCTATATGCCCACGAGTTCTAGTAGGTTACATTCACTTGTGTTAAAAAGTAATATTGGGTTGGTGTCACCTGATTTATTCCCTGGTGTGGAGTTTGAAATCCTGGTCTAGAGCATTTTTGTGTTGGTGTGGCCTGTTCCTCGCTGTTCTCCTCCGGCAGATGAAGCTGAGAGCCTTTGATGTTCGGTTGTTCAGGTCATGATTTGGAGCTGGTCCTCGACTTGAAGCGGGGGACCCTAAGCATACAAATATTACCAGCGAGATGCTCCAACACTTATTCCCCCAGGTTACTCTCACACGCACCAAAATCCATTTATAATTTTAAACATTGCTTTAGGCCTACTTGAAATGAAAGTTTGACACCCTCTACAACAGGTTATACGGGCATGTGGCCCTATCTTTGAAAACATTAAGTTTGGCTAAAGTGCCTATTATTTTGCGTTAACATTGGTCAATTACGGGGCCTTAGTTAAGACTTCAATTACTGTTATACAATTAACTCATTTTGCATACTCTAATTCGCCACGGGGCGTGCGTGTAACAGGTTACCAATTTTCATTCATTCTTGTACGAATATTAAACAAAACCCCTTTTACGTTACTTTAAATTAAATATATATAAGTATACTGCACTCACTTACCGCAGATCTGTTTTAATTTAGCCTGCCATAGGTTGAAGATGGAACGATTAATAAAAACTTCTCTGTCGGAGAGCGGCGAGGCGGTTAGTTGGAGTAGCGAAATCAGACAAGCTCCGAACCGTTTATTCTACGCATTTTTCAACTCGCGCTTCAAGGCGTCCGCAAGGGAGCAGCACCAATCAAGCGCCGCTTCGTTACCTCATGTAGATTCTGCGCTAACCGTTAAACACAGTACGGCAGAACGCCCACCGCTAAATACAGAAACCTATTTTTCTTTATATTCGTTAAATGCAGTACAAGATTTTTTTATTATACGCTATTTACTTTTGCGTATTAGCGCCGATTTTATTCAATCGGCACAAGTTTTTTATAATTTGTTAATTATTGAGTAGGCCTATATACACAGAAAGGGCTTAAAAGATATAGTATATTGTGTTACGTGTCAAATTGCACTTTAAAACAAAATTACATTCAAAATGGAGATTAAATCAAAGCATTTTAAATTAGTACGAGAACAATATTACGGGTCCGCCTTTGCTAGTATTGCTATATACTTTAAATTGGAATTCTTCTTGCTTTCATTTTTGCAAAATTGGCAATAATGTCATCCATGTTGAGTTGTTTGGTGACTTCATTCTCGATGGCAAGTATTGCGAGCGAGGATAATCTTTCTTGCATCATTGATGAACGCAAGTAAGGTTTTATTAGTTTTAATTTGCTGAAGCTACGCTCACAGGTTGCCACTGAAACTGGAATAGTGAGGAGAATACGGAGGGAAATCCACAGGTTAGTGAATAGGTCTCTTCGATCAGTTTTCTTTATAATTCTTAAGGCTTCCAGAGGAGACATTTGCTTTTCATTTGGGGTTTCATTTGTCAGAGCGTTTACATGTGAAAGTTCATTGTAAAGGTCCTTGCCATTTATGTCAGAAACGTTATTTACAGTAAGATGATCTTGCAAGCTGATGCAAAGTTCTTCAAGTTCTTTCTTTTCTGGCAAATGCTTCAAATCAAATAAAAATCCCCATTTTGATTTGTGGATAGAAAACTTATCCATCCTATCTTTTAAAGACGTCAGCATTGTGTCTACCAGTGGCAAAAAAACATCTCTTTTAAACATATCCTTAGGGGTTGGGTTGTATTCATCTTTACTTTTATAAGAAAACATGTTTTTCTTCATCCTTGGTCGTTTTGTCTGAAATGTAGAATCAATGTCAAGGTCTTTGGCTATTTCTTTTGCTTTTGCTATAGAATCATTCAATCCACTTTCTCGGAACTGCTTTACAAAATCCGTGCAAGCCTTTAACTGGTTTGTGGCCACAGCAATGTCAGCACTTTTGTTCTGGAGTGTTTTGCTCACGATGTTTATTTGAAACAGTAAGTCGTGCCATATGACTAAGCACACCAGAAAAGAAAAGTCTTCCATGTGAATCTGCAAAGACTTTCCTTCAGATGATATTGTAGCATCATTTGAGTCTCCACTTAGCTGCTCTAGTGATTTTATAACACTGCCATACTGGTAAAGAACGGCAGAGACAGAATTAATCCGTGCTTCCCATCTGGTTTCACATACTTGCTTCAGCGTGAAGCCTTGAACATGCTCGCTTACTATACACCAACGCTTTGGGGATCCTGCAAATATTGTGTATATTCGTTGCAAAACACCGAATAGTAGTGTAGATTTCACCGATGTCTTTGCTCCATCAGAGACAACTAAGTTGAGACTACGACAGCCGCCAGGCGTATAGAAGGCTAACGGGTAGTTTGACAATATCTTAGCTTGAACACCTTTTTGTATTCCAGCCATGTTGGCCCCATTATCGTACCCTTGTCCTCGGCAGTTTTTGAGATCAAGTCCACAAGATTCAATTTCTTGATTCAAAAGATTTGAGAGAGCTTCACCTGTCGACTCTTCAGCAACAGTATAACCTATGAAGCTTTCTTGGACGACTATTTCACCATTAGTTTCATTTTCTTCATGAACATAACGAATTGTTAGTGACGCTTGTTCCTTGTGACTGACATCTGGCGTACAATCCATGATCACAGAAAAGTATTTTGCAGAATGTATTTTTTTGATGATGTCTTCCTTGACATGCTGAGCAAGTAGGTTAATAATTTCATTTTGGATTTTAACGCTTAACATTTGGACCCGTTGTTCTTTAGCTTCGATCTGTCGTAAGTGTCCTTTCATTGTCGGGTCAAACTGCCCCAGCAACTGGATGACGCCAAGAAAATTGCCATTATTCTTTGTGAAAAGCTTTGTTGAAGATCCTCTAAAAGCTATATTATTTTCGGCCAGAAACATTATTACTGATATAACTCGTTTTAAAATACTTTTCCATCTTTCTGTTTCAACATTTATTTGGTCTATTAGCTGTTGATCAATAGCTTTATCTCCCTTCAACTTTTTCTCGGCATCAATCCACTTTTGAGTGTTAAGAAAATGTCCAGGTGATGTCTCGTGCGATTTTGCTCGTTCACAAAATTTTCTCCATTTGTTAAATCCCTCTTTCTTTCCAAAAAAAGATTGAATGGAAGGTTCAAATAAACGACAAGGCAAGCAAAAAGCTGCGTCTGCCGTTCGAGAGTACACAAGCCACCTACGTTTAATTCTTTCACCATTTTCTGCAATTCTGTATTGAAATTCATTGGAAAAATGGCGTTTGTCAATCCGTGGGTACTCTTTATCATTTGCCAAAAAAGGTATTGGCTCCATCATTGCAATAATGTCTCTTTCTCTCACTGATAGGTGCTCAGGCCAAGTTGATGGGTCATTGGATAATTGACGTTCTGAACTACTAGTAATAGATTCAGATTCACAATCAGTGAGAACATCGTCTACCTCAAAAGTATGGGTAGTTTCATGTTTAGCTGTCAGTGGATTATCTTGAGCGTCTTGTTTGTTTGTACTGAAATTTTTGGAATAGTGAGATTCTACATTATTAGTTGAATTACAATGCAGTTCGTCATTTGGCAGAGCTACAGATGAAGACGAGGTGGGCATAAAAAAACTTGTTAATTTAGGAACTTTACTAAGCAGTACTTCATGAGCTGCTTCAGCTTCCCTTCCCATTTTCCGCCTTTGAGCCCCTGATTGCTTTGAGGACATTTTTCTTATTTGAAATCTTGGGATATATAGTTCAACCAAAATTCAGTCAAAAGTGTAAGATCTTCATATTATTTTAATAACTGGAAAAGAAAAAAATGTCACAATCCTCATTGAATAGGTTAAGGACTTTCATAGTTGGCAGTACAAAAAATAATTAGGCCTAACATAATAATTTTCAGTTAAAAAAAAACAGAGTTAATTCTTATTTATAGTTAAACAATGATACAATTTCCAAAATGAGTTCTCAACCCAAAAGAGCGCTTTATTACGCAAAAAAGATTTAACCTTCTATTTAATACTTTTGAAAAGTATTAAATCTACGTTTAATTCTTTTTAAATTTAAATCGAAACGCACTTTTAAAAAAGTATTAATTTCACGTTTAATTCTTTTTTACAATTATTTTATCGATGCACACTTTTTTAATCATTACTTTATCAGAGCGCACTTTAAAAATGATTAATTGCATGTTTAGATCAATAATTTTTAAAATACTCGATTAAAAAGAGAATATTGAGCATTCACTATTATTTCACCTGCATCTCGTACATTAAAATTATTATATAAATACACATTATATTATGTACTGTATGTACACGCACGAACACAAAAACAATATACACTACACGCTCGTTTTTATAACATACACTATATACGCGAAATTTTACTAAAACCTATAGTGTAGGGTGATGATCATCTAATATAAGACGACAGTAAAGAAAGCATTTCTTAGAAATATATAATAATAAAAAATGTAGGCTAATGTAATAACTGGAAACTCATTGGTTTCCTTCTGTTTATTTACTAGGACATATTTTTATTCTAGAAATGCTTAGGAATATACAATAGTCAATATCCATAATTATAATAATGAGAAAAATATTTAGTAGGCCTAAATGTATCACGTAGGCCTAACTTACCTTTCTAGGTTATGTATACACACTATAAACATCCACATTATACACACTATAAACATTAATATTCACTATAATACACTAACAAAATACAAAGTAATAAACAATATTTATACAAACTGGATAGAATAAATAAATTTTATAAACTTCAAAACACGAAAGATTTACTGAAAATTTGACGTAAACAACATCGAGTACTGTCAGCTGTCAACCTACCAAAATTTCACAAAGAAAACAGTGTAAAATCGGCCGCGGGGCGTGAATAGACGAAGCGTCGTGAAAACGTAGTGGGGACCGTGGCGGGCAGCAGAGATTAACATTCGATTCTAGTAATTGGAAGCTTTTGGAAGCGTTTGGTACTGGTACTATTACAAGCCAGTATATTATACGGCATAACGACGATATATGCGAAATACAAATTTCTCCGCCCCCCTGACGCGGCGCCCGGGGCAGCTTGCCCCACCTACCCCCCCCTAGGGACGGCCCTGTCTGTATACACTAAGTTGGCGTCTGGGATTACCCGGGCCAGCCCCAGGTAGTCGCCGGCCCAGACGCCAACTTAGTGTATACAGATAATAATATTGGCTCTAGCACTAATTGAAAATAGAAAAAAAAAGAAAAGAAGAAACAGTAAAATGTTGATTGACCCACTAATAAACAACAGACTTACCACTAGTAGTTTTGCACATATTTTTTACTCCAAAACTCGAAAAATATGTGTCTGCGTGTTTTTAATACATAACAGTATTGATGAATTTGACTGTTCTTAATTTTCTTCATTTGTAGTTGTGGCCCTGAGTCTATTTAAAAGCTTTCCTGAATTTCCGTCGAAGGCCCTAGCCCTTCGATTCACAGCTATGAATCAGCTGTGAATTGTTTCTCAGCTGACCAGATAGTATCAACGATAATAATTAGTAAACATAATTGTTGTAATTTGTTTGTGACGGCATCAAAAATGAACTTATACAACGCTAGTCCAAAGGGTTGAAACTGAGCTTTTTTCGATTTACTGAATCAATGTTGGCTTAACAAAAATGTACCCAATCTATCGTAAAACCAATATTCAAAAAAGGCAACGGATCAAAATGTGGAAGCTATACTGAATACGGAATGTGTATTTATGAATCCTGAATAGCGTAAAGAAAATACTCTAAAGTCATAATACCTAGCAAGACTGAAAACAACATTAGAACACTATTGCTTGAAGGTCAAGAAAGTTATAGAGTTGGAGGTTCTGCGAAGACATAATATACTGAATGACATTAATAGGATTGAAGAAATAAATTTAGGTGTAAGACAAGGCTGGGGCGTGTCGCCATTTCTTTTTAATATATACTGACGAAATTACAGACAATGGGCAGTAACTTCAAAATTTTACTTAATTAATTTCAATCAGCGGAATTTTGTAACGACATATCTTTGATGATGTGGTTACATGACGGTCTCAAATTTTTAGGGATCACTATACGAAATAAGTAACACCGCTATGAAATTTTGATCAAGTAGGTAAAAATAAAGAGATTCAATTACAGGCCTATATATGGTGTTTTGAGAGCCTCCAAAAATTAAACTTGGAAATGAGGCAATATTAAGGTAATATACCTTACAAGGTAAGGTAAGGTATCTTATAAGATAATATAAGGTGCACAATTAACGTGCAAAGTAAAAGAGATGTGCTTCTGCCTGAAACTGTCAAGTGTGAATATATTAATATTTTAGCCTAACATATTAACAAAAGTAAGTTGTTAATATATGTCTTTAAATAAATGTTTATAGTATGTTTAATACGATCCTTGAAACTAAGGATCGGTAATGTAAGATTATTATTAAGCGCTTTAGAGCACCTGCAGGGCATTTTCTCTTCCTCCATTTCTGTATCTATGCTTTTCTCCACGTCTCAGATTTTGCAATTTCTTTGAAGATGTCCGCCAGAATACAAGCGAATGAAATAATATTTTTTAAGAATTGTAATAGGCTATATGAAATTGACGAAAAAACAGATATCCGAGAAAAATTAAAAGAATTTAACAAACGGATATCCCACTTAAAGACAAAGAAACCAGAAAGACTGACCTAAAATTTTAAACATTACAGATTATTGGGATAACGAACTATCGGAAGGTCAATCAAACGTTAAGCGGACCAACTGTAGAACAAATGTAGATGATACGAGTAGAAATGCCTCAAACACGATGATGACGAATTCGTTCCTTAACATAATCGACTGCAGCTGTCAATTTACATTTTTCGTAGACTAATATTCTTTAAGGTTTAATAAAATCGGTAGGTTCACATAAATACATGTGTACACAGTAAATCTCTCCTTGATGTCCACCGGAGATATGAGAAATACCAACTGAGAAATGACAATGAAAAGTTTTTAAATTATTTTCGTATGTCGATTTCTTCTTTCGATGAATGGGATAGTTTTTTGGAGAATAACATTCAAAAACAGAACACCAACATGAGGAATTCCGTTGCAACAGTTGAAAAGTTAGCGATTACATTAAAAAATGTATACACTTTAAATTTACAATACATTTTTTATTCAATTTGTATTTTTATTAGTAAAATTTTTAATTACATTAATAAGACAAAACTGCAGTGACTATTCACTTGTCTAATGCAATTTTGTTTTTTCTTGACATTTCTTCGTAATCTTCATAGGCAATTAAAAATATTTCGTTCCAGGACTGTTGTTTTCTTATTTTATTACTATTATCTTTTCAAGAAAAATCCCATATAGCTGAATGATTGCGAATTTCTTCAATAAAGGATTCGACATCGAAAGTATGACGACTTTTCCACTCGGAAGAGGCAGACGTCTGCCTCGTGTGAAAAGGTGGATTTGCACTTGTTAACTAGCAACTGGGCTGCCCGAAGAGTTGAATTCAACTGTCGGGGAGAGAACGAGCCGGCAGACGTCTGCCTCTCGTGGGCTCACTCGCACCCTCGTGTGAAAAGCTATGCATTGTTTAAATGGGATTTTTGTCCCTAGAAGAGGTCTGCCGCACTGTGTGCCTCGTGTGAAAGCCATCCGGTTTGGAACACCCTATAAACCTTGCTGAAGATGGTGATGATGATAAAATCATGGTTGCCAGCCGAAAAAGATGCTGTTATAAAAGGAGCTCTGTCCTAGGCATGGCGTACAGTTATAACATGATCGCCCTGCTTCCGTATTGTAGCAGGAATGAAGTCTTCTGTTTATAACGACAACATTAGAGCGAACGGTCTGGAGTAGAACAGCCGACTTAAACCTGTTCAATTAGAAGTTAAAGAAGTATTTTTTTCAGTTTATTTATTTCCGAAGGTAAAAGGAGCTCTTCAAGGTTTGTTTAAATTTAATATGAACTTCAAGTACTTAACAAAACGTGAGCTACAGCTTGTCCGCAGAATTCCGATTTCTGTGCCAACTACGTATATATCAGCTTTTGCTCTCTCTCTCTCTCTCTCTCTCTCTCTCTCTCTCAGCGACCAGTTCGTTATCGTTAATAGAAAATGATGCGGTTCTTGCATAAAATGCTAACTCTCGTTAGGGCGGGTTAAGAGGTTTGAATGTCTAGGAACAGTAATTACTTTAAAGGGAAGTCTGCCGAGGAAATAAATCATCGTTTACAGAAAGCAAACAAATACATTACCAGATTTCCATTTTTATTGTCGATAATAAGGAGATCACAGAAGTACAGTATCTAGTCACATGTATACAAGCCAGTTTTTCTGCCCACGTTATTATATGGGATAGAACTATATGGAACATATTTATTATATGGGACAATAGACATTAAACCTCGCTCTGCTAGATAAGCATAGAAGCAGGTCGCAAGCCAATGAAATGATGAGATTCTTGAGGCGGGCAGTTCGGAGGACTAGGAGAGAACAATTTAACCATATGACCATCGGAAATCTGTTCCTGCACGAATGGTAGAGAGGAGAGACCTGCAATTTTTGGTCACATAACTGGACGGGTTAAAGGACCTCATCATGTAAGGATGCAAGTCGAAGAGAGAAGAAGAGGAAAGCAAGATTATAATGAGTTGACTGTATTGAGAAACTGACAAATAGAAAGTGGTGTCAGAAGTTACACGGCTTGCCCAGGATAGAAGAGAGTGCAGGAAGAGGCTGGAGCACCCTGAGACTTGACGGCAGAAGGGTACTGGAAGAAGAAGAAGAAGAAGAAGAAGAAGAAGAAGAAGAAGAAGAAGAAGAAGAAGAAGAAGAAGAAGAAGAAGAAGAAGAAGAAGAAGAAGAAGAAGAAGAAGATAACGCCCTACTGTATATTTACAATCAGTTCTCCTTTCGCACGCAGCTGTTAGAAAAGTAGGCTCAGGTGTCCAGAACAGCCAAAGTGATGGTTCTTATTTTCTGGGATGATAGAGAACTCATTTTGCTGAATTTTCTTAGACAGAGCTCAACAGAGGACAATGATGTTTACACTGCGTCACTGAAAAACAGACTCCGAGAAGCCATCAGAAGAAAAGGACACGGAAAAGACTGGATCAATAAACCGGATCATAGAAGTCGCACGTCTCTAGCTGGTCAGTGATTATCCATCCTCCTTACAGCACCAACAGCTTTAATTTCTTTGATACACTGAAAGGTGCCCTTCGGTATACCAGATTCAGTGATACAAAAGAGGTAAAAGTTGCCATAAGGGCGTGGGTCAGATGGTGCTCCACATACTTTTCATGGGTTGGTGCTGCAAATGTGTTGAGTGCAACGGAGATTATTTTGAATAGTGGTCTCAAAGGTTCTGCGTACATATATGTGTAACTCACCTCTTAGCTTTGTGACGATTTAAAAAATTGTTTAAATAGCACAAATTAAATTTTTGTTCTTATAACAAGTAAGAGTATTATCCACCCCTTATCTGTACCTAGATTCCTGTATCAACGTGCAAATTGTCCAGTACGAACACGCAAAGTACGATTTAATTAAGCGAAAAATAATAATTTCGTTAATTAAATAAAAGACGTACTAATAAAAAGGGAAATTCCTAAATCATAACCAAAAGGTAGCATAAAATATTACTAGCTAATTAATGAATAATTAATACTAGTAAAGGAACGAACTACTTTCTCAGCGCGTAAAACCGCGCCAGGTTACAGACTCCTCGAAGCTAAATAATGCCCCATTCGCAGGAGAAACTTCGACATGTAAGGATGTCGCAAATGTGTGGTCAAGTTACACGTAGGTGTATACCGCTCAAAAACTATACAATCACGTTAGTAGTTATTTTGATTTAACCCAATGTAGCGTTGGGAAATAATAATAAAAAATAGTAATGTAGTGCGTGAAGAAATATGGGTAATATGTAATAAAAAAAAGAATTTAGCCGACACATCTCTTAAGAAACAGTAAGTGGTAAGATATGTTCCTTACCATATTTTAGTGCTGCTTAAATACGAACTATCAAAATGTAAAATGTGAACAACCGACTCCAGAAGAAGAAAATTACAACAACCGTATGAACTTCTAGTACCAGAATCCAATCGTCATGAACTAGACTACCTTTCGGAAACAATCAACCATATGGAGCAGCAAGAGGAAAATTGTATCACACCCAAGAAGACGACTGAAGAAGACCATCACGGACCCCCACAGCAAACTCATGTTCTATTCAGGTGATATTAAATCAAAACATTTGTGGTAATTTGTTTCAACAAAAAGTAACAAAAGAACTGTAAAGAGCTTTTGATAACTTAAAGATTAACATATAAATATTTGTAAGCTCTGTAATGATATAGTAATAACATTACGATGTTTAGAGGTAAAGTAATTCTAAAATTTACACCAAACTATTCTTCAAATAATTTGGTTGAAGTTGTGATAAATTAAAATATAGCAAAGTTGAGACCCGGATCCGTGGTACTTGAAATAATACCTAGCTGAATGGTTTTGAGATAAAAAGAATAAGAAGTAAAATTTAAAGAATATTTAATGCAGAATTTATTAGAATCTTTCTTTTAAAAGTAAAGTAAAGTATGAGATATAAATATGACAATAAAGAGATGTTTTCGCTAACACCCAGCGAGTGAATAAATTTATGCAATCCTTGACTAATTCCTGATATATAATTTGTTGGTAAGTAAAGTTTACTAACAACGGCAGCTAGTTTAATTAACAGGTAACAATTGAACTGTTTCCCGATTTTTGTAATGTCTTGACAAGGGAGACGTTATAGCTTCTGTTAATAAATAAATGATGAGCCAACGAGCATTACTTTCAGTATATACACCACGTATATAAATATTAATTTTGATAGATTCTATCACGTAAATTGTGAAACTTATGAGGAAATGAAGGGGAAAGCACAAGATCGATCAAAATGGAAGACTGCTGCAAACCAATCTTAGGATTGAAGACATAAGAAGAGAAGAAATTAAAGTCTAAAGTAGTGGTTCCCAAATTTTTCAGTCAGCGGACCCCCCCCAAAAATTAAAAATTTTACGGACCCCGTCTGACTTATGGAATAAAACAAACAGTAAATATGATACAAACACTTATATTTTAATTAATATGTATTCAAATCAAAATTCTCTTAACTTGCAAAATTATAATATTAATAATATTAATGGTATCAAATGGTTTAATGTGAACAATGAAGCTGCTTTTGAACAATTAGCTCTGCAATATTAGGTTTAATATTTTATATAATTGCAGTTTGATAATTGTAGTATTGTCACTCTCGACATAAAGTTTATTTCTTAACTTTGCCAACCTCGGTTCTATCTTTCCAGCCATACGTGTCGAAATTCAGCTACTTAGGCGTAAAACCAGCTACTCGGAAAAAATTTTGCTTGGATACAATGCTTATACACAAGATACAGTGCTTAGGCCTATATGTGGACTAACACATCGCGATCAGTTCTGCTTTGACGCGGCGCTCTTAGAGAGCCAGCAACGTGATCATTTAACCGGAAGATGTAAAGCTAGAAACGCTCTAGATCGAATCCCTCTAGACCCTCTAGATGGTTACTGCCATGAAACGTGAAATGACCGTCAGCCACTCCTCACCGGTTGCTTTACTTTCGAAAATTTGAATTGAAATTGCCAAAATTTTGTAGTTAATTTAACCGAGAGATAAATGGGCAATTTTTTTGTCAAAATGTTGGGCTTTGATCACTGGTTGAGGATTCAGGACGGCTAACGGTCTAGCTCGTTGCAATTTTAAAACCGCGGGTTCAAATTTGGTTAAATTTTGCATCTAATTTAACCAACAGATAAATGGCCGGAATTTTCATTAAAATTACCAGCACACTACCCCAAACGCTATTCTAGGACGACTGACGGTGTAAGTAGTTGCAATTTCAAAACTGACGACAATTTAAATTTAGGTTGAAGGAAATTTAACTGAGCGATAAACGCCTGGAAATTCCGACAATTTTTCACATTTCGGTCAAGGAGTTAGAATAAAACCAACTGACGTTCAAATCATGTTGCTATTTCAAAACTGACGGGTTCAAATTTGCTTAAATTTTGCATCTAATTTAACTGAGATTAAATGGTCGGAATTTACATAAAAATGTTCAGCACACTGCCCTAAACGTTATTCTAGGACGACTGACGGTGTAAACAGTTGCAATTTCAAAACTGACGACAATTTGAATTTAGGTCGAAGGAAGATTAATTGAGCGATAAAGGCCTGGAAATTCCAGCAATTTGTCAAATTTTGGTCAAGGAGTTAGCGATGGTTGTTGCGATTTCAGAACTGATGGGTTTATAATGTAAAATCTACCTTTTTTTTTTTTACAAAAACTCAACTTTATTTGAAATCTACCTCATTAATTTGTGCACTCATTAACTGGAAGGCCAAAGGTCCGAATTTCTTTCAAAATGTTACTTTTAGTTTGCCTAATGAATTCCAGGTAAGTATTCAAAATTCACGTTAACACTTCTTTGAAGAAGCCGAATTCCCCAAATTAGGTTATTATTCTAGGAACTCGATACTGAGAACTCCGCGATTTTCTACGTAGCTACAATTCTTCGTAGAATGCAACTGCAGGTGTGCCGATGGATTTCCAATTTTCTCAGAATCGCCCATCCCCTGAATACTTTCCCCTTCTTTTTCATATTGTAAAATCATCAGTAGTGCACGTGACAGCAGTTGAAACAGATTAATAAACTTTTTGTTCTACGTCATGTCTCAAAAATGCGTTTTTTGCGGGTTATCAAACGACAAGCTTCTGCATTTCAATCCCGTTCTTTTAAGGAAATGCTGGGGAAGTCCTGGAGATACGAAAAAGAAGGTAAGTGATGTAGATTGGTTTTATAAATGTACTCACTCCGTCAGGCCCGGATCTAGGTGTCCTACCGCCCCTAGGCACTATTGTTAGCGCCCCCCCCCACAACAAGTAACTTCTATAATTCAATTCTCCTCGACTGCTGAAAAAAAAGTTGCTGAAAATAGTCATTTCAACTATCTCTATTGCAAATATCTCATTTGATCTTAAATCTAAAAGGGAAATGTCTTGGAATTGTGAAAATATTTAACTTTTACATTTAACTTATAATTTTAACTTTTTATAATTTTTACATTTTTTTAGCTTTTATTAATATTTATTTACGTGTACACTTTAGTAACACACAGATTAGTTTTATAACAAGTAATATACGTAGGCCTACTTTCTTTTTAAAGGTTTATTTATAGACCTACATGGTTTGGTTTTATCATCAAACATAGTGAAATCAATGAAAGTAATGTAAATTGGGTAAATAGAACAAATAAGAGTGATCGATTTAATTTAATTTAAGAACTTGATACATTTAATTTAGTTAATATAAAATTAAATTAAATGTATCAAGTTCTTCCCTTCATTTAAACAACATTTTCTATTATGCTTTGAATATGATCATGCGCAGTAGGGATTGACTTCTAGATCGAGGCGCCCTAAGCAATATCGAAACAAACTATTTTAGTCGGCAAAAAAGCGGACAAGAATGTCAACGGAGTGTCCAGACCTGTATATCCAGACCGTGCTAGATCTATATCTATATATAGACCGTGCTCTATATCCGACCCGGATAGAACCTATTGATAGGTCCTCTGTCAATACCGTGTTATTCAATGATATAATTAAAGGTTATTTCAAAACCATTTTCTTCAATTTGGCCATAATGCAAGTGCCCAATACAAATACTGTAATTAAAAAACCGAAAACATGCAATTTTAACAAATAATTTTTCACCTCGTGCCGCCCCCCTGAGCCTGCCGCCCCTAGGCACGTGCCTAGTGGGCATAGTGGGAAATCCGGGCCTGCACTCCGTTGTACCTAAGTAGGTACCGTTTATTGTACCTACATGGGACTGAAAGTTACATTAATTTCTTACTTAATTCATTCCGTTATTGAGTATCGATAATTAATCTCAACTTAGCTACAATTATTTTACAAACCTCATTATTGTTTATAATAATTACGTCACTTACTAATTGATACTATAATTATTGCTTAATTATTAATCATTATTTATTATTATTTCAGTAATACGTTCTTTATATTTGAGTACCTATTTCATTTATTACTTGCTTGATAGGTATTATTCATTATTCATCACAGCAATTCGTTACTTGAGTTTTTATTCCATTCACAGGAACCTTGCCCACCATGACATAGCGCTCCCATCACAGCCGGATGATTCTTCAGGTTCTGTGGTAGGAAGTTATCACTCTCCTTCCTATCGAAAAGTCACTGCCCTGCCCCAGAAAGCAAGAACACAGAATCCGGAGGAACCTCAATCCAGGCAACAAGATCCTACTGGACAAGGTACATCATCTAGCACGCGGTCAGGTACAACAGCCTTGTTTTCAAAAAAGTCACGTACGTTGCAAAAAAAAAGTATTTTTTTGTGGTCAAGATAGGAAACAAGTTGGTGGTCAACCACAGAAATTGATTCAATGCTTGACACACGAGTTTGCCACAACCCTGAAGAATGAAGCTTTAAAAAATCAAGATTTCGATTTACTTGGTCTCCTTGAAAATGACCTGATAGCTAAGGAGGCATACTATCACAATTCCTGTCGGTTATCGTACTTTTCGAAAAAAGAGGCTCCAACTCAACACGACAATGCTTTCACACGTGCTTTCAAATCTGTGTGTGATTTTGTCCAGAACATAGTGGAAAAGAAAAAAGTTTTGTACTCCACTGAATTACTGGCCTTCTTTCGAAGCGCCTTTATTGACCTTTCCGTATCCAATAATGAAGAGGTCGAACTTGATACATTTTCATATACAGTCCAGAAACTTGAACAGAAGCTTCTGAGGCAGTTCAAAGATCTTAAGATTTCCCAAATAAAACACAAAAATGTCATATTCCACAAATGTTTGAATGAAGCCACCTTGCACGTTGATGAAGTAGATGACTTGGAAAATTCTCTGAAAAATGCTGCCCTCGTGATCCGTGAAAAAATATTTCGTGCACCTATCCATAACTTGGAGGATGAAGTCTCCGTGAGCGCTTTGAGCACAGGGGAAATCGAAATCCCTCCTACTCTTATCACTTTCCTGACCCACCTGATTGGAGGGACCGATGTAAGAAGACGAAACAATCCCAAAACAGCAAGATTAGTTGAGTCTATTGCGCCTCATCTTTCACCCGAATTGAACAACATTTTCTTGGAGTACGAGCATTTTTTCCAAAGAACCCTTGCTGGGGAATTCGGGAAAACTGCTCAGTTTTATTGTGTATACCTGAAGTTGGTGGGTTATTACTTCATCCTCCAACGTAGTATTCGGACAGCTGATTATGAACTCTACACTTACATTTTCCCCAAACTCACCAACCTATTCTTTGCCTTTAACTTACCAAACTATGCACGCTGGACCCATGCAGGATGTATGGGGTACGGGAATGCAAAACCGTTAATGAAGCAAGGTACGAACTTTTCTGTAAAGCGTATAAGCCCAAAAAAAGCAATGAACCAGTACTAAAATTCGCTAGGTCATTTAGCTCCACCAACATCCCTCCAAGCAAAACAGAACTATACGAGCAAATCAAAAGGGCCCACTTTCTCGGAGGTTTGTGGAGCAATGCTCACTGCCTGTTTGGCTCAATAAGCAACGCAGATAACAATGGATGGAAAGTCACAGAGGATCACATTGAGGCTGTTTGGTTCGCTGGAGAGATGGGGCCATCGAGCATTGATGAAATTCTGGGAAACGCTGACGACCATGATGCAAATGCGGACAACGATTATGACGAAAAGACGATTTCTGAGTCAGGTAAGATGTACAGAAAAAAATATTTCTTGTCATAGTACAGGTAATTTTAGAATAGATATTTATTTTACAAGTATGAAAACGTTGGTTATTATGTACGTTTATTATTTGACGCATTTATTCATGTAGCATTGTCGTTCAGCCATGAATGTAATTAATATTACATTGAAACTTTCTCTTTGAAGAATTATGATGAATAAATAATAAAAATGACTAAATAAAATAACATTAATAATGTCTTGTTTGAATTTTTCAGATTATTCATCGTCGGATGAAGAATGAAGGAAATTCAAATACTTCTGTTGAAGAAATAATAATTATTATGTTCTGACCAATTTCGAAAATATTATTTGTATATTTATTAAAACATTATTTACTAAACAAAAACTCTTCTTTGAAACCAATTTTCCAAGTCGACTTAGTATCTAACACTCCTACAGAAATTTCTAAGACCATTATTTGTATTCTAATCAAAATAAGTGAACAAATTAATTAAATTTACACTCGTCAGTTTTGTAATAGCAACGTGATTTGAACGTCTGTTGGTTTTATTCTAACTCATTGACCAAAACGTGAAAAATTGTCGGAATTACCAGGCGTTTATCGTTCAGTTAAATTTCCTTCAACCTAAATTTAAATTGTCGTCAGTTTTGAAATTGCAACTACTTACATCGTCAGTCGTCCTAGAATAACGTTTAGGGCAGTGTGCTGGACATTTTGATGAACATTCCGACCATTTATCTCTCAGTTAAATTAGATGCAAAATTTAACCAAATTTGAACCAGTCAGTTTCGAAATCGCAACGTGATTTGAACGTCAGTTGGTGATATTCTAACTCCTTGACCGAAATGTGAAAAATTGTCGGAATTTCCAGGCGTTTATCGCTCAGTTAAATTTCCTTCAACTGAAATTTAAATCGTCGTCAGTTGAGAATTTGCAACTGCTTACACCGTCAGTCGTCCTAGAATACCGTTTGGGGTAGTATGCTGGTAATTTTAATGAAAATTCCGACCATTTATCTCTCGGTTAAATTAGATGCAAAATTTAACCAAATTTGAACCCGTCAGTTTTAAAATTGCAACGAGCTAGACCGTCAGTCGTCCTGAATCCTCAACCAGTGATCAAAGCCCAACATTTTGACAAACAAATTGCCCATTTATCTCTCGGTTAAATTAACTACAAAATTTTGGCAATTTCAATTCAAATTTTCGAAAGTAAAGCAACCGGTGAGGAGTAGCTGACGGTCATTTCACGTTTCATGGCAGTAAGTACATTCGATCTAGAGGGTTTCTAGCTTTACATCTTCCGGTTAAATGACACGTTGCTGGCTCTCTATCTATCTAGGCATTTCGGCTGACAAACAGTTCTGCTACACGACATGATTTAAAGACATTATTAAAGCTATTAGTTTGAAATTACTTTTACAATTACAATTAGTTTGAACCAAAAAAAATACTGGAATCTTCTACTAATTGTTTTAAGATTCTAAAATTTGTATTTTAGACTATAAAAAAATTGGAGAAACTTACGGCAAATTCTATTTTTTTTAAAGTGTCCGCGGATCCCACTTTGGCAACCACTGGTCTAAAGTATTCTTTTGACTGACCAATATCGCTAGGGTACAAACCAACTCATCGCGATGGTGTTAACCGTTACCACCACTCAGTAGTTAAATCTGACATCTCTTAAAAATGTATAACTGCCAAATTCTACCACTCCACCCTTTTCCATTGTCTGTCTTTTCCACTTTCGTGTCCGTTAATTTCTCCTAGTTGGACTCAAGACAGTTAAACAAAACGCCACTGAATTTACTCGTGCATTTCCGTTCCGACCTGCACTGGCCTGAGGTGGATTTAGTCGACCATAAAACCGAAGTAACAACTTTTAAACAGACACACACGCGCGCGCGCGCGAGGTGCTAGATGGTCTACTCAACCCATCTTCCTATGGCTTTATACCCCTAACAATGATTTACCCATCTTCCTTATTAAAGTATTTCATCCCGTCTTCTAGGCTCCTGCGTCTACCAGAAAACTTCCGATTCTCTTCTGTTCCCGGCATTCGCCTGGGCCATTTGTTTCATTCTCTTTACTTACTTGTCGCTAACACTGCAGGCACGGTTTTTGTAAGCTGCTTCCATCCGTCTCTTTTCGACAGTAAAGGCTTTATTATTATTATTATTATTATTAAACAGTTTATTACTTTCCATATAAAAATACATTTTTAAACATCAGCTTGATCGTTGCGAGATACAAACTGTAAAAAAAACACGCAATTTGATATAAAAATTATTTGTATTAACAGATGGAGTAAAATATACTGTAGTTCGTAAGACTGTTACATGTTCCACTAACAATATGAATATTTTTAGATACAAACTATACATCACATGCGTATACATATTTTTTCAAAAACAAACCATTAAAATATTTTGTAAACAAGTGTCTTAATAAAACGCCAAGTACCGATCGAGGCGTCGGCCAGTAGGTCTATTACAAGAAACATATTTTCAAATACTCGTAAAATCGTACTCATTGATCTTTAGCCAAGGCACAGAACGACGAAGAAGGGTACAGAAAGTTGAAACAAAGACCAAATATCTTGCACGCACGTGAGGCAAGAAAACAAAGTGGAACATATCTGAATAATGTTTGAATACTGTAGACTACCGCGTTCTTGAAACAAAGAAAGGACATATATTTGGCAGATTTTCAAATTCGTTTCCAGAGTAGAATATTTACACAGAAACACGGGTGTGGTCAGCAGCATGTCGTATATTCCTTTCCCCAAAGTGTCCTCTGGGTTCAGTCCAACGTCCCTGGGCTCCTTTCTGATTAGTCTCTTTTTGGGCGTGCTTCTCCTCCTTCTGCTACCGACGTCGTCATCTTTCTCTTCGTCTTCATCTTCTCTTCTCTTCTGATTCTTGTCTTACACCGCGATGATGAATCTTATCACAACTAATCGTATGGATTTAGAAGTTAGAAAGGCTTTTACGAAAGCTTTTGTTTGGAGTGTGTCGTGTTTACACAAGTGAAACTTAGGGAAGAAAGAAAAGGCCTGGCCGGAGGAGTCGGAGATGGATACGGAGAAGCAAAACAACGATAACCTTGATAAAGAGGGAAACAAACGTAGAAGATCTAAAGATTAAAAAAAGGAAGGTATAACAGTAATGTAAACTTATAACAGTAATGTAACTGGAGGAAGATACCATTTCTATATACATTTCATGTTCACACACGCACGCGCCCGCGCGCGCGTACGCAGGTTTCAAACCGTCCAAGGACGTAACTTCCACGCTAGTGTGCCTGTCTCAAGTCTGTCGAGCTTGCTGCCTTTGCTACACCCCATTTCCTGGTCTTCCCATGCTTCTGGCAGTTTGAAAACACCCAATGCATTATCTTGGCCGTGGCCATCTTCTTGGGTAGTCAACCCGTAGATTGGATTGCAGCAGTCCTCTAGTTCAGTGGTTCCCAAACTTATCAGTCCGCGGACCCCCCCAAAAAATTAAAAATTTCACGGACCCCGTCTGAGTTATGAAATAAAACAAACAGTAAATATGATACAAATTCTTTTATTTTAATTAAAATGTATTAAATCAAAAGTCTCTTAACTTGCAAAATTGTAATATTAATTATATCAAACATAGTTTAATGTGAACAATGAAGCTGCTTTTGAACAATTAGCCCTGCGATATTATGTTTAATGTCTGATAATTTCAATATTAAGTTACTCTCGACACCAAGTTTATTTCTTAACTTTGCCAACCTCGGCTCTATCTTTCCAGCCACACGTGTCAAAATCCAACTACTTAGGCGGAAAAAAATAGCTACACGGAAAAACGTTATGCTAAGATACAGTGCTTATACGCGAGGTACAGTGCTTATAAGCAAGATACAGTGCTTACAAGCAAGATACAGTGCTTATACGTGGACTAACACAGCGTGATCAGGTCTGCGTTGGTGCGTCGGCCTAGAGAGTTCGGCTGACAAACAGATCTGCTACATATGATTTAAAGACATTATTAAAACCATTAGTTTGAAATTACTTTTACAATTACAATTAGTTTGAACCAAAAAAAAAAAAATACTGGAATCTTCTACTGATTGTTTTAAGCTTCTAAAATTTAGATTTCAGACTATAAAGAATCAGAGAAAATTACGGTATATTCTATTTTTTCTTAAAAGTGTCTGCGGACCCCCTGAAACATTGTCGTCGACTCCACTTTGGGAACCACTGCTCTAGTTGGCTCGAGTCTCTGAATTCCACATACCATAACGGCTGTTTTCCTGTTTGAGAACGGCTCACATCTTCATTCCGTGCTCTGTCTCTTCGAGATGTTTCCAGTTTCTACTGCCTCGAGTTTCCTTCTCTTACTCTCTGTGATTCGACACGTCTCCGCTCCGTACAACAGCCTACCCGTGTTTGTTTATACATAAGAATCTAAGTGATGTTCACACTTGACACCAAGAATTTATTCCTCATACGGCGATTTTCCCCATCTTTCTCAACTCTTCCTCTTTAAAAATTTTTCAAAACAAATCCATTGTCCATAATTTGTTATGTGTTCGTACGAAATGGATCTTATTGAATATCTTTAACAAGAAAAACGTTGTAGAAGTGATAACTTGAAGATACATTTTGTGATGGCAACGACAATACTTGGCGTTTATGTAAAGAACAAATCGCAGTTGTATTCCCAAAAATTAAGTCAAAACCTTCATGCGTGCAGCCCAACAGTCAGAACCATACAAACACTTGGGTGCACTATCTATTTAAGTCTGCCTTTGGTCTTAGTAGATATAATTTTATTCCTTGAGGACATGTCATGCCATCTTTACAGTCCTTACTTTATCCTACATCCAATTCCAACTTACGTCTTCTTTCGTCCTCGTTAAGAGCTGATGTTTTTGTCCCGTCAGACTGCAATGACAAACCGGCTACCGGGGCATGACGAACTGCGCACACAAGATGACCCCTCTCGCCGTCGGATCCTTCCACAGCATAAGAAAGCATGAGCGTAACAACAAAAGAAATAACTAGAGAGACTTGATATGTAGATCAACAGTAACTGCCAAAATATACGTTACAAAAATGACACCAATAAGGCTGCAGAGCGATAAGAAAGATTAGAATTAAGGCTGTGGGAGGGTTATTGCAATGAAAGTAAATTTATCGTTAGGTAATGGAGGGGGGTCAAAAACCACGTACATGTACTCACGCGTCCATTACTTGTGTGCGAGAGAGAGAGAGAGAGAGAGAGAGAGAGAGAGAGAGAGAGAGAGAGAGAGAGAGAGAGAGAGAGAGAGAGAGCGCACGAGATGCCCTGGATAATACCACGTAGTATGAATTTGAATTTAACTGGTGGACTTTCGCCATCACAGAAAAATGTATTAATGCAACGTTTCGGCCACCCAAAGAATCGGCAGCCGGTCTTCAGGCTAATTATATACTAATACATGTAGATAAATAAATAATACTCTGTTAATCTGTGATAGAGAGTCAACAGAAAAATAATAACAGAACTTCACATAATACTGTATATAATCAAAAAATAAATTAATCCAAATGAATACTTACTGTGAAAACACGCACAAGACTCACAAAACACAACCCAGACTTGGTTTATTCCCATTTATGTAACATCGAAGCACCATTGTCCACAGATGAAGAGGCGGACGTCTTTTAATTGCAACATTAAAAGTGGCATCAAATTAGGTATTTATATCTAACTGCGCTTAAAATACAGATAACAAAACGAACAGCCTCACCACAAAACTGACAAACCGGTTCTTTTAAGCCGCGTCAGTACCATGGCATGGACGAAGTCTACGTGCTATACTTCGTAAACACATAGAATTTTTACGGCCAAAGGATCGTATATCAAAATTTTGTAAGCTAGGCTGAACAAATTCTCAGAGACAAAATCCGTGACATTTTTAGAAAAGTGTTTATTTCAGAAATCCCGAGCTTGATGTGTGGAACTATTTTTTACACACGTTACTTTATTGCGTATAACTTTATTATTAGCGTCAAGCAGATTGAGATTATTAAACGGGCGAAGCGAGTACTGGACCGTTTGGCATCTGTCTATCTGTTTGGGGGACGTCTCACGATAAGTACTGGACCGTTTGGCATTTGTCTATCTGTTTGGGAGACGTCTCACGATAAGTACTGGACCGTTTGGCATTTGTCTATCTGTTTGGGGGACGTCTCACGATAAGTACTGGACCGTTTGGCATTTGTCTATCTGTTTGGGGGACGTCTCACGATAAGTACTGGACCGTTTGGCATTTGTCTATCTGTTTGGGGGACGTCTCACGATAAGTACTGGACCGTTTGGCATTTGTCTATCTGTTTGGGGGACGTCTCACGATAAGTTTTGAACGCATCAACCGATTTTCGTAAAACTTGGCATGTGTGTTCATACTTTTACATAATTTGCAGTTTCGGAAATGTCAAAATTTTGTCACCCCAGAGACCAACAACTGAATGAAAATGTGAAAAAATTGTAAAAATCTGTCAGGTTTCAGACTAAAGCGAATTTAAAAAAAAATCTGATTGTTTGGATTTTTTACCGTTTGTTGTATGATTGCTGTGCAATTGTTACTTTTCTAAACAAAATATGGTAGGGTAATCGGAATGTTCATAATTTTTCTGATAATTAAAAAATTATCTAATATCAAAATTTATCCAATAATAAATGTACTTCGTTCAAAATAGTGAGCGAGTTATGCAACTCAGGGAGCGTACTAGTTACCCCATAACTTGTTTAAATTTGGGAAAAAATTAGTGTGCCGGTTTTCGATAGCCGGGACACTCAGCAAGCGCTTAGAATGCCGGAGGAGTCTCACATTTTAAGGACGATTGGTCAGCCCATGTAAACTCGCAGTTGTCGTTATTGTATGTTTTTAAATGGGAATTCATCAGTTTCAAAACACGGGTCTCATAATAAAAATAAGATTAAGAGAATTTAATCACGCCCCACCGTCCAGAAAAATTTTCTAGATTCGCCAATCACGTGGGAACTTTAGAAACCGCTCTTGTATTACAAGACATCATACCCGTGATAGCCGCATAAGATATCCATGACTTCCAAAATAACAACCAATGAAATGTGCACTGTATTTTAAATGGACATAATATTTGCGATATAATTATTTATTAACCTGTAGCGTTACTAAAGGAAAGTAAATTGCGCAACACATCGATACATTACGTCTAGGTACACCTGTGTGAATTGGAGGGGGGGAGGGGAGAGTCTAAAGTATCCAACAACAATATTAAGTTTGAACAACGATAATGACGTTGAACACGGACCATGTCAATAGCTGCCAGCTTCGACGTGTAAATTCCGTTTGTTTTTTCGTCAGTTTTCAATAATGACCGCGGTTCCCGATAAGTGCGACGCGGAATTATCCTATTTACGGTAAAATTAGAGGATAAAATAGGGTAGATAAAAAAATAATTTGTAAGTCAACGAAATTTTGCAGACAGGTAGTTAAACAAATATACTTAAAAAATCAAACGAGTCTGACGACCTATAGCGGTCGCCGGGTGGCGGGGAGGGGGTGAAGGTGGGGTAAAACGGCTTTTCGCTATTTTCTCGAAAACTATTAGTCGGATGAAAAACATTTTCAAACGAAAGTTATAGCTGATTAAATTTTCTATATTTGTGTTAGTTACAACTTTTTTCTGAGACTGAAAGCAAACGAGCTATGCATTTCTAAAGTAGGCGCTCGATAAATTTATTTGAAATAGTAGGTTTTACTTCTCGGAAAAATACTATCTATTTGATTAATAGAAAGATTTCGATGTAGCTATATGTTTTATGTGAGTATATCCCTTTAATACCGTACCCACAAAATTTTGTGGGTGTGACACTAGGTTTGTAAAGGTTGGTTGGTAAAATGTTTAAAGATGTGAAAATCAAGAGATCTGATAGAGTATGCTCTCTTAGTACAATGTACTCTTCTGTAAAAATAGATGATAAAATTGTACCGATTGATCCTTTTTTGATGTATCAACGAATGTTGTTATTAAGAAAATCAGATACTGATCTCGAAGAGTACTTTAAATTCAAACTTGCCCCATATCCACTATCTCTTTTCAAACAGAGTGAAATGAGAAAAACAGTAAAATCTGCATTATATGAAGAATTTGAAAATTGCAGGTTAGAAGTCAATGTGATTAAAAATACTGATTTATTCATAATTAATGGAGGCTTTTTATTACATAGAGTAAAATGGACTAAGCAGTGCAAAACTTACCAAGAAATCTGTAACTTGTATGTTAAATATGTTTAAAAATATTATTCTTCAGCTTGCATAGTCTTTGACAATTATGGTAATACCTAAAGTACAAAAATTAGTGAACAGAAAAGACGTTATAGGGCTAACAAATGTTTAGAATTCACCATAAAAGAAGATACTCCTGTAACAATAAATCAAGAAAAATTTCTATCAAATGAAAGTAACAAAAAACAACTAATAAAAATGCTCTCTGATATGTCCATCAAACAAAATATCGAAGTAAACCAATCTGATGCAGATACTGATACGCTCATTGTTAACACTGCAATTCAAAAATGAAGGAGTAACATTCAAGTAACTATTGTTGGTGAAGATACAGATCTTCTTGTCATCTTAACTGCTTTAGCACCCGAAAATCGTAATATATACTTTTTAAAACTCAGAGCAGGTAAAGTTCCTGATAAAAAATTGTCCTCTAACAAAATGCAAACAAAATTTAAAAACATAAAAGATTGTATATTATTAGCACATGCGTTTAGTGGTTGTGATACAACTAGTTGCATTTTTGGTAAAGGGAAAAAACAAATTTTTAAATTGTTAGAAACTGAAGTTTTTTTAGAAAATGTTATTGAAACTTTTAATAATTCTGAAGCAGCTGCAGAAGACATAAGACGTTGTGGTGAAATTTTATTTTTATTCTTATATAGTGAAAAAACGACCAACAAATCATTAAATCGTTTAAGATGTGATTTATTTAAGAAATCTTTGAAAAAACAATCACCAAAGTTGGAGTCTTTGCCACCGACGGCTAAGCAACATTCATTTCGAACTTATCACCAAATTCAACTTTGGCTTGGAAATGTGGGGGTGGCAAAAAGTTGACGGATTTTACGAGCCAGTGCGAACATTGCAAGGTCCTGCACCTGATACTATTTTGAAGCTTATATCTTGCGGATGTAAAACAGCGGGATTAAAGTGTACTTCAATATGCAAAAATGTTCAAGGAAACGAATGCCTCAATCATTCTTATGAAGAACAGTTTATTCCTGAATTAGATGTGCTTCAAGATTTTGAGTCAGAAGGTATTGAAGATGAAAATATTGAAAATGAAAATGAAGATAATAATTTTGTAAAAAAGAGAATTTCCTGGAAGTGAGTATGCCTATCTAAACTATTATGAATAAAAAATAGTACAGTTGTATATTTAGCATTTTTTTCAGGAGGAGATGGAATCAACTTAATATATCATCTTCACATGCAAACTGTTATTAAAAAAAAAAAATAATAATAATTATTATTATTATAATGTATATTTTTTGTATAATGTTACAAATTTTCGTAAAATAAATCAATTTGTTGATTTGTAAAGTGTTTTGTCTATTTCCAATATATTCCTGCATGAATGTACTATATTTCGACAAATTTAAAAAAATATAAAATAAAAAAAATTTCTAGCTCGCTTAGTATTGATCGCAGATAAAAATTGTAAAGAGCAAAAATACAGAAAATTACTTAACCTACAACTTTCGTTTGTAAAGTTTTTTCATCCGACTAATAGTTTTCGAGAAAATAGCGAAAACCTGTTTTACCCCACCATCTCCCCCGCCCCACCCTACACCACCATCCCTAGGTCGTCAGACACTTTTGATTTTTTAAGTACATTTGTTTAACTACCTGTGCAAATTTTCGTTGACTTACAAATTATTTTTTAATACATCCACTATTTTTACTGTACTAGTACGTACATTTTATCTCATTCGATCCGTCCACACAAAGCGTTTGTGCGATTAAGCGCTTTTCTCAAAACAATGTATACGTGATTTATAGATTAATTACATAACTCGGACTCTGTTTCTTGCACTCATTTATTTAAAACAATGATTTTTCTGAAGACAGTCATGAAGTGAAACTTATCAAATTAATAGGGACATTATTAAGCTTGTGCTATGATATTGCTAAGGAAAGAACCGCTGCAGCTACCTTCTCTAAGCTTGGTATCCGCCAAAAGTTAAATAAATTTGTATTATTTAGTAATGTTAAATGTAAACAATTTTTATACAATTAATATGTAGCTAATGTAATTTTAATGTAAATTAGCATTGCTAATTGAACACTTTAAGGACCATAAACGCAATTCTTTTACGCAATAAACATTTTAAAGTTTACGGCTCACGTCTTTTATTCTTTGTTTCCCTTATTTTTAATCTTTATTCGTCTGGCTTCAACATTAAATGTTCATAAATAAGTATTTATGAACCCAACAGAACTTATCTATAAACTGAAATAATGTGTCAGAATACTGAAATCTTACAGTGAAACAAATGTGCTTATTTTGGAAAAGAACTTATTAAAACCCTCCCACTTTGGAGTTATTAATTAATGTTAAAATATGACATAGCTATACCATATAATATAAAATATATAATATACCACAAAATATGCTCCGCTAAAGCAACAACAGCTTAAAAAAGGCAGAAAAGTCAGACTTTGTATAGGTGCAGTGTATAGCATACGCAGTATTCTTGCCCCCCCCCCGCATGGTGCAGCGGTCGGACCGAAATCAGTGAATGCAGCACGCGATCCATATAGTGTACATCGATGATACTGAGAGTAGTCGGAAAGTGTAGAAGACGATCTTTGCAGGGAAAGAGCTGATTCGAGTGTCTCACCCAGCCCCTATTTACTACTTGTGTATTTTATGGTGGCCGGCAACCTTGGTGAAAGTGATATGCGCAGAACCCTGTTTTTTTGTCAGTATTACGGCACATCTCACTGAGTGCGTAAGTGATGATGCGTTTTCAAAAACATTTACCGTGAAAATTTTACCGTATAGGCGTGTATTCGAAAACGTCATCAACTTCTTAAGTCTAGTGTAAACTTTCAAGGTAGCTTATCATGTTTAATAAAAATTATTATAAACTTAGGGTTTAAATGGAAAACCCTAAAACATATTATTATTAGAAATAATAGAAGTGTAATAAATGAAAGTCAAGAGATAAGGGCAAAAATAATTGAATATCTCAGGAAAGTAAAACAATTCATGACAGAAAGCGCCCAATACTAGTAATTATTTATTATTTACATTATGTAACAAATAACATTGTTACAAATACATATTTGATAAATTTCGAGTAATACTGAGTAAAATTACAAATAGTAGTTAGATGAATGAAATCCGGAAATATCAACAATGTGTAACACCCGAGTTGTAATAATTAAGTATTTAAGGGCACCGATAAAGCTGGCTGTAGCAACAATAAAAAGACGGACGTTTTTGAAATGAAGTGTTACAACTGAGCACACTTAAAACTGTAGTCCCCCCACTACGCTCACTTTTCGCGCAGCTATGAAGCGGCCACCGTAAAGTAACGCGATTGTATACAGTATGAATTACATCGTACTATTCTCCGCCTAAACAACCCATGGAGCAACATTTCACCATATTGCAGTAAACTGTAACTATCGTTTTATAGTAATTAATGTGAACAATAAACATAATTATATACGTACAGGAAAAATAACATTTTACCGTTACGACAAATAAGGTGACCAAATGGAACCATCGATCAAGCTGCAGGTATTCGTTAGGTCAGCTGCTATGACGTAACGAATGATACATCGACGACTAAATCCTAGGCGTTATCGTGGTACAGGCCTGTTTATATCTTCCATCACACGTAATGAATAGATAACGTATCTAAGTAGGCCTTTCTTACTCAGCTTCCTCGAAGTGGACGCAGATAGTCCCCTTGTAGCTTTTGATTACAGATGCGTTCGTACGAGGAAACGTTTACCATTCTATAAACTTTGCTTTCGCCGTGAAGCAGGGCTATTGTTTATTGTATTGTCCACCTAATTATGAACGACATTTTGTGTCACCTATAATTAATTTATCTTACCCATAATCTTTATACACTCTGTAACTAGATTCATATCAGTATAGTGTTGATAATAATTAAAAATGCCACAGCTCAGAATGAAGTTGTGACACCTGCTCTGAATGACATTTGCTCGGAGGCCGAATGCAGTGACATTTGCTCGGAATGGTTCCAGGAAATTCATAATGATTCCAGGAAGTGTAGTATGGAATTAGGCTGCTGACACACGGGCCACTCTGTGGCGCCACTCAGTCGCGCCTCTCAGTCGCGCCCGGTTGTTTTACATGGTTTTAAATTGTACCCTTGCACACGAGCGACTGTGACACGCGACTGTGGCAGGCAGAAGCCAGTCCCCGCCACGAATAGAGACGATTTGTGGCGTTGGAGCTTACACACGGGCTACTTTCAGTCGCGCCACAGAAGTGTTCAGAGTAGTGTTGTGAAGCGTATACTAACACTGTAATTTCTATAATATAAAACTGTTTGGAACTTTCTTACTATTTGTTTTTAAACTTTATAAGACCTTCTTGTTTCTAAAAACTATTTAAAAACTTTAACTATCATGTCGGATTTTGATTCTGATCGATTTATAATTGAAGTGGAACAGAGACCGGCAATTTGGGATCCGAGATGCAATGAATATTCAAACAAAATGGCAAAAGGGAGAGCATGGGAACAGCTCTGTATCAGGCTTCAGTGAAATGGACAGCCTGATGAAAAATTAATCAGGTATATTTCTAATCAGTACTGTAGTAAAGTCTGTAATAAAAATTATAATACCAGTAATAATAATAAAGTAGGCCTACTGCACTAAACTAAAGCGTAAACTTCATAAAACAACTAAAGTCATAAATGCCTAAAGTTGGTAGACATATATTGTGTAATTATATTATGACAGAAATGTTGGTGTATGTAATAGAATAGAAACAAAATACATATACAAGGTCTACGAAGTCCAGTATTTAACTAATGTCCAAGATTGTATAATGCGAGAACTTATGCAATCCGAAAAAACTTCGGTCCCATGCAATTCCGCTTTGGACAAGTTTTTCTATATATATTTTCTCTATTATTAATAATAATAAAACTTTTCGTACAAGAATATATTTTTAATTATTTTTTTTAATATAACACTGTTTCAATAGTATTTAACAAACATCATCAGATATACAAATTAAAAATTATTAAAATTAACAGTATTTAAACAATGTTATATTGAAAAAATAATAAAAGATATATTCTTGAACGAAAAGTTTTATTATTATTAATAATATTAAAGAAGGAATCAGAGCTGTCCAGTAGCAGTCAGGGAAAAAATAGCACTCAAAAGACAGCTAAGAAGGATTTGGTATAATTCCAGATACCCCTCAGACAAAAGACGTTACGACAAGGCCTCCAGAGATCTAAAAACTCTAATTAAAAAGTTAAAAAAACGAATCACTAAAGAACTTTCTAGAAAACCTTACAAATACAGCTGAAACAGACTACTCTATTTGGCAAGCAACGAGAAACCTAAAACATCCCAAAAACCCTATTCCACAAATCCGGAAAGAGGATGGATCCTGGGCTCGTACAGATCATGAAAAGGCCACCACCTTCGGACTTCACCTAGAAAAAGTGTTCCAACCGCTACCATCTCAAAATTCTTCAGTAGATGACGCTGAAATTGAAAACTTTTTACAGGCACCGTACCAAATGTCACCATTACCAAAAGTTCTTACAGTTAAAGAAGTGATGTTTATGGTAAAAAATGATCTGAATTCCAAAAAATCACCTGGTTATGACCTTATCACCGGGCGTATTATTAAAGAATTACCGCGAAAAGGAATATTACTCCTTACAGCGATATACACTTGCAATTCTACGTCTTGGATACTTTCCACCTCAGTGGAAAGTGGCAGATATCATCCATATTCAAAAGCCAGGCAAACCACCTCATGATGTAACATCCTACAGACCTATTAGCCTGTTACCGATACTCGGTAAACTTCTAGAAAAACTTATTCTCCGAAGACTAACAACTGTGAGTGAGGAAAACAACTTGATACCCGACCACCAGTTTGGCTTCAAAAAAGGACACAGCCCTATAGAACAAGTTCACCGGGTAGTTGAACTCATCAATCAAACTTTTGAAAACAAAGGTTACTGTACCGCGGCCTTCCTTGACGTAAGCCAGGCCTTCGATAGGGTTTGGCACGTGGGCCTCCTTTACAAACTTAAAAAAGTACTTCCTCACACGCTATATCTTATTCTGAAGTCGTACCTGCATGAACGGTACTTTAGGGTTAAATACGGACTAGAAGTAACACAGTTGTACCCTGTCGGAGTTGGTGTTCCACAAGGAAGCGTCCTTGGACCAACGTTATATCTACTTTTCACGTCAGATCTTCCTACTTGTCCCTATACCCGAACAGCAACGTTTGCCGACGACAAAGCAATACTGGCTAGTCATGCAGATCCTGGCATTGCTGCGAGAATGCTTCAACAACACTTGTATCAAATTCAACGTTGGACGAAATCATGGCGCATCCTGATCAATGAATCAAAGTCTGTCCATGTCACTTTCACTAAGTGCAGAGGAGCGTCACCTCAAGTCTCTTTTAATGGCCATTACCTACCACAAGCGGACAATGTTAAATATCTGGGCATTCATTTGGATAAAGGCTTGACATGGAAGACGCATATTTTCAACAAAAGAAAACAACTTGGCCATAAACTCAGCAAATACTATTGGCTGATTGGACGTAAATCACCTCTGTCCCTTAGCAACAAATTACTCCTTTACAAAGTGGCATTCAAACCAATCTGGACCTACGGCATACAGCTGTGGGGGTCGGCATCAACGTCTAATATCGAGATTCTAGAACGATTCCAGGCAAAAGTTCTACGGATTATAACAAATGCACCCTGGTTTATACCAAATAGAGAAATCCTCTGTGACTTAAAAGTGTCATCTGTTAAAGATGAAGTGAGTAAGTGCAGTGAAAAGTATTTAAGTAAACTAGAACTACACCCTAATATTCTTGCAATAAATTTGCTAGACAATAGTGAAGACACTCATAGACTAAAGAGACAAAAAATACTAGACCTACCATCTAGATTTAAGCACCCATAATCTTTGTGACTGTTGTTTCTTTTTGTAACCTACTTTTAAGGAATAACTGAGCTTGTTATCACAGGATAACAGCTCCACATGGTTAACACCTATTTTTTTCTCATACAAAAGATTTGGTTATAGTATGTTATTTTTATGTTATACTGATTGCAAATAGTTAAAAAAAAATTATTAATAATAATACAATAATAATTATTGAGTAATTATGAATGTAATATTTTCTTTAATAACTATTGTATTGTATGGAATACAATAAAAAATTTAACATCAGTATACATTTGCGTCAACCCATATGACTCCTACAAGTGACAAATAATTATATAACAATATTCTCCTTGCAAGATCAGTCTCTAGCCATAGTTTACTGTTGAGTATCATAATTACAACACAAGAAAAAGAGTAATGGCTTCTAAATTACATAGCATAATAGCGAATTCAGGCGGGACGGTCTCAACAATGTTTTATGCAAACACTACTTGAGCACATACTTATGAGCCAAAACAATCTTGCGAACAATGCACACAGTTTACAGTTGCAAACAAGTTTAGGTCTGGCTTACAGGAAACCAATAGTTTTAATCGTTACTCAACACCAAACTGGTTAATATTTCGTCTACTGAAATACGATTATTGCATGTGTGTGTGTGTGCGCGCGCGCGCGCGTGCGTGTGAGAGGGATGTTAGGAGGGAGGAGGAAGGTAAAGAGAATGTACGTGGGTGTAACGTTCTTAACATAATCTATCAAAATCTTTGAAACAAATTAGATGCGACAAACGAACAATATTCATATAAATAGAAACCATTTTTATTTTTAAATAAATATTTCTACTAAGAGATATATTTTAGGGAAACACATTTTGAATAAGACACAAAATAAGTTATTAAAATAGTTTTTATTATGACTATGGTTTGATAGTGAAACAGTATCAGACAAGGGTTCTCTGAAAAAGGTCAATATATCATTCTGTCTTGCCTTGGTACTGATCCTTCTTGTGTACAAAAGAATTCGGAAGGAAGAAGAACTTCCTCGTCAGAGTCCATGATGAAACTCATGTAAAAACTAAATGAAACAATCTTTTATCACTGAGCAAATGGAAAGTGGCGCGTATCTGAAGCGAACCCTTGCACACGAGCCACTGGTACTTGGCGCGACTGAGTGGCGCCACAGAGTGGCCCGTGTGTTAGCAGCCTTAAGCAGTTGCATTTGCACAGAAGCCAACGATGAGTTTTAAAAACTGTTACGTGGTCAACCTGACTGTATAAGCCCAACATTAAGTCCTTTATATCATCTAACAGTTAATTAAAAAATAGAACGTTCATATTGACGACATTCAACTAATCATTTGAAAACATCATTTGCAGTTCGTTTAGTTAGCCTGATCAAATTCTCTGCGCCTAAGTCCCAGATATTTTTATAATGTTATTGACATTATTACTTATATTAATTACAATTACATATAATTAATTGTAATTATCAGATAATATTACATTATAATTATATAATTTAGTTAATTATATGCATTACATTAAACACATCATTATTTGTTACTATTGTTATTATTAAATTCCTAAATGAATGTTATTATTTTGTAGTTATTACGTGCGCACGCACACAAAGCACACACACACACACACACATAAACATAATTACAATTTTGAAGTTTCTCATATTGAAAACTTCACCCTCAAGAACTTTTCAGGTGTACCAGCGTTTTTTTAAGACTGCTTCATTTCAGAAACATTCGTATAAAGTACTACCAATCGATTTGAAAACTGGAAACTTGAAGAATCCTAACCAATATGTTAACTTTTAGACTGCTTCTGTCGTCACACCTTTTAATTTACAAAAAACAATTTCTTTCCATGTTGAGATACCGTAAAATTGTTGTTTATTGATGTACCTTTCACTATTTTTCATTAATTTTCTTTCACTTTACTTGTTGATCAACGCTCTCCGAAAATACACTGAGTACTACGGTCACACATTTGACAGAATATCCCTCAACCTTAAAGACTAGAAGAGAGGAACCCCTGTTGTGAAGACAATATCAATTCATTTCCAATGCTTTTGGAAAATTTGTAAGTTTGGGCAACTTCCAAACTTAGCTTTCAGTCACAAATTGCAGTAAAAAACCCATCTCTGAAAAATTCATATGAATTGTAAATATTTTAAAGAAAACAATTTGTAATTATTGTATAAACGACTCTTTGCATTATATATCAAGCTATTAAAAAAAACTAACAAAAAAGAATTTAAAACAAACGCAAAAACTTTTTCCGGGATCTCTAATAGACTACCTTTCCATGGTGTTATCTAGAAACGGTACACTGCAGATAAATATCTTAAAATAAAAATCTAGCACACATCTTTCTCCACTATTTATTCTTATAGTCTTCGCCTTAATAAAATTTAAACTATTATAATTTAAATTGATAATACCGGCCGCCATAGTAGATAATCGCAGATGAAGAAGCACGCGCACCTAGAATAGAATTTAGCATTATATACACATTTGTGGAAGAATCCGAATCCTCCTGTAAGATTCGAACTTTGTCTAAATTTTATTAAACAGGACTGGAAGAATGAATTAGTCAAAGTACTTGTTTATTTGGTATACACCTGTGTCGCGCGCGCGCGTGTGTGTGTCGTGTTCTCGTGTTTTATCAGCTCGTTGATAACACACGTACATTCAAAGCAAATGTCACTACGCGCAAGTGTCACTCCGAGCAAGTGTTCCAACCCCGCTCAAGAATGGATGTGTGGAAGTGAGAAATTAAAGGCGTTCACCTAACCGAATATGAGAATTAGATTTTACTGGATACAAAGTCTATTGGAAACTTTAAGTCGAAAAGGTTATGAGACTGAAACACTGAAATCAATGGATAATCTTATAATGTTATTTGTGTTTAGTGTGAAGTAATCCATCAAGCCTGGGTTGTAACAAAAATCAAGGGTTTCTATAACAGTGTTACACGGAATATAAGAAGTTATAAGACCAATATTCATTGCGAGCGTGAGTCCGAAGCAGCAACACAAACTCAGAACATCCAAAGAAGTTATAAGACCAATATTCATTGCGAGCGTGAGTCCGAAGCAGCAACACAAAAAGCTGACACATAAGTGAATCAACAAAAATGAGGATTTTAAGAAAAATATCACAGAAATGAAAAATTAAGATGTAACTACACGTTGGCACAGAACTGATGAATGGACGCAACAAACAAGGGAAGGGAAGAAGGATTGAAGAGCATGGGATATCAAGAAGAGTTTAAATACAAGAATGTATGGTAAAAGAGAGGACTAAGAAGGTATGGGGTAAGAGAGGAGGTGGGAGGACCAAGAAAGAGACGGGGAGATGATCTGAATGAAGACACCAGAAATCTTCCACAAATACGATTATGCAAGAGGTCAGTGGAGAGGACTGCTGAAGCAGCCGAGAGCCCGTTGTGGCTATAGAGCTATAAGATGATGATACAAATTCACAAAACTGATGATGATCCAAAACAGATTATTCAAAAAGCTGATACTACAAACTTACAGGATTCACTAATAATATCTGAGCGTTTGATGTCTTCTTCTCGTATACAACAAGATTCATATTGATTTATAGGCCTGTAACCTAACGCAACCCAACCTAATGGTGAAGGGTTGGTGCTGTGGTGATTCACCACAGCACTGTGGTCCTGACGTACGACACCCCGCGTTAGGCTGACTCGAATATCCACTGAAGATGGCAGCCTGTGGTGCTGCTGAAACGTTTGGTTTGAATGTAAACCTTGGACCACGCCCAAACAACCCGGTAGTTATTCATATACAACTGATACCGGCCGTAAAAGCCTTTGAACAATATTACGGTTTATGGAAATTTAACAATAAATTCAGAATTAGAGAGTTACTTTTATTGGACCCATTATTTTTTTGATATAGCTTGCAGATTTTCAATTGATTTCAGACTCTCAGACTCTGATCACAACAAATCGTGATCGGTGTTTAGAGTATAGCCTAAATCGTGTACAAGAAGGAGGAACAGAGGTCCGAATAGAAACTCGGTGACGTAGAATATCGAGACTTTTATGATTAATTAAGCAATGTAAACCGTTTACGAGAAAAGAATTTTGTGGAAAATGGTAATCAGAGTAAGACTCTTAACTAGGACGGTAGCGATAGGACTTTGGTATTACAAGGGAGAGACGCAATCCTGAGCTGGGGTTACAAGATAAACGAATTAATGTTCAACTATTAAGATACAACCGTATTATTTTCTCTTTTCGTACAGTATACAATAGTCACTGTTATTATGTATCCGAAATATTTATAGCTAAATTGAGACTAAATTGGCTCGCTATTCCGGTGGCCTATTATTCCAGTGTTATTATTTAGTTCTCCGTCATAGCCTTTGGTATCGCAACATCTGTTTCCACTCTATTCGTTTCTTTTCCACGTTGCCCATAACTATAACTGTCGTTCTTCTTCTCCATTTACCACTGCTTTGTTTTCTTTTCGCGCTGACTTATTGCTAGCAGTCAGATGACAAACTTTTCTAGTGTGCGAATTAAACCAGTTATTTTTCTCCTCATCACACACACATTACAATCTTTGTTTTCATTCTTTCTCTTATCCTTCTTGAGGCGCCTTCGCTGTTTCATATTTTATTTGTTTTCTTATATGTTGAAAATATATATGCTCAGCGTAGTAGTGATTGGTAGCAGACACACGGCTTCGATTAGCGTGTCGAGTTTTATTGTTATATCCGGGCTTAATAACCTTCTGTGTGTGGTTACGTGACTGTCCAACAAATACGTTCTAGCTTATTTTACAGTGCCTCGCCAACCCCTCTTGACGCGCTGAGCTCTTGCTCTGGTTAACGGCAACTTTCCAGTCGTCAATGAACGCGTCCAGTTGACGCTGTAGTCCTATGGTTGCCCTGCTGTCACTACCATTTGAGGACTAAATCACTCAAGTGCCGTCCGCAAGTAGGGCTATCCGCATTCCAGACACCCTGGAACGAAAAAAGGAAGAGGGCCTAGGACGCCACCGTGAAATATGCTGGAGTTTAAGTACAGCGTTGGAAGAGAAGTAGTCCTCTATCACACTCAGAAGATTCTTCTTATCAAAACGCTAGCTAGAAATCGTATAAAGATAAAAGTCTGGGAGATGGGTTCCCGGAGTATCAAATCTACGTTTTCAATAAAAAAAAAAAGGTTGGAAAATGAATCACTTCTATCAGACCCTAGTCCGATAGTAGACAGTAGTTCCCAAACTTTTCAGTCCGCGGACCCCCTCAAATAATTTAAAAATTCTGAAATAAACAGTAAATATGATAGAAACTCTTATATTTTAATTAAAATATATTAAAATGAAAATTCTCTTAATTTCCAAAATTATAATATTAATGATATGAAAGATAGTTTAATGTGAACAATGAAGCTGCTTTTGCACAATTAGCTCTTTAATATCTTTAAATGTCTGTTAATTTCAATATTAAGTTACTCGCGGCATCAAGTTTGTCTCTTAACTTTGACTTTAAGTACGTGAGCAGGGAGACTGCTGTTTCACACAAGTAAGTAGAGGGAAACACAGTTAAACACTTCAAAGCTCTTTTCCGAGTTCAGGATAGTCAGTCATTACATATAACCAGAAGTCAGCTAGCTGTAATTTCGAAAACTGTAATTTTAATGAACTATCAGTTGAAAGTTCTGCCAATGAATCGTCTTCTTGTACTGTAAGAGAGAGGTCTCGTCTGTTCGGCGGACAAACAGATCTGCTACACGACATGATTTAAAGACATTATCAAAACCATTAGTTTGAAATTACTTTTATAATTACAATTAGTTTGAACCAAAAAAAAACTGGATTCTTCTACTAATTGTTTAAAGATTCTAAAATGTAGATTTAGATTTTAGAGCATAAAAAATCGGAGAAAATTAAGGTATATTCTATTTTTTCTTAAAAGTGTCTGCGGACCCCTTGAAACATTGTCACGAACCCCCAGGGGTCCGCGAACCCCACTTTGGGAACCACTGCGCGTAGGCGCTTCCATTATAACCCCCGAGTTTGTAGGCAAGTGTCTAGGCGTCACGCTTGACTCCGAATGAACACGGCATTACTACATCAAAATACCGTAAATTCTCGTGTACAATGCGCACTTTTTTCACCAGATGTTCTCCCCAACAATGTGGGTGCGCATTATACACGAACAATATAATTTACTTGCTAAATTGTATTTGCAATGTATGGTCAGACTGTGCATGGCAGAGTTATCAGGGTCGCTTAAAACCGGCAGTCTAGGAAAAATAAAATAAAATTTACTGGTATTTGGTTCGCAGTTTTCACCCCTTCTCCACAGTCATTTGTTCACGTCGTAGACTTATAACGGTCTGTTGAAGCATTCTGTTATTGTCATCGTTAATCTATTGTTTCTACAGTAGTTCATTACTGGTATTGCGTGTGAAGAGACAGATTGTATAGGCCTATTGATAATGAGTGGAAGAACATTTCTATCGTCTTATGCGCCTCAGTTTAGGCCTAAATTAACCGTAATAAAATTCACAACAGAAAATGGTAATCGCACCGCGTCGCGAAAATTTGATGTAGCGGAATCTAATGTTCGGGAGTGAAAAAAAGTGTTACTACTTTAGTAATAGGCGTTCTTCCTTTAGTAAAAAGGTAAGTTTACAAAAGTAGTAAAGCACCTAGTCGAGTTTACAAAAGTGGGGCTTTTGCCGTTACGACTAAAATGCTACAATTTCAAGCTAGGAAGTAGCTGGGCGTCTTGAAATAGACAATACACAATTTCGTACGGTTGGTATACGGTTTCATACACAATAAACAATGGTTGGTGTGTACGGTTTCTTCGCAACAAGGTCTTTCGTTTCTAAGAAGAATTCTACTCTGGCTCAACGTTTACCTCGGGAGAGTACGAAGATAAAATTATCGAGTTTCATGGATTTATTTTACAAACAAGGCATACGAACAATTTCGATTTGTCTCAAACTAGGAATGCAAACCAATGTTTTGTCTTTTACGATATGCGAATGACCACGAGGATTGATGAAAAGGTGCGAAATCTGTGCCAGTCAGATCAACAGGACACCACAAACAAAGGCGTATCAGAATAATCAGAAGAGGAGAGTGATTCAATACTGTTTTCTTCAGAAAGAGATGAAGAATGTCAATAATTATCAACGTCATTTTAGTGAGAAATTAAAAGATACTAAACAAAAACTATGACTTCTGTAAGTTTTAATTTGTTTTAAATTCTATACAATTTTAATATTTCTGTTTGTGTTTACAAATAAATAGACATTATAAGTATATTTTTTTCTATTATTTTGTATGAAACCTTTTATTTTTCACAGTCTAATATTCAAACAATGTACATTTTTATACGTTATAATAAATTTGATCAACTGTTTCTCATCACAAATACGGATGCACATTATACACGAATTAAATTTTTTCTCCGAAATATTAAGATAAAATGGGGGGTGCGCGTCATACACGAGGCCGCATTATACACACGAAAATACGGCAACTTCTGCCCAAGCGCGTAAACGATTCCGAACTCTTCGGATCCGTTGAGTGGCAGACGTGACACTTAGCAGAATCTACTCGGCGTGCCTGCGACCTATCCTGCCGACTGCCGCCTCCGACAGACTAGATACAGACAGCTGTTCGTCTAATATACCGCCGTCCTCCCCAAACCAAAACCAACAACACACCCCTCTGTTCCCTTAACAAACTATTTCCTAACACCCACACTTCCCTTCAAAAACTAAACCGCCCGTGCGCCCGGAACGCCAGCTCAGTGCATCCATTCAGACCATAGCAGAACCCATCAATAGAAAAACAAGAAACACCAAAAGACCACCCTTTCTTATAAATCACCTGCCGGCACTTGCACATACACCTCGCGGACACCTCCAACATTATTAATCACTAACTTCGGATCACAACCTGTTCTCATCTCCTGCTCGCACCGCCACCACTAACTGGTCTTTTGCCATATAATGCTCTTTCCTTGTTATACGTCCCAAGCTGCACGACTATACCGCTCCTACACTACCGTTTTGCTCACAATACCCAAAACTACCCTTTAGCACACATACCCTTTGGCCGTCCAACTACACAAAACACACACCACAAATACGATCACACTCTTTCTCTCCTTCTTGTTGTCTCCACCTTCTCAATGAGTCGCCTTCACTGGCGTCCTCTTCTCCCCAACTTTCATCCCCCACGGCTGAACAGGGCTTGTCCACAGAACAGCCAGATGAATTCGACTAGTCTCAAACAGAACAAAAAATCCCAAAGTTGAAGTAGTAGCTAGTCATCTCAGACAATACTGATAAAATGTTCACGTCTAGGAAAATAACCTGTGGACTGATAGCGCGGCGGGCTCTGTGCCTTCCACCATTCTCATCAATACGTGTAGTTGATTGGCCCAAGCGATAGCCAACCTGTCGTTACAAGCTGCCGTCTTCTTACACAATTTTTTTTTACAATGAAAACTGAGAACGCGCAACCCACTTAGCTACACGTCTCCCAAATCTTTACGTCCCAAGTCAGTGTCACACATTGTCGCTGAAAGGATACACGAAGAGTGCGGACAGTGGTACAGTCTGATACCAGAGGAGGGTAGAATGCGATTTCACAGACATTTGACATACGAAGAGTGAGGACACCACCTCGGTCGATCGAGTAGTAGAGACATTGAATATTTTTCGTTTAGACCATATCAATAGGTCTACACTCAACATTGTCAAGCACCTTTACGTTTTTGCAAACTGATTCCCATCACCCTTTTCCAGGCTTTGAACTTGCAAAATGACAGTAAGACTGACAATCATTCTGGCGTGTTTAAAATCAGCTTCCAGTGTCTTCTTTTTTTGTTACATTTTTGTATTTATTGTTTTATTAATACTTTTAATCTTTTAATTTCTTATTTGTTACATTTTTAACTATATACATATATACTAGGGCGAGCAGAAAAAAATTAATTTGCGACTTTCAATTTCTAATAGCGAGCAAAAATTGCAGTTTTGTATCCTAAATTTGGGATAATAAAAAAAAGTTTAGATGATGCCTTCAGCTCGCGCATGGGGCAGCAAATTCTACGACAGAGCAAAAACCTTAAGTACGAATAATTTTTTGATCTAATAGCATGAAAAAGCTTGTTTTTGGTTGACTAATAATGAAAAAAGTGAGTAAAAACTTTGTATAGTTTAATTTTAGTTATCGCTTGAAAGTCAAATGTTGCAAAAATGTCATAACAATGATGTTTAGAAAAAACACAATTCTAAAATTTCGTAAACGTTTAAACTTTTTTTTTTGTTATTTAATTCATGAATTCTAATTTTATTTAATAAAACATTAATTGTGTGCATCTCTTCGCTCGTTTCGCAAGTAAAAACTGCTGAAACAACCCAGAACTCACCACTTCGAGTTCCACTCGCGCCTTCCCATCCACCCAATCCAATTAAGGACGTGGTTATTTACAGGACATGATCATTATTTGAAATTTAAGGCATGGGCTTGAAATCTGACTTTTTATCTAATTTTCGCATTGCATATCGTGAGAGCAAAGTTGTTCTTATGTATCCATCTCTGTCGTCTTGCCCACACAATTTTCCAGCAGATTCTGTTACCAGCTTAACACATCTTTCCACTGCTTGCGTGTGGCAAAGAAATTTTAAAAATTCAAATTCAAGTAGATTTTTGATTTATAGAAATGACAAATACTATCCGTTGTGACACTTTTTCCTCATTGGTGGAGAGGACAGTTTACATGATGTCCAGTCAACCAACTCTGTGTAATCTGAAGCCTCAAAATCTATAATTAAATTACCTTATTCGGTCCACCTTAGTGACACTAGCTTCTTTCGTTCAATGACGCGTTTCGGGATGAAATCCCATCTTCAGATACACAATATCAATCAAAACGTAAATGTATACCACATTTTGTGGTTATGTCATAATTTAAAATGTTTAAAATCTTTTAAATAAAATATACAAAACGTAACAACTGATCGCTCGGAGCGCTCGCATGCATGCACGCTGTACCGCGATTTCCTTACGACTGGCTATAATTATCATTCAACCGTATAGCAGTGTCAAACAGGTTATTAGATCCGAAGTTCATTTGATCATTTAATATATTAATTTTGGTTGTTGCGTTTTTTGTAGCTTTATATATTTCGAACTCCTCTAGGCTATCCATTAATTTACCCTTCTTGCAAGTATGTAACGCTACGAAATTGTATTCGAAACTAGTATAATTATGACCTTTTGTTATTAAATGTTGTGCAAAACTGGAATTATTATTATTTGTTTTAGGAATATGGTCTAAAAATCTTGTATAAAAATCTCTGCCGGATTGGCCGATGTAGAATGCTGCACAATTATCGCATTTTATTTTATAGACTCCTGATTTATTTTTTAAAGGAATATTTATTTTAGTTTTGAAAAAATTTTTTAAATTATTACAGGTTTTGAATGAAATAGTATATCCTTTACTTTTAAAAACAGATTTTAAAATATTTGGCATCAAACCAGTATAATTAGCTGAAATGAATTTTTTATGTTTTTTATTATGTTGGTTAATAATGTTGGTATTTTTATTTTCTAAACGTTTTTTATGTTTCATTATCATTCTATCAATTATTACTGGCCTGTAACCATTATTTAGAGCTATTTGTTTTATAATATTTACTTCTTGATCATAGTCTTCGTTATTAAGGGAAACACAAAGTAATCTGTCAATAAAGTTGTTAAATGCAGCCATTTTTTGGGCTGGAGGATGAAATGACTTAGCATGTATAACCGTATCTGTGCATGTGTGCTTTCTGTATAGTTTGTATTTTAGGTCATTACCGTTATTTGTTATGGTTAGATCCAGGAAATTAATATTTTTGTTATCTTCAATTTCCATAGTGACGTAAAACATGAACAGATCCTCAAAATCTATCGAAGGACGAAGGAATGTTCTTACAGATCTCTTTTTTGACGTTTGATACCTAGGTTTCCATGCTCTTCTGTAGGCTAATTCCCTTATGTGTAGGTCTTTCATCTACTGCCATAGCCATTACCATATTTTTAGCGTGAATTAAGTAAGCGTTCCTATCAATCACTGGATCTATGATTTTCAATATCTTCGGGCAAATGTCTTGTTGTCTGTACAATCTTAAAAATATGCTTAGGTCCATATTTTACAGAGTGATTCACTTTAATGTCGAACTATACTGCAGCATATGTTTTCACAATGTATCTGGCAAGAATCTTCAATTCATTAGAAAGATTAGTTTGGGAGATGAACAAATGTAAAACTCGATTTGCACATGTCAACCGTTAGGAATGACTAAGTGGTCCTGGATCTTTTACAGCAAGATCAGAAGAACATTGTCCTGTCTGGACTGCCCAGACAATATCCAGTAAATATTGTTGGTCCTTGCTTCGTAACTTCAATTTCATCAGATTCAATTTTTTTAAATTTACAACTGGTAATTTCTCACAGCCGGGTAATAATTTGCAGATGTTTGCAGAAAATTACGCTGGTCCTGTGGTTTCGCCAGCAACATATTTAAATAAATGTCTGAACGGTAGCTCATTAAAATGTAAAAGGCAAATGAACCATTGCAATGGCCGCTGAACTTTTATCTCGATATTGCTAAAAACACCGTTTTTACATCCAGTGTTTGCAGCTGTACCGTCGCAACCAATCGCTACCGTTGGCTCATATCAAATTCGTTATCTTCCATGTCCTCAAGGATGCATGTGGCTATTTCAGATCCAGTATCATTTACAGGTGTCAAATGATCCATGTATTGTCCAACAGGCTCACAAATTATACTAATGTGCTCTTCTTTCACTGTTCTTCGGTTCATTTTTGCTCCTATTTTCTCTTGAACTATTATGTTATATTTCCTTCCGTCAAAGTAATTGCTTTTACTACTGTCACCTTTTGAACCTCTTGAACTGCCTTTCGAGCCTCATGTTTTTCTCGCCTAATCTTGTTTTTATGTATTGCTAGTGACGGATTTTCTTTAGTATTTAGGCGAACGTCTTTCAAAACACTATAAGCAATAGCAGCGGTGGCTCTATCAGAAACACCAAATCTGTCATTCATTAAGGCAGTAGCAGGTAAATTTATTCTCATTTGAGACGAAGAAGTTTATGATATACATTCTTTGTTATTTTCAAGTTTCCTTTCAAGTAAAGTATTTAGTAAATTATTTTCACATTGCTCAAAACCAGACAAAACATGTTCCCTTGAAAGCTGAAAACTGTAACTGTCTTTTTTTTAATCCTTTTCATAAGCCTTTCTGTTTCCTTTTTATCCAAACTGCTTACGCAACCGGTCCTGATAGTTCTCTGGCCTTACATGAATTTTCTTTCTAAGAGTGGAATCTTTTTTTCTTTTTTACAATTACATTCAATAACCACGGAACAGTCACAAAAACTTGGGTTTTTCCCACCAAGTAAACGTCATTTTACGTTTGCATGCTGCTATGTCAAACGGTTTTTGTCTACCACCAGCAACGAAGCTTTCAATTTTTTTTCTTATAGCTATCTTTAGTTTTGTCCCGACTATATGATGGGGTTCTCTCAGGACAGTCTGGGGGTATCCTGGGCGCTGGCCTGGCAGGATGGTGCACATCGGTAGCAGAATGTGCATCTAGTGTGGAAGCGGAGGAGGCTATAGTAGCCCAAAGGCTGCACGCATGGGTTGAGTCAGTTAGCCTACTGCGACCGGGCAGAGAGAGCTCGTCAGCTGCACCCCGAAATCAAAGTTCCTAGTCGTCCAGGTTGGGGGTTGGATCGGAGAATTCACATATACCATATGTGAAACTCTTTTATGTGCAGAAACCTATCAGTTTCTCAGTCAGTCAGTTGTCTGCACTTGACCGGGACAACTGGTGGAGGCTGTTGAAGGAGGCCTTGACTCAGTATTGGGTTGTCGCGCCACTGAAGAAGAAGAAGAAGAAGAAGAAGAAGAAGAAGAAGAAGAAGAAGAAGAAGAAGAAGAAGAAGAAGAAGAAGAAGAAGAAGATATATTCTCCAACGCGTGTTAATCAGTTAACGAAAGCGCCGCTTCGTTTTGAAATGTAGGCCTCATAGTAAAACAAACAGCTGGAATCTCTGACTTTATTTGATACATTTGTAGGTCACAATAAAACCTTCTGTAGACCTTTAATTTCATATATTCCCAGCATACGTATTTACGTATTTATTATTTTGAATAAAGTTTTCATTGCCTTTAGATCCGGCAAGTTGCCTTTACATTCCGACTGATACAAGCTTATCAACCATATTTAAATTCTAGCAGTAAAGTCCCTGCTTCAGAGTTCCGCATAAACTGGTGCGTCTCATAAGGATTACTGTGAGCAGTACTAGAGCGAGAGTGAAGGTCAACAGCAATATCAGCAAGTTGTCATCAACTATGTTTAATCTTGCACTCCACAAGGTGATTTAAGTGGTTAATCCTGAAGGTATCATATTTTTGTCTAATTCAGTACAGATTTGCGCTTATCCTGATGATACTGTAATAATTGCGAGGGACATGACATCTCTAAACAACGTAGTGCTATATAAAGTGATGGAATAAGAAGCAATACATGTAGGTCTAGGTCTCACAGTAAATAGTGGTAAAACAAAGTACTACATGGTTTTGACTTCAGGTAATTTGAACAGGATACCTCGAAAATTAATTATAGGAGAAAGACAATTTTATGAGGTGAATGAGTTTATATATCTTGGAAACGATCAGAATAGGATGAGTGACACGGTTCAGGAGGGAATTCAGCAAGGAAATCCTTCCTACTTTGCCAATATAAAAATGTTTAGAAATAAGTTGATTAAAAGAAGCAAAAATGAAGATTTACATGAGCATGGTGCGCCATGTTGTGACATAAGGCTGCAAAACTTAGACCTTGTCAGAAAGTGGTGAGAACCAGTTGAGGTCTGAAAAAAAACTTGAGAAGGATATTTGGTGCGATTAAGGGAGATACATAACGAGTAAAGAAAAATGAAGAATTGAACGTACTTATTGAAGAGAAAGTTGTAGTAACGTTCATCATAGCACAAAGAATAAGTTGGGTGGGGCACGTTGAAAGAATGGAGGATACAAGAATGGAACAAAGTATGGCACCTTTGCTCGGGGCACAGGCCACCACCCCGGCTGCTCAATTCTAGCTACGCCACTGCTCCTATAACTACTTCTAGATTTATCTTCTCGTCTGATAATTGGTCAGCAATCTACCCCAATCCTTGCAAGTTCCACGTGACCAATGTGGGCCACAAGTTAAGGACCACAATTAAATGAACCAATTGCAGTTGTCTTGTTTGTTCATCATCTTCTTTCACAGCACTACACTTTATATAATACTGAAACTTTCTCTTGTGAAACTTACTTGTCTTTTTCGTCGAACGCGTTTCGGCGTCGCATTCGCCTTCCTCAGCTTAGAAACAGACTGCCAGTATTTAGTAACGGTTGTTGCTTGGAAGGTATGGTGGGGGTGGTGTGTAGAGGAAGGGGATTGGCGCGGGGATCCAAATTATTGTTTGTTTTTTGTATAATTGTGTCGAAAAGTGTATGTGATTTATATTGTAATTGGTCGTTTAGTATGTTGTTTGGTTGTGTTGTGTGGTGATTGTATATTTCATACTGTTCAGCTGTGTTGAGTACACCTCTACCCAAAGGTCGAAAACTCAACACAGCTGAACAGTATGAGATATACAAACACCACACAACACAACCAAACAACATACTAAACGATCAATTACAATATAAATCACATACATTTTTCGACACAATTATACAAAAAACAAACAATAATTTGGATCCCCGCGCCAATCCCCTTCCTCTACACACCACCCCCACCATACCTTCCAAGCAACAACCGTTACTAAATACTGGCAGTCTGTTTCTAAGCTGAGGAAGGCGAATACGACGCCGAAACGCATTCGACGAAAAAGACAAGTAAGTTTCACAAGAGAAAGTTTCAATATTATATGAACCAATTGCAGTTTTTCTTGTACTAGTTGCAATACACCTATTGTCAGTTATATGAAGACATCAGAATACATATTTCTGTATCGTTATGTGGGTTACACATAGACAAGTATTAAAAGAAAGCAAGACAAGATGCGTCCGATGACCGATAGAATGCTTCAGAAACTTATAAAACTATAAAATGTTTCGGAATATTTAAGATAACAAATATATTCTTTAACGAATTGTGTACTTTGGATGTACCCTCAATTGAGAAGAAATGACTAAACCTACCAGTTAATAACAGGTCATAAAAAATTACCATTTAAAAAAATTAAATATAGATAAGGATATTATCACGATATTTATTGATGACTCGTTGGGCACTTAGTGAAACATATTACTACAAAGGTTTTTAAAATATATAAACACTTGGTAGGCCTGACTCGTTGGGCACTTACTGAAACATATTAATACAAATGTTTTTAAAATATATAAACACTTGGTAGGCCTACCAAGTGTTTATATATTTTAAAAACCTTTATAGAGGATATTATATTGTTTTGTAATTAGGACGAGCGAAGCGAGTCCCTATACTAGGCAACAATTCGTACATTTTTATGGTACACTTTACAGAAAAACTACTGAACCTCTAGACTTGAAATTGAACATAATTATTCATATTCATGCCTAGATGTGTCATCAATCATTATTTTTATAAAAAATTAATTTTGACAAGAAATAATTGTAATAATTTTTTTCATTTATACACGTGTATATATCGATATATATGTATGTAAAGTGTCGCCATCAGTGGGATTTCTTTAATATTACTATATAGTCTGTCACTAATGCGTTCCGTGGTTTTAGACAAACAGTGTATATACCGAATATTCTAGCGTTTTTCTTGAATGAAAGATACTGGTGTGCTGTGTTGTTTATAAAATATATTTCATAAATTTCATAAATCATAAAACATATTTCATAAATCCAAGATTCATTTTTCATGTATATTTTTTTTATTAATATCGGCAAGTGAAAATATTTTTTGTATTTTTATATTTGCGTTTGAGGTTAAGTTACATTGTTAGAAGAGATTTTTTGTGTGAAAGGTAAGTTTTTTTACTTTTTCAATCAAAAAAATATATGCGTTCTGTGGTTTTAGACAAACAGTGTATATACCGAATATTCTAGCGTTTTTCTTGAATGAAAGATACTGGTGTGCTGTGTTGTTTATAAAATATATTTCATATTATCTTTTATAATATTATAAATTATTTTTGTAATTTGTATGTTAAATTATTTATTAATTTTTCATGTATATTTTTATTTTCAATATCGGCTAGTGAAAATATTTTTTGTATTTTTATATTTGCGTTTGAGGTTAAGTTACATTGTTAAGAGATTTTTTTTGTAAAAGGTAAGTTGTTTTTACTTTTTCAAACAAAAAAATATATACGTAATTATTTAATATATTATTATTGGATAAATTAAATAAAATAATAATCGATACAATAATTTAATTCCCTATATTAATTTATATTAGTGTAGTGAATATTTTTGTTTTGTGTTTTTCGTGATTCGTTAATGTTATAATTTTATTTAATAATTAAACAAATTATTAAATAAATTTAATTAAATAATAATTGAAGCTTAAATAATCGAATGGCTGCTCGGGCTGAATCGAGTATACTTATGCGCCGCCAAGCGGCAGTACTACGTACTTGCCAGAGCATTATGTACTACGAGGCCATTCGCTGTGTACAAGCGCAAAAAAAAGGTAAAAATTATTATTTGGGAAGCTATAAAAGAACAAACTTTTTTCACTAGCTGATAGACCAAGAAAATACAAGTATTTTAAAAAACAAACTTTGTCCTGTGATGTCAGGGTGATGCTGGACCCAATTTTGAGAAATTTCCCTTTTCAATTTGAAAAATTTATTGTGGCTAACGACAAAATATTTCGGGATACAAATTAATATGGAAATTTGTCTATTGGAATACTATATTCAACAATTTTTTTATAAAGAAAAAAATCATTATTTCATTCATTATTAACGGAAAACTGAAAATTCACTTTTTTGCAAGTTTTAATTTTTTTGTAGGTTATGTTGCCTTTAAAAAAAATGCACGACTAACACAGATCGATAGGAAATTTTCCGGGGAACACGCTGGTATTTTTATTTTTCTGATTTGGTGAAGTTATCATCGGAAAAATTGAGGAAAACTTCAGTGACTCGCGCTCCGCTGTTTGCCGGAAGGGAAATGGGGGGTGCGAAGTCTGGAACTTGTATAAACTTTTAGGTAAACACTAAACCTATCGTTTAAAAAAAAAATCAGCTCAAAAGATGCTGTTTCTGGAAATTTGCCTTTTTTTCGATAGTCTTACTCGGCTAAAAGCAACAGAGCACATGACGCCTAGCATACTGTACGTTGAAGAGACAACGAATGGCCTACACTCACCAAGTAGCGCTAGAAATTAAATACCAACGCTACCTAGCGCCGTCCACTCAAACTATGTGAACTTATTGAATGAACCCTTAATTTCGTAGTGACCGTCAACAAATAAATTTTAACGACGAAGGGTTTGCAGAGGATCGGTTAAAAAAGTATAACAAATTTTAAATTATTTGTGTCGACGTTTCGACAATATTTATTGTCATCATCAGAACCTGTGTGCGGATACACGAGAAAATATCAAACAGAACAGATCAATTATTAATTGACTGTGTGTGTTTGTGTGCGTATGTTGTATGTGTGAAGGAGTTGAAACAGTTTGTTTTACATCATCAAAATAATTGCACTCATTACACGTTGTTTCCTTATAAATACATCGAGAAAATTATAATACCCCAGAACGTAATTCATACAATGTTACAATTTAAATTACTGATAATGTTAAAATTTCTTAATAATATTTGTAAGCAATTATCCCAACAAATGTATATTATAATTGGTAGGTACAGATACTGTTTCTACATATAGCATAGTAAAATATATTATATCTAAATACAGACTGTAATGATACAGTGGTGATACTATATGGTAGTGATATGGTAATGATACAGAGGCATGCTACACGCGGTGCACCGTGTTCGTGTAATAGAACGCCTTTATATGTTTTAATATATTTTTGTATTTATTTATTATGTGCTTGTTTTATGTGGATTTTTTTATTTTTTAACGAGCTCCTCTTGGAGTGATGGTCTGAGGATGGGCCACATGGCCTGAAACGCGTAACCAGGACGGAAATTAAGGTAAATTATATATAATTATCATACAGTGACCTGGACTGCTTTAAATATGTTTAGACTGTAATGATGTTAAATTATGTATATTATTAAACATTATTATTATTATCGTGTTTAATTCACTACTGGTATCGAAAACACTGTTTTTAATTTAGACAATTCTGTAGAAAATAACAGTAGAGAATTACTACAATATGATTATAATTATTATCCAAGTTTACCTGTTAGTAAAATTTACCAGAAACTTTTGTTTGTAACCTTTGTCAACTATTTGATGTAAGTCGTAATGTTCAACAGTTATTGTGTAAATTGTATGTTTCTAAATCATGATTGTTTGTTAATACCAGTAGGCAGTGAAACATGTTAAAAATAACTTTTAATAATTACATAGTGAACATCCCCTAATCTGTTTTAGTTATAGGTAATATATTTTTCTTTGCTATATGTTGACTGCTGTAGGTATAAACAATTTAAGTACCAATCTAATATCCAATTGTTGATTACTGTTTGTTTAATTAATTAAAATATTATTACATTTAGTAATTTAAATTGTAATACTGTATAAATTAAGTTTTCTCATACTATAATTTGCTCGTTTTCTTAAAGATAATTTGAAGATGTAAACAAACTATCATAAGTCTTCACATATACAATGATACACATACATACGCACGCACACACTCACATACACGAACACGTTCACCAAAATATTTAATTGTTCCGTTGTGTTTGACATTTCTTTTGTATTTCATACACAGGTCCTGAAGATGACAATAAGTATTGTCGAAACGTCGACACAAAATAGTTAAAATTTGTGTTATTTTTGACCAATGCTCATTAACCATCCACTAAAAAATTATTTATAACAATATAATACTTGAAGTTCCCATTACTTTGTATTTTAAATCACTTACCAGTATTTTATATCTTTCAGATGATAGTTAAATACCTTACTGAAGACCAGATCTTAGGAAACCTGGACAGAGATTCAGAGATAAGTGATGTTTCTGAGAGTTCAGGTACAGGAACAACCTCTACTCTACAGGTGGTGGGATATATCTTATATATTATATTAGTGGAAACCACTGGTACAGTAGAAACACAAATTACCCGTTCTCAACTGGGTAAAAATCTGTAAGTAAATATAGAACTTTCACTTGTGAAACTTACTTGTTTTTTTTCCCGTACGCGTTTCGGCGTGATGTGCGCCTTCGCCAGCAGTTTGAAACAGACTGGCCAGTAACTCGTAACGGTTTTTATTTGGAAGGTTTAGTGGGGGTGGTGTGTGGAGGAAGGGGATTGGCGCGGGGATCCAAATTATTGTTAGTTTTATGTATAATTGTGTCAAAAAGTGTGTGTGATTTATAGTGTAATTGGTCGTTAAGTATGTTGTTTGGTTATGTTGTGTCGTGTTTGTATATTTCATATTGTTCTGCTGTGTTAAGTTTTCGACTTTTGAGTAAGTAGTGTAATATCTCAAGATTAGTATCTATGTTGGTGTAGCTGTGGTTTTTTGTGTGTATGTGTGTGGCAAACACGGAATGTATATTGTTGTTGGATAAAGCTTTTAGGTGTTCAGAGTAACGAGACGAAGGTGCACATCACGCCGAAACGCGTACGGAAAGAAAAAACAAGTAAGTTTCACAAGTGAAAGTTCTATATTCTATATTAATTTAGTGCTGTGAAAAAAGAAGATGAACAATTGTAAGTAAAGCTGGGCCATGGCAGAATTGGAAGAAGGGACAGTTCTCAGCAAAACCTTATATTGTGCCACTGGGTCTCTACAATATTCAGGTAAGTGACTGACCTTTCAAATTCATCACATTAATTTTCCCTACCTTACACTTTTTTACTTTTATTATTTTGTTTCAAAACATAAGTCTATCTCCATTGGGTTTCTCTTTCTGTTTACACACTGCTCACTCTGTTAGCTCCCCCAATGATGTATTTTTCAGACTATTGCATGGACAGTTTTTTTTTTTTGTAGAGCCACCTCAATATACAAATATATGCTCTGTTTTAAAAAATGGTTCTTTATTGAATATCAATTTTTCCGAATGAAAACAATTCTTCGGAATAAATCTTTATACAGGATGCTTCCCATTTCCCAATTCACGCCTTTATTGGCAGAGACAGATCTCTAGCCTTGAGAAACTGTTTCCACTTGATCAACATTAATTCTTCTTCACTTTAGCACAACAAACTCTGGAAAACAACCAATTATTGATGCTGTGAAATGTGTCTGCCTTAAATTACCCCATGACCATATTGCCTATTCAACAGGTGAACAAAATATTCCATTTACTGGTAATTGTCATCTTAAGCAGTGTATAAAAAAAATCTAGACCAGTCACTCTGAAAATGTTTCTGCTGATGGCTTATAATGGATTAGCTTCAGATTTTGAAATTTATCAGGGACAAACTACTCACCTAATACAACCAGAACAAGGCCTAGGACCAACAAGTGTTTTAGAACTGGCAGAGACTCTTCTGCCAGGTAGTTTCATTTTCTTTGAAAGGTATTTCATAGCAAATCCTCTCTTGAAAGCAAACAAAAAGTTACTGTAATGCGAAGTCATATCAAAGGCTGAAGTTCAGTAAGTCTTCAAAAAAGGGAATATTCAGCTGAGCATGTTTCTTCTGCAGGAGGCTCATGTTTTGTAAAATGGAAAGATAAAGTGATGCTGAAACATCTACTTGTTTTGGTTCTTCACCTGAAATTAGTGTGAAACACTGGTCCATTATTGTCAGAGTATATTGGGGGTATGAGTGAAGTTGATGTATTCGACCAGCAAAACAAATGGACTGCTACAGAACCTGGTTCAAAACCAAGAAGTGGACATGGAAGGTTATCTTATATTTTCTTGATTTTTAAATTTTAAATTCATGGTTGACATACGTATGCGATGCTAAAAGTAATAAAGTTTCAAAATAAGTAAAAGACTTCATACAGTTAAGGCTTGAAATTGCAGAGTTTCTTATGGAATCGCAGCCACAATCCAAGGAATGAGCTATCTTTAGTGACAGTGATGAAAATGATGGGGGCTGTCATAATGTAAAAATTTCTAAATATTACAACCCTCCAGTCAAAATGATACGTATGGGCAAAAAGTATGATGATATTAATCATTTATCCATTGTAGGCAATGTTGCAGCACTATGAAACTGTAGGCTTGAGAACTGAAAAAATCATATAAAATTAAATGTGACAAGTGCAAAACATATTTATGTTTATCAAGGAATAAAACTGTTTAAAAAAATTCATAATCCGTGAGGTACTGCAATGTAACTCACTGTCGATTTTAATATTTTGAAGGTAGTAAAATTTAATGACAGAAAAATGTGTAATTTCATTTTGTTTCTATTTACATGAAATACAAATATAATGCAACAGTACAAATATATAGGGTACTGTGCATTGCACACAGTAATTTAAATAGTAATGAGAATAAATAAAATAATGCATTTTTGGTAATAATAATAACTCGGCCTGCAATCTGAATTGTAAAAGGAATGCCTAACTTTCATGCTGGAACAGGTGAATAAGGCAGCTGCCTTCTGTATGTGTGTACACACATAACAAGCTGTGTGTGTGTGCTACCTGTCCGTTCATGAAAGCGCCACCCTTTCAGGAACGATATAGATTATTTGCATTTATTTAATTTATAATACTTGTGTGCATAGTAGCGAAAAACTGAATACACCAAAGTGTGTATTTAAAGAACACAAATAAGTGCATAAAAAATAGTGTAAAACGAATAAGAAGTGTAATTATAGGAAGTTACAAATCAATAGTAATTATGTTAATTAAGATAAAGAAAAACGGTTTGTGCATGATGAACACCTATAAATTACCGACCGAGTGAATATCGGGTAATGTGGAAAAGACTTCGCAATTCGCGAAGATGAGCAAATTAAGTGTGACAAGAAAGCGTGGGTTAGGAGTGATGCTCAATATCAAACCTGCAGAATATTGTCGAGACATGATTTTGGCGCCCTGGGTATAAATATAGGGGATGCACTAACATCATTCTCTTTCTCATTCAATCATCGTGGCAGCCGGAGGCTATGCCCCGCAACTAGAGCTATTTTCTCAATCAACCATAGTCGCAGCAGGAGACTCTACTCGAAAACTAGAACTTCGGTAGCTGATCGACTACCATGGCAGCCAGAGAATCTACTTAGAAACAACAACGACAGTGATCAACCACCAGCAGCAGCCAGGGACTTCAAGACTACACATCCGTTCGAGTGAGCAGTTGGAACCGGAGGCCATGACAAGGAACAAGGTTGCAGCAGAGTACAAGAATCCAGTAATCCAGAGTATGAGAATCCAGCGGATGAGGGACTACAAGACTCCAGGACTACCAGACTTCAGGAATCCAGGACGATAAAGAAGCATCCCATATCAAGGACCGAAGAGGACACACTACAGATGTATCACAAATAATAAGGTGACAAATAAACATGCATTTTAAAAACCGAGACGTAATCAAAAGACTTTAAATAACAAAGAAAAAATAGACAATTCAATTAAAATATGAATCAAGAAATTGTATATCTGTAAAATACGTTTTGGTACAATAAGTAAGGTAATATGTAAGACTGTTTAACGATAATTGTTAGCAGTAACTGTAATTTGAAATCTATAATTTTTAGTAGTTAAATTGATGTCATTAGAGAAAATAGAAAGCAATGCATATGCAGAAATAAAGAAAAAAAAGAGCTTAGAAAATTAAAAGATTAGATAATCAATATAATATAAATGAGTTAGCTGAGAGCAATATACAAAAATGTATAACAATGTATTAGAATATAAGATTATATAATATGTTTGTGTGTCATATAAGATTACGAATCACACGTAATAAGTATGTGAAAATAATAATCATTTTGAATTGCAAAATAAATAAGAAATGTGTTTGTAATATAAGATTACGAATTACACGTAATAATTATGTGAAAATAGTAATGATTTTTAATCGCCAAACAAATAAGAAATGCTATTAATAAATAAATTTAAATGAGTTTAAACAATTTTACAGTGTTATGATTATTACACACACACACACACACACACACACACGCGCGCGCGCGCGCGCGCGCGCGCACGAATTTAATGTGTCGTCGTGTTACATAAAGATTTGTCGCACATCAATAAATTAAACACATTAAAATCATCATAGTGTTGTAATAGTTATCATAGTTTTTCTAGGAAAATAACTAATTGCTAGTGAACTGATTTTTAGGTGCAAAAAAACTGAAAATATTTATTTTTTATGTGCTAAAAACCAACAAAAAAATTTTTCTTTTAGTTTAACATAAACAGGTTGAAACAAGAAAAATCTCTGTAAGTACTCACCAAACTTGTTGCACCAAATTTGCTGCTCAACTCGTCTGTTCCTTCTTGAAAATGTAATTGAAGTTGCAGTGCACAATAAACACACCATCTCTAAATTGTCCATTACAAATATCTGCCGATTATCATGGTACAAAGCTCAGTACAGAGAGCTATTCTACGTCACATTAAGTCAGTCTGGCATACTTAAAAAGAGGAACATCACTTACACTTACGTTTTCAATGTCTACTTGCTGGCCTTCTAGAACTTAGACAATTTTACTTATAATTTCAAATCCAATGCTTCTTGAAAACCCAACTTTGAATTTATATTTTGTTTCCATTTTAGATCCTGTGAGAGATCTGATTTTGCTTTCTACAAAATGTAATTTATTAACAGTTTCTGTTAAGAGGTTTGTTGTTTTTTCAAGTTTTTATTGAATCTCACAAAAGACTAAAATTACGCGTAGTAGAAATATATCCCAACTCATTTTGTACACTTCTGTCTTTCAACAGATTTTGAAGTATCTCTATTGAAGACGCATCATCTTTGTCCAATTCATCAACAACTGATTTAACACCATCAAAATTATCTGCATAATATAACACTGCAGACAGCAAAGTCCCCCAGCAAGTGACGATTGATGCTGATGGTAATGGTAGGTCAGGATTTTTGTTTTTGAAAAGATCGATTCTTGTAGGGTATTTAACAAACACTTTCTTTCTATTTGATAGTAATCTGTCCACATTAGGATACAAGAATCTGATAGTTTCACACACTCTGTGTATAGCATGCACAACACAGGTAACATGTACCAATTCAGATACTGACATAAAGGGCTTCTACTGCTTTCTTCATATACAATGCTTCATTGGTAATAAAAAGCAATACATTATCATAAATATCACTATAATATTGACGACTCGGAACACAAAGTTTTTTATAAGTAAAAACGTAAAGTTTTACCTTACAGCCTAAACCGGCTTTCACCTATAGAAGGCTTCATCAGAGGCTGTCGTTAGTAGCGCTGCTCGTCTTGTTGTTGGCGACGAGAAAGTGTTTCGAAAGATTGAAGCTGTTGTGTGTGGTGAGATGTGTTCGAATAATGCGTGCGATTTGAATTGTGTCTGTTCGTTTAGGATGTCGTTTTTATTTGTTTTTGTGTGTTTGTATATTTCTAATTGTTCTAGAGTGTCTAGTTTTCGGCCTTTTGTGTGTACGTGTAGTATGTTCATGTTATTGTCGATGTTTTTATATGTGTGGTTTGCTTCAACGAGGTGGTTTGCGAAGGTAGATTCTGTAGTGGTGTGGAGTGCTTTAGTGTGTTCAATGTATCTCTGTTTGAAGCTACGTCCTGTCTGGCCTATGTAGAATTTACTGCAATTTGAACAATTTAGTTTATATACACCGGGTAGATCGAATTTGTTTTGTGCTTTGGGCATGCGTTTTGATAGTGTGTGTTCTGTTTTGTTAGTAGTTTTGTAAGCGATTCTGTATCCTGCTTTTTTGAATTTGTGGGCAATTTTTTCTGTTTGTTTGTTGATGTATGTTAGTGTTATGAATTTGTTGTTTTCTGTCTTTGTCTGTTGTTTGTTTTGTGTTTTGTGTAGGAGTTTACTGACTATTGTTCTGTCATAACCGTTAGATTCTGCTAGATATTTTATCGTGTTTAGTTCGTCTTTGTAGTCTATTTCATCTAAGGGGATGTTGTTAAGTCTATGTATCATGGTTCTAAAAGCAGCTAGTTTGTGTTGTATTGGGTGATTGGAGGTGTTGTGTATTAGTGTGTCAGTTGTAGTTGGTTTTCTGTATATACTGAATTTGTGCCTGTGTTCTAGTTTTGTGATGGAGAGGTCTAAGAAGTTTATGGTATTGTTGTGTTCGTATTCGGCAGTGAAGGTTATGTTTTTATGTATTTTGTTTATGTGCGTTAGTAACTGTTCACATTGTCTTTTGTTTCCCCTGTATAGTATTAGAATGTCATCAACGTATCTATGCCAATATAGTATTTTATGTGAGTGTCTGTCATTGTTTGTGAGTATTTTTGTTTTTTCTAAGTGTTGGAGGAAGACTTCTGCTAGAATGCTGGATATGGGGGAGCCCATGGGTAGGCCGTCGTTCTGTGTGTAGTATTTATTGTTATAAGTAAAGTAGTTTTGTTTTGTGATAATGTTCAGAGTTTCTGTTATTTCATTGATAAGTTCGTCTGGTGTGTTGTTCTGTTTGAGTTTGTTTTGTAGGATGGTGATTGTTTCAGAGATGGGGATGTTTGTGTACAGGTTTTTAATGTCAAAGGAGGCTAATGTGGCATTATGGGGGATGTGTATGTCTTTTATTTTTGTTACTAGGTCAGTGTTGTTTTTTACTGCAATGTTGTTGTCTATTTGTGTGTGTTGTCTAATAATTTTGTCTAGATATTTTGTCTGTAGTAAAAGCTGACAAAGGCAACACGACTGTAATTATCCCCACAGACAACCTACACAAAAAAGTACAAGACTTCATAGAACAGAACAACATCACAGAACTAAAACACGACCCCACCGACAGATACCAAAACTCAGTAAAACAAATAGTCAACAAAGCCAAACACATTATGACACATAAACAAAAGCCCTACATGAAACAAATCCGACCATCAGCACCTACACTCCAAGCGCTTCCCAAAATCCATAAAGAAGACATTCCGATCCGCCCCATTATCAACTACCGTAATGCCCCTGCACACAAACTGGCAAAATATCTAGACAAAATTATTAGACAACACACACAAATAGACAACAACATTGCAGTAAAAAAAAAAAAAAAAAACAACAACACTGACCTAGTAACAAAAATAAAAGACATACACATCCCCCATAACGCCACATTAGCCTCCTTTGACATTAAAAACCTGTACACAAACATCCCCATCTCTGAAACAATCACCATCCTACAAAACAAACTCAAACAGAACAACACACCAGACGAACTTATCAATGAAATAACAGAAACTCTGAACATTATCACAAAACAAAACTACTTTACTTATAACAATAAATACTACACACAGAACGACGGCCTACCCATGGGCTCCCCCATATCCAGCATTCTAGCAGAAGTCTTCCTCCAACACTTAGAAAAAACAAAAATACTCACAAACAATGACAGACACTCACATAAAATACTATATTGGCATAGATACGTTGATGACATTCTAATACTATACAGGGGAAACAAAAGACAATGTGAACAGTTACTAACGCACATAAACAAAATACATAAAAACATAACCTTCACTGCCGAATACGAACACAACAATACCATAAACTTCTTAGACCTCTCCATCACAAAACTAGAACACAGGCACAAATTCAGTATATACAGAAAACCAACTACAACTGACACACTAATACACAACACCTCCAATCACCCAATACAACACAAACTAGCTGCTTTTAGAACCATGATACATAGACTTAACAACATCCCCTTAGATGAAATAGACTACAAAGACGAACTAAACACGATAAAATATCTAGCAGAATCTAACGGTTATGACAGAACAATAGTCAGTAAACTCCTACACAAAACACAAAACAAACAACAGACAAAGACAGAAAACAACAAATTCATAACACTAACATACATCAACAAACAAACAGAAAAAATTGCCCACAAATTCAAAAAAGCAGGATACAGAATCGCTTACAAAACTACTAACAAAACAGAACACACACTATCAAAACGCATGCCCAAAGCACAAAACAAATTCGATCTACCCGGTGTATATAAACTAAATTGTTCAAATTGCAGTAAATTCTACATAGGCCAGACAGGACGTAGCTTCAAACAGAGATACATTGAACACACTAAAGCACTCCACACCACTACAGAATCTACCTTCGCAAACCACCTCATTGAAGCAAACCACACATATAAAAACATCGACAATAACATGAACATACTACACGTACACACAAAAGGCCGAAAACTAGACACTCTAGAACAATTAGAAATATACAAACACACAAAAACAAATAAAAACGACATCCTAAACGAACAGACACAATTCAAATCGCACGCATTATTCGAACACATCTCACCACACACACACAGCTTCAATCTTTCGAAACACTTTCTCGTCGCCAACAACAAGACGAGCAGCGCTACTAACGACAGCCTCTGATGAAGCCTTCTATAGGTGAAAGCCGGTTTAGGCTGTAAGGTAAAACTTTACGTTTTTACTTATAAAAAACTTTGTGTTCCGAGTCGTCAATATTATAGTGATATTTAGTTAAGTAACGGACACGTCATGGACAACGAAATCCAAGACATTATCATACTTAATCCTTTTTGGCCACAATGAACGCATACTTTTGTTGAACAACCTAGAGACTGCTATGTGATTTGCTGCTGACATTTCTTTACAAGCAATCAAAAATGAAAGTTTGGAAACTATTTTGTCATTTTTAAGCACACCAATAACTACATTTCCATTTTTCTTCTTGCTGAGTCCATAGTTTTATCAACACTTACCCATATTTTCTCATTTTACAAATTACAAAACAGATATTTTCTAATGTTTCTTGATAGCACTTTGGAAGACAGTGTTTTCTAAAAGTAGACTCATCCAGGGGATCTAAGTTCATGTACTTCATGAGACAATTTTTAAGTTGTTGATTGTTTACTTTGTGTAGATGAATGTCTTCTGAAATGAAACCTCTGCACAAATCAGAATCATTACACTTTGACAGAATTTTGAATTCGCACTAATTCAAAATTAGTGCCATGCTTCGTATTGACATTATTTGTTGTTATTAACTTGTTTTATTTTTATATTTGTATACTGAATATCCTATGTAGGTTTTCCCAAATGTTCATTCCACTGTATCAGTACAGTATATGTTTTACTAGTGTAATATTACTGTCCGGGTACTTGTTTGTGTCTTATGTTTACAGCATGTTGCTAAATTACATTTGTAATGTTTGTCTCTTTGTGTACATTGACATATTCAAATTAACATTTTTTGTTTGGTCAAAGTAAAAATTTACTGCAATCTTTTATCTTAATTTTTTAAATTCTGTTTCTTAGAACTTCATAGTTCCAGATGGCCACTTATATTGTAAGCAGACATGCTTGTGTCATGAATAGTGTGGACAGCGGACAACAGAAATGTTGCGAAGTTTGACGACACGTACTGTTGCTTCACAACAAAGCTTGTACGGTTGTCATGTGGTTATCAGAAATCAATTTATATTTTAACTATTATGTTACTTAATATGTGTAACATATTTTGGGAAAACCTATTCAGTTTTTGGTATGTGTGTTATTTGCGTTAAGTTTTTAATTTACCTAATTTACATTTAATTAAAAATTACAAATTAAACAATAATTTTGAATTACTCATATTTAATTAAAAATAAATTTGTACTGTATTATTAAATGTAAAATTCGAGTTACTGGAAACCACACAATATCAACTTTAACTTTGAACAGCGGCAATATCGATTCATAAAGTTTTCTCTGTAGTAGAGATAAATACTTGATCTTTTTTTTATGTAAAGAAGTGTTTGTGGAGGGGTATACAGAAACTTGGTCTCACCAGCAACTGCTGAGAAAACCAAGAAGGAAGACTACAAAAAAGAATGTATGCAACAACATTCTTCTGAATCCCAAATCGAAGAACCCAAGGTGAAAAATGTTGTACAATGTTTGAAAAAAGACGTGGAGGTCACCAATAGTGTATACATGAGAACAAAATTGTGTTTGGAAGGAAAGAAGAGGCAACAAAAGTAGGCCATGGGACTAGAGGATAGAAAGAACCGTTCAAAAGTATGAAGAAATTAAAAGCTATTTGTTTCATTCTAAATTTGGAGTAGGTCAATGTTGATTATATATATATATATATATATATATATATATATATATATATATACACACACGTTTGCTCACTAACCTAACTTATGTACCGCTTCATATTCTCATAAATATATCATAGACAATAATCACGGGTGTAATTTAGATCCCTAGATCTCTACTTGAGCTTTTTGATCTCCAAGCGTTAGTTTAATGTCATTCTAGGACAACAGTTTATTGCTTTTTCAAACAGACTGTAAAACTGGCTTTTTTTAGATCATGGCCTGATGAAACTTTTTAGTAGTACTTCTTTGTATACACTACAAAAACTGAAATTAAAAAACAAATCTACCTTTAAGGCATAGATAACAAATACAGTGGTCCATTGTTTTAAATCAATTGCCAGTTCTTTTGCTTTCTAGCTAACAATAAACCCCATTGCTGTTTATCAAGGACAAACTTTAATACATTGTGTAATTCTTCTTGTTCACGATTTCTGGAAACCCCACTTTATTTTTTCACTAGCAGTCACATCAAGTTTATATTTGAAAAATTTTTCTGAGAGCAGATTTAGAACTCCAAGTTTTTACAATGAGAGAATGTGCTACACTGTCATTTAAAAATACTTAACCTTTTATTTCTGCCAGCTAATTAAAAAAAAGTCAGATCATTTCTTTCTTTAGGATCTTGAATTTTTGTAGCCAGATTTTATTTTACCAATGCAGGGAGCTAGACTGTTGTGGGGGATCAAATGCTTTGATTTTGGGGTTCACCTTCCCTAGACTGGCTGTCTTCTCCACAGCTGATGAGCTGAGACTGCCAATAGCGTGATGAAAGGACTAAATGGGATATGATAAAATATTAGGTATACTAGATAATAGTTGAATCATTGTGGGTCAAACTTTTTCAGACTCCTACAGTCCTCTCCCTCATACTAGTTATGATACAACTAGTATAGGCCTCAAGTATCATTGGAGTACACAAACCTCATCGTCCATATGGACATTAATTCTATAAGTAGTATCCCTAAGGAGCATTAGTGGGGGAGAATTACATCAGTAGGAGAAGCAAGCATGAGCTACACTGTAAGAAATTTTTGCATGAATATGAGTTCGTAAGTAGAATTAAAAACTACACAGTTTGCATCAAGAATGTGTGGCATTCAAAATGTACTGCTCACCAGGGCCGGATTAAGGTATCTTTGCGTCCTAGGCTAATTATATTGTACCCCCCTCACCTCCCATAGGCTACCTCTTACGTTTATTTCCAAGGGGGTGAATGAAGCTTTAAAAACACCCTACAATACATTTCTTAGTTAGGAATATAATGCATGCGCACTACAAAAGCCTTCTACATTGACGTGCCTTCCAGCAGGTAATAAATATAACATTTTTGGACTTCATAAGCGACCTTCTCCCCCCCCCCCGAGAGTTTCTAGACCTGTATATACGACCATGACTACGACATCGCATAACCATAACCAAAATGTTTGTTTTGAATGCGCAAATATGAGCGATACCAAACTTGTCTGCAAAGAAAAGGGATGGAGTGGAAGGTGAAAGTGGATGGAATAGATAACGTGGTCGGAAATTCCATGAAAGTCGGGCGGCGGCATAGTTCTATGAGCGCCGGCCACCGATGACTCATAACTAAAGCCCGGATTTTCGTGTAGTAAAAAATTCCAGAATGTGCAATAAAAACTTGAAATCGTGCAGTAAAAATTGTAGATTGTGCAAAATAAAATGCAAATCATAAAATTGAGTTAAACTAACATGACATTGGTCCCACGTCCTTAAAAATATGGAAATAATAGTTTCCATCTTAAAACTTACTGATTCAGACCATAGTAAGAGGAGAATAATTTTGTGTAAAAAACAACAAATACCAATCGTTACCACTTACCACTTTCTTAGGTATAAATTCTCAGATTTTACTTTTATCCTGTTTATAATAGATGGCTGTTGAATTAAAGTTTACTAAACTTCGTTTGTCCAAAAGTCCAAATAAAGTTACTACAAATATTTTTAATAAATACGAATTTACGTTTTTAACTTACTTACTATTAAGTTTATATTCAGGCTTTTTAGCTTAACATTTTGTTAAAATTAATAATAAAAAGTTTAGCTTAACACTTTGTTAAAATTAACAATAATGTATTTTTCAAAATTATCTTCTGAAAAGCTAAATTGTCAGTCACTTAAAACATATTTGAGTTGAGAAAATACACGCTCGACATCAACACTTGTCATCGGACACAGCTTGAAACAGCTTAGGATTTTTGGATCTATTTCTAATGAAACATCTATTCCATTAAGAGCGTTGTTATATTTTTTTAAAGTATTGTAATCCAGATTTTTTGTCAATGACATATTTGAATTTATTGTAAATTAGTAAACCTCTTTCATTATTTTTTATTTTAAGCTGGTTTTCTGTTTTTTTTTTACAATTTCTATTTGTGAACCTAATGAAAGATTTCTTTCTTCAAGTTTCTTAATTGAATCTGAAAGCGGGGAATAGTGAGCACGAATAAACGCTAAATCGGAAGTAATGGAAGTTGTTTTTAAAATGGCCTTTACTTTTGTGACAGATTGAGCATCTTTCTCTAGTTCTGCAATAACTTCCTTATATATTGAAAAATTATGGGAATAAAACAAAGCTTCTTCCAACCATGTCCCCCACCTAGTAATAACAGGTTCTGGTGGAAGAGGACAATCCATTTCATCTCGATACACTGATACACGATGGGGAGCTTTAAGGAAAATTTTTTTCCCATTATTTATCAATTTATTAACGTCGGGAAATACTTCACGAATTTTCTCAGCTACACGATTTAAGGCATGTGCCATGGACATTAAATGAATCATTTTTAAATAAAACACTTTTAATGTGGTTCCAGTTTTTACCATGTAAGGAGCAGCATCAGTAATGAAGAGCAAAATTTTATCTTGAAATGTAGTTTCTTAAAAAAAATTCATTAAACTATCGTTAATAAAACGGGAAACAGTTTCATGATTTGTTTTCAAGAGTTCTTTAACTGAAATTAAAAATGGGGTTGGTAGAACTTCTGGGTAGAGAATGCCAATTACTAAACTACAAATGTATTTACCCCTAGGATCAGTAGTTTCATCAACCATTATGTAAATAAAATGACCTTGGATTTTCTTTCTTATTTCTGACATAGTTGAATTGAAACATATATTTAAATAGTTCTTTCTGAGTGTGGTCTCATGAGGAATTTTTTGTTTGTGTACTTTTCCAAAAATGATTTAAAAGACTGCAACTTATGGAACGGGATATTAGTAGCAACCATCGCATAGCACAATTCCATCATGAATTCTTCTCGGCTATCGGTACGGCGGGAGCACTCTGCCAGTAAAGATTGCACGGGGCCACTCTTTCGTATTTTAGAATCTTTCAACTGTATGTGTCCACCTGTAGTTAAAAACCAGAATTAAAAATGAAAATGTACAGTTGAAAGAACCAGAAGCTTTTTAGCTCTAAAACACGAGGAGAGAAAAACTCAAAGCATTAACTTACTCGAATTGCAGTGAGCATCAACTTGTGATTTTCTCTTGCTGCCTACAGCCTTATCACAGGGCAAACAGTAGATCGTCTTCCCATCAGCTTTCAGCTCCGGATATTTTTCAATCCATCCTCTTATCTTGGAGCTGAGACTGCTTGCCGTTTTAGGCATATTAATAGATTCACAAAAAACAAAAAAACACGTACTGTTCCGGAGGCAGACAACTGAAAACTAAACAAATCATCGCTCCGAGAAGAGAACAGTGAGAAGGAGAAATAGAGTAATTCAAAAATTCTTGGAAGAATAAACCCAACTCCTGCTTCCTCTGGGTCAAAATTCTAGGAATGAACGAAGCAGCTGAGCCATCTTTACTAGCAACCGAGTGAGTGAAAATTTTTGTCTATTTCCTTCGGTTGTTGCATGTTTACATCATTTGATGTTCCACGAATGTCTTCGTGCTGATTTTGTTCTCGACTTTGTTTACGATCTGCGTGTATGTTTCGCGCTTGGCTATCGCGCAGGTGATTTTCGAAAAACAGGTAAATGTGCAATTTTATGCATTAAAACTACAGAATGTGCAATTTTATGCAGTAACCACCAAAACGTGCAATTTTGTGCAAAATAAAATGTATGTTAAAATGACCTACACATCCCGATTCGGATAAATAACTTGTCACTGGCCGTTTACGAACTAGCAAAAAAAAAGATGCAATTGCACGTGAATCCGGGCTTTACTCATAACCAGAGAAAACAGTTTGGAAAGCACTTCTATTATTGATGTACAGTTTTCCATAATTTCTCGCAAACAGGCGCCTGTGTTCAAAATGAACTCAAATTTTTATCCTTGTTATTTATTACCAATTTTACATTTAGGTGTATCAATTTACCATTTACCAATAGCCTTGTAAATTTACCAAATTTTTAGCTAAAATTTTGCGCCCCCAAAGTGCAGCGCCCTAGGCTACAGCCTAGTCAGCCTAATGGTTAATCCGCCCCTGCTGCTCACAGTATGGTATTATAGTATATTTATTCGTGTATATTATTTCTGGAATAATTCAGTATAGTAATGACTCTTTGTGCCAAATTATATATTTCCTTCACATTGAACTATACTTTTCCAGTGGCTGAAAATAAGAAAATAAATTTTCAATTACTATACTAATTTTCTTGTAATACCTGTAAATAAGGTATTTAAGACTTCAAATTCAATGTCTGAATAATCTGTATCATACATATATAATGACTCGCTAATTGCTTTGATAAATCTTCATATATAAAACTTTTGATTTTATCTAGATAATTTATATAATTAGGAAATTCCAAATTTTCAAATAAATGCCTCCCAAGTCATACTTAAATAAACTTAAAATTTTTCAATAAACACTGGGCCTGAAGTGTGTAGAGGGAGGTTATTATTTGAGAACAGTCAAGCCTTGTAATTCACAATAATAAGCGGCAGATGCTTTGGCAATGTGTTATTTTTCCTTGTGCAGAACTCTCAGTACCTGTGTTTTTAGCAAACTCAGCACTTAACTCTCACACAGTTTTGAAATTCATGTCTTTAATGATCTGTTCAGCGTTATCCCAAATAGTCTTAGCTCTTAGCTAAGATCATAGCATGGATTATATTGCAAATTTGTAACTGAAGATAGATTTTGACTTACATATTCCTAAATTATGTTTATGTATAAATTATTCCTAAAATAAACAATCTGCGAATAAGAAAGAAAAGTTTAGATTCTTAAGAAACAACTGAAGTTTCTCTCATTCATATTTGAACTGAACAATCCTTAATACAATTAATTTTTTTGGCAGTTTAATAAATGTTCTGGATAGTATACAATATTGGAACCCACACAACAAACAGTATAGGTTAATAAAACCAGTAAGTAAAGCAAACTTGAGGTGTATCCATTGATTATTATCAGTATCGTAGTGTCAGATTTTTTTAGGAGACAGTGAAAAATTAACAGAATACTTAAAAAGTTTTTAAAAGAATTATTTTTACATATATTTTTCTTTGTTTTAAAATGGACAGTTTTTTAGTGCTATTCTGAAATCTCCAGATTTAGGCCAGGTTCATACTGGAAAAGTAACCAACTTTATATAGTTCAGAGGGAAGGTGAATTTTTCATTCAACAAATAAAAATCGTTATCTTAAAATACATCTTAATGATTACTGATTACTATTTCACTATACGCCATTCGCTTTCGCGTGGCACCTAAGGGATTAGCAGACCCATGCTCTCGCGCGCGCACTCACGAGCGCCCGGGCCACACACCCTTGCCCGAACGCGCAGGTATACAGCTTCATGAAACAGTTACAAATTATGACACATTTAAATTGAATGATATTCCAAATTAAAATATGATTTTCGTAATCTTCGTTAAATTGCGAGAAAAATGAGTCCTCTCAACATATAGTTACTGTTAACCATGTAGCGTCAAGGGAGTATATTTGGATTTTAGAAAAAAAAAACACATATTGCAGTACTAAAAAGACGAGTTTTATTTAAAATTGAGAATGGCATTTTAATATTATATAAAATCGGTTACCAATGATAAAAACTTACTAATGATAACATTACAATTAATGTTAAATAAGTACAAGATGAAATATATTAGCCTTTTAGTTTAAATTCCATATTATTATGTTTTTAATTTTTATAAAATGGAAAAGCCTATTTGTAACACAGTACTAAAAATATTTTACTCCTGGATGTGATGGGCATTTTTCTCTTAAAATTTTACATTAACACACGAAAAACGACATGAATATAAACGCAATATTTTCTTTAACTTTGATCGTTTCGAAAATATATTAATATATAAACGAAAAACACCTTTATTAATAGATAAAAACAAACAAAAAATACATACTTAAGAAATGTATAACAAAAATACATACTTAAGAAATGCTTCTTTTAAATAACTTTAAACAAATACTATATACAATACAATGTTGTTTTTCTTATGTACAAACTTATAAGTAAAATTTTTACAAAATTAAAAACCCCATCTTAACAAAAGTGGGTCATAAACGAAATATTTTTCGTGGTTTTATTTACAGATAGCCCATATTTATGGATAAACAAAAAAAACCTTTAGTAATAGATAAAAAACAATTATAACAAAAAATACATACATTATTTTCTTAAATATATGTTATATAACAGTAGCCCTATCCTGTGAACACATAACTTTAAATATATTAATAAGTCCTCAAATCGTACCTGGAAAATCTTACATCAGTGGGTAGCACCCGATGTCATCGTCTGAGTCATCGTCGGAATCACATTCACTGCTATCATCATCGCCTGGGCAAAAATTGATTATTAACTCCTGAACACTTTGGTCGTGCAATCCTTCACTCTCCCAGTCTGCGTCCATGGCTTTCTTGACATGTTGAACATACCTTGGCCACAATTCCGGTGTGACTTGGGCGACCGCCTCCATAAAAAGTTCCTTCACATCCTTCAGCTTGAAAGTTTTATTTCTTTCCTTCACGTACGCCTTCAAGTAAGACCAGACCATTTCTATAGCATTATAATGGCAATGGTAAGGTGGAAGCCTGATAACTTTGAACCCTAATTCGGTGGCTTTAGTGTCAATGGCATATTTTTGAATTGGAGGCTTGTGTAATTTTACCAATTCGTAGATTTCTGGCTTCCGGAAGTCAGGGGGAAATGGAATTTTCTTCTCTTTCAGCCAGTGGATCATTGCGGCTTTTGTTGAGCTTGAAGTTGGTGCTTTGTCTATTTTTCTGGAATGGTACGGAGCGTTGTCCATGATTATCGTACTCGCAGGGGGTATTGCGGGGATTAGTGTATTAAAAAACCGGTTTTCAAAAACTTTATGGTCCATTTCTTCGTGACAATTTCCCGTCTTCTTTGACTCAAACACGAGTGGGGGAGCTTCGATCCATCCTTTCTGGCTTCCAGCATGGCAAATTATCAATCTTTTCCCCTTGCTAAGGGAGCATTCAATGTCCCCTTAACTGTATCGTCGGTCCATCCTTTGTCATTATGTACATTTTCATTTAACCATGTTTCATCTAGGAACACAACATTTTCAATATTTACATTTCGGACTTTACGTAAAAACTGGCATCTTAATAAAGCGATTGTAGGCTTTTCCATCAAAACCCTTCGGTATACTTCTTGTAAACGAACCCCAAATCTCGTACAATACGATGCAATGCCGTCTTCCCGCCGTCGAACAGACTCGCATTCTTCAACGAACTCACAAGTTTCTCGAGGGATGGTATCTCTCGCCGCCCGTAGTACTGCAGGATGTGCCGCCTTATGGCCGATTTCGCAAACTCGTCGAGGCCCGTCACTTTTCTATTTCGTTGTGGCCCTCCTGTTGTTTTCCTAGGCGTTGTTATTTTTATCTTCTTACAGGCTGAAACTTCATTAACTACGTTGTCTTCTCTGTCGCTCGCATCATCTTCCACGGCCTCAGTTTCCTCCCGTAGCGCTGATTTCAATTGAGCATTTATCCGGGCGACGGTTCGTTTGGGAACATTACACGCTGATGAAACTCTTTCCAAAACTTTTCTTATATCCAATAGAGGCCCCATATTATTTTTTTCCATATAAAAATACTGTATCACCGAAGCAACTATCGTTCTTGCTTGCGAATGTAACACTTGCTTAGACTTAGAGGACATAACTGTAACACTTAAACCTCCACGCACAGCACAACACCGACCACATTACTAAGGAAAGCCACCGACAATAATGATGCTTTCGACACCCCCAACAGTGGCGCTTACTTACTACACAGGAAGTGACTCATATTCATTGTCGTCGAAAGCGGATGCCCTATATACAGGAAGTGAGTTATAGGGTTGTTTCGGCTATATAATATCTTTCATAACGACGCTTAGTCAAAACTAAACTCCGGACAGACTTCAAAATGTCGCTGAACAGCGGTTCATTGTAGCTTCGAGGTAGTTGGTAGAATTAATAATAATTAAGATAAAAAATAATTCAACCAGTTACCCGCACTTACATGAAGAAACTGTGAGGTTAAAAAGTAAGCTTATTTTAATTCTGCACTGACAAGTTTACATTTTAATTGATACATGCTGTGTATAAACACACTAAAAATAAATGTAAAAATAAATCAACAATATATAACACACTTTGATGTCGAAATGTAACCAAAAAAAAAATTAATGGTACCCGGTATATTAAATATAAAATACTACTATGCATGTTGAACATCATATATTATCATAATCATACCGTGTTTGGTGTCATTTTTCTTGGAATTGCACGAAGTTTACAAATAAACTGATGTCAGTAGTTAAATTTTATATTTTAAAGAAGTAGCAATTACTCAATTAGGGCCCCAGTTATGAGTCATCTACCTGCCGGCCGAAGCGGACGCGAGCAGCTGCATTTGTGTGCGTGTGTGTGTAAGGGTCTCCTAATCGCTTAGGTGCCACGCGAAAGCGAATGGCATATACATCATACTGTATTCTTGGACTACAAGGATGTGTGTGTTCAGTTTCATACATGCTTTTATATGTTCAAAGTAGCATCGTTTTTTTTTCTATATAAAATTTGTTTCAATCTTTGCATTCAATTTTGTAGAGGATCTTTGTTGTTTAATAGGTTATTCATATATAGGTTATTTGTATTCATTAGTTATTACTTGTTATTATTATTGTTAGTTATTATGCTATTATGCTATGCTATTCTGTTGTTGTTATTGCCCTATTGTTATTAGTTTTTATGCTATTTGAATATCTGTGTTTTTGAATAGTTTTGTAATTTCTGTGGTACTGCTGTTACATAATATGTGCATGTTCCTCATTTCTTTATACTCTTATTATGTTTCTTTTTTTTGATAATATGTCTGGTAAACTGTATATTTGTTTTGTATTTCATATAAAGTAGATTTATATTATCCATTGTCTTCAGCAATTCAATAAATTATATTTTTCCTTTCAAAATTATGTTTGTATTTACAGGTGTTTTGTACAATTTATTGAAGTCTGTATAGAAATTTGCTATTTAATGTTATGATAGGTAGTTTTAGTTATAGTTAGCAGGATAGTTAAGCAGCAGGGGTAGTTTGAAATTAATTTCATTGCTGACAGAATTAATAAATGAAGGTTCCAGAGGTAAAAAGGAGTCCACTTGATAAATTTTACAGAAAAGCAAATTTAAGTTTGTAACACTATAATTTCTTTAATAAATTTTTTATTTCAGTTACCTTTTTTTATCAATATTATATACATGGTACTAATTATTACTAAAGGTAAGGTTTGAAACTGCTCCTTTGGATATGAGGAAAAATTAACACTTATATAGCACTATCCTCAGGGTAAAATGAGGCAAGTTAAAATAAACCCACTAACAAAAAACTATAATTAGCTATTTTTCATCCACATGCCAATGTTACTTCACACTGTGACTTTATTAAGCTGTTACTGTTAAAAAAAAGAAACCAGAGAATTTATAGGCCTATCTCCCTTTGGGAATACTAATTTAAGTTTTCACTAGGATTAAACAAACTTACATAGATTTAATATTAGGCCTATAAATTATAAAGTTATTATTAAATATAATTTAATATTATTACTAAGAATTTAATGTTATACTATAATTTTTAAATTATTGATTCCATTTTGGTTAGATAAATCAGTTGTGAAACTCTGGCAATGAAATTTAGAATGCACGTAATAGTATAACAAATAATGTCAAAAAAACATCAGAAACATATAATAAAAACATAACAGTAAGCCACGAGAGTGAATGAGAATAAAAACAATTTTAAAAATAAAAATAATAAAAACAACTGTCATAAAATAAATCTGAATAAGTAAATAAAAACTTAGAAATAATAAGAAACAACAAAAGTACCTTTTTTTTTTTTTTTTTTTTTTTTTTTACGGGGGAGGAAAAATGCATTATGCACCATCAGGAGACACCCGACTGGTCTCCCGGTGTGTGGGACTCGCACCCACTAAAAAACCTCCACTTTACAGGCAGGGAACCCCCCCTGGAACAACTATTCGTATGGCTTCAGGGTGGCACCTCGTATTGCGCCTACAAGGCTTCTACAGCTTTATCTATATCATCGACCTGTGAGACGGTCCAGTTCAGGCTTCTTTTGCCGCAGGACCATCCTCACGAAGGTCACAACCATGTCCCAGTTCTCTTTGCTGTTGAGCATGACGTCTATGATGTTATCAGGCGTCATGGGGCCAATCTCCGATTCGAGCCCTCGCCTCTCCAGCACCCACCGTTGACACTCGAAAAAACTATGATGAGCGTCATCAGAGTCTGAGTCGCCATACACGCACGACGGATCCTCCATCTTACCCATCCTTCGCAGGTATGCACAGAAATAACCATGCCCTGTCAGGAATTGAGTAAGGTAATAATCTACCTCGCCATGCGTTCTGTCCACCCATTCAGGGAGGTTCCCAATCAGCCTCGCCGTCCACCTAGCTCGACTCTCCTGCTCCCATCGTAGTTGCCAGCTCCGCATGGAGTGTGCCCTGGCCACTGCTCTTGCTTCTACAAACCCCAAGTCTTCCTTGGTTGTGTAGACCCTCCTTCTCTCCTCAGCCATCAGATCTATTGGCATTACTCCAGCGACGACCAACACTGCTGGTTCCGATACCGTTCTGTAGGAGCTTGCAATCCGAAGTGCTCCTCTTCGTTGTACCGCGGCCATCTGCTTGCGGTATTTTTCTTGCTTCAGTGCGTCGGCCCAGACCTCGCATCCGTAGAGGAGAATCGAGTTTGTCACCGACATCAGCAGTCGCCGTCTTCCTGCAGCTGGGCCTCCGACATTTGCCATTAGTCTGCTTAGCACAGCAACGACCTTAGCGGCTTTCTCCGAGGAACATCGAATTTGCTCCCAGTAGGAGAGCTTAGTATCCAGGTGCACCCCTAGATACTTCACCGCTGGCTTTGATATTATCGCCTTTTCCCCCACCACGAACTGTGTGATTGTGGGTATACGTCGACGAGTGAGCAGCACAATCTCTGTCTTCTCCGTCGCAAGGCTTAGATCGTGTTCGTCCAACAAAAGTACCTTAAATGCATTACATACCTGGATAATCTTCAGAATCATTCATCAGTGTGTACAGAATATACAAGTCATTAACTAATATGTCACACCTATCTACATTACAATTTGTTTCACTCAAATAACACATTAACTGGTAAAATTAAACAACTGAATCGTTTTTAAAGTACTGGGATTTCAGTTATTCAAACACTATTTCAAATTCGTATTTTAAAATATCACCAATTCCACTTTCCTTGATGTTAATTGTGTTCTTCATTCAGATAAAATTATTCCCGCCTTGGAAAATATCCTTTCACAGGGAACAGACGTTGCAACCATGTTACATCTAGTTCTAACAAAATGTCCAAAATTAGGGTATACATGTTGGCGATGTTTCAACCACAGTAAGGGATTTTCCCTTCTGTCTATTGGTATGTCTTGAAGATATCTACCTATTTCTTGTAAAGCCATTGATAAAGGTGTCCCCATTTGTTTAACTTTGCTTACTTGGCTTTCACGATCATCCCAAATTGAAACTTCTTTCTCTTGTGTTATATTAGGTTGTGAATTTCCTTTGGTTTCAATATATATATTGGCTAATTATAAGTATAATACTACTGACTCGGAACACTGTATAATAGTCAGACGATGCTTGTAATAAGCGAAAACTGGTTCAGGCTATATGTCAAATATATTGCAACTCACCGTCTGCGGCTTTTTGAAACAACGTCTTCACTATAAAGTTGACATGTTTCAGGACACTTGTCCCATCCTCAGAACTTAAAATATTCGTGTATCATTTAACGTTGATACAGTTGTCAAATAATTAAAATATTAAAATCCAATATAAATGTTTAAAAACGAGCGCCACGGTTAAACGATGTACATCGTACGGTGACTGACTGCGCACTCACATGTCAACTTTATAGTGAAGACGTTGTTTCAAAAAGCCGCAGACGGTGAGTTGCAATATATTTGATTGAACAACACGTGGCTTGGTACTAAAATTGGGATTTATTCCTTTTAAACATCAGGCTATAAGGTACAAATTTTACATTTTTACCAATCAAAAATTTAGTGTTCCGAGTCAGTAGTATTTACATATAATTAGTTAATCAACTAATGTCATCTATATTAATAAATCTCTAGGGGGGTCTACGTTTGTTTGTCCGCGGTAATCTCAGAATCTACTGAACTGATTTCAATGAAACTTTGCACACTGATAGCTGGTACCCAATGGAAGGTTCTCCACTTTATTTGATAACGATAGGTTAAAAAGAACCGAAGTTATTGCAAAAAACTCATTTTTTTAAACCCACGGCTTTGATTGCGAATATTTGTATATGATTGTTATGGTAACTGTAGAGTTGGTAAATTGCTAATGGTACATCTATAGTAATAATATTCTTATATTGTAAGTTATTAATATCCAAAAAGTGCGAAGCAATAGATCCATCATTTCTGTTTCCTCAATACGTAAAATCAAAATTTGATAATTTAGTAGATATTTACAAACATGCAGTAACACAACTAGATGAAATGTTTATTCGTATAGAATAATACAAATAGTGTATACATAAGTATATTGATATCAGTTAGTCCATTTGAATATTTACATTTTAGTAGCGATATGGAATTCTTATCAGCGTATGGAATTCATATAAACAATACAATAATTCATTGTTTGATTATATTGTAACATTGATTATATAGTACACGTTGATTCTGACAAACCATACTCTTCGACATTTGAATATTCAGTAGGTCTATGTGCAGTAGGAATAATTAATTGTCAAGAATTATACTTAACCTACTTCATCGAGGATTATGCGATGAGCATCAGTGATGTATATCAGTGCCTTTTTTCATTAATTTTACGTCATCGGTAAGTAATATGTGCAATATGTATTGTATTGTATAAATTATTAATTGCCCCCTAGAGATTTATTAGTATTGATCAAATAAATACATTTCCACATTTTTTAGCTTTGCAGTGCCAAAAAGACGATCATGTTAGGAAGATCTACTGCTGCTGCAGAAAGAAAGAGGCGTCTTAGAGCATCTGAAAATGACGTCGAAGGAGTCGAAATGCAATCAGCTCCTGGAAACTCTTCAGAAAGATCTGGATTATAAGAAGTCTCACGGGTTGAAAGTCCTACAATTCGTGAAAATAGATTAGCGGCACAAAGACGCAGGCAAGCGACTCTCAGATCACGATGTCCTACTTTATGATGGAATGCAAAATTAAATAGTGGTTTCAATTATAATCCAGTTATTAACTACGCGAATGAAACAGATATCGGTTACCGAGTATGGTTTGCCCTCATTGCAAAGCTTTAAAGTGGAAAATGAATCACATGGATTATGTTGCTCTGGAGGAAAAGTTCGATTAGATCCCATACTTCCTCCTCCAGAACTGTTAAAATCATTATTAAATGGAGAACATCTTTTATCAAAAAAATTTTTGAATGCAGGGGGTCACTGCGCCCTATCTTCCGTAATGTTAACATATGTTCCTTTTTCTCAGAAACGGCTAAAGATAACTGACGCAACGTCTTTTATTATTTAAATTTGGTCTTTGGGCTCAACTGGAATAAAAAATTAAATCTCTAACATAATTTTTGAATTTATGGTAAATTTTTAAAAATAACACTAAAAATTTTGTTTGTTTCCTAGGTAAATCTTTTTATTACAACAAAGCTGTTACTTTTAATAAAAATATTTTTAATTCCACCTATAGAGTTTATTCTGAGCAATTTAAAAAAAAAATCATTAAGATATCTTATTTCGTTCCTGAGAAAAAGGTACATACGTGCCAGAAAATCAAACTTTCGGAAAACAGCAAAAAACTAAAAAAAGAACACAAATTGGGAATAAAACTCATTAAAAAAGACATTTTTACCTTTTAATATATGCCAGGAGCATACGAGGGGTTGTCTGCTTCCTCCTCTTCATACTCATCTTCAAGTTTCCTCTTTAACTTATGTTGTGCCTGTCTAATTTTCTTCTGAAGCTCATCGTGACACTTTTGTCCGCTTTCGCGATGCGCCTACGGTCCAGCCTCCACATGGCACTAACAAGCTGTTTTCCTGGCCTAAGACTGCATTTTTTAAACAGCTTACACTTGCCAATGTTGCCATCATTGAAGTAGGTTACTGCTTCACACACTCCAAATGTCAGTGTGTTTAGTCTAACAAATATTTTTTTGGGGACAAAAGTCCAGATAACATTGTTTAGCGACTCATTTACATTCTGAGTTTTACCTTTGACACATTTTTCTAGTAGTTTTGGATCTGCAAGGGCTTTGAAGACTGGTTTTATATGAATCATTATGCCTTCAGGAAGATGAAAGTGTTTTGTATGGTCGTAGGCTTCGTTATTTTGACTTGCTTTGGGAAACTTACACCATGTGTCCTCCGTACCTGGGCATAGGGAATGCTGGGGCTTCTCATCAGATGACAATAAATGAAAATACTCTGCCCAGACTGCAGCCTGCATTTCTTTGACAGAGGACAAGTTTCTCAATATGGCAAGTTTGTAATATTCTTGTATCTGCACGATTGCTACATTTGTTAGTAGGTTTTTTCCCCCAACTTTACTACCATCTGGTAATACCGGTTTTTTTTTTGCTTCAGAGTTTTCAGTCTTGATCCCATTCTCTTTTGAATATGCCCTACACATTCAATTTTTTGGATTCACATTTTCACCATAAGGCACAGTACTGCAAACTTCACTATAGGCTTTAGAATCACCATCGCCTAAATATTCTAAATACCGGACATTATAATTTGGTACCGACCTACCAAATATATTCACTGCACCGGTAACCTCCATCATACCACTGCTTCCAGAGAAGTTTGCCAAACAACTCTTTTGATGGTGTTTTTCTAGTCTGCCAGGACAAGTGCAGTACTTAGATAATACATCGATATCTAAAACCTTCCCAGTGTCCAGAGAGGTGAGAGAAACAATTCCATTCAGGGACGTGTGGCTCCGTTTTTGCCACGACCCGTCGACAGCAACTGCCAAATCCCAAGAGTTTTCATTTATAACTACAGCATCTTCCACTGCATTTTTCATAGATTCTTTACAAACAGTATCTGACACAGAAGCTAAGAACTCTTCATACCTAAAGTATCTGTGGGGGGGGGGGTGGACTGAGATTCATTGCTGCACACATCATATCAGCACCCGCTTTACCTTTACCTATGGATCTGAGCCCGTAAACCAAACGAATATTCAGATCATACAATGTAATTGTTTTATCTTTCTTATCATTTTTATCTTTTTTCTTTTCATATTTTATTTCAATAGATTCACAGTTTGTACTCATCACTTTATGTTTGCATACATCACATTGAAACTGTAGCTCACTAGCAAGGCACACAATTGTTCTTTGCTTTATTGTCAAGGTGTTGAAACATGACTTACAAACTGCTATTTCCGCCAGAGACTTTTGTAATCTATCAACATCTACAATATCATACTGAAAATCTTCAATAAATTTCTTATAGTACTGTAATCCTGAACTTATTTTCTTACTTGATGAAGAACTAGGACTAGGTTGTTGGTTTAGGTTAGGTGGCAGGTCAGGAGTACATTCAACTAAAGTAGGGCTAGGCTTTTTTTCCCAAATTACTCGTTTTTTGAATACTTTCGTGGACCTTGGCATGTTTCTAGCACTATTCTACAATAATCACAAAATAAATTGTTTTATAAAACGAATTTCACTTCACACTCACTAACTGCAACATTACTTCCATGATTACAAGCAGAAGAAAACATAACATAACCACAAACAATACACTGTCAGCTGATGTTGCTGGTTGAATTTCAACTTTAGCAGGTTAACCAACATATAAAAACAAAATAGATGAACTAGCTAGTTGTAGTTATGTCAATAGTTGGCCAGCGACAAAAACCTTGAAGCTCAGTGCAAACTACGCTCAGTGTGCTGCAAAAACTGTGAAACTAGACAAATAAAATTATTTTTTTTTTATTATTTCCTGTTGCCATAGAAATATAAATCATACATCATTTTAAAGGGGATATTCTGTAGTACAATTTAGAGTAAAAAAACAAAAATCAAATTTTTTAAAATTTTTTGTGCAGTGACCCCCTTAAGATCGTACAATTCAGTTTTTCAATTTACATCATTCAGAACCAATGAAATAGTCGAAGGGAGCTTCATGCCTACTTTCAAAATTCAAGGGCAAGTATATCATCTCATGGGATCATTACTCCCCACACAAAATGAAGTACCAAAATTTCTACAGGTGTATTTCATAGCTGATTATTTACAGCAAGCTGAAACAAGAATGGATCATATTCATAACTTAGATAAGACATTAGTAACAGAACTTCAAAATTAACTTCACGCAATCAACTCATATGTTAGTGAACTGAAAAGTGCGTTTGAATTTGTAACATCTGTGAATAATAATCAGTACAATATTGTGATTCATGCTGATCGAAAAGAAAATAATGAAGAGCACAGTGGTCGCTACAATGCACCAACAACTAATGAGGTGGCAGTAGTTTTAGTTAACCAGGAATGCGATAAACGCGATATAATAATCCGTATGAGGGATCATACGCTACATCAAATTGCAGAAACACATCGAGCTTATGATGCTTTACACTACCCTTTAATGTTTTGCAGAGGAGAAGATGGTTATCATTTTACATTAAAATTAGTCGATCTTCAGACTGGGTTACAAACTACTAAGAAAGTTTCAGCTCTACAATTTTATTCTTACAGACTCATGATGAGAAAAGATGAGTACAATCATTTAATTTATTACAAACAGCTTCTGAATCAATATATTGTTGATATGTATGCTAAGATAGATACGGAAAGGCTTATATACATCCGTACTCATCAAACTCAGTTAAGAGCTGAGAATTACATAGATTTGCAAGATGCATTATGAAATAATGAAAGTTTGGATAATTTAGGCCGCTTGGTCATTCTACCATCACTTTTCACAGGAGGTCCACGATATATGCATGAGCGAACGCAAGACGCTTTTTGCTACATACGCAAATACTCGCGGCCTGATTTATTTATTACGCCCACTACAAATCCTAAGTGGAGAGAGATCGTCCAGGACTTGTAACAAGGCTTTTCAGCTCAAGATTGACACGACTTGGTAGCACGCGTATTTCATCTGAAATTGAAGGAATTAATGGGTTTCTTAGTGAAAGGTACAATTTTTGGCTCAGTTGTCTGCTACATATACAGTGTAGAGTGGCAAAAAAGAGGTTTGCCGCATGCACATATTTTGCTCTGGTTAGAAGAAAAAATACGACCAGATCAGATAGATTCTGTGATTAGTGCAGAGCTGCCGGACCCTGATAAAGATCCAGAGCTTTATGATATAGTTAAAACACATGATTCATGGGCCATGTGGAACAATTAATGCACATTCACCATGAATGAAGGAGGGTCAGTGTACTAAACGATATCCTAAATCGCTTACAAAAGAAACGACGATAAATGATGACAGCTACCCTAATTATCGCCGACTAAGGCCTGAAGATGGAGGTTTTCAGTGTGAAATCCGTTTAAGAGATGAGATTTTGATAGTTGACAACAGATGGGTAGTTCCATACTCACTGGTGCTTTCACGAGCTTTTGGTGCTCACATCAATGTTGAATTGTGTAGTAGTGTAAAATCCATTAAATATATATGTAAATACGTCAATAAAGGCTCTGATCTAGGTACGATTGGTATACAAAATTCTTACGACGAAGTATTACAGTTTCAAAATGGTCGATACATAAGCACATCTGAAGCTATATGGAGAATCTTCTCTTTCCCCCCTATACATGAGCATTTTCCACCTATTATTCATCTAGATGTATATCTTGAAAATGGGCAGAGAGTTTATTTTCGTGAAGATAATTTGCACGGAAGAATAGAAAATCCAAGAAACACGGCATTTTTTTATCTAAGTCGGGAAGATGACTTTGCCAAAACTTTGTTGTACGAAGAAGTGCCAGCATATTACACTTTCAATAGGCAGACAGGAAAATTTCAATGTAGACGTCGAGGAGTCTTATTAGAAGGTAGCGAGAACGTATATTGTGAACACGTATTGGGTCGAGTGTATACAGTTCATCCAAACAATCATGAATGTTATTTTCTTCGTTTACTTCTGCACAATATACGTCGCCCAACTTCATTTGAAAATATCAAGACTGTCGACAACGTAATTCATCCAACATTTCAAGCTGCATGCCAAGCTCTTGATCTCCTAGAGAATGACAATCATTGGAACGACACATTGTCAGAGGCAAGTTTATTTGCTAGCCCTGACAAAATGAGAGAACTTTTTGCAATAATGTTGGTGTTCTGCAGTATTTCAAACCCGAGTGCATTGTGGATTAAATACAAAGACCACTTCCCTGAAGACTTCAATCTAGATATTGTGCGTCAAATTCCTGATGCTGATTTGAGTTTATACAAGGAAAGCATTGAAAATAGTTGTTTACTACTTTTACAAGATTTTGTTACTTCTGTCTGTGGTAATCCGATAGCTCAATACGGATTACCAAATCCACAGTCTACCGTGCAAAACATTTCAAAGGAATATCTTTCTGAAACAACTTATGACAGACAACAGCTACTTTCTACAGTTGAAGATAGTGAAATATTAGTGACAGATGAACAAAGAAATACATATCAATTCATTCTTCAAAGTGTTTACTGTAAATCTGGAAATGCATTTTTCCTTGATGCACCAGGAGGCACAGGTACAACATTTTTAATCAAATTGACTCTTTCGAAGTTAAGAAGCGAAGTCAAGATCGCATTAGCAGCAGCTTCCTCAGGAATTGCTGCTACATTATTACCTGACAGAAAAACGGCTCATTCCTTATTTAAAATACCAATAGATTTGAATTGCAGTGAATTTCCAGTGTGTAATATTTCCAAAAATAGTGCTAAAGCAGAATTGATTAGAAATGCAGACTTGATTGTTTGGGATGAGTGCACTATGGCCTCTAAAAAAAACAGTAGAAGCTCTCGATAGAACTCTACGAGATTTGCGCAATGACAACAGATTTATGGGTGGAATAACTTTTCTCTTTGCCGGAGATTTCAGACAAACATTGCCCGTAGTTACGTGAGGTACCAGAGCTGATGAAGTAAACGCTTGCATCAAATGATCGAATATATGGCGTACTGTTCAAACAGTATCACTCACAATAAACATGAGAGTCCAACTTGGAGGTGATGCAGATATTCACGAATTTTCAACTAATTTATTAAACCTTTGAGATGGTAAGATACCAGAGACAGATGGTGTGATATGTTTACCACCATCATTATGTCATACAGTTTCTTCACTGGCAGAGTTGATCGAAAAGGTTTATGGACATATTGAGTCTATAAATTTGCACGATGATGTGTGGTTATGTGAGCGTGTGATACTAGAACTAAGAAATGAACAAGTAAATGCCATAAATAGCTACATATTGCATAAATTTCCAGGAGACGAAAAAACATATCACTCCATTAATACAGTTTTGAACGAAGAGGATGCAGTACATTACCCAACTGAGTTTTTGAATACTTTATCTGCATCAGGATTACCAGCTCACACATTGAAATTAAAACTAGGTGTTTCAATTATACTCATGAGAAATCTGAAGCCACCACAGTTATGTAATGGAACACAATTGAAAGTTAGGTCGCTAAAGAAACATATCATCGAAGCGACTATCTTAACATTCTGCGGCAAAGGAGAAACAGTATTTATCCCAAGAATTCCAATCATACCCAATAACTTTCATTTCAATTTAAAAGACGTCAGTTTCCAGTTAATTTATGCTTTGCAATGACTATCAATAAGTCACAAGGGCAAACTTTACGTACAGCTGGTGTGGATTTAAGAGCTGCTTGCTTGTCTCACTAACAACTGTATATGACATGTTCTTGAGTAAGCAGAAGCAGCGAGCTCTTTATTTGCTCTGATAACGGCAGAATGAAAAATAAAGTTATAACGAGGCTCTGATGTAAAAATTTATATAAAAACCGAGTATACTGGACTGTGATACATTTACGTATATAAGGATTCTACCAAAAAGTTTAAGAATGACTTAGCACGTAAGATTTCGACTAAATCATATCAATATACTTATGTATTCATTATTTGTATTATTTTATATGAATAAACATTTTATCTAATTGTGTTACTGCATGTTTGTAAATATCTACTAAATAATCAAATTTTGATTTTACTTATTGAGGAGACATGAATGATGGAATGCTTCTCACTTTTTGGATATTCATAACTTACAACATAAGAATATTATTAATATTGATGTACCATTAGCAATTTACCAACTCGACAGTTACCACAACAATCATATACAAATATTCGCGTGCGAAGCCGCGGGTACCTGCTAGTGAACAATAAAATCCATGAAGTTTATATTGGTTCTTAAAGTTTTTATAATTTGTGAACTTACTAGTTCAGCTGCAAGTTTTTTACTATTTTCTAGAGAAGTATTGTCATAAAAAAATAATGTTTGTACCTGGGTCAAGCAGCATGCAAAGGGAAATTTTTCTGTTTTTTCCAAATTAGCAAACCTTAAAAAATTCTTTCTAAAAATTTAAGTGCAACTTTCTCTGACAAGTGGTTTAGTTACTTTCACAATCATCTTTCTTATTGAAGATTTTAATCCTTGGGTTCAGATATTATCTGTCTGGCTATGATATATTTCTCTCCACTCATTTCTTTCTTTACCTCCTAACAAGGTATCAGAATATCACACAGTTCTTTACAAGTTCACCATTCTTCAGCTGTTAATATTTATATGTCTGGTGTTAGTAAAACCAAAGAGTGTTTTACAGTGTCCTCCATTTCAACAAATTGCTTAAGCATGTAGTAAAGAGAATTCCAGAATGTTACAACATCTTGCAGACGTTTTTTAGGTTGCTGAACACCTATCTGTTGTTGGTATTTTGTAAATTTTAAATTTGCACTGTTACTTCTCTTAAAAAACATAACAATAATTTTTACTTTTTTGATGTGTCAAAAATGAACAACAATTATCTTGAACAATTAAATTTAATGTGTGAGCATAACATCCAAAATACTTCCACTTTAGTATGTTTTGTATGGCATTAGTTATATTTGTGGCAGTATCAGTAATAACAATTAACATTTTGTAGACAAGTCCCATTCATTTATAATTCACGAAATTTCATCTGCTAAATTTTGAAAGGTTTTATTTGTTTTGATAACTGAACAGTCAAAGAGTATATATTTAATTTCAAAATACTGATTAATGTAATGTGCAGTAATCACATTGAAAGATTCATTTGTTGAAGAAGACCACATATCAGTTGTTAAACAGTTAGTAGTAGCCTCTTTTTTGATAGATTCTTTGATTTCATTTACCTTTGTTTCATAAGAAGCTGGTAACATGTGTTGGCAAATTACTTTTTAGAAGGTGTTTCATAACTAGGGACACAAGTATTCATCAAATTTTGGAAACCTCTGTCTTCAACAACTGTAAATGGTTAAACATCCCAAATAAAAAGTTTCATTATGGCCTCATCAAAATTTTAAAAATAAAAAGTGTTATTTTTAGCACTCTGTACTAAACATGAACACGACACCTGCGAACATAACTTAGCTTTCACTACAAAACCTACAATAGTCACTGTGGACAGCAATACTTAAGAAGTATTGTAAGGCCTTCACCTAATGCGGTGGTTTCCAATCGGTAGTAGGCATACCACTAGTTGTACACAGGAAGACATAGCTAGGAAAAAGTATTTACTTAAACAAATAAATAAATAAAAATTGATGTTCAAAACAACAATAAATTTTTATCGGACATGATTTAAAACGGTTACCCTTATAAAAACACAACCTAAACCCTTTGCAATAATATTTCATTAGATGTCTACTCTTATCTCATTTTTTCTTATTTGATCATACTCGAAATGAATGCGGAAGACCAAAGTGGTATGCGGTCTGCAAAGGTTGAGAACCACTGCTAGTAGATCAACTGTGCAACTGATGTGTCCTGGCAAAAGTACAATTTGGGCAAATAGTGGAAATTTCCAGGCATATCATAAAACAATCATGAATGTTTTACGGTCTCCAACAAATTCAGATAAACTTGTAGCTTTTTCTTCTTATCACCTCCCTGTTTTATTGATGGGCTTCTAATAAGTTTAGTAAATTTTTCTCTTCATCAGCTCTATGTATTTATCTTAGTGCCTGGAGTTTGACTAGATGCCCCTAATTGCGTTATCTGTTATGAAGTTTTTTACAACAATCTGTTACAACTGCAAGAAATGAATCGCTTGATAAGAGGATAGCTGAAGATAACCAGTGATAAAATGAAAACTTGGTATGAGATTTGCAGCAATAGTGTGGGTATCCAAGGAGATCGGGTTTGGTTGTTCAACCAAAAGTGCTGTCGTGGTCGCTCACCTAAACTTCAGACTAACTGGGAAGTTACACTGTGAAAAAAAGTCATCGATATTGTCTATCGGATTCAACAGGAAGGACAGCAAAAGTTCAAGGTTGTCCACCTAGATCGCCTGGCTAAGTATTACTTCAGAGATGGTTTGTCTGTTTTGGAAAAACAGGCTTAAGGAGGGGGCAGTGTTATGCCATTATAGAACGTTCTACATGATTCTTGGCTATCCCAGCAGAGCCTAGCTGTAATGTTTCTGTACGTACGTGACACTTAACATGTGAGCCAGTGTTACGTAATGCAGAACGTTCGCATGTGCCCAATGTTGTTGTTCTACAAGCTTCTCAACTACCCCTGCCGGTGTGTGTTTCTGCCAAGGCTGCGCTGAAGTAGCCCCTAGAATTTTGAAGTGTTTGTTAAGGACGCATATTATGGTTCCCTGCAGGCTATAAATAGCCCACACCTGCCGCTTAGTTTCAGTTTTATATCGGATGATTTACACAGTGCATCTCAAGTGGTGTATTAGTGAAAAGTGATTATAATGCGTAATTCTTTATAGTTGACAGATTATTATTTGTGTGGAGAGATTAACTTGAATTATTGTATGAGTGTAATCTTGTTGAATAACTTGTTGATTACAAACTGTTAAATTGTGATAATTAAAGCTGGTTTTTAGTGACTTCATTGGTGACTTGTATTTTTTTTCCACTGTTCCATACGATGGATGATCAGTGAGACCATCATAACAATATTATTATAATGCCTATGTCGATATGCCAATTGTAGCGCTACCATATCATAAAAGCAAAACATACATACCAGATAAATTAAAACTGGGAAGTAAAGCACACATACATGCTCGTATACACATATTATAAATTGTTAAAAATACAGTTATGTAACATGATATATCAATACACTGTATATAGATTAACTACAACATTCCATTCAAAGGCATCTGTTTTTTTATATGCATCAAATTTTTTTATGTTGTTTGTACAGGTTTTGAAGAAAAGAAATAGGACTCACTTTTTTCAGATATTTTCCAAAATCGGTGTATGTTTGGGTGATACTTTTACTTCAAATTTATGCATAAAGAGAATTTTAAATTATACACCACACATCAACACATATACATGAACACTGCTGTAGCCTTCTGTAAGATACTGATACAAAGACGTTTTAAATTTTAAAAAAACTGCATATAATGATAACATGATTTGAAACAGCTGAAATTTTTGAATGACCTATTTCCTGTATGTAAGTTACAGATACTATGCATCAGTGAAGTCTTGTACAGTTATTAAATAAAAATGTAATAGTGTGTATTAATATGTATGTACGATAATTTATACTACATAATTCAATAAGTATGTATGACTTCTAGAGGTTGAGGTCACTTATTGATTAAATTACAATTAACTAGAAAATGATCCTTTTAAATGCATGACCTTTGGCCACACACAATAAAAGCTGTTAAAGAGGAGACACATTTAAAATATGTGTTACAGTATAAGATTATTCAAATGTTTAACAACTGCAGAAAACAGACCTTAGAAATAGAACATGGACATAATTACAGTATACAGAAGAAAAACATGAGGCCAGTAACAGTTACCTACAGTAGCCAATAGGTTAGAATCTGGACACTGATAGATCAACTATAACACTGCTACAAGTGTGTTAGGCAACATGTATTATGAATCTCAATAGAAAATTTATTGTTCACTGGAACATGATATCGTGGGCTTACAAGCAGAACCCACCAAGTCAGAAATTTTCAAAAATGGTTTTATTCAACTTCTGTGACTATTAGTCATTGCTTGTACACAGCACGAAAGCATTAAGCTGAAATCAGATGGATAATAGGTTTTATTAATGTTGCAAATCTCACCAAGTCATAGAAATCAGATTTTGTACAAGAAAAAAGCACTAACTCACTTAGTGCCTTTTTTGTTGTTGTTGTAAATCTTCGGTTAGTGTAATGTTGTATAACTTGACTTTATGTTATTTATTGCAGGTATAATCAAGTTTTGTTGAAGTTACTCTGGTAAGTTTTGAAGTATTATTTATAAGTTTTTAATCTTTCAGTTTTCTATTTAAGAATGGAGAAAAAAAGATTTCAAAGTAAAGGTGAAATGATTTTAACATTGTTAGTCTGGTAATAATTTTCATATTTCACTGTCAGATGATGGTGATTTTGAACCTAATACTTTACCTTCATCTAATAATCATTGTAAAGAAAATCTGATCCCCTTTAAACGGCTATGAGTTCTACTCATATGTTTATCACTTAGTAGTTCTACGGAAGGTGCATGTACACATGGAAATAGTTACTCAAAGTGGTACCAGTGGTATCCTTTATTAACAGCACCAATAACAGCAGTATTTAGGCTAAAACTAGGTAGGCTAGGCTAGGTAAAAGATGGAGGAAAAATAACTTAGGCAATTGGAATTGTGCTGAAAATAAAGAAAACAGAAACAATTCTCAACCTTATAAAAACTACAAAGGTACTGAACAAAACGCGAAGCGTGTATTGCCAATACATTGTAATAAATGTTCAGTTAGCTCTAATAAATTCACCGTGACAGTCAGAGAAGAAATTTGTCAGAAGTACTGGGCTCTTTCAATATTTGAAAGAAAGAAATACTTTATTTGTATGAATGTAAAATGTGTTGAATCAAAATCATGAATACCATGTTAACCAGATTCTTTGAAAAGAAAAAAGGCAGAAGCCCATTTTTTCTTAAAAAAAAAAAACAATAAAAACATAGGGCACACATGAATTTCTTTGTGGACACATAATCAATTTCAAAGATTCATTTTACATGCAATGAGAGAGATAACTATATTTCCTCATTGAAGCAAACCACACACAAAAACATCGAAAATAACATGAACATTCTACACGTACACACAAAAGGCCGAAAACTAGACACTCTAGAACAATATTGGAAATATACAAACACACGAAAACAAATAAAAACGACATCCTAAACGAACAGACGCAACTCAAATCACACGCATTTTCGAACATATCACACCTCACACACACAACATCGATCTTTCGAAAATCGATTTCGTCGCCAACAACAAGAAGGACAGTGATAACTTCTGAAGAAGCTTTTTAAAAGTGAAAACCGGTTCAGGTTATAAGGTAAAATTTTTACGTTTTTACCTATAAAACGTTTTGTGTTCCGAGTCATAGTGACATAATTATATTTAGATAATAATGTGTATTACTGTTCTGTGAACTAATAGTAACAGCTTAATTTAACCATTATTATGAGTTGATAACATTTAAATAAGTAGATTTTGTTTAAATTATTTGTTTAAATTTCCGTTTAAAACTTTTAATAATAATTGAATAGAAAATTAAACAAGGAAAATACTGTGACTTGCAACACATACATTGTACAAATCAGCTTACCAAGAATGATTGGAATATGTTCAGGAAGAAGACTAACTCGGACATGTATCACTTAATTTTAATTTATATATTAAATTACTATTTCATTTTTTTATTTTAATAGGGTAAATTAATTCCTAACCAAATAAGGACCATTTAAAAACAGATTAGGGTAGTCTAGTACTGTGTGAATTATGATTATCACGTGAAATTTGAAACCTTGATATCTCAAAACTTAATATTTTGACTTAATGTGTTCTGCTTGTAAGCCCACGATATTTCAATGTGACGAAAAATTGTCTCTTAATTAATTCAGATGCAAGGTGTGGAACAATATTACTGAACAAAGTACTATCAGAAAAAGTTCAGATTTATAGCTGACAATGAGTTTCATATAACGAAAACTTTTATATAGATCTACTGACTATAGACAAATTAGAGGACGTGTTGTGTAAACATAGTAAGGCAATATTAATGGATAATTTAAATACATAATTTGTAAAATATACATGACTGTTTGTAAAGATTTGACTGTTACAACTGTTTGAACATTTGCTGATGTAGCTTTTTAAAATAGTGTTACTTTCTAAAACAATACCTCACTTTGGAAGGTATTTAAATTAAGTCATTATGCAGTTTGTTTATACCTATTCGTATTAATTTTGTCTTTTAATACTAATTGCTGTTAACAAATATTAATTCACATACCCATCTTATAAGTTGTTACACATATTCATATGTCAGTACTTCTAGTTCTAAAATGAATGCTACACTAAGAATCCTGTATGTGTTATGCAGGGTTATTGCAGACTTATAAATACAGTATTAAATTTCTTTCTACTTTTTAACTGAAATAACATGTCTAATATGGAAACACTCAATCTACATGCTGAAATCCCTAAGAAAATGGAGAAAATGTCAGTGAATTGTAGCAAAAGGCACTCTTAAAGTTTAGTATAGAGGAGGTGAGTAAAAATAAGATTTTTTTCTATAGAGTTAAGTGTAATAATAGTGACATGTTAATTCGTTTAAGTAGCTAAAAAGATGGGTGAATGTAGCAAAATTTAGTGGTTTCAAGTGATTCTAAAGTTTTACTGACTGGTAATTATTTACATAGTTTTAGATCATGTGATACAATTATGCTAATACAACTTTTTAAAAATAAACTTATGCACATTTTACCATCCATGTGTGAACTACAACAACAACAAATTTACTAAAATTTGTAGCCTTGTCAGTAGTGTAAATGTTGAATGTTTTTAGTAGGGCAGACAATACTCGGACAGACAAGCATATGGTGTAAAACTGATTGTGAATCTTATGGAACAACAAAGTTTATGGTTAGCTTTATTTCAAAATTAAAATATCTAACAAAAACATTAGTAAAGAAAACATTTGGGCCTTTAAGGTGTGATTAGTTTTATAACATTTCATAAGTTTTTGACTTCATCAACACAAGTAATCTTTAGTGTTCAGTTCTCTTCAGAGTTGATTGCTATTCTGTCAGCTTCAGGTTGTTTCATGTTACAAGCTACTGCATTTGCATATTTTTTTAGGTTTTGGTCGTTTCTGATTGACTCGCCATTTCACAAATCACACCCCTTCATCGCATTTACCTCAAGTTGATGGATTGGTGGAATGGTGAGCCAGTCAGGAACCAACAGCTCCTTTTATATATATATATATATATATATATATATATAATCACAGTTAAGCATCATAACCTTAACACGCTACTTTTAACAATAGTTCTGCATCTTTTTGAGACCCCATATATAAAAGTTATGAGTAAGCTTAGACATTTTATTCTTACATATTCGTAATGAGCATAAAAAACCGTAAAAATATATATCCATTTCAAGATAGTGATGAAAAAAATTGAATAATAATTACCCTGTTAAGTTAGTCGTTACCAACCGAATCACACGTTTATCAAAATCCATTACAAATTTGTCACGGAATTCGTTTAGCTTCTAGTTATGAAAAATATGCACACTGTTGCCACAAAATGTATATAAAGTCACAACGTTACCAAGTCTACTGAACATAAGCAATTGCATTACAAAAGCAGCTGGAGTGTCAAGTCAAGGCTGTTTATACCTGGTTCCAGCCGCCTACGTTTAATTCCTGTATACAATCTTAGCTATTTTTAATTTCAGTACCGTAGTAAAAATAATCTTTGAAAGACGTAATCAACTATTTTTCAACACTGTTGTTAAAAAGTGGGTTAATCATTCAATGACAGAAAACATATAAGGCATAAAATGTTGTGATCACTTTTTTCACACGTTCTTTCTTGACGCGTAAATAACTATATACTAAATAAAGATATAATAAGTATATCTTCATTGTACATTAGTATAATATGTAGTTAAAAAGTACTGGTAAAAGTATGAATACAGATAGACATTTATTACAAATATTTTTTGGTACGGTTTTCTATAAATAGTAACTATTCTCGGTAAAATAAAAATAAAATAAAATAAAAGATTAAATACAAATATCTAATATTTTCTGAATAAAATATATGTATATTTTTTCTTAAATTTATTATTTGTAAATATCTTCTGTGCCATCTTTTTCAGGTACATTTACGAAATGACATTGTAAACGAATCACCATTTTCAGTAACATGTAGCCTTCAAATTATTATTATCTGAACAAATAATAATCATGTAACTCTGAAAAAATTTAAGACAAATCTTCATCAACTCTTTAAAATTCTTGTAGGGAATTCGTTTTACACACTTAGGCCTATATGTATTGAACATAATTATTATAAAACCATTTATTATTAAAAGGCATGTGTACATATTGTAACGTATCTTTTTCACCGGTGTTACTATTTTCCATAATTTACACATGATTTCTTAAAACTAATTTAACACTCTTATACTACTATTTACAAAAGATATGACCAGACCATGCACTTGCATTTACATTACTGATTATTTTAAGTCCTTACAAGGCATGTCTGTGTGTTATTTTAACGAATTACAGTTTTTTGTTATTATTTTTACTTATTTTATTTACAATAAGCATTTATTTGTCATTATTCGGTTTATATATGCTGTACATTGATCATCTTTAACCTTGGATGTACTTGCATTACAATTATAATTGTTATTTTTGTCTTAATACAATGATTTGTCAGTTTTAGGTTTAATCTCTTATGGCCTATGTTTGGGATTGTTTTAATTACATATTTATTCCTACCATTCGCCCACTCTGATTATTTCTTTTGTTAAATAAATCTTATGACATGTCTTTTATATGTTTTGTACACCTCAGATTTTGTGTACACTGTATATATTTCTTATTTTGAATGTTTTTAGCTAAGTTGGTCATTGGCCTAGATATACCCCGGTCCTTCTCAAAATTTGCATATAATTAATTTAGTTTTATGTTTTCATGCCTCATACTTGATAGTTATCATTATTGGATAAGACTGATTGTTGTTTTATGTTGGAATTTTCATAATATACAGATTTTACCTTGATTGAAGTGTTTTTACTTCTTACAGTTAGTGTGATCAGACACTTGCATGAATTTATATTTATTCTGACTTGCTTGTCATCTTATATCATTAGTATTACCCAGTAATAGTAGTAACAGGAGTTATTTGATCTTTCTATACGATAGGTTTTTCCTGGATAATTAAAGTGGTTTTGTGTGTGTACACTTTTGCTGTCTCTGTCAGTCCCATGTATTTACACTTTATATGCACTAATAACACTCTTAATCTAATTACGTTTAGTATTGGAATTACCTCTATAATGTCTTTTCTCATTATGGTAATTTACTTACTAACCTTCAGGCTTTTACTACCACTTATTAGTACTTGCACATGGTTCTGTACCATATGTAAGGTTAGTTGGAACCCCTGTATATTGACAACAATGCATTCATGCAAATTTACTGTTATTTCTATATTTTGCTACAGTTATCAAGTTTCACCCACAGGTATTTGCACATTAGTCTTATCTGATCATTATTTATTATCTTACTCATTCTTATCTTGTTTATTTATAGAATAATCAGCTATTAATGCTGGTCTACTTAGCATGTCATTTGGGGTATTATGCATTGAGTTTATTTTGACTCTATTACCCTACAATTAGTTAGGTTTTATACAATCCAGTGGCGAATATAGAATATATTTTGGGGGGGGCCAAGATTAATGTAAGGTTAGTTAAGTAATTTTAAGTAGACACCACATGATACTTTATATCAGTTTTGCTGCTCATATTCAGATGGTAATTTGCGCTGAATGCCCCTTTTACTTTACAGAGATCACGCTTCTTTATTGTTGACATTAAATCATAAAATATCTATTTTTAAACAAACCAAATGATGAAAAGATCTGTTACTATATTTCAAACATTGGTCAAGATTTTAACAATGTCTCATCTGTAAACACTTATCCGAACTAAAAGAGTGAAATACGTGATTGTGATTATCGTGTTTGGAGGGGTTCTAGCTATAAATATTGTTTTGTTCTGTCATGTATGTATAAATTGCCAAGACCCCTATTTTTTTCTTTTTGTGTATACACGCATATGTGTGTTTTATCAACTATCATTCAAAAGACTGTTTTGAGTATTGTTTTGGAGAGACCTTAAAAGAAGGTTTAATAAAGTGACTGTTTGATAATGCAACAAAATTTGTTTTATTAATCGTTTATCCAACTGACAATAAAAAGAATACATAAAAGAATACATAAAAAGGAACTCCACTTTTTATTTAGACCAATGGTTATGAAACAAAGTCCAGGTTTCTTGGTACACTTGCAAACTTATCAAGAACTTCATCATCACTAACTATAATGTCTCTGTGGATAGAAAGTAAAGCAAGCCCGTTAAGCCTACTTTCAGATGTGCTGTTCCTTAGGTAAGTCTTCAGTCTTCTCAGGCTGGAGAAAGTTCTCTCTACGGTTGCGACAGAAACAGGAAGAACTGCGAGTAATTTCAGAAGGGTATAAATGTTGGGGAAGAATGTCTTGTCACATTTTTCTAGAGAACTTATAGCCGTTTTTGGAAGATTTGAAGGATTTTCCTGATTCCACTTTTCTTTCCACAACATAAACTCACTTTGCACAATCTCTTTATGTGACAAATCTTCTTCATAGAAACCAAAAGCAGCCTCCAATGAACCGAAATCTGTTATGATACACAATTGTGGAAGGAAGTTTTGTAAGGATGCAACTGTTTCCTTGTGAGATTCAAAGCGTTCTTTCAGTGAGTTACAAAAATCGTCCAGGTATGGCACATAGACAGCTCGTCGATAGTATTCTTCTTCTGTGGTGTAAGGGACGTTGCTACGTGCTGTTTGAAGGCGGCAAATTCTTGGAATCTCTTCCTTAATGTCAAGTTTGGCAGCGAATGACTTTACTTGATTATACAAGGCTTTAAATGAGTCATCAGCATTTGCCCTCTCCTTCGACAGAAGGTGTAAGACACTCGTAACGTTAGTCAAGGCCTGTGGAAGATCTATATTTTTGTTTTGAAGCTGCTCAGATAAGTTATGCGTGGTTGATAGCATCCGGCTCAAAACAAAAAGATTAATAAGAAATGCAAATTGACTAATAGCACTACTTAGAGTGTGAGCCTTAGAAGCTGAGTCACCTAATTCCTCTTCTTCTATTTTGCAAAGGGAGAGAAAGATAAAGTTCCAAAATGTCTTTAAATAAAATTACTGAGTCGTGTCTTTCTACCCATCGGGTTTCGCACAGTGAAATAAGTTTCTTTTTCTTTTGTTCTGGACAACATTCAGAAATCATTGATTTCAATATTTCTGTTCTTTTGGTTGACATATGAAAGAATCCACAGACTTCTTTTATGACACCCATACAGTTTCTTATAGAAGGTATTCTGCTCGCATCTGACAAACACAAATTTAGAGTGTGTGAAGAACAATGTGTATACAGGGCCAACGGTAGCTTTTCTCTGATGGAAGCTTGTACTCCTCTGAATTGCCCACTCATCGTGGCAGCGCCATCGTACCCTTGGCCTCTCATTTTATTTAGATCAAGCCCTAATGTTGACAAGGTCTCCAATATTGTGTTAGCCAAACCTGCTCCAGAGACGTCATAAACGGGGACGAATGTCAGAAAATCTTCTCTGATTTTGAATGTTTGGTACTCTACGTAACGTACACAGAGAGAAAACTGTTCGATTTGGCTTATGTCAGTGGTTTCATCTGCTAAAACGAAATAAAAAACAGACTTTCTGACATTTTCTACAATTTTTGATTGTATTAAGTGACCGAATATGTTAATAAGTTCGTTTTGAATGACAGAACTTGTGTACATCGTCTTCCCACCACTGGTCGTTAATTGGTCTTTAAGAATATTATCTCCACTGTTGGCTCGGTATCTCAACAACGATCGAAAATTCCCATCATTTTGGTCCGGTTCTTCAGGGCTTATTCGTCCAGAGTCACGATGACCCCTTAGAGCTATTTGCTGCCTCCCGCAAAATCGTATTGTTTGTATTATAGGGATTAGCCGTTTTCTATTATTCTCAATATCCAGTCTTCTTTGGGCATTTACTTGATTGATAACACTTTCAGCCTTTTTCTTAACTATAGCTTTTGTGTTTTCAGCGATCAAAACATATTTCTTATGACAGGATAAGTTTTCATGTTTGCTAAACATTTCCCTGGCTTTTTTTAAATTGGTAAAAGCCTGAATAACCAACGCCCCTGCTACTTGGTGATCTCCTTTCCCTACATTTTCGGTATGGGAAAATAACACGCAGTACTTGAAAAAAGATCCAGATTTTTCCTCTGAATAAGCTAACCACGTAAATTCTTCTAGCCACTTCATTTGAAAAGATCTAGTATGGTTTGAACTAGTAATGGAGGGAAATTTGTATCCAGGCTGAGGTTTCCAAACATTTTCTAATAAAAAAAATTTTTTTTCGTTTGTGAAAGACTGAACGGAATTGTTTTGACAATAGTTTCCAATATCATAGATATTTTTCCTTACCTGATTAGGCCTACTATCCTCCATAACCGGAACTACATTAATTGAGCTCGAAGTAGCGACATCACAAGAAGCAATTCTACCAATGCAGCCGACTTCAGCATTGTCACCGTCAGGCCTATTTGCACTTTGTCCTTTCGTAACACTACCGACTTCAGGACTGTCACCAACAGGCTTATTGACACTTGGTTTTTTGGCGAAAAAGTTTTGAATAGAAGCTTGCCTCTTCATTACAATTGTGGTTCACTTACGGCCAACTTCAATATGTTGATAAAGTATGTAAACATTAACACTTAAAACACCACCATACTTCAGTACAACAGATGTCGAATAAACGTAAACAACAAACAATGGCTGCCACTGAACTGTTCAGTTGTCCGCACGCGCAGATGGCCGGGCGGGAGCCCGAGTCGGACCGAATCAACCCGAACTGGCACGAACTTCACACCACTACCACCCCACTCCCCTCACCAATACGGGGAATTATCACTGTCTGCCGCGGCGATGCCTTCGCGCATGATTCATTAAAATAATTCAGATTACGTTACTTATTTTTTCTTTATATTCATTATTTCGGGGAGGGCCCGGGCCCCCTGGGCCCCCCCTTATATACGCCCCTGATACAATCATTATGTCTTTCTCTTCTTTCATTATTATTGAGCATCTTTTTATATTTACAGGTCAGTGTCAAGTCACTAGTCATAGTTTGCTATGTGTTTCACTATGTTTTAAGGTACTCCTTTGTAAACACTTTTCTTGACTTATATACACTTATTGTTCTGGCACTACTGGTTCTTCTTTCTTCATTTTCTTCTATCCTCTTCTTCTGTCTTCTTAGTCCATGTGGGATCATAATAATTGGTGTTCTTGGGTCCTTGTTGGGATTATAGTATTTGGTGTTTGTATCCTCTCACTTACCATCTATTGGGTCATTGGAGTTAAATCGTATTGTACTGTGATTTTATAAGTTTTGCTCTCTAGGTCTCTTGTTCTACTTTCAACTGTTGCTTTTATTATTACTTTTCTTTAGTTGACTGGATAATCATATTAAAATACACTTTTCTTTATACCTTTTTCATCCTTTCTTCTCTTCAGTGTTAGTTCTTTATTTTAAATACATCTTATGTGGGTATTTACCTGTATGGTGATTATATGTACCTTTACAATATTATAAAAAGCAGGCCTAAACGTTTTTGTTTTTAATTTTTATTATTTTTGAGAACTAAACAATAAAGTTAATTTTAAATTTTTTTGAAGCCTAATTCATTGTCAAATCATTGGCACCATTTGGTAAGCTGTGAGTTAACTATTAAAGAAATACGTAATGTTTTTGTATGAAGTGTAAAGTGTATCAATGTACTACCATATGAGGCAAGTTGACGCACTGAGCAGGGCTGGTTGATACATTATTAATTTAATTACAAAAGGGAAATTAAAAGTCGAATCTATAATCACAGAGCAAGACCTACTGTAGACTACAGACAATACTGGGAAACAGATGAAACGTAAAATGAATTCAAAAAATGTATGAAACAAACAGCATAATTAAATGTAAATCATAGGTTTGAGGCGCCCCACACATCTACAGATCCAGCCCATGACAGAGAACAGGTTTGACCTGTTGCTTATTTTGACCACAAACATAGAGGCTGCCATTGGAGGGTGGTCTTCCCACTTGCAACCAGTAGCCTTCCAATTGCGAACACCGTAAATTCATCCCACTTGCAATCACCCTTAACAACATGGTTATCTTACAAAATTCAGCATTTTGAATACCAGTTGCGAACACCGTAAAAGCATAACAGTAGTACAAATCATTAAGCAAGACCTGCACAGTTTTTGTTTCACAAAACGCTTAACAAACTTTGTATTCAATTTGTGACTATAGTATCATTTTCACTCCTGCTGTATTTAATGATAAGTACTACTTACATAAAAACTGTTATACCTAGATTTCTGAATATGTTAGAAGTGCCATCAATTTGTTCGGTCAGCGTCATGACTTAGCATGTGTGATCTGGGTACCCAAGAAATGACTTTACGGTTTAATAGTATCTAATTCAGGGAGAGAGAGAGAGAGAGAGAGAGAGAGAGAGAGAGAGAGAGAGATGGGGTGGCTGTTTGTATGCGCCCGCGTGTGGTAAAAACACACATGCAATACAGGCGCCTGCATAGCCAAATCTCTCTCTCTCCCTTTTAACTAAAATTTAAATTTTAACTAATTTGAAATCATCATTAGTATACCGAGATAGAAACCGAACATAGTAAGTGCAGGAAGAATTTATGTGTTCAGACAATGTTGTTCTTCAAGACGAACTTCACAAATGTCCGACGAGAGTAGTTTCCGTCTGGGCGAAGACGTTGTGCAAGCTAAGCTCCCGATTTTTGGTTAAATCAATAGGAAAGAGAGTTTGAAAGATTAAAAGTAATTTTTCATGAATGGAAAATTCAAAAGCTGCAGTAGTCACTTTGCACGATTATACACATTCAAATGACTTAGGGAGCACAAAAATCCTAATGTGTGCTATACTTGCTTTCCTTCGAAAGAATGTGGCTGGCAGTATATACATGGTCAAGTTCTAGATGAAGAGAAACTCGATTAATTTTTGAATTATTTCATAGAACAGTAGCTAGACAATGATTAGTGCCACAGGAGTTACGGAACTGCTACTTCCGACGTCATAAAATGAATAATACCATACAAGCACACATCAGAAACTAAACAGCCACGTTGGAAGACCACATCCAAGAATAAAAAACACTATCAAATGTTTATAATCTGAGGCAGAGAAATCTATTCAGAACACGATGTAACGATGGAGTGAAATTTTTAAGCTATGAAAAGGACGAAAAAGTATACTGAATTGGATAAACTAAAAGATATGAAAAAGATTCTGATGTTGGGATGTTTCTCAAGATCACATCGTCCATTCTAAAAGTTGACTAACAAAAATAAATAAAAAATAACCTTCCTTTTTAATTTAGAGTGAGAGAGTAAGAGAGAGAGAGAGAGAGAGAGAGAGAGAGAGAGAGAGAGAGAGAGAGGGGGCTATGCAAGTGTGTGTGTGCGCGCGTTTTATGAAAATTGTAACTTGGTAAACGTAGTTGGTAACAAAAAATGCATTTAACGAATTATAAAAACATAAACACAATCATAGGCGTGCGCACAGCGGGTGCCGCGGGTGCCACGGCACCCACAAAAAACCTTGGAGAGGCGCCAAATTTGGAACGAACACAAAATTTGGGGGAAAGAGAGTCCTACAAATCGATGGGGCTAGGTCTCATTTTCCGCAAAAATCGCCTAAGGCCTAAACCTTAGATACTGTGAGTGTGAGTGTGCAGTGTACTGGTGAGTAAGCAAGCGATAACATAGTGCCGCTTTGCGATAAGATTCCTTGTGTAACAATAACAACAACGGAGTACAGACACTTTGTGTATGTTGAGTCTGTTTCCCCTTTGTCCATTCTTACAGCCTTCCTAGAACTCATATCAGTTACTGTTTTAATTACACCGTCTACAAAACTGCTCGCTCAACTTTTTTGGTGTGATTCAGCTAATTTATAGTTTTATTGAAGGAAGTCCGAAAAGGCATGCAGTATTCGAGGACATTGTAAAAACAACAAATACTAAGTTGAAAACACTGAAATCACTATCCGAAACCAGTTGGGCTTGTCGGTCTGAAGCTGTCTCTGTGGTGCATGCTCAGCTTAATGCTATTCTGCAAGCTTTTAAAGAAATAATCGAAAATGCATCTGATTCAAAAGCAAGAGCTAAAGGCAAAGGAATTTTGCACCGAGTCCTTCGATTTTATAATGTGTTTATAAATTATGCATCCAATTTTACAACTAGTAGTAAAAGTAAGCAAAACTCTCCAGTCCTACGACATCGATCTTTGCCAAGCCATGGACGAAGTTTCTAGTTTAGCAATCGCTTTAGAAGAACTGAGAATTGAAGCTGCTATATTTGATAACATTTATTCAAGAGCAGTAGATACTTGCAACCGACTGGGCGTTGAAATTCCTGCTCCAAGAAAGTGCAAAGTTTCGGTAAGACTGGATAATAACTCTGGCAATGCATTTGTTGTTCAAGATATGAAAAATGAAGATGAAATAAAATTCTTTGTATTTTATCCCATTTTGGACAAAATGATTGAGTCTTTGAATGACAGGTTTAACCAAGAGACAAAAGAAATAATTCATATTATCGGCAAAGTCATAACACTGGGCTTAGGTGATTATAAGCTACACTCAAATGACTATAAATATCTCTCTGCTCAGTTTGGCTTAAATGCTTCAGAGTTGGAAGCCGAAATTAGAATTTTAAAAACTAAAAAAAGTGACAAATTTCCTCCTACAAAAGCTGTTGATTGGTTAGAGTGGCCATCTAAGCATAATAGAGAGTTAACATTTGTGAATTTCAAACTGCTAATGACCAAATTCGTTACCATTCCCGTCACAAGCTGCACTTGTGAGTGAAGTTTTTCAAAGCTCGCTATTGTAAAATCTAAACTTCGCTCAACGATGCTGCAAGACCATCTAGAAAACCTCATGGTTCCATTCATCGAACAAGAGCTTGCTGTGAATGCAGATGATGAGAGTATCATAAAAGAATTTAAAAAAATGTTACCATTTGAGAGAAGAATGGAATTATAATTGTTTTATTATATTTGTATCATCTTTGACCTTTATTACCTAAATACTTATATATTTTTCCTTTGTTCTCATATTAGTAATCAGTAAAACAAAATATTCAAATTATACAGTTTTTATCTTTCAAATTATTATATTTCTATATTGTTTATATAATGTAAATAGATTGATTAAAAGTCAGAGTCTATTAGTATATTGAAACCATTATTCTAATAAAGCTGATTACCAAACGTTTTTCTTAATTTCTTTTAATCGAATTTTCTTCCCCATTATTCAAACTGATTACTCTGCTTTTATAAGATAAAAAAGTAAATAATTAACTAGTAAAGATGTTTTATGCAAATTATCAATCAAAGTCTTAATATTTAATTGCAGTTTTTAAAGTAGTTTTTAAGACATATCTTATCCTAGCGTTGTAAAGGTACTCGCCTTCTACCTTTTATAATTACATAATACACTCATCATAAAATAATACTCACCACTGCCAGAATTTTACTTACCGTCATAGTCCCCGTAAAACTTACCTTTAAAAATTACCCAGGTCACCACGATATTTTATGGTTTAATATCGAAACCATTCTACACACTTGCCCTTATAAAATCCCGCTATCTGACCATAATAAAACTCAGAAAATCCCAAATTTCGTTAGACGAGTGGTCAACACAGAAAACTAGGAAATGGTTTACGGCGAAATAACTACACTAACACATGTTTATAGAAGAATGAACCTTTTAATTACTCTTTTTATTATTTTAGTTAAGTACTCTATCATTGATTATTACGTTTTCTTTATATTTAAAATGTTTACTAATTTTAGTCCAATAATTTTGTATAGACTACTACTACATCTTTCTAGTTGAGCCAGTACTTTTAATAACCCATACACACACTCACTCAATTTACATTTCTTTTTAAAACTTCCTATTTAATTAATGAGCTCTTTATTAATTATAATGTTTTGGCCAAATGAACTGTCTTTACACTTGTTACCTATTTGCGTAATATCCAAATGTTGTACACGATATTGTCCGGAACTGTTTTCACTAGTCACTCTCCACTCCGAACGCAGTTTATTATTACCTTAAGTCATTTTATATTACTTGGTAGGCCTACTTTTGTATTTTTCGGCCTACCAAGAACTCGTCCGAGGCTACCGTTTTTGTTCTGGTAACTGTCTGCTGATTGTCTGGCCGCTCAGCCGTGCGTTGCAATGGAACTGGCCGCACGTTATTATTTGTACACTTTTAATACTTTTAAATGTTTACACACTTTCTTAGATAGGCCGAATTTGTTTTAACGGACTATCTTGTAAACCCGAGGCCACTGTTTTTTAATTAACAAACTTTACTGTCTGATACTGCTTACTGTTGTTCACTCTCTAATGACCCACTGCAGACTGTGATTCACAAAAAGCCTGCTGCTGGGCGGTTACGCAATACGTCTGGGCAATTGTTTAGGCTAACTGTCTGTTCATTGCTGTACTGGGGCTACTCACAGGTGAAAATTAACACTTTGAAATGTGATTGAATTGATATAAAATTAAAACCAAGACTGCATACAATTCTGTACAGTTACAATACCCCCCCCCCCCAATAAGAGGTTGAAGGCCGAAGCGTTCAAACTCTTATTGCCTAAACCTAAGAGGATCAGTGAGGATATGGCGCCGCAACCCCCCTGAACACTCTACTAAAATCATGGGTTCTTACCCCCTAGTCTGGCGACTGTGGCAGCACCCATCCGATCTTACGGGACTTCTCTACTCGAGATCCCACCACCATAAGCTCGGACCGATACCCACCACAGTATCGCCTGACTTTGAAACATTCAATGAAAAGATCAACAAACGGCCTTCCATCACTCCATATCCCACAACTGATTTGTTTCCTCTTAGCCGTACTAGTTCATTGACAACGTACTGGCTCATTTTATATTATAGACCCTAAAAAATAGTGTTAATAAAACAATATAGGTTTACAGTAGTACACATAAATTCCAGTTAAATTGAATAATATTCCCCGTACAATATTGCCCAGCCAAAATGATACATTACAAGATTACATTGACTCACAGTAATCGTACCTAAAATACAAATTATGTCCTTATTAGCCTACTCATATTTATATAGAATAAACAAAATTTTTTTTTTTTTACTACCCCCTTTTATCCCTTAACCCCTGATACCCGTTACATTCTACTGTGTGCAGCACTAGACTTCTTGGCCCTCGCAGACCTCAATCTAGCCGTAATCACATCTCCCTCGTGACCTGTAACTGGGTCACCGCCCATCCACACTCACTATTACCCCCCCTAGACTGTAGCGTCTAGTTGCTTTCACAAGGACTGATGTGGAAAGGGTGGACATTTTTTCTTTTATTCCACCCCCATCCTTGCTTTGGCGTTACAATAAAATTCGGTATTACACCTACTCGTTTTTTATTTATACACCCCTAATGGACTACCACCCCTATCTGGGTGAAAATAGACCTGTTCCAAAATTAGGTAGATTCCCCAAAAAATAACCCCCCTACTAAATCTAACAAACCACCGGGTTAACAAAATAAAACAAACCACAAGCCGGTTATCAAGTAAAATTTATGATTTGCCACAATTAACTACTTTCACGGTCATGATCCGGTGAGGTCATGACCGCACTTAGGTGGGGAATCTAACAGATTGTCATTAATAAAAGTTTACATGGACAGTGATATACACATCTCAATTTCCAGACACTATCTTAGCCCAAACATTTCCTTTACATGAATATTTGTTTTCATCAATTATTATTTAATTTATAATTCCAATTTGAATTCCAATGAAAATAAAGTTAAGTTCATTATTACAAGTTCATTATTAAAATCATCTTTTCAATTAATTTAATTACCAAATTAATTTAATTTTATTTAATTTCTCAAACTCTAAGTTACAGTAATTACCTCATTATTATTTTATCTGAAAAAAATTAACTTCAATTCTTTTATGTCACCATAAGATTTTACTCAAGATACTGATTCAGCAGACTACAACATTTTTTTGTTATTGTCACCAAGCATGACTGTAGACCTCAGTCACAACATACAGCATACCTGTTTACATAAACACTTGTGTGCCAGACTTGTTTTCATAAACACAGTTATGACCACTCAACATTCTGCTTACCTCACCTCTAACAGCTGTACTGCACTTTTCAATTTTTATAAATCTTACAGTTCACATATTTAACAAAGTCTATTAATTACAGTTCAAACCAAATATAATTTTAATTCACCCTTTTAGTTATTATTACTTTTTTTTAATTACCGTTTTCATTTAATACCATTATCTCAATTCATTTTTATTATTGGTGTGTTATACAACTCTTTTCACACCTGTAAGCATTTTATTCTATCTGATTGGTATTATGAACATTATACTTACAGTACATTATCCAACTATTGACCTGAACACAAAATACACACCACACACACACACACACACACCAATATCTCCACGTAGCCTCTGAAACATTTAACAACAATGTTATTTCATGTCAAACAATTTAACATTTATTTATTAATATCAAGTCTCATAAAACAATTTAAATCTATTGGAAAATTCAATTATACAACCTTTAAATTAATCAGAATATTTAAACATCTCAAATTGTTTTAATTAAATTAATTATTGAAAATACAAGTTCAGTTGCTATCAAAACAATTACAATTCTTTAATTACTGTCTCCAAAATTAATCTTGTTGTTTATTTAGCTTACAACTTTTTTATTACTATTATTATTTCAACAATGACCTGCATACACATCGTTTACTTAACATTCTACAATACACACAAATAAATTTACTAAACATTTATTTACAAATCGTCATCATTATTATTCCGCTATATCACACTTCAATGTCAAAATCAGCTGGGTCATTACCATATTATTAAAGTATTTAAGATGTCCATACACTGCTTTCAACCTCCATCATCGTATAATATTCTTATTTTTGTATAACATTTGTCAATTTTATTTGCATTCATCATATGGCTATTCTCTGTGTAATGGCCATAAAATTTTACTTTTTCCATTATACCAAAATAATAATCTATAAGGTTAACCCCCAAAATTATCTTATCATAAATCAAGTCAACATCAGTATTTTTTATAAAGTCTCCGTAAGTATTTTTTCTCAACATCAAGTCAGTTGTTTTATCATTTATAACAGTTTTATTCACATATTCCTCTCTCTCTGTTTCATAATACAATTCACTTTCTTCATCTCTCTCTATATCTAACACCTGCACCAACATTTCATAACCTCTATTAATCTCAAACATTTTTATTTCTATCTCTCTTTCATTACAACACCTCTCATAACCATACTGAACTCTCCCATCCCATGCAAAGGGCACCATTAAATATTTGTACCTCTACTGGCTTTACCAGTCAAATCCCAAAAAATACAGGGACCATCTGAAGACACCTTGTCTTCTATACAAATACCGGAGGAAACTCTGTCCTCATTAAACACCTGTGAAAACTCTGTTTCACCATAAACTTGGGGAACATCTGCCCTTTGCCCATTTAACCTCTCTACACACACACTTATAACCTCATCAACACTTTCTCTGCTCACAACCTTACACTCTAACACCACATTTTTAATTTCACCACTGTTACTTACCGTATCATTCTTAGATACCCCATTTTCAGCTATATAATCATTATTCTTATTTAATGTTATTTCATCATTATATTCACTAGTCAACACTACTTCTCCCACTATTTTGTCACTGTTATTTATTAATTCATTATTAGAATTATCGTTATCACTCACCTGGTTAATTATTCCCTCACTATCATTAACAACATTATTATCACTTACCTGTTTTAAGTAAACACAATAACCCTATCAAAACATAACCTTTTATAGCGTAAATATATATACGATTATTTCTACAAATACGCCGTTACCAATTCCTATTTTCTGTGCTTTAAAACAGGTCTAGCTCCTATAATATTTATACGAACATCCTGGCAGGGTCGCCACTTGTAAAGGTACTCGCCTTCTACCTTTTATAATTACATAATACACTCATCATAAAATAATACTCACCACTGCCAGAATTTTACTTACCGTCATAGTCCCCGTAAAACTTACCTTTAAAAATTACCCAGGTCGCCACGATATTTTATGGTTTAATATCGAAACCATTCTACACACTTGCCCTTATAAAATCCCGCTATCTGACCATAATAAAACTCAGAAAATCCCAAATTTCGTTAGACGAGTGGTCAACACAGAAAACTAGGAAATGGTTTACGGCGAAATAACTACACTAACACATGTTTATAGAAGAATGAACCTTTTAATTACTCTTTTTATTATTTTAGTTAAGTACTCTATCATTGATTATTACGTTTTCTTTATATTTAAAATGTTTACTAATTTTAGTCCAATAATTTTGTATAGACTACTACTATATCTTTCTAGTTGAGCCAGTACTTTTAATAACCCATACACACAATCTCAATTTACATTTCTTTTTAAAACTTCCTATTTAATTAATGAGCTCTTTATTAATTATAATGTTTTGGCCAAATGAACTGTCTTTACACTTGTTACCTATTTGCGTAATATCCAAATGTTGTACACGATATTGTCCGGAACTGTTTTCACTAGTCACTCTCCACTCCGAACGCAGTTTATTATTACCTTAAGTCATTTTATATTACTTGGTAGGCCTACTTTTGTATTTTTCGGCCTACCAAGAACTCGTCCGAGGCTACCGTTTTTGTTCTGGTAACTGTCTGCTGATTGTCTGGCCGCTCAGCCGTGCGTTGCAATGGAACTGGCCGCACGTTATTATTTGTACACTTTTAATACTTTTAAATGTTTACACACTTTCTTAGATAGGCCGAATTTGTTTTAACGGACTATCTTGTAAACCCGAGGCCACTGTTTTTTAATTAACAAACTTTACTGTCTGATACTGCTTACTGTTGTTCACTCTCTAATGACCCACTGCAGACTGTGATTCACAAAAAGCCTGCTGCTGGGCGGTTACGCAATACGTCTGGGCAATTGTTTAGGCTAACTGTCTGTTCATTGCTGTACTGGGGCTACTCACAGGTGAAAATTAACACTTTGAAATGTGATTGAATTGATATAAAATTAAAACCAAGACTGCATACAATTCTGTACAGTTACAATACCCCCCCCCCCAATAAGAGGTTGAAGGCCGAAGCGTTCAAACTCTTATTGCCTAAACCTAAGAGGATCAGTGAGGATATGGCGCCGCAACCCCCCTGAACACTCTACTAAAATCATGGGTTCTTACCCCCTAGTCTGGCGACTGTGGCAGCACCCATCCGATCTTACGGGACTTCTCTACTCGAGATCCCACCACCATAAGCTCGGACCGATACCCACCACAGTATCGCCTGACTTTGAAACATTCAATGAAAAGATCAACAAACGGCCTTCCATCACTCCATATCCCACAACTGATTTGTTTCCTCTTAGCCGTACTAGTTCATTGACAACGTACTGGCTCATTTTATATTATAGACCCTAAAAAATAGTGTTAATAAAACAATATAGGTTTACAGTAGTACACATAAATTCCAGTTAAATTGAATAATATTCCCCGTACAATATTGCCCAGCCAAAATGATACATTACAAGATTACATTGACTCACAGTAATCGTACCTAAAATACAAATTATGTCCTTATTAGCCTACTCATATTTATATAGAATAAACAAAATTTTTTTTTTTTTACTACCCCCTTTTATCCCTTAACCCCTGATACCCGTTACATTCTACTGTGTGCAGCACTAGACTTCTTGGCCCTCGCAGACCTCAATCTAGCCGTAATCACATCTCCCTCGTGACCTGTAACTGGGTCACCACCCATCCACACTCACTATTACCCCCCCTAGACTGTAGCGTCTAGTTGCTTTCACAAGGACTGATGTGGAAAGGGTGGACATTTTTTCTTTTATTCCACCCCCATCCTTGCTTTGGCGTTACAATAAAATTCGGTATTACACCTACTCGTTTTTTATTTATACACCCCTAATGGACTACCACCCCTATCTGGGTGAAAATAGACCTGTTCCAAAATTAGGTAGATTCCCCAAAAAATAACCCCCCTACTAAATCTAACAAACCACCGGGTTAACAAAATAAAACAAACCACAAGCCGGTTATCAAGTAAAATTTATGATTTGCCACAATTAACTACTTTCACGGTCATGATCCGGTGAGGTCATGACCGCACTTAGGTGGGGAATCTAACAGATTGTCATTAATAAAAGTTTACATGGACAGTGATATACACATCTCAATTTCCAGACACTATCTTAGCCCAAACATTTCCTTTACATGAATATTTGTTTTCATCAATTATTATTTAATTTATAATTCCAATTTGAATTCCAATGAAAATAAAGTTAAGTTCATTATTACAAGTTCATTATTAAAATCATCTTTTCAATTAATTTAATTACCAAATTAATTTAATTTTATTTAATTTCTCAAACTCTAAGTTACAGTAATTACCTCATTATTATTTTATCTGAAAAAAATTAACTTCAATTCTTTTATGTCACCATAAGATTTTACTCAAGATACTGATTCAGCAGACTACAACATTTTTTTGTTATTGTCACCAAGCATGACTGTAGACCTCAGTCACAACATACAGCATACCTGTTTACATAAACACTTGTGTGCCAGACTTGTTTTCATAAACACAGTTATGACCACTCAACATTCTGCTTACCTCACCTCTAACAGCTGTACTGCACTTTTCAATTTTTATAAATCTTACAGTTCACATATTTAACAAAGTCTATTAATTACAGTTCAAACCAAATATAATTTTAATTCACCCTTTTAGTTATTATTACTTTTTTTTAATTACCGTTTTCATTTAATACCATTATCTCAATTCATTTTTATTATTGGTGTGTTATACAACTCTTTTCACACCTGTAAGCATTTTATTCTATCTGATTGGTATTATGAACATTATACTTACAGTACATTATCCAACTATTGACCTGAACACAAAATACACACCACACACACACACACACACACACACCAATATCTCCACGTAGCCTCTGAAACATTTAACAACAATGTTATTTCATGTCAAACAATTTAACATTTATTTATTAATATCAAGTCTCATAAAACAATTTAAATCTATTGGAAAATTCAATTATACAACCTTTAAATTAATCAGAATATTTAAACATCTCAAATTGTTTTAATTAAATTAATTATTGAAAATACAAGTTCAGTTGCTATCAAAACAATTACAATTCTTTAATTACTGTCTCCAAAATTAATCTTGTTGTTTATTTAGCTTACAACTTTTTTATTACTATTATTATTTCAACAATGACCTGCATACACATCGTTTACTTAACATTCTACAATACACACAAATAAATTTACTAAACATTTATTTACAAATCGTCATCATTATTATTCCGCTATATCACACTTCAATGTCAAAATCAGCTGGGTCATTACCATATTATTAAAGTATTTAAGATGTCCATACACTGCTTTCAACCTCCATCATCGTATAATATTCTTATTTTTGTATAACATTTGTCAATTTTATTTGCATTCATCATATGGCTATTCTCTGTGTAATGGCCATAAAATTTTACTTTTTCCATTATACCAAAATAATAATCTATAAGGTTAACCCCCAAAATTATCTTATCATAAATCAAGTCAACATCAGTATTTTTTATAAAGTCTCCGTAAGTATTTTTTCTCAACATCAAGTCAGTTGTTTTATCATTTATAACAGTTTTATTCACATATTCCTCTCTCTCTGTTTCATAATACAATTCACTTTCTTCATCTCTCTCTATATCTAACACCTGCACCAACATTTCATAACCTCTATTAATCTCAAACATTTTTATTTCTATCTCTCTTTCATTACAACACCTCTCATAACCATACTGAACTCTCCCATCCCATGCAAAGGGCACCATTAAATATTTGTACCTCTACTGGCTTTACCAGTCAAATCCCAAAAAATACAGGGACCATCTGAAGACACCTTGTCTTCTATACAAATACCGGAGGAAACTCTGTCCTCATTAAACACCTGTGAAAACTCTGTTTCACCATAAACTTGGGGAACATCTGCCCTTTGCCCATTTAACCTCTCTACACACACACTTATAACCTCATCAACACTTTCTCTGCTCACAACCTTACACTCTAACACCACATTTTTAATTTCACCACTGTTACTTACCGTATCATTCTTAGATACCCCATTTTCAGCTATATAATCATTATTCTTATTTAATGTTATTTCATCATTATATTCACTAGTCAACACTACTTCTCCCACTATTTTGTCACTGTTATTTATTAATTCATTATTAGAATTATCGTTATCACTCACCTGGTTAATTATTCCCTCACTATCATTAACAACATTATTATCACTTACCTGTTTTAAGTAAACACAATAACCCTATCAAAACATAACCTTTTATAGCGTAAATATATATACGATTATTTCTACAAATACGCCGTTACCAATTCCTATTTTCTGTGCTTTAAAACAGGTCTAGCTCCTATAATATTTATACGAACATCCTGGCAGGGTCGCCACTTGTAAAGGTACTCGCCTTCTACCTTTTATAATTACATAATACACTCATCATAAAATAATACTCACCACTGCCAGAATTTTACTTACCGTCATAGTCCCCGTAAAACTTACCTTTAAAAATTACCCAGGTCGCCACGATATTTTATGGTTTAATATCGAAACCATTCTACACACTTGCCCTTATAAAATCCCGCTATCTGACCATAATAAAACTCAGAAAATCCCAAATTTCGTTAGACGAGTGGTCAACACAGAAAACTAGGAAATGGTTTACGGCGAAATAACTACACTAACACATGTTTATAGAAGAATGAACCTTTTAATTACTCTTTTTATTATTTTAGTTAAGTACTCTATCATTGATTATTACGTTTTCTTTATATTTAAAATGTTTACTAATTTTAGTCCAATAATTTTGTATAGACTACTACTATATCTTTCTAGTTGAGCCAGTACTTTTAATAACCCATACACACACTCTCAATTTACATTTCTTTTTAAAACTTCCTATTTAATTAATGAGCTCTTTATTAATTATAATGTTTTGGCCAAATGAACTGTCTTTACACTTGGTACCTATTTGCGTAACATCCAAATGTTGTACACGATATTGTCCGGAACTGTTTTCACTAGTCACTCTCCACTCCGAACACAGTTTATTATTACCTTAAGTCATTTTATATTACTTGGTAGGCCTACTTTTGTATTTTTCGGCCTACCAAGAACTCGTCCGAGGCTACCGTTTTTGTTCTGGTAACTGTCTGCTGATTGTCTGGCCGCTCAGCCGTGCGTTGCAATGGAACTGGCCGCACGTTATTATTTGTACACTTTTAATACTTTTAAATGTTTACACACTTTCTTAGATAGGCCGAATTTGTTTTAACGGCCTATCTTGTAAACCCGAGGCCACTGTTTTTTAATTAACAAACTTTACTGTCTGATACTGCTTACTGTTGTTCACTCTCTAATGACCCACTGCAGACTGTGATTCACAAAAAGCCTGCTGCTGGGCGGTTACGCAATACGTCTGGGCAATTGTTTAGGCTAACCGTCTGTGCATTGCTGTACTGGGGCTACTCACAGGTGAAAATTAACACTTTGAAAAGTGATTGAATTGATATAAAATTAAAACCAAGACTGCATACAATTCTGTACCGTTACAGCGTCAAAAATTAAAGCAGGAATGTGATATATAGACTTTTTGTTTCATGCAAATTTTGGGACGTTTTAACTTTTTTGTAAGATTTGCTTTATGAACTGGCTTTCTCCTGGGTACTTAGGGTAAAGGCTTAAGGTTACCTGTCTCCATCAAGGGCAAGGGCAAAAGGCAGCATTTAATTTTCAAGAGTAACCTGGATTCTAACATCTAAAGCGGCTCCAGGAAATAAAGCCGTCGCAGCAGAATTTTCGGCTGCGCAAAGGAAGGTGGTTTTAGTCAGTAAAAATCCCCCCCCGATGTCTTTTAGAAGAATTCCTCCTGCCTAAAAAAAAAAAAAGGTAACCTGTCTCCGTGAAGGCCAAGGGCAGAAGGCGGCATTTTCATCGTTGGCACCCACAATAGCAAAATCCTGCGCACACTTATGATAAACACAATTGAATCATTAAAAAATAATTAATAAAAGTTAAATTAAATACAAATTTAAAAATAATAAAAAAAAAACAAAAGAATTTCGAAGTTAGAAGACAATATAAATGCTTTGCGTCAGCTGTTATGACAGGCGATATCAGTTTTTAAATTGGTTTTTTGTACTTGTACAGGAGAAAATGTAAATTGTACTGTTTTCATCTTTCGTTTAAGAAGCGCAACTTCAACAATTTCACAACTTCACGTATAAACAGATAATCCCCCCTCATGTACAGGGTGGATGTACATATATCGTTGTTTATGTGTTCGCAAGTGAGACATACTCTCACGTATCAACAATTAATTACGTGTCTTATCTACTTGAGTGTTCGCAAGTGAAACGAGTTGCAAGTGCCACTGTTCGCTTAGGCTTTTAGAGCATAGGCTTGTACATTTATCTAGGATTTACACGTAAGTGGATTTACATTGTGTAGCTGATGATAGAAGTTCAAATGCGAGTTCCGGGTCCCTAAAAACATGGGTATCTCAGCTGGGAGAGTGAAATCCAAGACAAAATACTGATCCTTCAAATGTGTGTGTGTGTCGGGTAGGTATAGGCCTACTAGTAGACCTACTCTGGGCTCCTTAAAAAAGCTACTGCTAAAATAACAGTGATTTGTTCTAATTTTGTTTGATACATAATAAGGTGAAGTATAACATTAATATTTGGGTTTGGCAAAGATTATCAGAATTGGCACATTCATCAATTAAAAGTTTTGTACGAATGAGCAGAAAATAATGGTATTTAAAAGGAACTATAAAGACATATCTTACGGTCATAAACAAACCGCAGAAGAAATTACTATTGTAATCAGTATAGTCATATGTGGACAGGTATAGAAAAATATGGAGAAGCCTGTACAGGTGTGTCGGTGCTGATGGGAACACACATAAAAACGTTTGTATGAGATTAAACGTATGTATCCAAGAGAAATACCGTTTTATCTACAACAGGTGGCTTCGAAATATGAATTTGGGGATTTCCCTTTTATTTAGGGGGAATTGTTATAAGGTAAATAAATTTAAGTTTCTTCTTTCACACAAGTGACCCAATAATTTTCTGGTTTAGGCACATCGATTAAACTATTACAAAATGTGTCTAGTTTCGATCTAATTTGACGTATAGGTTAGGATTTGATGGAGAAGTTAACAAAGTGCGAGGGGGCAGGAAAAGGACAGTGTGGGATTGTGTGTAACACTGAAATTGTGACAAGAATAAGAAGAAACTGTATGAGTTGGCGATTCCGTGCATGCGTGTTTGTGTGTGTGTGTGCGAAAGAGAGAGAGAGAGAGAGAGAGAGACTGACAGAGAAACAAGGGCAGAGATAAAGAAATCTGTCTCATTAATCAAATTCACGCCAACAACATTCTTAATGTCGTAATGATACAACAGTCTATGTTTACAAAAAGTACTACTGTCTTGGCTGACACAGTAGTGACACATATAAATATACAGATCTAATGTCTGTTGGCAGGCTGACATGTTCGTACTACTAATTCGATCGAAGGCTGTATTCACTCCTGTCTGTATTAAAATAATACAAATGTTGTTTTATAGTAATATAATAATAATAACTATCACGATTTGTAGGCTTAAGCATTCATAACATAAACAGTTTTCTAACGTTCCCTCCTCTCAAGACTTCTTCGAACTTTTTTTAACCTATTGATTTTACTCCATTTTTAATAATTCCATAATTATCTGTATACATAATTTTTATAATTAAATAATTAATTTCTTTTTACAAAAAAGTCAACCCTTCCCACCCTTTTTGTTTTTCATTATATCATGTAAATATTAACTTGATTTCACTGTACACAAAGCTAGATACACTTGTACTTTTCACTCCAGTCCGTTAAAAATGCAATTTAAAAAACGGCCTGTCCACACCCATACTAAAAAAAGAAACTAAATGATAAAACGTACAAAAAGATAGACATAACAGATAATACTGGTCAACAGTTATATTGTTACATGTACAATTTTTAGTAAGTCTTGTCTATTTTTGAGTGATGATTCCGAATATGAAGTCAGAATTTCTCTACCAGCCTCACTTTTTTGGTAACTGAAAATTACCAAGCAGTTTTTGGTAACTTAGTTTTTTTATAGACTCTCACCAGGGCTGTATTCAGGATCTGTAGACCCCTATGCTGAACCTGTGGTGCAGGTCCTACCGGGGGTCTGGGGAGTATTCCATACCCTCCAGTAAAACGGAGGGTCTGGAAATTTTTTGAAAATTAACCTGAAAAAATCGAATTTTAGAGCAATTTTCTAACTAAAAACCTAAACAGAAACATTTAAAGTTTATTACTAAATTGTAGAAAATGTTACTTTACAGTATTTAGAAGTTAATGAATTGATGACATAAAAATGAAAAGAATTGAAAATCATTAAGATATTCAACACGATTTATTAACATTGCTATGAACAACTATATTAAAAAAAGAACACAAAGTTTGGGTGTGAAATGAATTTATTAGCAGTGTGTTAAAAGACGATACTATACTACAGTAAGTTACATTACTACAGTAGTGAGTAGAGTAATATTACAGTACTATACAATACTATGACACTAATATGTATGAAAATACTGTGTGTACAATTTACTACTAAATTGTAGTTACTACATATAACTTAACTTGGAAATGGCTAAGTGGCTAATTGGTTTGCGCCTACACTTCATACTAATGAATCTACTTATAATATCTTCATAAATTAGTTGTCTTAAAATCTCACTTTCAATGCTGAGCAAAGCCAAAACGTTGAGCCTGTCTTCTAACATGGAGGTTCGAAGCCTGTTTTTGATCAACTTCAATTTTGAAAATGACCTTTCTCCACTGCAGTTAGTGACCATAAGTGACGGGTGCATTCTTAGAGTGACCTCGATATTAGGAAAACAATCTTTGACGTTTCTTTCTAGGAGGAGTTTATACATCCACCTCAACTGACTAATGACTTTTTCATTTTCCTCATCATCTTTATGAAACTCATGGTAAAAAGCCTTGAACTGAATCAGTTCATTTCCCAATTGATCGTCTAAGTCATTGTTATATGTTTCTACTAAGTTTTGAGCTGCTGCAATTATCTCTTCATTAGCAAGTGTATCCAACTTGTTGAGAAACCCAAAACGGGTATCAACTAGTTTGTATGCCTCAAGCTCTGCCGCAATGAAGATTCAAATTGATCTATGACAGGAAGGAAACACTGGGTTCGAAATTTTTCTGATGGGGTCAGCTTAACCTTCTGGTGCTTGGACTGGGACACAGTCAAGAGGTGCCAAACGCACGTTTATTTTGCGGTTGCGCTGTGTTTCACTCTCATACTCAGTGCAATCAGTTAACACAGCAGCTTTCACCTCATATTCTTCAAAGCTATCCCGTTTTGTTCCTATGAAGCTTGTTAGCGATGTCAGTGCTGAGGCGGCTGTGTTCACGTCCAATCTAGGGTTCTGCAGAGTTTCACTAGTTTTGTTCACTTGTCCCAAGATATCCCAAAATACTGTGTAAGATTTACAGTCAAATAGATCACCGTCACAATTTTGAAGTGCTGTGGCGCCCATTTTTATGCAGTAATCTATATTACCTTGTGTCATAAACTCCGGCCACAATCCAATGTCATTTTCCAAGGAAACATTTTCAATTAAAGCACATTCAAGAGAAACCCCCTCCAGTTCCCACGCGACGCCAAGCGATCGAGTTTCCTGAATGCTGACTCACTCATATTATTTAATATGCCTAAATCCCACAATAAAATTAAATAAAAAATTATAATACTAAAATAATTTTACAAGGTACAAAAGAACCCTTTCTCTATGCCCCAAACCGGTAGTAACATGCCCAATTTGTCGATGTATCAGTTAATAAAATTAGATTTACAAAACTCAATAAATCCATAACGACCTCGCGTTACATAAAAGAATACTAAAAGTATAGAGTGATGTAATTAAATTGTAAGCAAATTAAAGGAAAATAATTAATAATAATTAAGAACTACTTTTCACGCTGAGAAACTACCCGCACGTGGACAGCCCCATTACCCCTATAGTTAGTTAGTCCAGTTGAATCAGAGACTCCCCTGGTGATACAGCGTACAGCACATTATGTAGACCGGTAGAAAATATTAAACATGTAGACTAAATAAAACTTACGTAATTACCGGAGGATGTGAATGACTTGAGTGTGCGGCAATGACATCTCTATAAATAAATAATATCACCACCTAAATGTGATGTTAAACTTCTAGAATGTAACTGTTAACCATAAGCAATATGTGCGGTACAACAATGTGAACACTAGTGAAAGTTACCACGAAGAAACAGACCACAAGAATCTACAGAAGAGACAGACTACTCATCTTTAAGAATGACACCAAACTTCACCAACACACGATAGACAGAAGATCTCTCAGACACCCTGCACGACAGATAGAAGCCCCGATTCGCTGAGGATATGTTAGACACAGGTGACACGGAAGTTCTACTTCTGTGGTTCAGAACTTAACTTTAACTAATATATGAAAGACACTTAAATAACAACATAAGAGTAATGTAAAACACAAAAGACTGACCTAATTAGCATAAAATTGTAATTTCATGATAAGTAATAAGATGTGTTAAGTTTAATGAGTATAACACGCTAAAGTTAAATTAGCCCATTCTTCAGATGGCACAAAGTAAAGATTATTATTTTTACTATCATATACAGGAACACACAACTCGGATCCGAGGACAGTACAAGCTATGTTCACCCATGACTTACACTAATTACAATTGTACAAATGCGCAAATATTTTTATCATTAGTATACACATTACTAATTTTCTTCTATGATGCTAAAACAGTATGTAATAAAGAGATGTCATGGTCCAAAAAGGTGAGTGAATAAATCTACAAACCCCAGTCATAAAATTCCTCAATTCACGGGATCCTATTTAGTGTTTATTTATATTTCAGATAGTTATGAGTTTGTGAATATTATGGCAGCCTGTTTAATTGACCTGAGCCAATTAACCAGGTTCCCGATATTATAATGTCGTCCCGACATTATAATATCAGTTGACCACTGAAGAGTTCAGCCGAATTAGTCCACACGAAATAACTGCGTCGACGTCTTTTATGATTATAAGAGGGGCCCGCACGGTATTAAAACAAAGACATTTTTTATTAGTCTATTCAAAATTAAAATTTTTAAACAGTTTTTTTTGTGGTGCAGTCCCATAGGCTGCAGCCTAGATAGCCTGCGCATAAATGCGGCCCCGACTCTCACAGGTTAATTTGCAAGCAGTACTACTTCACACTGAAAATAAATGGTCGCCAATCCCTTCAGTTTATACTGCTTACATGTCGGAGTCATGTGATAGTATGAAACTTTTATTGAGCAGAATTCAGTATGACGGATATTCGTGGCATACCTACGGAGAAGCGAAAGTAACGTAGTTTTACTTTGATTGCAGCTTGGATTCACTAAATTCTGTTGCCTTCTGTGCGAGCGGGTAAATTCTATGCAGGAATGAGAAAATTATTATGTAAAAAAAGCAGTGATTGTAGACATAGGCACTGAGTGTAGGAGATCAGACCGTTGTAGGTCAAGTACTAGTACTAGTAAAACCTGGAAAAGCTTATCGTCCACTACTACACATTAAGTAGGTTTAATGAAAATTATGTAAATGCAACGGATGTAATTTCGAAACTGTTAATTTCCTTCAAGTGTGTACTAAAGTAAAGAATGTTACAATTTATAAGTTGGTAATTACACCAGGTAGGCTTAAACAAGTAATACTAACAACCAGTAGCCTACCGATTCAAATGTGTGTGTGAAGAGGGCTTTTGAGTCGATAATAACGCTATTACCTACTTGACACAGAAATTCGCGTGTCACCTGCAATTTGTATTATGCAAACGTTCGGAGGATGTAAATTTTTCAACAACATTGTTGGAGTGGCAACCTTCAGAATGAACCGTTGTGGCGGAATGCAAGATTGATTTAAAGAATTCAAAAATTCTTGGAGATAGTACACTATATTTTCAATATTAAATACGGTGTTAATAGATTCTTTGTACTTTTTATTATCCCCAGAAAATTTTTCCAGACTTGTATCATTACTTTCCTTCACAGATTTGATTCTTTGGGAATAACCACTTGTAATTTTTATCAAGTAAACACTTGACGTTTTGCACAGATTTTAGCAATTAATACAGTTGTACTATTTACTATGTCCCAGTTTTTCGTCAATTTCTGTGTCATTAGGAACACTGCCGTCACCGAGGTGCAGTAAGTTTGTAGAAAAATCACCATCTCCTCCTCCTTAATGGGCTCTCATATTGCTTTGCAAATTTAGTGTGAACAGCATTCCACATTGCCGAGGACTTTAAACACACTTAGACAATATCAGCGTGGGTTCAGAATCCTCTGATAACAAAAGTTACGCTATCCACTAATTTGTTACAATTTCTTAAGTCTTGGAGAGTTTGATTGACCGTTTCTATATAGTCCACAAATCGCCTTCGTTTTATCGTTCATGATTAGTTTCCGTTTTGATCGCTCTTTCTTTTGTCATGCCTCCTCTTCAATACGAATTGCTTTTTTAACAGGAGTCAGTGAGAATATTTGACTTTTTCTTCTTAGCGCATTTTTTTTTATTTTTGCAGTCGCTTTCAGATAAGGGTGAATTTATTCTGGTGTCAATTGTGCTAAGGTATTAGCAGATGTCTCGTTTATTCCTGACGTGGGAGGTCCGGCTTCTGTGATCTCTTGACAAACTTTTGTTGGTGTTAATCTTTCTTCATAATTACTTTTGTCTCCTATCTCTCGGTCAATTACAGGTGAACACAGAAACTCTTCGATACTGAATATATTTTCATTTAATGGCCAAATTCCACTTGAACTAAAACCTGTTGTCAGTTAGAAGGCGTAGCTGCCTTTGAAAGAGTATCTTTTGCTAGCCCAGGTATGTCACATATTGTCATGGTTTTACCTGGGTTTATTGTCATCCAGCTCTCAGCGGCTGCACCGAAACAGGCCATATAAACACTCTTGTCTAATGGCTGAAGTCAGATTGTAACGAGTATGAGGTATAAACTGTTTCATAAATAGTAAAAAAAAGAGAGGCTGTAATTTATCTTGATGGATGTGCTACTCCAATACAACCTGCTGGTCCATAAATAATCAAAGTGATCTCTACATAACACTCTGGGGATAATGATAAGTGGTGGTTTCCAGCTGCCATCTATGAAAATACCACTGGTTTCACCCTTTTCCAAAGGCATAACCCTACTAACTTGTTTATTTCCCTTCAAACTGACAACTTTGTTGGGACAGTGCACTGTTGTTACGCTGCCAGGTTTCCTTCACATTCCAAAGAATGGAATGACAATAAAGATGAAGGCGACTTATCACAGAATTCGAATATTGAAGAAAGTTTTGTGTTATGTTTATTAAAACTAAATGTTATTGCAAAACTTGCTTCAGCTTCTCTAAAAGACAACCTTGAATGTCGCTACATGAAGCCAGTAAAACAATCTTTTACCGGCCCAGTTCACCAGAAAATTGACATTATTTGCAGACACGTATTCGGAGGCTAACATACGAATATTCTTAGGGGACAAACCATAATAACTAACAGAATAGTGCAGATCATAACACAGAAATCTGATTTTTCTTTTTGTTCTTTCCTAAATACAAGTTGTGGAAAACGCCGAGTCTTTGTAAGGGTTGTGAGCTACATTGCCCCAGAAAGTTTTTCACTTGTACGTTTGAACCAAATATGAAAAAAAGAAAACGGAACAAAATATTTTACTTACATTGTACCAACATACCCCTTTCCTTCTGGTGAAATTGAAGGTACACCTTTAATTTTAAAATTAGTGGCTGAAGTGTAATTGCTGCTGGCCACTCTACCTTTAGTGTGTGTGTCGAACACTCACTTTAGGCAACCTATTCCATCTCCTAAATTTCCTAGGCGGCATAAAAAGGAGCCATTATTACTATTATCATTTTAAAAATTTTAGTTTTTTAGGATTTAATAAACATGTAATCTTCATTATAGGATCACAAGTAACTGACACATAATTAATTCTGAGATCTGTTAGGTTATGAATTAGTTTTCTTTTAAGACTTATAGAGAAACATAACTTGCCCTCATGCTGCCACATTGCTTTTGTATTAGTATGATTCAATTGTACACTTACCATGGATCCAACAAAGTACATAGCTGTAAACATCCATAGCAAATTAGTGACAAAAAGGTTGCTTTACACGTTCTAAAATACAAAAGGAACAAAGACTCATTTTACTGTACACTGCTATAATCAGACTGGAGGAGCACGTACTACAAGCTATAACAAAAACGTTGTACAGTTGCAGAGGTGCTGCGACTAAGGGACACTTTACAAAGTATCAACTTATGTCTCTCTGCTCTCCCCTATATGGTAATACTGTCTTATAATGACTGTTAAACAAATCAAATGTTTTGTATACCTTTTATGTGTATTTATACACAATATATCAAAAGTTTTTTGTGGCAAAAATACCTTTATATGTGTATTTATACACAATATATCATAACAGTTTTTGTGACAAAAATATCTGTCAAATTTTTGTATGTTCATACACACTTTTTAGAGAAAATTACTTAAAACTTCGAATCTAACAAGAAAAATATGGTGTCAAGTATTCTTAATACAAACCCTTAGATATCAAATATGAAATGAAAATATAAGAACCAAGTTAAATTTATATTCTATAGCCAGCAGAATAAGGACAAATAAAATAGAGGCAGGATATCAAGAGAATGGAAAACATGAGACTACCTAAACAAGTAATAAGATACAGACCTCCGGGAAGACGAGATATAGGTAGGGCAAGGAAAAGAGATGCCTTCAGTGAAGGCAGAACAGGCTGTAATCCTATACCTTGACATGGAGAAGAAGATTCATAATACTTAATAGCACACTTAAGAACAAAATATTAGTATGGAGAATCATACACGACTTCCATATTCTAAGATATATATTTAAAATCATTTTCGAAATGAAATATTTCCATTGAAACTACTTCTTTCTACTTACTGCTTCAGCCACTTATTGTGGTCACTAACGTATACCACCTCACATTATCGCACTTGATTTTCACTGATGATGGAAGTCAATGGCACTGCCGAAACGTCTGGTTTTGCAGAAAACATTGGTCTACGGCCAAACAGGCCGGGAAGGAATTTTAAAAACAAACTGCTTCTTTGTTGCTAATAACGTAGTACATATATAAAAAAAAATTATCAGGTAAACTATTACGTTACAACAAACAATGTTTCAGGTAAACTACCCTTTCCCCGTAACCGATCTTCACCAAAATCAATAGGCCTCGAGTCCTCTATAACTCAGGCACATATGTAAAAAAATATCAGATTCTGTTTGAATTTACGGCAGTTATCGTTCGACATGAAAAAATTTCTCTTGTTACAACATAAAATATTGCAGGTAAACTACCCCTTTGTCTTAACCGATCTTCACAAAAAACAATAGGTCTTGAATACTCTACAATTCAGGTCTGTATGCAAAAAATTATTTGATTCTGTTTGAATTTGCGGCTCTTATCGTTTGCCATAAAAAAATCTACAGTAGACACACAGACACTTTTCGAAAAATTAATTTTTTTCATGTTTTGAGGGTAGTACAATCAGAGTCTGCAAAAATCTCTAACACAATTTTTTTTGCCATCACCATACTTCCATTTCCTTATGGAACATGAAAATAAAATCAAAGTAAAATTCTGGTGGCAACAAAAATCAAATATTCTATCAAAAATTGGGGATATACATTTTTGGTAGGTATTTGGTAGGCCAACTTGCATTGCACAAGGAATGTGTTATGGTCACTAGGTTAGTGATAAAAAAATGACTTACAAGTACATTGATTTTTATTATAAAATTGATACAAAACAGTTTCAATTCTATGGTATCAATAATTCATAAATATTAAGGATAATGAACAATTTATTTCTTCAAAGAAGATACATAAAAACATTGCAAAAATAATACATATCAGACAAATATTATTACAACAAAAATACCACACAGACATTTGGGCTTTGTTACTTTATCAGTTACTATAAGATTACATTAATAAAGTACATAGAATATTTATTTACAAGAACATAATTACAAAAAGTAAAAACACCTTTGATGAAATAAACATTTTATTTATTACATCAAACATAACTAAACTCAAATGACAATATAAATGAACTAAATATAGGGTTTTCTGCGAGGGAGTGTAGGAATGATTAGGGGTTCAATTAGTTCAAATTATTAAAAAAAAAATAGCATAAACTATACATAGAAAACTAGACTGGTATGTTTACAACAAAATGAAATCTTCAAGTTATATTTAAACTACACCTTTTGTGAAGTTATTCTATTACTACAAATACAAATACATAAAATTATTTATTCTCCACCTACCTTCTAAACTGTTTTCTCCACCAGGGTCTCGTCACACGAACGTTAGAATGCAAGCATGGTTTACAGGTTATGTGAATAACTTACGCAACTCGCTTTTGTGAAGAGAATACAATATTTTTAATATATAATTATTTCATTGTCTGACTTCAAATTATTTTGTTTCTTCCCTCAAATTAAACTATTTCAATTATACATAAAATTCAAACATTTCCTTCAATAGTATACCCTTAATCTAATTATATTTCTACATAAGGCGAACCCAGCTTGCTCACTCGCTCATTCATTCATGTAGTTTAAACCCCCATTGTATGTAAAATTAATGATAATAATATTTTTACGTTACGTGTGTGGCGTCCTCTTCCCCGAACATGTGGTGCGTCTCCCAAAGTCTTTCATTCTCCGGACGTTGAAAACTTTATAATATTTAATAACGTGCGATTTTCACTCTTCACCACTGATTGCACTGTTATACATGTTTTTGCATAATCACAAAGATATTTTGTCGGCCGACTTAAGAAAAAATATGAAGATTTGCCCGGGCAGAAAACTGATAGGTGCCACGCATGGCCTATGTTGCTAGTCGACTGGGAAGAAGGTTATCAATGCGCCTCCCTCCAAACGCTCGGACAGAGCGGAAATCTCAATGCCTCATGATCGAATCGTCCGTCACTGTTCATTCAACACATGGGTTTTTCGTGTATTTACGTGCATGATATTTGGTGAGCACTGGCTGACGTCACAATTGTGGGCTGGGCTTAACTTATTTCCGCCATCTTAAGACCATGAGGCGAAAAAATAGAGTCTTCAAGCCATGTTTGTTTTACTAACTCGGCGTCAGTCCGCGCATCTGCTGGTGGTTGCGCGTTTGGGCGTTGGTGTTACACAGCCGCAAAGTTCTAGGAATCGTCGACAGCACATTCCTTTTCAATTGTTTCACCACAGTTACAGCGTACCTTTGCTTTGTTTGGACTGCGAGTTAGATTCAACCGGGGACTAGCCACACATATGAAATGAATTTAAAATACCTTATAAAATGAAAGCCAAAATTAATAAAATACCAAGCACCCCTTTTTGCCCCATCACAATACCCCCCCAATGAGAGATCTTCTGTCGAAACAGAAGAAATCTCATTGCTAAACCCCTAAGAGGACCGGTGAGGATATGGTGCTAACAACCCCCCATTTGTTCTTATACCTCATGGGTAAACAACCCCCCTGGCTCGGCGACTATGGCCGCATCTGAACGAGATCACTGGACTTCTCTATTCGAGATCCCAACACCATAAAATCGAACAGACACTCACCACAGCGCACCTAACCATTTAACATACCACCCTAAAATCCAAACCCCTGGTCTTATACCACGCCAGATCCTCAACCGATATGCTCCCCCTTATCATGCACACTGGGCTGCCTTTAGCAGTTACTGGGCTCGTACATACTCTTATAATATCTTATAAACAAACTCATCATTTAAAAATCACAAAATATTTATCTTTAAATTCAATTCTTTTAAGTTCAAAATCAGATTGTCATATTATTATTATTTTCATCAAAACCAAAAAAAATCTTTTACCCGAATTGATTGATTCTCTTTGTTACTATTAATACTTAGAAAACAAATAAATGGAACATTTAATTAAAACATGAACTTCCTTATCCTAACATTTGATTACACATATATCCTACACAATATACTTCAATAACACTATTGATACACAAACAATAATACAATCAAAATGCAAAACATCAATTTGATGGCAAGCACAAAAAAAATATTTGTTTTTCTACTACCCCCCTTTTAATCCCTTAACCCCTGATACCCGTTACATATTGCTGTGTTCTGCGCTAGGTTTCTTGGCCCTTTCCAGCCTCATCCTAGCCGTAAACCACATCTCCCTCGTGACCTGTAACTGGGTCACCCCCATCCACACTCCCTATTTCCCCCCTGGACTGTAGCGTCCAGTTGCTTCCACAAGGACTGATGCGGAAGGGGTGGACATTTTTTCTTTTATTCCACCCCATCCTTGCTTCGGCGTTACAATAAAATTCAGTGTTACACCTACTAATAATGAATGATACGCCCCTAATGGACTACCACCCCTATCTGGGTGAAAATAGCCCTGTTCAAAAAGTTGGTAGATTCCCCTAAAAACAACCCCCCTACTAAGTCTAACAAACCACCGGATTGACAAAATAAAACAAACCACAAGCCGGTTATATCAAGTAAAATCTATGATTTGTCACAATTAACTACTTTCACGGTCATGGTCCGGCGAGGTCATGATCGCACTTAGGTGGGGAATCTACAGTTAAACATAAAACATAGATTGTCAATTGTAAAAGTTTACATGAATGGTCATAGGAACATCTTATTTTCCCAAACACTATCTAAGCCCACATATTTCCATCAGTTGTCAGTGTTAAATGAATGTTTTAATCATTATTTTCATCAATTAGTATTTAATTTATAATTCCAGTTGAAATCAAATGAAAATAAAGTTAAGTTCATTATTAAAATCATCTTTTCAATTAATTTAATTTGATTATCTCAAAACTCTAAATTATGGTAATTACCTCCTTATTTCAATCTTATTTGTTCGAAACAACTTTATTTATTTAAATAACATTTTACAAAGGGCCTAAAAAATCTTATCTATATTCCATCACATCTGGTGTTTCTTTTGTGTCATAATAGGATTTTACGACTGGCAATGATTCAGCAAAGTACCATAGTTATTAACTTCAACACCTGGCTGTGAACATTAGTCAAAACATGCACTATGCCTGTTTACATAAACAGTTGTCTGCCAGACTGGTGTTATAAACACTTTCAGTTTCAACATTCATAGTTACATCACATACTGACATATATAATTCCTACAAATTTTTTGTTTCTATAAATCTTCTTGTTAACATATTTGTCCATGTCTATTTATTACGGTTCAAGCCAAATATAATTTTAATTCACCTTTCAGTTATTATTACTTTTTAATTACAGTTTCTATTTAATACCATTATCTCAATTCATTTTTTATTGAATCAAAATCTTTTCACACCTGTAAACATTTTATTCTATCTAATTGGTATTATAAACTTTATACTTACATTATTCACCTACTGACATGAACACAAAATACACCAAATACACTGTACTCACCGTCTATGGCTTTTTTCCGTGATGTTTTTTCCGCGTTTACATGTTTCAAGGCACTTGCCTCATCATCAGAACTTATAAAATCAATCTATGTCATAAATAATGACATTTGTCAAAATATTAAAAACACAATACGGCAATTAAACTATGTACATAAATTTGCTTTAAAAATGTTCGGTGTGCCTTGCAAGACAACACGCGCCATACTGACGTAATCTAAGCCTTATCTCGACCATATCTCATAGCGGTATCGTACAGTATATTTGATTTATACTGTAATTGGTCGTTCAACACATGTGGCTTGGTACTGGCGTCGTTGTATGCTTTGTAAATTTCATATTCTTCAAGGGCGTTCAAATAACTCCCTTTACTGCAGAAATGAAGGGGTATTAAATTTGAGCTAAAATCCGTGTAACTGTGACTGTTGTCTATGAGGTGCTTGGCGAAATTTGACTTGATATTGTCGAAGTTGTAAACTCGTGTAGGGGGTCTATGTTCAGAAAATCTTTTCAAAAAACCTCGACCCGTCTGGCCCACATAAAAAGCCTCACAGTCATTGCAGACTAGCTTATAAACACCCGTTTTATTTTCAAGACTGGTACGTTCACGGGTGCGGAGATTATTCAAGATGTTATTACTAGTCTTATAGGAAACGACTATTTTGTTGACTTTATTAATGGTCGACTTAAAAATCCCCGGCATGAAATGCGTATAAGGTGCCGCAATGTACTTGCGTGCCTTTGTTTCGAGGTTCTCATTTCTATTATTTATATCTTTAGTTTCATTTTTAATAGTGTTATTCTTCTTTTTCTTTTGTTTTTTAAAAATATTATTTATTCTTTCGTTGTACCCGTTGTTAAACGCAATGACTTTAATGGTATTTAACTCTTCAATATAATCCTCGATGCTAAGGGGTATAAACAACAAGTGATGTATCATGCTATGGAATGCAGCTAATTTCTGTGAAATGGGGTGGAACGATGAGGCATGTATGACAGCGTCAGTCATCGTGGGCTTCCTAAATATATTAAAACATAGTTTTTTAGTAACAAAATTCTTAGTTACTGTCAAATCCAGAAAATGTAACCGACCTCCAACTTCATTCTCCAAAGTAAACTGTATCTTGTTGTTAATGCCATTCAAGTAATTGTGGAGCTTGTCAATTTGGCGATTTGTGCCTTTATACACCATAAAAGTGTCGTCGACATATCTACCATAGAACACCACATTGTAATTATATGTAGGGTTTGCAAACAAGAAAGAACTTTCAAAGTAATTTAAGTATACCTCCGCTAGAATACTAGAGAGTGGGGAACCCATAGCTAACCCCTCCAGCTGTATGAAAAACTGTTATGTGTGAAATAATTCTGGTCTAAAATCACTTCCAACAATTCTAATATTTCATTTATGCAAATAGCATCCAGTTTATTGGTGTTAACAAGGTTAGATCTTAATAGGCATAAGGTTTCACTCACCGGTACATTTGTATACAAGTTCACAATGTCAAAAGAAATAAGTTTATTAGTGGGGTTCAATCATCAGGTTTTTCACTTTTTCAACGAAATCACAACTATTAATCAAACTTCGATTATTAATCAAATGTAAATTATGTTTTAATATACTCACTAATTTTCTAGCTGCTTTGTAACCGGGTGCAGTGGTAAAATTTACTAGTGGTCTAATAGGAATCCCCTCCTTGTGAAGCTTTGGCAGACCTGATAAAACGGGCGCTTTAGAATTAATTGGTTTTAAAGAACGTCTAGTACGTTCATCAAAGAGATGTGTACACATGTTTAAGCTACGATTAAGACGTTTTACGTATAAATCCGTGAGGTCAGAGGTTAGCATGGTGATATTATTATTTGCAATGAAATCGCGTATTTTATCGTCATAATCATTCTTATTTATAATAACCAGAGTGTTACCCTTATCCGCTTTAGTGACAAGGGCTTGATCGTCAGATAGTTTTTTCTTTAATGTTTTTAAAATCCTACGTTCGGCATTATAATTAGTCATAGAAGGAATGGGAGAATGTACATTATTAAGTTGGTTACGTCTAATTTTGTTAAACTTAAGCTTCATCTTGTTCTTTTTGTTCCCTAATTGCTTTAATCACAGTTTCGGCACTAGCAACTTCAGTTAGAATGTGCCTTGTGTTGAAGTTCGGCTTATGTAATGGGAGATTGTATTTTAATCCTTTATTTAAAAGATTTTCTTCGTCAGTATTTAATAAAATAAAGGATTAAATAATTCGTCAGTATTCGTAAATAAAGGTTTAAAATACAATCTCCCATTACATAAGCCGAACTTCAACACAAGGCACATTCTAACTGAAGTTGCTAGTGCCGAAACTGTGATTAAAGCAATTAGTGAACAAAAAGAACAAGATGAAGCATGGTTCATAATAAATAACAAGTTTAACAAAATTAGACGTAACCAACTTGATAACGTACATTCTCCCATTCCTTCTATGACTAATTATAATGCCGAACGTAGGATTTTAAAAACATTAAAGAAAAAACTATCCGACGATCAAGCCCTTGTCACTAAAGCGGATAAGGGTAACACTCTGGTTATTATAAATAAGAATGATTATGACGATAAAATACGCGATTTCATTGCAAATAATAATATCACCCTGCTAACCTCTGACCTCACGGATTTATACGTAAAACGTCTTAATCGTAGCTTAAACATGTGTACACATCTCTTTGATGAACGTACTAGACGTTCTTTAAAACCAATTAATTCTAAAGCGCCCGTTTTATCAGGTCTGCCAAAGCTTCACAAGGAGGGGATTCCTATTAGACCACTAGTAAATTTTACCACTGCACCCGGTTACAAAGCAGCTAGAAAATTAGTGAGTATATTAAAACATAATTTACATTTGATTAATAATCGAAGTTTGATTAATAGTTGTGATTTCGTTGAAAAAGTGAAAAACCTGATGATTGAACCCCACTATAAACTTATTTCTTTTGACATTGTGAACTTGTATACAAATGTACCGGTGAGTGAAACCTTATGCCTATTAAGATCTAACCTTGTTAACACCAATAAACTGGATGCTATTTGCATAAATGAAATATTAGAATTGTTGGAAGTGATTTTAGACCAGAATTATTTCACACATAACAAACAGTTTTTCAGACAGCTGGAGAGGTTAGCTATGGGTTCCCCACTCTCTAGTATTCTAGCGGAGGTATACTTAAATTACTTTGAAAATTCTTTCTTGTTTGCAAACCCTACATATAATTACAATGTGGTGTTCTATGGTAGATATGTCGACGACACTTTTATGGTGTATAAAGGCACAAATCGCCAAATTGACAAGCTCCACAATTACTTGAATGGCATTAACAACAAGATACAGTTTACTTTGGAGAATGAAGTTGGAGGTCGGTTACATTTTCTGGATTTGACAGTAACTAAGAATTTTGTTACTAAAAAACTATGTTTTAATATATTTAGGAAGCCCACGATGACTGACGCTGTCATACATGCCTCATCGTTCCACCCCATTTCACAGAAATTAGCTGCATTCCATAGCATGATACATCGCTTGTTGTCTATACCCCTTAGCATCGAGGATTATATCGAAGAGTTAAATACCATTAAAGTCATTGCGTTTAACAACGGGTACAACGAAAGAATAAATAATATTTTTAAAAAACAAAAGAAAAAGAAGAATAACACTATTAAAAATGAAACTAAAGATATAAATAATAGAAATGAGAACCTCGAAACAAAGGCACGCAAGTACATTGCGGCACCTTATACGCATTTCATGCCGGGGATTTTTAAGTCAACCATTAATAAAGTCAACAAAATAGTCGTTTCCTATAAGACTAGTAATAACATCTTGAATAATCTCCGCACCCGTGAACGTACCAGTCTTGAAAATAAAACGGGTGTTTATAAGCTAGTCTGCAATGACTGTGAGGCTTTTTATGTGGGCCAGACGGGTCGAGGTTTTTTGAAAAGATTTTCTGAACATAGACCCCCTACACGAGTTTACAACTTCGACAATATCAAGTCAAATTTCGCCAAGCACCTCATAGACAACAGTCACAGTTACACGGATTTTAGCTCAAATTTAATACCCCTTCATTTCTGCAGTAAAGGGAGTTATTTGAACGCCCTTGAAGAATATGAAATTTACAAAGCATACAACGACGCCAGTACCAAGCCACATGTGTTGAACGACGAACGACCAATTACAGTATAAATCAAATATACTGTACGATACCGCTATGAGATATGGTCGAGATAAGGCTTAGATTACGTCAGTATGGCGCGTGTTGTCTTGCAAGGCACACCGAACATTTTTAAAGTGAATTTATGTACATAGTTTAATTGCCGTATTGTGTTTTTAATATTTTGACAAATGTCATTATTTATGACATAGATTGATTTTATAAGTTCTGATGATGAGGCAAGTGCCTTGAAACATGTAAACGTGGAAAAAACATCACGGAAAAAGCCATAGACGGTGAGTACAGTGTATTTGGTTAACAAACACGTGGCTTGGGACTACAATAGGATTTATTCCATTTAAATCAAAACAAAATACACACTACACACACACCAATATCTCCACGTAGCCTCTGAAACATTTAACAACAATGTTATTTCATACCAAGCAATTTAACATTTATTTATTAATTAATATCAAATCTCATAAGACAATTTAAATCCATTAGAAAATTCAATTATACAACATTTAAATCAATCAGAATATTTAAACATTTCAAATTATTAAATTAATTATTGAGAACTCAACATTTTTAATTACTTTCACCAATTATAATAATTACAATTCATTTGTTATCCTCTTCAAAATTATTTTGTTATTTATTTAGACTGCAAAAATATTATTATTATTATCACAACAATTTCTACTACATTCACACATTGTTTACATAACATCCTACAATACACACCATTACTTTCACTAGCAATTTATTTACAATTCTTCATCATTAATTATTCAAATTTATCACACTTCAATGTCCAAGTTTGCAAGGTTAGAACCATAAATCAAAATATTTAAATGTCCCTCTATTAAGTTTATGTTCAGCCTCCATCGTCAAAAATTAGTCTAGGTTTCACATAACAGTTTTCAATTTGATTTACACACATCATATGGATATCTTGTGTGTAATAACCATAAAATTTCAGTTTATTCATTTTACCACAATAATCATAAACCAAGTCAACATTATTTATTTCTGTCCAGTCTCCATTAGTAGTTATATTCATTATCAAGTCAGTTATTTTCTCATTCATTACAACATAAGGTAAATTATTATTATTCAAACATGTATCATCAAAATAATCTTCACTCTCTATTTTAACAGGTAAGTATTTCATATCATTTAACATCTCTTTCAATTCATTATAATTTTTCTGCAACTTATATAATTCTATCTCTCTATCAACACACAATTCTCTATCTAAATCTCTCTCATCATAACACCATCTCACACTTTCAACATCATTCCACACAGAGGGTACTAACTTATACAAAAAGGGGAAACAACTCAAATCTTCCACTAATAAGGTCTCTTGCCCTTCAACAATAATACTTGTGAACACCCTGGTTCATCATACATATGGGGACAATTTACACTCTGCCCTACATACTCATCTAACCTCTCTCGCCATTCTTTCTCTAATTCATCAACACTAATTACTACTCCATTACAACCTATAACTCTCTCTCTCTCTCACTCACTATTTCACTATCTATTTTTAACGTATCACTCTCTGATACCACCTTTTCAATTACATTACCATTTTCAATATCATTGTTATGATTTGTTACCTTATTCTCTAATACCACGTTTTTAATTATATTCTCATTTTCAACATTATTTTTATCGCTAGTTACTGTTTTATTATCATTATTATTTTTACTTTTACTCTGTTCTCCTACTGACTCTACTATTCTCTCAATATCTCGTTTCAATTCGTTACAACTACTTTCGCATTTCATTTTTACCTCATTAATGTCAAATTTAAGTTCATCAAATTTACAGTTAAATTCACTTTTAATTTCATTCAATTTTATATCGTTATTGTCAAAATGACTATTTATACCATCAAATTTACTATTCTGTTCATTGAATTTCATATCTAATATTGTTTGTATCATTTTGAACATTTCATAACTATCGTCAGACTTTTTACTTTGGACCGGTGTCGACTGACTTTCTGTTTTATTGTCAGTGAGGCTGACATGATCGTTATTAATTTTACTTTCCCTACTCGATTTTGGGGTTATTTGAATCCCCGAATCATCTGTACTATTTGTTTCATTTGTAATATCTTTTGTTTTGTTTCCCTGACTCCCATTTGGAGTCGAGTGGATTCAACGTTATTCATAATATTTGAATCGTCATAGTTTTCGACACTAGTCGTTTCATTTATATTGCTTTCATTACCTGCCATGTCTATAAGTTTATTAATCTCGATTTTCTTACATATAAACATCTATCACTTAACTCTTAACCTCTGAACATTGATGTACTATTTTATATGTGCTGCGTAATTTTTACGTAGTTACTTAACCTTCAAATCAAACTTGCATCTTACTTGTAGGTGTGGTTTTTATATTTAAATTTTTATTTATAAAAACGGTCCCTGTTCGGGCGCCATTTGTGAAGCTAATCTATTACTACAAATACAAATACATAAAATTATTTATTCTCCACCTACCTTCTAGGTTAAAAATATTTTTAATATATAATTATTTCATTGTCTGACTTCAAATTATTTTGTATGCACCACTTTTTAATATGGTGCATCAATATTTCACCCCTCTCTCTCTTTCTCTCTCTCTCTCTCTCTCGTGTGCGTGCGCACAGAGAGAGAGGAGAGTTAACTATATAAGAATACAGCAGTTCTATAAGGAGAAATTTACCTCCAAACTTATAAATCTTGCACAACCATCTGGCGATATAAGAGGTTCTACAACAATGGACTCTGTAACAAAGAAAGAATTTTAGCTAACAGAGAAAAATAATTATCATTGCCAGTATCAACAAAAGTGCAAATTACTAAATGAAATAATTCAATTTTATGGGAAATAACGTTATTAAACTAATTATGTACTTTATTAAGAACTTTTGTTTTGCCAGCAGCTTCCAAAACTCTTATATAAACAAACTTATTTAGACCTTCAAACAATACTTATCTTAAAATTATCATATGATTATACTTTACAACGGAAGCCCCTGATTTGAAAGCATTGACACCCTATAATACTACTAATTAAAAATGATTCCAACTACTATGTTACTAAATTTTCTCATTTAAAATGTAAATGGGACTGTTAATAACTTTATATTGTTGTCATTAACAAGACAAAACACAATCATTAATGGCTATTTTATCACAAACTTCAAAATCTCCTATAAAGCTTGCTCAATGAAATAGGACATTCCTGATGCAGAAAATTAACTTTGCCATAACACAAATTAAATAACGCCCAAACAAAAAAATGCTTTGAAAACAAAACATTAATGAAATATGGTATGAATTCATTGTGCTATATTCAAAGCTGATTTTCTTAATTGATTTAAAGTATACAAGTTTAGTTTGTCAAGCAAAGATAAGTTAGGTAAACCTAACACTACTTATGAAACAAACATTAAATCAAATATGCTAATGTTACAAAATTCACAAATAGAAAAAAATAAAATTTGAAATTATCTATAGGCTAAATTGCTTTGATTATATTACCTTCTCCACTTGATATGTTTTCCACATCAATATCATCTGATGTCAATACTACTGATGGTGCAATAATAGTCATTTTTTCCCAGTCAATTCTGGAAAGTTCAGGAGAAAGCTGAAAGATCATTACAAAACTCATACATAATTTTTCACAAACTTAATAATTAAGAATATTAAGCTAATAATTAAGAGAATAATTTATTTTCTTAACCTAGCACAATATTTGTAGGTCAGCACTATGAATTTACAAAAAGTTAATGGATTTTGTGTAAATTTCTAAAAAAATTAAACTTACAGCGTAATCTAGTAGTTATTTTATAGTAATCTATTTTAATTTAAATGAACTCAATTTTAAAAGTTAAAAACAAACTTACATACTGCAGATCCTCTTGTAGTTCAGCTAGCACTATTGGTTGGTTACATCCCTGCACTGAAGATTCCTGAAAAAGATTTCTAATATAATCATACAAACTCGAAAAACAAAAATCTGTTCAAATGATTAACATTGAATAATATAATCCTGATTATAACTAGCAAATACATTACGGATAATTCATCCATAATCTGTATCATTTAAATCTACTATTAAGTATATAACACACCCCATAAAATTTTTTAGAATATTAAGATATTAATTTTTTTAAATTTCATGTGATATTAGTTGAGTATCATTTAGGAGGTTAAACAATATAAATACAATTCTACACATTAAGTTGCAGATTATAAATACAGATAATAAGATATTAAATAAAAATAACACTATAGGCCTACATCAATTATCGGGTTTAAGAACCTGCTGTAAGCAGTGATAATTTTTTGTTTAGTGAGCTTTAATCAGACTTGCATGCAATAATAAATTTTACATAAGATAAAAGAACGATGCTTTCTTTAGTCACCAGCAAAACCTTTTCTGTCTGCAAGTTAATATTACAAAATTTAAAAACAGCACAATTTTATTAAAAAATTTAATCGAGATTAAAATGCATGTTTAAGTCAAAAATTAAAGAAGTCACAGTTCAAATTCTCTTTTCACTTTTTCTTTTACCTGACAAATGTTAGCCCTTAATTTTTAAAGCAGAGCTGTGTTAAAACAAAATTTTTATGACAAATATATTACAATTTAATGGACTCAATGGTATGAAAGTAACTATGTGTACAAAAAATTACAACAGTTTGCTTCAGTGAGGATACAGTAGCCATAGGCCTATATTATAAATTTTGTTATATTAGATGTTAAAATTGACCTTAACTTACTAAGTCATATCTTATTAAATAATTACGTTTCTCTGAAAAATGCTGAATTTGAAAGTATATTTAGAGTAATATAGCTGGACTGAAGAATTAAATAAAATATGTAACTAGTTAAATACGAGCAGAGTTCAAATTAAATATATTATGGCAAGGCCTACCATCTTGTGTTAGGTAGGACCACATTTTACGAATAAAATGACTTACAAATTGGATACATTACACAAATATAGGTAGGCCTATTTCCTTTTTACAATTGAAAAGATTACACAGTCTAGCTAATATTTCTATAGGCTAATGGGTGTACTGAGTAGGAACTCAAGGCTTAGTTCTTGTCTTCAGACATTTTATACTTCATATCAAAGCCACAGATTAAATTACTGGCAAAAAATTTAGGCGGAATTTACGAACAAAATTTAGCATAAATTTCAGGCCTAATCTACCACTCAAACTTACCAACTCTTGATCAGTCACATCAGAAAATTGTGTGCGTGGTAAATCAAGTTCTGTGTAATATGTGCAATCATTTGAAAATCGATCACGTAAATTTTCACAAAACAGAGCCCGTCTTACATCTGTAAGAAAAATAAAATTATGTAATGTTCATACATGAATCACCATAAAAGTAATAAATGGAATTTTTTTAGAGTAGACAAAATAATTGTCAAACTTACAGGAGTATCTATAATAAAGAAAAATTATTTAATTAAATTGCAGTCACTGCCCTCATAGGGACTTTTTTTTAAAAATGAGTTAATTACCCCTTGGGTAATTATGAAAATTCCCATCAATGCTGATATTGCGCAGATATTTTTTTTTCTATTCTTCTATGTCAAAACTTATTACTAAGTAATTATGAAATATTACTGGTACTGCAGAATACCTCACACAGTAACAGTGTAACGGTACAGAAGTGTGTGATCCAGTTTTAATTTTAATTCAGTAATTAATAAATTCACTTTCACCTGTAAGGCGCCCCAACCAGCAATGCACATACTGTTATCCTAAACAATTGCCAGACGGATTGCGTAACCACCCCAGCAGCAGGCTTTTGTGAATAACAGTCTGCAGTGTGTCAGTAGAGAGTGAACAACAGACAGTCAGCATCAGACAGTAAAGTTGTAATTTAAAATTAAACAGTGGCCTCGGGTGAAAGATAGGCCGTAAAATTAATTTGGCCTATCTTTTAAAGTATAAAAAACAATTAAAGTTGTACCAACAGTATAACGTGTGGCCAGCCCACAACATTTAAGTGCAAAAAGTCATGTCGGCCGACTTAATCATCTTCCAGAACGTGAGATGTTAATCAGTAAATCAATAAGAACCATGAGACAATAAACCGTAAAATCAGTACCGGTACCAACAGTGGCGTGAGTGCGAGAGAACTCAGAAATCGGTCAGCTAGTGAACTGGTGTCACGGTTATTACACGTGAATAATACGGGTGTGCATTGGAGTGAAACTATGGAAATATTATCAGGATGAGTACCACCTTTTAAAGTTCAATTATTATATTTCAATATTCGCTTTTATAGACACATTAATAAGAAATAGAGATCTCTAAGAGAGGGGAGTTTATTCAAACATTAAAAAGAGAAAGTGTGTGTGTGTGTGTGTGTGTGTGGTTATATACTGGTTCATTTTCAATTTTCTTATACGTATTTAGTAATGTTAATTATCATAGTATTTTAAAAACCAAAGTTAACCAAGATGCTGTCATTTGTAAAAGTAGAAGAAGGGGGTGATTTTCGATAAATAAAATCAGTTTGTGTTTTAGACAGCCGAAAATGTGTTAGCTTCATCTTTGCCCATATCAAATCCAAATAATCCTTTTTGCAGCAGTTTCGTCTGAACGACTCTTGGACCCTAATCCGAAGGTAAGAGAAAGAGATTGTAATATATTGGCAATTAATGAATATTGTTTCATTGGCGCCCGAACTGGGACGCGAGTGTAGGCTTTATAACCTATATCCGCCAGACCTAACCAAGCTGCAGAACAGGTTATTTGGAAGTGAGGGTGTGGTTAGAACGCTTTTAGATTGCAGAGAGTAAATTTACTAAAGTAAAACTAATTTAAATAAATTAGATTAATTAATCATTTAATTAAACATAAGTTCATAATGGAGAACACAGAAAATAAAACAAATACAGCTAATGTAACTGTTATGAATGAGTCGGGAAATCAATCAATGACCGAATCAGCGGTAATGGAAGAAGTTAGAGTTTATTCAACTCCTGTCCCGACTAGGGATAGTGATAAAACTGACAACGAAACGAGAAATTGGTTTCGTGAGACAATGGGGGAGATAAAACAAATGTTTAATGATAATAATAAGAAATTGGATGCTTTAAATAAACGCTTTGACATGAGTGATACCAAGTTCAATGAACAAAATAAGAAATTGGATGCTTTAAATAAACGCTTTGACATAAATGATGTTAAATTTGAACAATATAAAGAACAGAATACGAGATGTGAAAATATAATAAACGTAAAGCTTGACGAATTAACCAATTTATTGTGTAGTATTGATGTACGACTTAACGAAATATGTAGAGAAACAAAAAGAGCAGCAATGAGTCAAGAGAATGTGTGTGTGTGGGAGACAGTAATACAAATGAGAATCATAATGATATGTGTAAAAACATGGTAGTTGAAAACAAGGAGATTAATGTTGAGAGTGATGAGGAAGATTTTGTTGAAGTAAAGTTTAGTAATGAAGTGTTGTTAGTAAATGCTGATGAGAGTGAGAGAGAGCGTGAAGATAGTTTAAGTGTAGAGGGTGAAAAGAGGGTAGAATTTTCCCGTGATGTGGTTGTGGGTGAAGAAAATGCTTCACTAGTATTGTTGGAGGACAAAGATTCCTCCTTAGTTTTTGTAAAAGACAAAAGGTCTTTGAATTATTTTTGTGTATCTGGTAAAGCCAGACGTTGTAATAATGTTGTGTTGCCCTCTGGATGGAGTGAGATTATGAAATGTTGTGGTGATGAAAGTGATTATGAGAGAGAGAGAATGGTAGAAATATTTAAGTTAAATAGAGATTATGAAGAGTTGAGAGAGAATATGAAGATTAAGAGAATTATAGTAAACACTGAGTGTATTGTAGTTGATGACTGTAATAATGATGTAATGGTAATAACAAAAAACACTGACGGAGACTTTACATATAATACTGATGTCGACTTGATTTATGATGAGATAATTTTGGGGGGTAACCCTATAGATTATTATTTTGGTATACTGGAAAAATTTTATGGCCATTACACAGAAAATAGCCATATGATGGATGCCAATAAAATTGACAAATGTTATACAAAAATAAGACTATTATACGATGATGGAGGTTGAAAGCAGTGTATGGACAATTTTAAATATATTGTTTTATGGTTCTGACCTCGCAACCTTGGACAATGAAGTGTGATATAACTGAATTATTAATGATGATGATTTGTAAATAAATGATGTGAAATTAATTGTATGTACTATAAAATGTTAGATAAACAATGTATGTATGTAGTAGAAATTGTTGTGATGATAATAATAATATTAATATTTTGCAGCTTAAACAAATAACAAAAATAATTTGGAAGAAGATAACTAATGAGTTGTAATTATTGTACTTAGTGAAAGTAATTAAAAATGTTGTTTTCAATAATTGATCTAATTAAAATAATTTGAAATGTTTAAATATTTTGCTTGACTTAAATGTTATATGGTTGAATTTCCAAGGGAAAATTGTTTTATGAGATTTGATATTAATGTTCAATGGTTTGTACGAAATAACATTGTTGTTAAATGTTTCAGAGGTTACACGGAGATATTGGTGTGTGTGTGGTGTGTATTTCGTATTCATGTCAATAGGTGGATAAGGTATTGTAAGTATAAAGTTCATTATACCAGTCAGATAGAATAAAATGCTTACAGGTGTGAAAAGAGTTTAATTAAAAATGAATTGAGATAATGGTATTAAATGAAAACTGTAATTAAAAGGTAATAATAACTGAAAGGTGGATTAAAATTATATTTGGTGTGAACTGTAAGAAATAGACATTGATAAATATGTTATCTAAAAGATTTAAAAAAAATTGAAAAGTGCAGTACAGGTGTTAGAGGTGAGGTAACCAGAATGTTTAGACTATGTGAGTGTTTGTAACAGGGCTTACAAAACAAGTCTTGCAGACGACTGTTTATGTAAACAGGTGTGTTGTGTTGTATGTTTTGACTAATGTTTACAGCCAGAGGTGTTGAAGCTGAGTTGACAATAACAAAAATTGTTGTAGTCTGCTGAATCATTCCTATTATGAAATAAAAAGAAACAGCTGATGTGATGGAATGTAGATAATATTCTTTTTAGGCCCTTTTGTAAAGAGTTATTTAAACAAATGAAATTGTTTTGAATAAATAATATTGAATTAATGAACTTAGAGTTTGAGAAATTAAATATAATTAAATCAATTTGGTAATTAAATTAATTGGAAAAATGATTTTAATAATAAATTTAAATTTATTCTGATTCAAACTCCAAATGTAATTTTAAAATAAATGAAATATGTACTTTTGTATTGTATATCCTCTATGTTCTAGGGTTAAGAGATATTCTATAATATAAACAGTACGTTGTCAATGAACCAGTACGGCTAAGAGGAAACAAATCAGTTGTGGGATATGGAGGGATGGAAAGCCGTTTGTCAATTTTTTAATTAAATGTTTCAAAGTCAGGCGATACTGGGTCGGGTATCTGTTCGATTTTTCGGTGTTGGGATCTCGAACAGAGAAGTCCAGTAAGATCGGATGGGTGCTGTCACAGTCGCCAGACTAGGGGGGTAAGAACCCACAATTTCAGTAGAGTGCTTAGGGGGGTTGCGGAGCCATATCCTCACTGATCCTCTCAGTTTTAGGCAATAAGAGTTTGAACGCTTCGGCTTTCAATCTCTTATTGGGGGGGTATTGTAACGGTACAGAAGTGTGTGATCCAGTTTTAATTTTAATTCAGTAATTAATAAATTCACTTTCACCTGTAAGGAGCCCCAACCAGCAATGCACATACTGTTAGCCTAAACAATTGCCAGACGGATTGCGTAACCACCCCAGCAGCAGGCTTTTGTGAATAACAGTCTGCAGTGTGTCAGTAGAGAGTGAACAACAGACAGCCAGCATCAGACAGTAAAGTTGTAATTTAAAATTAAACAGTGGCCTCGGGTGAAAGATAGGCCGTAAAATTAATTCGGCCTATCTTTTAAAGTATAAAAAACAATTAAAGTTGTACCAACAGTATAACGTGTGGCCAGCCCACAACATTTAAGTGCAAAAAGTCATGTCGGCCGACTTAATCATCTTCCAGAACGTGAGACGTTAATCAGTAAATCAATAAGAACATGAGACAATAAACCGTAAAATCAGTACCGGTACCAACAGTGGCGTGAGTGCGAGAGAACTCAGAAATCGGTCAGCTAGTGAACTGGTGTCACGGTTATTACACGTGAATAATACGGGTGTGCATTGGAGTGAAACTATGGAAATATTATCAGGATGAGTACCACCTTTTAAAGTTCAATTATTATATTTCAATATTCGCTTTTATAGACACATTAATAAGAAATAGAGATCTCTAAGAGAGGGGAGTTTATTCAAACATTAAAAAGAGAAAGTGTGTGTGTGTGTGTGTGTGTGGTTATATACTGGTTCATTTTCAATTTTCTTATACGTATTTAGTAATGTTAATTATCATAGTATTTTAAAAACCAAAGTTAACCAAGATGCTGTCATTTGTAGAAGTAGAAGAAGGGGGTGATTTTCGATAAATAAAATCAGTTTGTGTTTTAGACAGCCGAAAATGTGTTAGCTTCATCTTTGCCCATATCAAATCCAAATAATCCTTTTTGCAGCAGTTTCGTCTGAACGACTCTTGGAACCTAATCCGAAGGTAAGAGAAAGAGATTGTAATATATTGGCAATTAATGAATATTGTTTCATTGGCCCCGAACTAGGGACCCAAGTGTTATATATTTGTCGTAATTAATATAGTTTCAACAGTTCAAGTTCACTTATTACACACGGTATATTCAAATAAAATACTGCGTGTAGCGACGAATTACACCAACAGTTCTGAGCCTTTGCACTCGTTACTACCGCCGAAAAGACTTAACAAATTCTTGCAAGTGGAAAATCTTGCACAAGAATTGCCGTACCGATCGTGATAGCTAAATGAGAAGAACTTCCTGTGTAGCAACAGGCTAAGAAAATTTCCAACTGCCTTCCAGCATTTTATTGATGGAAGGAAGTCACATGGTTACTTTGAACATGACTTGCCAATTTTTCATGCCGTAAAGTGCATCGACTTTGCAAAAGCATGCCTAGATGCCCGCACAAGAGCGTTTTACAACAGCTTTATATTTTAATGAAATCATACTTTAACGTCATTTAATAGATAGGAAAAATACAAGAACTGTAGCTAATACAGTAGTTTATGTTCAGTTCAAGTGTCACAACGATATGATAATTATATCACGCACATCCGGGGAAACGTTTATCACTCGCGCACGCGCGCACATTTCCACAGACATAGTACATGAATAAATAACACATAAAATCATACACAATATGACTAAACCTAATTCCTTATCCTTTCTAAAATACAAAACTCATACAAAAAAAACCAAATCTAACAAACTACCAACTTAGACATGAATGTTTATCATCTGTGTATTACACAAGCCTGCACTGCTTATCAGGATCCTGTGTTTCATTGCAAAAAAAAAAAAATATATATATATATACCGTAGGTCATAGAGCCAAGAGCTGATGGATCCGACAGAAGATTGCCTCTGAAGATGATTCTACAGTAGTGACGAGATGGCTACTGTGTTATTCACATCCATTCAGAGAGGAAGAGAAAATGTGTGGACGTGATTGAATGACAAGAGGAAGTGAACGTAATAACAGTTTATGATTGTTTAAATTTTCATGGACATTTTTAATTATTAGAACATGTACGTTACTAAGAGAAAGTTTGATGGACTGTGTGAACTTGGATTATATAAACATTAGTTTCTTGAAAATCATGGAATGGTGTGATTTATTAAATCCACTATTAATAGCCATAATATAACTATTAATACAGTCAGACCACCACAAAACCATGAATGTTCAATGGTCTAAATAGTTCTTATAAATGTTCAGTCTGTCAAGATAACAAAACCTATTCCTAATAGTTTAATATGCATACTTGTACAAAATACATACAAAGAAGTAATTTGTGATGCAAGATGTGGCAGCATATACTAAAAATAAGTTTGACAAGAAATATAATCCTTTCTGGCAATGCATTGTTGGCCATCATATTGGAAGTTATATTACCCACGAAACCAGGACACTCCATCTTCTTTTATGTAGGGCAATTTGTTTTCAAAAAGTGGTTAAACTCTTGTCCACATTTGTGGACAAATTGTATTATATACCGTTAGGTTAGGTCATTAAGAAATTAAAGTTTATATATACATACTTTTTTTGTTCATTTACATTTTCCTTGGAACTTGTTAAGTAATGGTATCTAGGTATTTCTTTGTGATAATTTGTGTTTCAGTTACTTCATGATATTAAAATATCTAGAAGCAGTTGAACAACATCCATTCTCTCTAGTGGTAAGCTTTGCAAATGTGAATGCAATGTATGGAAATCTATGTGAAGAAATAAGAGAAAGCGTCAGTTAATGAAATTATTTTGAGGCATGCTACACATGAAAGTAAGGGTTTTAACATTTTTGAACATAGTGTATGTGTCACTCTCAGAAGTCTCAAATTTTGCTCTGTATCATATTGCACCATGCTTGAGTACTTACTTCAGGTCAGCTTTTCAAAAACTGTTGGCTTACAGCATTTCTGAATACAATTAGTCTCAATTTGTTCTTGATGTCATGTTGTTGTCCATGACGTGTCCATTGATTAAGTAATTATAAGTATAATGCTACTGACTCAGAACACAAATTTTTTATTGGTAAACATTTTAAAATTTGTGGTCTGAACCAGTTTTTGCTTATTAACAGCTTTGTCAGAGGCTGCCACTACAAGTGCTGTCCGTCTTGTTCTTGGTGACGGCGCCGCCATTCAGAAGATCGATGTGTGTGTGTGTGTGTGTGCAGTGTTATATTTATGTTCGAATAGTATGTGTTATTTGAATTGTGTCTGTTCATTTAGGATGTTGTTTTTATGTGTTTGTATATTTCTAGCTGTTCAAGAGTGTCTAGTTTTTGGCCTCTTTTGTGTACATGTAGAATATCCATGTTGCGTTTGATGTTTATCTATGTGTGGTTTGCTTCATTGAGGTCGAGTGCAAAGGTGGATTTGGTGGTGGAGTGGAGTACCTTTGTGTGTTCAATGTATCTCTGTTTGAAGCAAAGCCCTGGCTGGCCTATGTAGAATTTGTTACATTCTGAGCAGTTTCATCCCTATCCCCAAAACAATCACCATCCTATAAAACAAACTCAAACAGAACAACACACCAGAAGAACTAATCACAGAAATAACAGAAACTCTTTAACATAATCACAAAACAAAGCTACTTCACATCATAAAATACTATATCAGCCCAGATACATTGACATCATAATTCTATACAAGGGAAACAAAAGACAATAAAAACCAGCTACTAACCCACATAAACAAAATACACAAAAACAAAACCTTCACTGCTGAATACGAGTACAATAGCGTAAACTTCCTAGACCTTTCCATCACAAAATTTGAACACAGAAACCAATTCAGTATGTATAGAAAACCTACTACTGTGTTCGTACAAGCTGTGCTGCCGAGACATCTGAAGAGCGGGGGGTCTACTTCTTAGTACTTAATCATAACGTGTGCTTGTGTTGGTGCGGTATTACTGGTTCTGTAAACATTGTTCAGTACGTATTTGTTCTGTATGGAATTGTTCAGAAGACGTATTCAGTTGTTATTTCGTGTGCGTGTTAGATTGAGTGTTCGTACATTATATGTCAGTGTAATCTATTGAATATTTTGTTTGTGTTTTCTTAATCGGTACAAATTAACTATTAGCCTATCGTTTAATTATTTTATTGTTCGTTGTCAATTACTAAGCAGTGAATTTGACATTAATAATTATATTTTATGAGTAGTTCCGTTAAAAAATAATATTAAAATGACTTCGCAAAAAAGTAACAAAACAATTCATTCGGAAGGATGTGAAATTATATCGTCTGTTATTGAAAAGTGTGATGAAGAATCAAGGAAAGGGGCATATTCCTTCACAGTTAAAAACGCTACAGCAAGAGCAGCGTATTACACTGGCGTTTCAGAATTTACAATTAAAAAAATCCGGAAAGAACACAATACGCATCTAGAAAATTGCCTGGATCAGCGTTTAAGTACCCCAGGGAAACGGAGAAAAACTAGACCGAATCACACCGTGGTAAGCGTGGACGAGTTTGACAGGTGTGTAATCAGAAGAATTATTAATGATTTTTACACAGTGCAGAAAAAAGTGCCAACAGTGGCAAAACTTCTACCCGTGGTGAAAGAAAAAATATATTTTCCATGGGGTAACAGTTCTTTACTAAAAATAATTAAGGAAATAGGATTTAAGTGGAAAATATTTAGTAATAAAAGAAGTCTACTAATTGAAAGACCGCAAATCATGATGTGGCGGCATCGTTATCTTACACAGCTTAAACTTTATCAAAAAGAGAATAGAGAGATAGTGTTCATAGATGAAACATGGGTAGACAGTAACTTAACGCATCAGAGAGGATGGCGAAGTGACGAATGCAATATTCACATTAATCAGAGTGGCTCGAAGAGACTAATAATATTGCATGCAGGGAGCAGAAATGGATTTATACCTAACGCAAAACTTGTATTCAAGGCCGGTTTGTCTAGTGGAGATTATCACGGGCAAATGAATAGTGTTAATTTTGAAAAATGGATTAATGAAAAGCTTTTACCAAATTTACCAGCAAAATCAATAGTTATAATGGACAATGCTCCGTACCATTGTACCCAAACTGACAAGGTACCGTCAAAATACGCTCTAAAAGAAGAAATGAGAGAGTGGCTTTTTAGAAACGGCATCCACTATGATGAAAAAATGCGCAAACAAGAACTTTACTGTCTTATAGAAGCGCATAGACCAAAAGAAAAAACATTTAAGATAGACGCTATTTTGAAAGCTTTTGGTCACACACCTCTTCGATTACCACCGTATATGAGCAATCTGAATGCTATAGAATTAGCATGGGCAAAAATGAAGCGTATAATACGGGACAATAATACAACAGGAGTATACGCTGTCTACGATAGTACAAGAAATTGCGAGACGCTCGCCAGCCAATCAAATACCAAGTTGCCGAGCTTAGAGTGACGCTAGACATTTTGTAGACGCTTCACGTAGCGTCAGTCACCTGAACCACGTGGATCTATGTAATAGTGCTCACGAGCCAAGATCCAGTAAAATTGTGAAAATGTGCTAATAAAAGTGCAACAGCAACATCAGAAGTACAATTTCTAAGTTAAAAAACAGTTATGATTTGGGTGATGATTATTTCAATAAGGCATTAAGTCAGTCAAGAGTCAATTTTAAATGGGTATTAGACAAAATAAGAATTTTTGGAATAAAAGTAATATAGAAACGGGTCAGTAGTGGGGACACAATAGCGAGAGTGGAAGTATGTAGAGAAAGTGAGAGTGATGAAAGTGGAGAGTAAATAGGTGAGAGCAGGGTACATAAATTTTGTAGTGAGGGTGGATGTGTAGGGAGTCCTCAACGCAAGCGTTGTGGTGGGTGGTGAAAAGTTTTAAAAAGGGTGGCGGAATTACCTGGATGGGCCAGGAACTAATAAGGAATGAGTATAAGGGAAGGGAACACACATACTATGTACAAAGAGTATTGAGAGATTGGTGTCACCCTAGGCAAATCCGTTAATGGTTGTTAGAAGGAACTGAGCAAGGTTATATCTAAATACCCGTTCCATAAATCAGATCACTATTAATGACTGGGAGTCACCCGAACCAATTGATGATGAAAATGCTTAATAGAAATTCATAGTTGAAATTATAATGGATAGGATTTAATAGAATTTGAAACTAAAGTAAAGCTGTAAGGTGTGTAATTTCTGGTCAAACTTAAATATGAAAGGTTTGTCTTGATGTAATAATAGCAATGTTCATTTTGAGTGTTTATTATGTTGTATTGTGTTGATTATGAGAAGCATAAGGTGTTTATTTGATTCGTATGTAACTGTGTATTGAAGTATAATATGTATAATATTTTAAATGTGATTCCCCACTTTCGGGTGGTCACGGCCTCACCGAAACCTGACCGTGGAATTGGCTCAGCTTTGACCGGCTATGGTCAGGGCACATTACGCTACGCGCTGCCTAAGTCTGGCCATAGCTTGTTATCGTTGTAAAGGTGAATTTTAGAAATTAACAGAGGGTGAATCAGGGGTATCACCATAACTATGGAACAGCGGCTATCCATCAAATGGGATGGTAGACCGTATAAGGGCTTGTAACTAAATTTTAGTAGGATTACTGGTGTCCTTGGATATCAGTAATGCCGAATGTTTTATAATGCCGAAGCAAGAATGGTGTAGGCAGAGTCTACACCCTAAAAAACTTCAGTTCTTGTGAAAGCAAATGGGCGCTACAGTCCAACATCATTAAGCAATAGTGTGTGGAAAGGAGCTGGCCGTTACAAGCCAGGGACATAAATACAGTATTTATGTAACGAGGTAAATGCCAAAACTGGTATCCCCGTGAGGTTATTTACCCAATTGTAACTGGGTTAGGGGGGATATGATAAAATGATGTGGAAGAAGGTGTATAGCTGAATATTCAGTTAGGGATTATGTGATCATAATCACGGTGAGATTGAGTTTGATTTTCTCTGATTAGATAGGTTGTTATTGGTTTGGCTCAAGTGCTGTCTTGTAATGGTTATATATTGTGTTGTATTAAAATAAAGTTAATTTTCAATGATGGTGGTTAAATAGTTATTAATGAACATTCAATTATGAGAGTTAGTGGTTTTAAATACTGGACTTAATACTGTCACGATGTGGGGTTAACAAGAACATTTAATGATTTACATTGTAGATAATTCTGTATTTGGTTTACATATGTTAAAGGTACTTAGAGTAAGGTTATGTTCATATGCTGATAAGACATCAGCTGATGCATGGTGTAATCGATTTATAGTTGCAATTGATTTTATGATAGTAATAAGTTTTTTATTTTTTAATAATTGTCAATATATAATTATGAATGTTTATGATGAAAATTAAATTCATTTACAAAATAGAGATTTGGGTAGTAAATTTAAAACGTTCTGACTTGAAGGTTATAGAAAAAGATAAATGAATTACATTATGATAAAAAGTAAATAAATACAAGAAGAAATTAGATGAAGTGAAGTTATTTTCAACAATGTAATTAAAGTAAATTATAGTGTTTTGATTATAAGGTAATTCAAATTTATGTGAGAGGAGTTAATTAACATAAAGTTTTTTGAGTAGTATAATCAAAATAATTAAAAGAGAAGGTCTAATTAATATAAAAGGGGAATTTTGGTAACGAACTTAGATTTATTTTGATTTGAATTGTCAAATAAATGATAATTGATGAAAATGCAATGATTGAAATTTTGAATATGAAAACAACATTGAAGTAATAATGCACGATATACACTTAAAATGTTTAATTACGGTAATAGAAATTGAAATAAAAAGTTGTCTAATACTAGTGAATTTTAGTTAGATTCAAAGATGAAATGTTAACCTAAAGTTGGTAATGTTTATTTTGAAGTTAGGTTTTTGTAAAATAGGAATGTTTATTTGATTAGGAATATAATACGTTTATGTTAAGAAGGTACATATATAAGCAACCAGTACTTTGCTAAAGGCAATCCAGTACGTCTAAGAGGGAAATAAATCAGTTGAGGATCTGGTTTGATGTAAGGCCAATTATTGACAATTTTTTTGAAATGTAACAGAGTTATGTGATACTGTGGTGATGTGCCTGTCTGACTTCATGGTGTTGGGATCTCGAGGGGGAAGTCCAGTAAGGTCATGCAGGTGGGGCCGCAGTCGCCGGACTAGGGGGGTAAGTTAGGGTTAGTGGCACCATATTTTTGCTGCTCCTCTTAGGTTTGTAGGCAATGGGAGTTTTTGTTTCGACAGAAAACTTCTCATTGGGGGGTATCGTAACGGGACAAACTAGGGGATATATTTTAATTCCATAATTATTGTAATAATGTGGAGTCACCCAAACTGAGCCCCGGTTTTGATAACCAAAGCTTAACTTTTGTGAAAACCCAGTGGTCAGTCTGTGAACAATTCGGGAGAGAGGCGACATAATCTGGAGCATTGGAATGTGTACGGGCGCGCGTGTGCCGCTTTTAGCAGCGTGAAGAGCACGTACTAATTTTCCTTACCGCCGTCTATGTTAGTACAAGAAATAGCGAGACGCTCGCCAGCCAATCAAATACCAACTTGCTGAGCTTAGAGAGACGCTAGCCATTTTGGAGACGCTTCACTTAGCGTCAGTCACCTGAACCGCACGGTTCTATGTAATAGTGCTCACGAGCCAAGATCCAGAAAAATTGTGAAAATGTGCTAATAAAAGTGCAACAGCAACATCAGAAGTACAATTTCTAAATTACAAAACAGTTAAAGGTATTTTCCGGACTTTTAAGTGAAAAACAGGGACGCAACAACGGAGCACACGTGCAGGATGAGTACCAGTTAAACTTTCAACAATAAATTAATAACCATAAATCAGTATAAAAACAACGACCCACTAAAATGTATAAAATTTAAAGAGATCTCTTATTTAGTGGGGTGACGAGTATGAGAGAGAGAAAGAGAGTGAGTGAGGTACTGGATTTCCTTATATATATAAAATATATATACATATTATATATATAACTATTAAGAACTCAAATACTACTTTATGAGAGAGGTATAAGAAGAAAATATAAGTTTAAAGTTTTAAAGCGACGCAACATCACGTTGCCTAATTATTCGTAAAGTAATCAAAATATAAAGTTAAAACAATATACAAAATATTAATGTGAGATAAATAAAAAATGAGCTTGGTTTTTTTTATAAAAAGGTGTTAGTAATTATTATGCAACAAACCCAATAACCACTCTTACAGGTCACGAGTTCACATATAGGACACGGGACCACGAGAAGGTAAGAATTTGGAAGTTGACAGTTTTTAGATATTTTATGTTTCCAAATTTTATTAATGAAAGTTAAAATTTACAATGGCGCCCGAACAGGGACGGTCCGTAAAAATGTATTTTGTACAGACTGTACCTACTTGTGAATGTAAGGGTGATGTTGCTGGAGGTTAAGGCATAGTACGAGTAAATTACGAATGCAAGTAAATGACAAAAGGTTGTGTTATGTTATGTTATATTTAAGTGATTGAGTATTACTGAATACACTTAAGACGATGATTTTGTAATGTATATGAAAGTTTTATAATTTAAAAAGATGGAAGAATATAATGAAATTGATGTAACTGATCTAACGGTAATGGATGAGTCAGAAATTCAAGCAATGACATAGTCAACCGTTATGAGCGGGCTTGAGATTTATTCAACCCCGAATGTATGTAGTTCTAAATAGTAAATTAAACGAGTCAGACACTACAGATGACTCGGGAATTCAGTTAACCCCAACCTCAACTAATATAAATAATCAATCTGATAGTAATGATAAGGTAATGGATATGATGCAATTACTGTTGAATAAATTTGATGTACAGAACAATAAATTTGATGAACAAAGTAATAAGTTTGATGAAAAGTTCGATAAAATAAATAGTCGTTTTGACGTAAATGGTACCAAATTTGATGAAGTAAATGGTAAATTTGACGTACAGAATAATACATTTGACGAACTTAAGATTGATATGAATGCCGTAAGTGATAGCTGTGAAAGTAATTTTAAAGAGGTAGAACGAAACACTGAGAAAATGAAAGTATGGAAAACAGATATAAGTAAGTGTAGAGAAAATAAAAATAATGATGTAACAGACGGTAATGTAAATAGTGATGGTGGTACGAATAATAATCAGGTGAAAACTGACGAGGTAAGTAATAGTAATAACTATAAAAATGATAGTGAGATAGTGTTGAATATAAATAATAATAAAGATGTAGTTGAAAATGAGATATCTATGGGACATTAAGTAATGGTGGTGAAAATGAGAATAGAAAGTCAGTTTGGGTGAGTAACGGAGTAGTAATTAGTGTTGATGAACTAGAGAAAGAGTGGGAAGAGAGTTTAAAGGTAGAGTGTGTACAAAGGCAAAATTTCCCTGTTGTTTAAGTGGAGTAAAGACTCCACTAGTGATTTATGAGGACAGAGTTTCCTCCAGAGGTTGTGTGAGAGACGAGGTGTCTCTAAATAGGTCCCCTGTGTATTATGATTTCCCAGGAAAAGCCAGGATGTGTTATAATAATGTTGTGTTGCCCTTTGTGTGAATGATAGAGAGAGAGTAAGATGGGGTTGTATAAGTGATTTTGAGAGAGTGAGAGAGATAGTGTTGTTGGAGGTTATAGAAGTTATAAAGAAATAATAGAGAGAATAAATAGGGAGAGAGTTAATTATATTAAAAACTTACCTTGTGTAGAAATAAGCACTGCAGTAGTAAACGATTATTACATTGATGTTAATGATGATATACACTTACTTGTTAGGAGAATTAGCGTACTGGTAACAGCTGATTACTATGATGATGATAGTAAAAACTATTTAATTGTGACAAGTGATAACAAAGGAGACTTGACCAAACATACTGATGTAGGCATATTTTATGACAGAATAATATTGAGTAATACGAGGGGGTTATTCTGGTGTTATGGAACAATTGGAAAAATTGAATAGTTATTACATTAATGGTAATAATAAAATGAACTTAATTAAAAATGAATTGGGGTGTACGTAAAATGAGATTATTGTTTGATGATGGAGGGTAAATAGTATTGTTCATTAACATTTAATTATGTGAGTAGTGGGTTTTGAAATAGACTGAATTATGAAATGAGGTGTGGTAAACAATAACATGATATGACAAAAAAATTGTAGGTAAATTTGTAGTGAATGTTAAATGTATTTGTGTAATAGGTTACGTTGTACTCTGTATGTTAAGTAGAAAATGTATGTATGTAGTAGGTAGTGATTTTATAATAATAATAATAATATCTTCCAACTAAATAAATAACAAGAGTAATTGTTAAGTTTATAATGAAATTAACTGAATTAACATTGTTTTCAATAATATGACTAAAGTAACTTAGTGTTTTAGAAACTGATGGAATTGAATTAATTGGAGATGAATTAATTAATTTAAAATGTTGTATAGATGAATTTTGGTAATTAATTCAAAGGATTTTTCTGAGATTTAGGTTTTATAATAAATAATAAATGATTAAACGTAAAATGTGTTTAGGTATTGAGTTATATTGTTATTATAAGGTATAAGAAGGTACATATGGTTATGTACCGTTATATTTGTTGTGATAAATGTTTATATTTTTTAGTTTATAACAGTAATCATGTTTTATTTGATTGAATTATTGACCATGTGTAAAGTATGAATTTTAGAAAGAAATTGAAGAAAAGAAAATTTTTTAATAATGAAATTAAATGAGTTTGAAAGAATTTAAATTAGGTGATTAAATTAATTTGAGGTAGTTGTGAATTTTCTAATCTAATTTTCAATGATTAACTTAATGTAAACTGTTGTAAAAGATGGAGTTTGGGGGATGATTATTTCAATAAGGCATTAAGTCGGTCAGAGTCAATTTTAAATGGGTATTAGACAAAATAAGAATTTTTGGAATAAAAGTAATTTTTGGTATAATAAGTATGTAGAGAAAGCGAGAGTGATGAAAGTGGAGCGTAAATAAGTGAGAGCAGGGTACATTAATTTTGTTGTGAGGGTGGATGTGTAGGGAGTCCTCAACGCAAGGCGTTGTGAAGGGAGGTGAATCGTTTTAAAAAGCGTGGCAGAATTACCTGGAAGGGCCAGGAACTAATAAGGGAATGAGTATAAGGGAAGGGAACACACATCCTATATACAAAGAGTATTGAGAGATCGGTGTCACCCTAGGCAAATCCGTTAATGGTTGTTAGAAGGAAGAAGGTGAGCAAGGTTATATCTAAATACCCGTTCCATAAATCAGATCACTATTAATGACTGGGAGTCACCCGAACCAATTGATGATGAAAATGTTTAATAGAAATTCATAGTTGAAATTATAATGAATAGATAGAATATAATAGAATTTGAAACTAAAGTAAAGCTGTAAGGTGTGTAATTTCTGGTCAAACTTAAATATGAAAGGTTTGTCTTGATGTAATAATAGCAATGTTCATTTTGAGTGTTTATTATGTTGTATTGTGTTGATTATGAGAAGCATAAGGTGTTTATTTGATTTGTATGCAACTATGTATTGAAGTACAATATATATAATATTTTAAATGTGATTCCCCACTTTCGGGTGGTCACGGCCACATTACGCTACGCGCTGCCTAAGTCTGGCCATACCTTGTTATGGTTGTAAAGGTGAATTTAGAAATTAACAGGGGGTGAATCAGGGGTATCACCATAACTATGGAACAGCGGCTATCCATCGAATGGAATAGTAGACCGTATAAGGGCTTGTAACTAAATTTTATTAGGATTACTGGTGTCCTCGGATATCAGTAATGCCGAATGTTTTATAACGCCAACGCAAGAATGGTGTAGGCAGCGTCTACACCCTAAAAATCTTCAGCTCTTGTGAAAGCAAATGGGCGCTACAGTCCAACATCATTAAGCAATAGAGTGTGTGGAAAGGAGCTGGCCGTTACAAGCCAGGGACATAAATACAGTATTTATGTAACGAGGTAAAAGCCAAAACTGGTGTCCCTGTGAGGTTATTTACCCAATTGTAACTGGGTTAGGGGGGATATGATAAAATGATGTTGAAGAAGGTGTATAGCTGAATATTCAGTTAGGGTTTACGTGATCATAATCACGGTGTGTAACGTATTGCCGCGTTACAAATCCAGGGAACCCATCTTAACTGACCTCTGCCAATTACATGGGCTGCCTACGTTGTAACGAACTGTATTACAATCAAATTAATTGAACAAATTACTCACTATCAGTGTAAGGAAACAAGGGAAGGTATTTTACTGATTTATGCACTCTTTTTCATGTGTAACAAGACGACTTCTCTTTATTTAACAACAGTTACTGACAGATCCCATGACATCATTATTTAAACTAAAATATTTAAATGCTTTTCATAAAACTTTGGGATCAAATGGATTATATATTCTTATACCTCGGATCAGAGTTTACTTTCTGTATATTTCTAGTAAAGACTTCTAATTATTTTCAGTTCATTTTAGAAGCTTGCAAGCCTTCTTTAACAATTTGAAGAATGGTACTATTTTACTTGGAACGATAATAAGTTACATTAACATTTAAAGCGTTACAACGTATGATAATTGAATTTTTACAGTAAACTCTTAGATTTACTCATTATAATGTTTACATAAAATTAATCGTCTTTGAAAAGTCTCTTTTAGAAGTGAGTAGTGTAACAAATATGATTAACTCTCGATAGCAAGGCTATCGAGTCACCTTTACAACTGAACGTAGAAACCTCGTCCTGGGGTGTCCGTCTTGGGAATCCTTGTAGTCGGCGTCATCATCTGGGTCGTGTCTTCGGCAAGAATAGGTTGGATGTTCACAGAGGAGATTGAAGCTTCCTTGGTATAAGTATATGTAGATTCTCGGATGTCCTAAGCAACGTCTTATGCATGGTATACGTGTCTTTATGAAGTTTCTGCAGATCACATCTTCCGGAGTGATGTTGTAAATGGAGTTACCTCTTGGAAGGAGTCGTCATCTTGTTTACCACTAGTTCTGTTTTTTAGTGTTACATTTTATATCTTCTTCTTACCACATATTTATTTTATTTATACATGACACACGCTTTCCACTTCTAGCAGTGGTAGTTAATATACTACATTTAACTAAAACAAACAAATTAAAACATTTTGGTAGAGCTTTCGCTCATACGTCTGTACTGCGTGAAGGCAACATAGCGAGAGAGTTTCTGCTCGCTTCAACTGGTACTTAACAAAGGAAAGGGGCAACTACTCCGCGACAATATAGTCCCTATTTTTATTTAAGTTAACATTCTTATTACCAAAAACTATACCTTAATTATACATATATAATTTAAGTGAGTTATTTTAACTACTATTTGTGTCTTCAGATTTCTAATTATAAACATTATGATTTTTATATCTTCCTAAATTACAGACGACTCGGTAAACACGTTGAGTCCGGAATTAACAGGTCACCGCATGATGACAAGCAAAGGGTTAATTATGATAATAATAACTTTTTTACAATTTGCCCTTTTATTAGTGTTTGTTTGGATCTCTTAATTACTTCTCATTCTCATCCTGAGTAAATACAGGGGTTTTTGGTATTATAGTGAGATTTAAAATTACTTAATCGCTCGCAAACTTAATTTTTTTATTTTTACGATTACAGTTAGAATTTAAATCGTCACATACTCCACCGCTTAAATTTCACGTTACTGTTTTTTTTTTTTTTTTTTTTTTTACGCACAACTGGGGACTTGGAGTATGAATGGTGTCAGTGTGTCTAATTTCTTTCACATAGTTATTGGTTAGAGTTATATCTCTTGCCTTCTTCTCCATAACACAATATACTTTCATCCTTTCTTATTAACTACCTTTTTCTTTACATACTATTCACACTTAATATTTACAAAATAAAACACAAAACTCTTTCTTATCTCTATCACTTAAATCTACCACCGGTTTTTTTCTTTTTGGTTGTCTTACTCTTTCTCTGTAGAGTAATTTTCTAAATCTTTGCTATTTAGAATTCAGTCTAATTTTCATCTAGTACTAGTTTTCATCTAGTAAATGAGTAGATAACTCATCTAGTTAATGAGTACTCATTAACGTATTCTTCGCAGAACTGGATCTCAGGTTGATCAGGCCTCATTTCCAAACTCTACGTTTAACATTTTCCACGGTTTCAGAAGTAGAATATACTTCACTACCTAGTATTCCCTTTTCTATTGTGGGTTATACTATTCCGTCTCTTCTTATACAATTTTAGCTGCGAAATATGCGTTCTCCGCACATATTTTCGAGTCGCAGGTTCGTACAGGGCTACTGTAACTGGAGTTAGGTACTTCTGGATTTGGTAAGGGCCACACCATTGGTATGATAGTTTAGAGGTGGTCTTATCAATTGCACTACTAGTGGGGTGAGTCTTATACATTACTAAGTCACCTACTTGGTACCTAATTGAATTGTTATGAATACCTTTCTCGTGGTATTTTCTGGATTTCTCTAAGTTTGCTCTCAAATTAGAGCGGGCTTTATTCCATATTTGCTTTATCTGCTTATCCGTTATTTGCGGAGGCAGCAGGTCGTGTATATTCCATCTTGTGGACAAAGGGTGGTTTGGTCGGTATTTGTACAGTAACTCAAACGGGGTCGACTTGTGACCTTCGTGATAAGCTGAATTAAAAGCGTATTGAATCCAGGATAGGTTTTGGTCCCACGACGTGTGATCGTTCGCATGATAGGCGATTAACGCAGATTTGAGGTTTCATAGATACCTTTCAGCAATATTGCCTTGCAGTCGATACTCTGTAGTGGTTATATGGTCTATTCCTAACTTGAAACACATATTCCTAAATTCTTTCGCTTTAAACTGTGGACCATTATCTGATACTATACGTACAGGTGTACCGTAGTCTTTAAATAATCTTTCCTGTAATATTTTTACAGTCGTCGACGCTAATGCTCGTCGCATGGGATACATCCAAACAAATTTGGTGAACGAATCTACACAGATGAGTAACATTGTATTACCTGATTTTGATCGTGGATATGGACCTGAAAAGTCTAGATAAAGTTTTCAAAAAGGGGTCTTAGGGATTTCTGAAATCAGTTGGCTTACTTGAGTATTTCTGGCTGGTTTACTGAGGGCACATATTGTACATTTCTTTACGAAACTGGCTATTTCGTTGTTCATATTGTTCCAATGATATTCCTTTCGAACACGATGTATTGTCTTATTGATTCCCATATGGGCTCCTATGGTAGATGAATGGAAATATTCCATCAGCATGGGCTTAATTACATCAGGGGCTATTATTCTTAGTTCTTTTCCGCTTCTTATCTTGTGACATAGAACATTTTTACTCAAAACATATTTCTTGGATTTAATACCTTGCGTAAGTTGTTCTATAATAGGCTTCAGTAAGGGGTCTTGTTGTTGATACAGAGCAATGTTTGTAAAGGCAAGGGGGAACTCAGTAATTACGGCGTTAGCAAGTGCTATTTCCGGATTCTCCTTGCTTTCGGGAGTTTTAGTGGGCGACTGGAACATACGGGACAGGGTATCAGCGACTACGTTTTGGGTACCTTTTATATGCTGTACTCTGAATTTGTAGCAGTTTAACTTCAATATCCATCTTCCAATACATCCTAACTGTTTAGGGTGATTCAGTAACCAAGATAACGCTTGATTGTCAGTTTCCAAAAGGAATTCTTTATGTTCTAGGAAGGTTTTAAACTTCTCGAATGCAAAAACAATTGCTAAACATTCCAATTCATATGCGGAATACTTTCTTTCTTGGTCGCTCAGTGTTCGCGATGCATAACTAATAGGTAGTCTGTTTTCTATCTCTTGATATATCACTGCACCTAACGCTACACTGGAACTGTCGGTCTGCACTACGAAAGGTTTCGTGAAATCGGCTAGTTGCAAAACTGGGGGAGATGTAATACTTTCTTTAAGTTGCTCAAACGCGTTTTGATGTAGAGAGCTCCATTCAAACTTCGTTCCCTTCTTTCGTAAGGAATTTAGGGGTGCTGCTATTTCGGCAAGATGGGGAATATATTTGTGGAAATAATTTACCATTCCCAAAAATCGGGCTATACCTTTTGCATCTCGTGGGGGTGAAAATTCTCTAATAGCGCGGGTTCGTTCGGGGTCAATGCTTACCTTTCCATTCGCTTTCACGATGTGACCTAAGAATGAAAACTGTGGCACGGCAAAACTTACCTTCTTTGGGTTAACAGTTAATACTGCTCTTAGTAACCGAGATAACACTTCGCGTAGGTGTTTAAGATGTAGTTCCATAGATTCACTGTATATAACGATGTCGTCCAAATAGTGATACACATATTTAAATTTAATATCGTGAAATATCCTTTCTAATAGTCTACTACATACGGAACTTCCTTGAGATATTCCAAAGGGTACTCTAGTAAATTGGTACAAGTTAAAAGGAACTGCAAACGCGGTTAGACGTTTTGATTCTTCAGAAAGGGGTATTTGGTGAAAAGCTTGATTCAGATCCATAACCGTAAAGACCATAGCTTTAGTGAAGTAATGGAAAGCACTATGGATGTCTGGAAGAGGGATAGATTCAAATTCTATTCTTTTGTTTAATTGCCTGTAGTCCACAACTAGTCTGTGTTTATCGTGACCTTTTGGTACTAAAAAGGAGGGTGAAGAATATGGGGACGTAGAGGGTTCAATCACTCCTTGCTCCAACAACTTGTTGATATGGTTTCGCATCACTTCCATCTTGGGAGGCGACAACTTGTACGGAGGTAGGCGTATTACTTTCTGATCGCTCAGATTAATTTTATACTCTATTAGTTTAGCGAGTCCTAGTTTAGGTGTAAGAACTGAGGAAAATTCTTTTATTAATTTCAGTATTCTCACTCTATCTCTACTTTCTAGATGAGATAAATCTGACTCTTGGTGTATTACGTGTGCAGTAGATGAACAATTATTTTTTTTTCTCATTATTACAATCAAATCTATATTTCCGTGTACGGTCAAATCGGAAATAATATTTTTGCTCATAGATGTCAAGAATCATTCCCGTTTTACTAATAAAGTCTGCTCCTAATATTAACTCGGGTCCTAACTCCTTACATACTAACATTGTAAACATCCAGGTTAGGTTCTTGATTTTAACCTTAACGGTAACGCTCAGGTTTATGATTATATTATGTTTATCGGCGGTAGCACACTTTATATTCACCGGTTGACTCCGTTTTACTAGATGGTGTTTCGCTAATTTGTCCGCTAATTCTTGGCTGATTAAAGTTCTACTAGATCCCAAATCAATTAAGGCGATGGTGGAGGTAACGCCTAAATCAACTCGTATTAATGGTAATAGATTTTTTGTCCAGTTACATTTATTAATCGCGTTACATTTTTCACGAAATTTTCTCACATAGGGATCTATTTCTTTCGAACTTCTTTTCCTTCCACGTTGGTTACCAAATATTTTATTATTATTTTTTTTTTATTATAAGTTTCTTTGCGTTCACCAGATTTCGAGTAGCTGCGGAAGACACAGGATTTCGGGTCTCCCTGCCTTACATGTTTTTTTTGGAGTTGGGTGATTCCGTTCCAATGGCTTACCCTTGCAGTATTTTCTTATGTGCCCATATTTGCCGCAATTATAACAGATGGGTTTATTGCGAGGTGGGTACTTTGTTTCCGCTTTATATGGTGTTACACTTAACTTACCAGATTTGCGCACATTGTGAGGTCTACTGAAAACTTGCCTTTCATGCGAGGTTGTTACATCAGGCACTAGTGCTCGCAATTCATTTCTATTAGTTCCAGCGGTTTTCATTGCTTGTCTATTTTGATCGGAGTACCATACATTTGACGAATGGATACTGCACTGTTCTAGATCAGCAATTGTGTTGGGTCTATTTATCAACGATAAACAAGATCTTTCTTCAGGTGACAGTCCTATTAAAATGGTGTCGACCATTTGTGTCTCATTCCAGTCTACACGTAGTAGTCGAGATGACTCCCTGATATCGGAGATGTAATGAGCTAATCTCTCCTGATTTCCTTGTACTCGGAGTACAGTCTTTCTTTTAATTTCTTCGTAAATACCGGTTGGGATAAAGTACTTTATTATCGAGCTATGTAGCTCTTCTACTGGAAATTTAGAGTTTAGAGCTTCTATGACGCGATTCTTTAATGGGGGTTTACATTTCGGTAGCAGAACTTGCAAAATTTGCCAGTCATTCAGCTGCTGTAGATCTTTTATCTGCAGGAGATAGCTAATGAAAGTTAGTAGTTTGGAGACATTTAATCCATCTGTGTAAGAGATTTCAGTTAAGATTTTCTCCACAGGATGAGTCATTTTACCGTATAGGCCCACGTTATGGTTCATGATTGGCATTCCTTTAGGAGAACGATTTGATTCATTCGGGGTGGTCAATTCATGATTTCCGGGACGAAACTGAAAACGCTCGGGAGGAGGGGCATTTAAATCTCTATCAGTATTTTGCTCTTGGTTCGCTTGCATTTGTGATACGGTGGGTGAGTTCCGATCAGTGTTAGGCGGAGGTAGATCAGTAGTAGGTGATTGTACTGGGGAGATGTGTAATTTCTTTAAGGACTTCTCTATTTCGTCCATCCTGAATGAGTCGGATCTTCTTCTTAGGTCATTAATAATTGTGGGTAAGCGGCGTAGAGCTTCGTCTGCTAAGTTTTGTACTTCAAGAGGTATTTCCGTGAGATTAGGCCAGATCAACAAATTTTTCATTCGCCGGGTTAAATGCTCTATTCTCTGGGTAGTCCGCAAAATTATCGCCGGAGATTTCTCGTCTTCGAGGGTTTGAGACAATAAGGTAAGCTCACTATACTTGACATTACAAATTTCTCTCTCGCTCTCATAATCGAGTTCGCTTAGGTTGTTTAATTGCACGGGTGTATCAAATCTACATTCGCGAATTGAACTACGTACTTCCGCGACTGTTACATTCGCATGGGGTAGTCCACGCAAAAGAGCTTCGTAAGAGAGCTCGTCTTTTAATAACAAATCCGGATTGAATTGGGCCATTTTTATCTTAGTTCTAAGACATTAAAACGTACTTAAAACTAATTCTACAACACTACACATATATTACACATATATAAGATACATATATATAAAATAATTTGCATAATTTAGAAAAGAACAATTTCTCTTCTAAGGGAGAGACAGAAATTCCACACATATTTTTCAAAGTTAAATAGCCGATCAGCTGTTTTCTGGAATGTAGGTCACCCTCTTTATTTAGTAAACAAAGGTAGGGTCAGTGTGTCCGTGAGAATGGGGGGGGTTTGACGCTCACGTATTGTTCTCTACACAATGCCACCGATTAACTTCCTTAACATGTCATAACTGGAGGAAACAGCTGGCACGCATAGGGTGAATCTTATTCAACAATGCACACCTCTTCAATTTACACTAGTATTACGCTTTATAACAGTTTGACTTTATTCATTCATGTACTTTCCCCAATTAAATTAATTATTTACTTTGGTCACCATTTCAAGTTACGAAATTCTTTCCACATAATTAACTGGGTCTACTTTACACAGGAGAATTATTATTAACAAAGTTTTTCTTTACCGTGACAACAGACATACACTAACATATACTATGCAGATTGAATAATTATAATGCAGGATTATTCAAGAAACAACAGGTCTTGGATTGTCATAATACAAACCTGTTAAAGACTGATCAGTTGACCAAACATTACAATTCATGTATGCAAGTTGGTACATGCATATATCTTCATTGTAAGAAGATACAATGATTTTTCAATTTATACAGACTATCTTTTACGTATGTCAAAACAAATTCATTTTTTTTGAAAATCAAAGTTACATTAATTACATTCTCTGAGTGCATAGATCAATAACTGAATGCAGTGAGTTATTTAATTTACTAATAAATTAATCAGCAGCAGAGTGGCGCAATTTTGTTGCGTCATGATGCTCGCAACTATTCTAATTTTAGCAGAGTTGCACAATTTTGTAACGTATTGCCGCGTTACAAATCCAGGGAACCCATCTTAACTGACCTCTGCCAATTACATGGGCTGCCTACGTTGTAACGAACTGTATTACAATCAAATTAATTGAACAAATTACTCACTATCAGTGTAAGGAAACAAGGGAAGGTATTTTACTGATTTATGCACTCTTTTTCATGTGTAACAAGACGACTTCTCTTTATTTAACAACAGTTACTGACAGATCCCATGACATCATTATTTAAACTAAAATATTTAAATGCTTTTCATAAAACTTTGGGATCAAATGGATTATATATTCTTATACCTCGGATCCGAGTTTACTTTCTGTATATTTCTAGTAAAGACTTCTAATTATTTTCAGTTCATTTTAGAAGCTTGCAAGTCTTCTTTAACCATTTGAAGAATGGTACTATTACTTGGAACGATAATAAGTTACATTAACATTTAAAGCGTTACAACGTATGATAATTGAATTTTTACAGTAAACTCTTAGATTTACTCATTATAATGTTTACATAAAATTAATCGTCTTTGAAAAGTCTCTTTTAGAAGTGAGTAGTGTAACAAATATGATTAACTCTCGATAGCAAGGCTATCGAGTCACCTTTACAACTGAACGTAGAAACCTCGTCCTGGGGTGTCCGTCTTTGGAATCCTTGTAGTCGGCATCATCATCTGGGTCGTGTCTTCGGCAAGAATAGGTCGGATGTTCACAGAGGAGATTGAAGCTTCCTTGGTGTAAGTATATGTAGATTCTCGGATGTCCTAAGCAACGTCTTATGCATGGTATACGTGTCTTTATGAAGTTTCTGCAGATCACATCTTCCGGAGTGATGTTGTAAATGGAGTTACCTCTTGGAAGGAGTCGTCATCTTGTTTACCACTAGTTCTGTTTTTTAGTGTTACATTTTATATCTTCTTCTTACCACATATTTATTTTATTTATACATGACACACACTTTCCACTTTTAGCAGTGGTAGTTAATATACTACATTTAACTAAAACAAACAAATTAAAACATTTTGGTAGAGCTTTCGCTCATACGTCTGTACTGCATGAAGGCAACATAGCGAGAGAGTTTCTGCTCGCTTCAACTGGTACTTAACAAAGGAGAGGGGCAACTACTCCGCGACAATATAGTCCCTATTTTTATTTAAGTTAACATTCTTATTACCAAAAACTATACCTTAATTATACATATATAATTTAAGTGAGTTATTTTAACTACTATTTGTGTCTTCAGATTTCTAATTATAAACATTATGATTTTTATATCTTCCTAAATTACAGACGACTCGGTAAACACGTTGAGTATGGAATTAACAGGTCACCGCATGATGACAAGCAAAGGGTTAATTATGATAATAATAACTTTTTTACAATTCGCCCTTTTATTAGTGTTTCTTTGGATCTCTTAATTACTTCTCATTCTCATCCTGAGTAAATACAGGGGTTTTTGGTATTATAGTGAGATTTAAAATTACTTATTCGCTCGCAAACTTAATTTTTTTATTTTTACGATTACAGTTAGAATTTAAATCGTCACAGGTGAGATTGTTTGATTTGCTCTGATTAGATAGGTTGTTATTGGTTTGGCTCAAGTGCTGTTTTGTAATGGTTATATATTGTGTTGTATTAAAAGAAAGTTAATTTTCAATGATGGTGGTTAAATGGTTATTAATGAACATTCAATTATGAGAGGTAGTGGTTTTAAATACTGGACTTAATACTGTCACGATGTGGGGTTAACAAGAACATTTAATGACTTATATTGTAGATAATTCTTTATTTGGTTTACATATGTCAAAGGTACTTAGAGTAAGGTTATGTTCGTATGCTGATAAGACATCAGCTGATGCATGGTGTAATTGATTTATAGTTGCAATTGATTTTATGATAGTATTAAGTTTATTTTTTAATAATTGTCAATATATAATTATGAATGTTTATGATGAAAATTAAATTCATTTAAAAAATAGAGATTTGGGTAGTAAATTTAAAACGTTTTGACTTGAAGGTTATAAAAAATGATAAATGAATTTCATTATGAAAGTAAATAAATATAAGAAGAAATTAGATGAATTGAAGTTATTTTGAACAATGTAATTAAAGTAAATTATAGTGTTTTGATTATAAGAGAAGATTATAAAGAGAAGGTCTAATTAATTTAATAGAGGAATTTGGTAATGAACTTAGATTTATTTTGATTTGAATTGTCAAATAAATGATAATTGATGAAATGCAATTATTGAAATTTTGAATATGAAAACAACATTGAAGTATTAATGCAAGATATACACTTAAAATGTTTAATTATGGTAATAGAAATTGAAATAAAAAGTTGTCCAATACTAGTGAATTTTAGTTAGATTCAAAGATGAAATGTTAACCTAAAGTTGCTAATGTTTATTTTGAAGTTAGGTTTTTGTGAAATAGTAATGTTTATTTGATTAGTAATGTAATATGTTTATGTTAAGAAGGTACATATATAAGCAACCAGTACTTTGCTAAAGGCAATCCAGTACGTCTAAGAGGGAAATAAATCAGTTGAGGATCTGGTTTGATGTAAGGCCAATTATTGACAATTTGTTTGAAATGTAACAGTCAGGTGATACTGTGGTGATATGCCTGTCTGACTTTATGGTGTTGGGATCTCGAGAGGGAAGTCCAGTAAGGTCATGCAGGTGCGGCCGCATTTGCCGGACTAGGGGGGTAAGTTACCCATGATTAATAAGGATTTATGGGGGGGTTAGTGGTGCCATATCCTTGCTGGTCCTCTTAGGTTTTTAGGCAATGAGTTTTTCTGTTTCGACAGAAAACCTCTCATTGGGGGGCATTGTAACGGGACAAACTAGGGGATATATTTTAATTCCATAATAATTGTAATAATGTGGAGTCACCCACACTGAGCCCCGGTTTTGATAACCAAAGCTTAACTTTTGTGAACACCCAGTGGTCAGTCTGTGAACAATTCAGAGAGAGGCGATGTAATCTGGAGCATTGGAATGTGTACGAGCGCACGTGTGCTGTTTTTAGCAGCGTGAAGAGCACGTACTAATTTTCCTTACCACCATCTACGATAGTACAAGAAATAGCGAGACGCTCGCCAGCCAATCAAATACCAAGTTGCCAAGCTTAGAGAGACGCTAGCCATTTTGGAGATGCTTCACTTAGCGTCAGTCACCTGAACCGCGTGGTTCTATGTAATAGTGCTCACGAGCCAAGATCCAGTAAAATTGTGAAAATGTGCTAATAAAAGTGCAACAGCAACATCAGAAGTACAATTTCTAAATTACAAAACAGTTAAAAGTATTTTCCGGACTTTTAAGTGAAAAACAGGGACGCAACATGGAACACACGTGCAGGATGAGTACCAGTTAAACTTTCAACAATAAATTAATAACTATAAATCAGTATAAAAACGACCCACTAAAATGTATAAAATTTAAAGAGATCTCTTATTTAGGGGGGATGTTGAGTATGATAGAGAGAGAGAGAGAGAGAGAGTGAGTGAGTGAGTGAGTGAGGTACTGGATTGCCTTATATATATAAAATATATACTGTATACATATTCTATCTATAACTATTAAGAACTCAATCACAATGATCACAGTTGCACACCACTATATAAAAATTATCCCGATTAGTGCTTTCAAGCCTCACAGTCCATCGTCAGATCGGAATAACCTATATATTGGTGTGCAACTGTGATCATTCTGATTGTGATTTCAACCACTAACACAAATTTCTTCATTAAACGTCTATTAAGAACTCAAATACTACTTTATGAGAGAGGTATAAGAAGAAAATATAAGTTTAAAGTTGTAAAGCAACGCAACATCACGTTGCCTAATTATTTGTAAAGTAATCATAGTATAAAGTTAAAACAATATACGAAATATTAATGTGAGATAAATAAAAAATAAGCTTGGTTTTTTTTATAAAAAGGTGTTAGTAATTATTATGCAACAAACCCAATAACCACTCTTACAGGTCATGAGTTCGCATATACGACCCTGGACCACGAGAAGGTAAGGTATTTTGGAAGTTGACAGTTTTTAGATATTTTATGTTTCCAAATTTTATTAATGAAAGTTAATAGTTACAATGGCGCCCAAACAGGGACAGTCCGTACAAATGTATTTTGTACAGACTGTACCTACTTGTGAATGTAAGGGTGAGGTTGCTGGAGGTTAAGGCATAGTACGAGTAAATTACGAATGCAAGTAAATGACGAAAGGTTGTGTTATTGTTGTTTTATTTATTTTATTAATTTACCTTTATTAATGTACTTTGTGTTTACGACTTTCGACTCTGATAGCCGCCATGTTGTCTTCTACCAACTTAAACATTTTACCACCATGTCCAGGGTCTCGTTGGACAAGCTGAAAGAACAAGATGGTTATTTTGAAATGACTAATATTTCCCTTTTGTAACAAGTTTATCTTATTTATTTTTTACTCAAACTTCATCTTTTTTACAATGATAGAATTTGTATACATTGTTATGCGAGCCATCATGAAATACAACAAAACGGAGCCCTTACTCCTCTCCTTTACATTTTATTTCTTGTGTTATTATTCTCATTACTGAAATTACTCAAAATACACCAAAACATGGTTACTAACAAAATGCAATAGCTATAAACTTAAATCTATTGTTATGCACAAACCAGCACTCCTTATTTAATACTCTTCATTCATGCACACATTCATACATACCCCTTCTCCCTTATGTGAGATCTCACTTTAAATCATGATAATAATATTGAAACTTTATTTTTTATCCCATATTAAAGATTGTTCTGCCCCTCGTTTTTGTTACTTATCTGGAAAATCAGTCCCGAAGACGTCTCATTGCTCCGCGCACTACGTAGATTATTTCTTAATTTTCACTGAATTTACATGTTTTAAAACTGTTAATCCACTCTGATAAAGTTGAAATTTGTTACTTTACAATTTTTAAATTTTATACATGCAGACGTCCGCGATTTCATTCCGGAACTTTTATTCTTGACCGGCCGGCACAAATTGTAATTCGTGACTGAGGCGAAATTTAAAGTCTCATTTTCCGAGGTAGTGAGGGAAGTCACGTGATGGCAATCTTTTGTTTCTTCGAGTCTTGACATCAGATTTTGGCGAAGTTATTAATTTGGCTCTACATTCCAGCAGAGAATCATAGCTGGGCTCGTCTCTGATGTAACATCATATGACTGCTGAATTACATAACTTGCATGTCATGTGGCTAAAAATAACTCGCTACTCACTTGCTTCATACGTCATTATAAAACTTTACAATTATGATTTATATACTTTTGAGTTTTAAATAAAATTTATGTTTATTTTCCCCAAAACACTAGGAGGGCTGAAATGTCCCGTTACAATACCCCCTCAATGACATTGACACTCTCATACTTCCTAAAGGGATCAGTCATGATATGTCGCCACAACGCCCTCTACATTTTATAACAAAAAATCATGATTAACTTACCTCCTGGTCCAGTGACTGTGACCGCACCTGAATGACCTTACTGGACTTCTCTCTCGAGATCCCAACACCGCAAGGCCAACAAGCACTTGACGCTCCTGCTCTGACCCGAAGGCCAGCTCAGGACCGCCGCCACAACATCCCCAGACACTGAAACATCAAATCAAAAATCAAATCGTGGCCTTGTATAATACCATATCCACAACTGATCTGTTTCCCCTTAGCTGTGCGCTGGGTTTGCGTTAAGAAGCACTGGTTTTTCTCTTAACTTCTAATATACATTTGAATACATATTTACTATAACAAAATATATAACATTCAACCTCAATATCAACATTCACGACCCATCTCGGTTTAATTCTTATTCCCAAAATTCAAAATATTTCTCTGATTCCGTCAGACTTTAAATAAACATTCCCCATTACAATATTACAAATACCTTCCATTATATAATTCATATTTCAAAACAATTAAATTCATTTATAAAATTCTTATATAGAATAAAACACATTTAAATCAACTACATCAGAACAAATTATCTACTTAAAATTGTTAGTCATCTTCAATTATCATAATACTTCTTAATTCAATACAAAATCATTTAGTTATCTCATCAGATCAACTACATCTTCTACATCATCAACACAATTTATTTAATATTCACTAATTTGTTACTAATAATTTAGTAACCTCCTTCTCCATCGTTATCTAATATCCCCCCATAACCCAGTTACAATTAGATAAATAGGCTCACGGGTAAACCGTGTAAGGTATTTACCTTGTGCATAAATTCTCTATTTACGCCCCTGGCTTGTAGCGGCCAGCTCCTTTCCACACACACTATTGTTTACTGATGTTGGACTGTAGCGCCCATTTGCGTCCACAAGAACTGAATTTTATTAGGGTGCAAACGCTGCTTTCACCGTTCTTGCTTCGGCATTATTCCCCTGATGAAAACCCCCTGTTAATTTCTAAATTATACCAATTTCACAGGCAACCAACTATGGTCAGTTTTACAATAATTCTGCCCACAGCTGATTGTCATCCAAAACCACGGTCTGGACTGGTAAGGCCGAGATCGCCCGAAATGTAGGGGAATCGTATTTAAAATATACTATACATTTAAAAGTTACATTATTACTACAACTCACAAAAAGTAAAAAATCATTATATGTTACAACAAATTCCACAAACATTATCATTTAAATTTCACTGTCCATTAATCAGTTCTGTATTATCATCATAGCTTTACTATGTCCTTGGAACTAGTACTTCACTTCCATTAGAGATTACACTCAACATTTGATCTATTCACATATTACATCATTTTCTTTTTAACTATCACCAGACACTGGTCTGCTATTTTCTATTTCTGATATTTAAGCTACTATCTCCCATGGAGTTACACTAGGTACACATGTAAACGTTCTAACTTATTTTCCTATAATAATCTCTAACAAGTGCAACAAGTATACTATAATGCTAGTTTGGTCACCTTAATTTTTTCTAAATTCTAAATCTAAATTATAACTACTTCTTTCACATAGCTTAGGTGTTCGGTACAAGTACAAGTTTTACAATTATATGTATTTCATTCCCTAACAGCATAGTTACTCATTACTGACTATACTATTAGGGAATGAAACAACTCCTAAGGAGTCGCACTTGTTATTCACATTAATTTTGGATGTTTTATTTAATAATAAAACTATTATTTGTTCGTGGATAATTGCCAATTATAAGTTTTTTTTTTATATATTACATCCACGAACTTTAGGGGTCCCCCTCCCAATTCAACAAAAAAATTAAATTTCTACTTGCACCAATTTGTGGAGTAGGACCATTGTTGCTTTCACCCCCTAGTTGAGGTTACCTTCAACCATGGTCCGCCTCCAAACAGCCAAAATCCACAGTCAGGGATGGTGAAACCGTGACCGCCCGAAAATGGGGGAGAGTCCCTTCTGAAAACAAATAAAATAATAGATTAAAATTCAATTACTTATTGTGATCAATATAACTTCAAATTCGTCACATTCTGTGTACCTACTATCTCCTGTGTTGCTTGGTTTTGCAACACGTACGCATTATTCATCTTTACCTCTATAATTTCATAGGGTCCCTCGTATAACAGAAAAAACTTCTTTATCTTGTGCGCTAGACAAATCGTGTCTCCTTACCAATACTAATTGTCCTACCTCATATTTCGTCCACTTACGTTTAGCATCATGCCTCTGCTTTCTCCTTTCCCCTTTGGTGAGTAAACTTTCATTTGCTAATTGGATCTTCACATTCATATTGTAACATGACATTTAGAACAACATAATATCGTACCTGACTTAATGAAGACTTTGATTAAGAAGCTGACAAGAAGAACAATATCTTCAAAGATGATAGTGAAGAAGAACGACTAACAATTTCAGACTGACTAGTAAGACAACTGACCGTACCCAAATTAATGATTTAGGCTAAGTGATGCAGATATCTTCAAACCCCAACTATGACATGAATTTTAGTATTGACCAAACAAAGAATTGTAAGGAAAAATGGTTTATGAACCAGGACTATAAAGAAACAAATGGTTTCAGTTGATGTATCATTAAATCCAAATAATCAAAATGCAAAGTGAGGGATAATAGACCCAAACATATAATATTATGTAAGAGAAATATTGTTAAATAATTAAGTTAATCAATGTAACAAAAATATAGATACACATGATTATAGATACAAGAACCATACAAAAAGTGTCACATATAGAGTTCATAGAGTTGTCCAGTAAACAACAAATTATAACATGGTCACAATAATATTTATAACAAGAATAAAACACAGATAAACAGTAAATGTAACAAGGCTATTATAACTGTGTGTGAGGTAGAGCAACAGTGTTCACTTTATTGTAATTTTTGTAACACAAAACATCAGTAAGTATACGGATGTTTAAACCCATATGAATAGTAAATATGACATGGACAGTGTCAGAATAAGTCATAAATTAGCTGACAAAGGACTAAATAATTAGTATAGGATTTGTTTTGTTAAATGTGCATGTTTTATGTTATAGCACAGTGTTTTATATAATAGTATTTGTGTTGTGTTTTTTGTATGTAACAGATGATACAGTCAGTTTAAAGGGATGCCAATTTTATGATATTAATTCCATTTTTTGTTTATGTTGTGTTCGCAAATATACCAATAGAGCTGATATTAAGCCATGGTAAATAAATTAATTAACCAAGCAGAATGGACAATACAAAGATGTTTTGTTAAAGGTCAAACACCTATACAGTTTGAGTAGAAAACAACTATTTGTGCAAGGAGTTGGTATAATCATAGCCATGTGGACATGAATTTAAATATTAGAATAATATATATTTTGTGTTGTGAAAATAACGTTATATGTTAAACCATTTTGATGACTGTTAGAAGTTAATTTAATTGTTAGAGATGTTATAACATGATGATGAAAATAATACTATTACATAGGCCAGGTGAAGCCAAATTTAGTAAATTATGAACAATTATATTAGAAATTTTGTAAAGCAAATATGAAGGGATAGATGTATTTATAGGTAATAATGTATACACGGAATATAGAACCAAAATAACACATATCAAGTTATTTAAGAAAATTTCGAATAACAAAATTGTAACAGCCATAGTTCTTAAGCAAAAATAGGCATGTTTGGTGTCTAAATATAACACATGTGAAGATCAAAATAATGCTGATAATAGTTTTAAACTCCCATTCAGTATAGAAAAGTTACGTTAGTTTAAAGATTTTGAACGAAATTTAGATTCTGAAATAATAGAAGTATGTGACAATGTAGACCCAAATTGACCAACCAGGTTCCAAGTTTACCCTTAGCAACCAGAAATTTCGGATAAATAAAATGGGACTTCTTTGACAACGATCTTAGCAGATAGACGCGTTCTTAAATCGTCTCACATTAGATGTTATAAAGTGTGAAAAAACAATACCAATAGATAAATACTGTTAGAAGTATACTATACAAACGTTTTGCAACAACAGAAGACTACCCATTAGATGGATGAGAAGGAATAATAACCAGAAAGAAGATTTGACGTGGACGAGGGACGAGAAGGAAGACCTGACGTGTACTTAGGACCTATTTACAACTAAGAAGAGTACAAGAAGAGGATTTGGTGATCTGACATCTCATTATATCATACTTCAACACATACACTTGTATACACGTATTTTAAGCAATAATCAACTGAATTACAGACACCATATAACACGAACACTAGAAACAACCACTAATAACACCATATAAGATTAACACCTTTTTAATCACAACAAGAACCTTTAATTCACTTAATAACTATCAAAGCCTGATATAGACATAACCTTTTTAAAACTGGCAACCACTATACGATTTCTGTGTGCACCTATCACTCTAACGTTGTAATATCCCATGATTGTGAACTTGTATTTTGATTAATAGTGTAATATTTTGTATAATTATAAATCCCCGAACCATATACGCCCTGAGATAATTGATATATTTTAATTTAAAACGTTAACAAAAAGCATTGTTTTGATCTAAAGGAATACTGAACAGCTACTGCTGCCAACTGGTAAAGAAGACTTATATTTTGTACTACAATTGCGATTATTCTGTTTAAAAATTATTAAAACAAGTTAACCAGTGTTTTTTCCAAATAAAGGATTCCACAAGGATATATGTTTGATGATAATTGTGAGTCATTATTATTGCCGTTATATTTAGTAAATAGAATTCACAGGTTGTAGCTGACCCGATAGTTGGCATCGGTGAGTGACGTCACGTAAAAGAAGCAGCGTAGTGGGAGTAAGCGGCAATTTACGAAATCATTCGCCGTTCAACATAATACATTTATAATTTACATCGACGACTCCAGTGCGAGTTTGTCGCTACATCATTTATCCATATTACAAGTCGACATTTCTAACGGACGGTGTATTCAAGTGCACGTTACATAAATACAAGTAAACTGATCCACAATAACTTTGTATGTAACGAAATATTCTCTGGTTACAAACAGACGAACCCGAGGTGAGGCTACGTCTCGATCGTAAGTAACCCGAACCCGATTACGAACAGCCAACCACGTTTATTTATTATCGTTACAAATTGGCGCACCAACGTGTGAGGCGTGCAATTTAATATAAATTAAATTATTATTAAGAGACCAATAAACCAAAATAAACAAGATGAGGAAGCGAGAGACATCGCGAAAACGAGCGGCCGAAACCGAGAAAGTGGACGAATTAGATATGGAAGACAAAGAAGCGACACCGATCGAGGAAGCAGAAGTAATAATAAGAGAAGACCAAGGTGATAAACAAGAACCGGACAAAGTTACAGAGAGCGTTGACCTGAAGAGCATTATGGAATATTTAAAACAGAATAGCAAGAAAATGGAAGAATTAAGCGAGAAGAGCAATAAGAACTTAGAAAAAATGGAAGAATTAAAACAGGACAATAAACAGTCCACAGAGAACAGTAATAAGAACTTAGAAAAATTGAAGGAAGAATTGAAGGAAGATTTGGGTAAGAAGATGGAGGAAATAAGGAGTGATAATAAACAAACCAAGGAGGAATTGAGCCGAGAATTGAAAGAGAATAGCAAGAAAATGGAGGAGAAAATTGACGCAAATAACAAAGCATTGAGGGAAGAATTGAAGGAAAATTACCAGGAAATCATGAAGAAATTGGACGAGAACTTTGAGAAAAGGGAGGAAAAGATGGAGGAAATGCCCAAAGAAATAATAAATGACAGTAAACTGTGGAGGGAAGGATTAAGAAATGAGAGAACCGAAGAAATAAAAAATGATAGCAAACCAGAAACAGAAGAAAAACCAAACGCCAAAACAGAGGACCCAGTAGTAGTATTACCTGAAAAGAAAACTAACGGAAACAAAGAAAATACTAAGGATAATGAAGCGGAACCAATGAAGAGAAGAAGAACACATCCAAAGAAATTAATGAAAACAAAGGAAGAAATGGAGATGATGAACCAGGGTTTATTTGATGATGATAATATCCATATGACCAACCATGAAGAAATCGTGAGTTCCGGGAATAATGGAAGTAGATTAAGGGTAATCTCAGAGATGGTTTACCAGCAGACAGTAGTTTACCACTGGGAAAGGACCAGAGGTAAACTGAATAAAACATGGGGACTAGATCAGTTTCAGCGCAGGACTGGACAGTGTATTCCAGAAAGATGGAAGTATGACATCTTACCAGACTGGGATGACGGCACAGGTGAATGACCAGAATGTGTTCCATTAGAGTACCATCCAGGACAGTTCCAGTGTACAGGTGCACTAAAATGTATTCCTTCAGGGTGGATGTGTGATGGTGAACCAGATTATGGGGTTTCAGATAAGCAAATAATTAAGAATTCAGATGAAGATCCTCACAGATATTTTTCATGCAATACCACATATGGACCAGAGACGTACTGGTGTATAAAACACTATGATAGAGGGAGCCGAATAAGCTTAGCAGCCAACAAAGGAATAGCGGCTAGAAAAATGAAATACAAGACAAAGGCCAGAGATGTCACTAGTACCGGAACGATGATGAAGACTATGGTCATCCGGACAATGAGAGCAAATGAAGTGACAGACTACGGTTAAGTCTAATACCATACACCTCCACAAAAAGGGACTGATGTTATTATAAAACCACCAAAATTCCAAACAAATAGTAAGAACAACTTACAACTAATGATATATGAGAATTAATTTGGAATTGAAGAATTTATTATTATAAAACCACCAAAATTCCAAACAAATAGTAAGAACAACTTACAACTAATTATTTATGAGAATTAATTTGGAATTGAAGAATTTATTATTATAAAACCACCAAAATTCCAAACAAATAGTAAGAACAACTTACAACTAATTATTTATGAGAATTAATTTGGAATTGAAGAATTTATTATTATAAAACCACAAAATCCTAAAGAAATAGTAAGAACAACTTACAACTAATTATTTATGAGAATTAATTTGGAATTGAAGAATTTATTATGATAAAACCTCAAAACACAAAGAACATAGCAAGCTCATCTAACCAACTTTGATAATCCAAAATATAACTTTAAATCAAGCCAAATAAACAAATTTGAATATATCAGAATTCAAATGAATAGTAAGGACAACTTACAGTACAGTTTGATAATGTTATAATGAATCAAGCAGATAAACAACTGGGAATAAATTTCCAAATTCTAAACAAAACAAGCACCTCTTATTAAACACAGATATGAACTCATTATTGGAATATAAAAGAAGGATGCAACATCCATAAATTAGAAGAAACCATAGTGCTATAAAATGAATAAAAAAGGACAAGTGTAGACAGTCGACGATGAAAATAAGACAAGACTAGAAACAAATTTACTACAAATAACCTATCATGATTGTGAGAGGATCAACAACAACTGAAGATGCAAATACTTGTCATGTTTTAATTTAAATGAAGACAGTGAATGAAAAATGAAGATTAAGCAGTACTGATAAAGAAGGAAGGAAGATAGTACCAATTGGAAATAAAAAATGTTATTAATATCGCCACAAGAAAATAAACACCTGAAAGAATCAATGGAAAGAAATATTTAGATCTGAGAAGTTAGACTGAGTGAACGATCCCAAGAATATATTATATTATTTTATTTATTTTAGTCGTGAATAGACTAGTGATTATTAAATTTGATTGACTGACGAGATAGCTCCAGCAATCGATATTATTTATGTATTGTAAGGACAGCGGGGTATTAGGTCAAGAGAGCCACCCGACTGATTCCAGAATATATGGTGATTAATTTGTTAGGGAAGTAACATGTTCCAGGGATAGAACACTTATAATTAAAGACAAGTATACCAGATCATAATAAGAATAACAAATGATAATATGAAAAAGAAGGTAATTGATAATTTCAACAAAAACAATATTTTATTAAAATGATCAAATTTGGTGGCAGGGTAATATGTAACATGACATTTAGAACAACATAATATCGTACCTGACTTAATGAAGACTTTGATTAAGAAGCTGACAAGAAGAACAATATCTTCAAAGATGATAGTGAAGAAGAACGACTAACAATTTCAGACTGACTAGTAAGACAACTGACCGTACCCAAATTAATGATTTAGGCTAAGTGATGCAGATATCTTCAAACCCCAACTATGACATGAATTTTAGTATTGACCAAACAAAGAATTGTAAGGAAAAATGGTTTATGAACCAGGACTATAAAGAAACAAATGGTTTCAGTTGATGTATCATTAAATCCAAATAATCAAAATGCAAAGTGAGGGATAATAGACCCAAACATATAATATTATGTAAGAGAAATATTGTTAAATAATTAAGTTAATCAATGTAACAAAAATATAGATACACATGATTATAGATACAAGAACCATACAAAAAGTGTCACATATAGAGTTCATAGAGTTGTCCAGTAAACAACAAATTATAACATGGTCACAATAATATTTATAACAAGAATAAAACACAGATAAACAGTAAATGTAACAAGGCTATTATAACTGTGTGTGAGGTAGAGCAACAGTGTTCACTTTATTGTAATTTTTGTAACACAAAACATCAGTAAGTATACGGATGTTTAAACCCATATGAATAGTAAATATGACATGGACAGTGTCAGAATAAGTCATAAATTAGCTGACAAAGGACTAAATAATTAGTATAGGATTTGTTTTGTTAAATGTGCATGTTTTATGTTATAGCACAGTGTTTTATATAATAGTATTTGTGTTGTGTTTTTTGTATGTAACAGATGATACAGTCAGTTTAAACGGATGCCAATTTTATGATATTAATTCCATTTTTTGTTTATGTTGTGTTCACAAATATACCAATAGAGCTGATATTAAGCCATGGTAAATAAATTAATTAACCAAGCAGAATGGACAATACAAAGATGTTTTGTTAAAGGTCAAACACCTATACAGTTTGAGTAGAAAACAACTATTTGTGCAAGGAGTTGGTATAATCATAGCCATGTGGACATGAATTTAAATATTAGAATAATATATATTTTGTGTTGTGAAAATAACGTTATATGTTAAACCATTTTGATGAATGTTAGAAGTTAATTTAATTGTTAGAGATGTTATAACATGATGATGAAAATAATACTATTACATAGGGCAGGTGAAGCCAAATTTAGTAAATTATGAACAATTATATTAGAAATTTTGTAAAGCAAATATGAAGGGATAGATGTATTTATAGGTAATAATGTATACACGGAATATAGAACCAAAATAACACATATCAAGTTATTTAAGAAAATTTCGAATAACAAAATTGTAACATCCATAGTTCTTAAGCAAAAATAGGCATGTTTGGTGTCTAAATATAACACATGTGAAGATCAAAATAATGCTGATAATAGTTTTAAACTCCCATTCAGTATAGAAAAGTTACGTTAGTTTAAAGATTTTGAACGAAATTTAGATTCTGAAATAATAGAAGTATGTGACAATGTAGACCCAAATTGACCAACCAGGTTCCAAGTTTACCCTTAGCAACCAGAAATTTCGGATAAATAAAATGGGACTTCTTTGACAACGATCTTAGCAGATAGACGCGTTCTTAAATCGTCTCACATTAGATGTTATAAAGTGTGAAAAAACAATACCAATAGATAAATACTGTTAGAAGTATACTATACAAACGTTTTGCAACAACAGAAGACTACCCATTAGATGGATGAGAAGGAATAATAACCAGAAAGAAGATTTGACGTGGACGAGGGACGAGAAGGAAGACCTGACGTGTACTTAGGACCTATTTACAACTAAGAAGAGTACAAGAAGAGGATTTGGTGATCTGACATCTCATTATATCATACTTCAACACATACACTTGTATACACGTATTTTAAGCAATAATCAACTGAATTACAGACACCATATAACACGAACACTAGAAACAACCACTAATAACACCATATAAGATTAACACCTTTTTAATCACAACAAGAACCTTTAATTCACTTAATAACTATCAAAGCCTGATATAGACATAACCTTTTTAAAACTGGCAACCACTATACGATTTCTGTGTGCACCTATCACTCTAACGTTGTAATATCCCATGATTGTGAACTTGTATTTTGATTAATAGTGTAATATTTTGTATAATTATAAATCCCCGAACCATATACGCCCTGAGATAATTGATATATTTTAATTTAAAACGTTAACAAAAAGCATTGTTTTGATCTAAAGGAATACTGAACAGCTACTGCTGCCAACTGGTAAAGAAGACTTATATTTTGTACTACAATTGCGATTATTCTGTTTAAAAATTATTAAAACAAGTTAACCAGTGTTTTTTCCAAATAAAGGATTCCACAAGGATATATGTTTGATGATAATTGTGAGTCATTATTATTGCCGTTATATTTAGTAAATAGAATTCACAGGTTGTAGCTGACCCGATAGTTGGCATCGGTGAGTGACGTCACGTAAAAGAAGCAGCGTAGTGGGAGTAAGCGGCAATTTACGAAATCATTCGCCGTTCAACATAATACATTTATAATTTACATCGACGACTCCAGTGCGAGTTTGTCGCTACATCATTTATCCATATTACAAGTCGACATTTCTAACGGACGGTGTATTCAAGTGCACGTTACATAAATACAAGTAAACTGATCCACAATAACTTTGTATGTAACGAAATATTCTCTGGTTACAAACAGACGAACCCGAGGTGAGGCTACGTCTCGATCGTAAGTAACCCGAACCCGATTACGAACAGCCAACCACGTTTATTTATTATCGTTACAAATTGGCGCACCAACGTGTGAGGCGTGCAATTTAATATAAATTAAATTATTATTAAGAGACCAATAAACCAAAATAAACAAGATGAGGAAGCGAGAGACATCGCGAAAACGAGCGGCCGAAACCGAGAAAGTGGACGAATTAGATATGGAAGACAAAGAAGCGACACCGATCGAGGAAGCAGAAGTAATAATAAGAGAAGACCAAGGTGATAAACAAGAACCGGACAAAGTTACAGAGAGCGTTGACCTGAAGAGCATTATGGAATATTTAAAACAGAATAGCAAGAAAATGGAAGAATTAAGCGAGAAGAGCAATAAGAACTTAGAAAAAATGGAAGAATTAAAACAGGACAATAAACAGTCCACAGAGAACAGTAATAAGAACTTAGAAAAATTGAAGGAAGAATTGAAGGAAGATTTGGGTAAGAAGATGGAGGAAATAAGGAGTGATAATAAACAAACCAAGGAGGAATTGAGCCGAGAATTGAAAGAGAATAGCAAGAAAATGGAGGAGAAAATTGACGCAAATAACAAAGCATTGAGGGAAGAATTGAAGGAAAATTACCAGGAAATCATGAAGAAATTGGACGAGAACTTTGAGAAAAGGGAGGAAAAGATGGAGGAAATGCCCAAAGAAATAATAAATGACAGTAAACTGTGGAGGGAAGGATTAAGAAATGAGAGAACCGAAGAAATAAAAAATGATAGCAAACCAGAAACAGAAGAAAAACCAAACGCCAAAACAGAGGACCCAGTAGTAGTATTACCTGAAAAGAAAACTAACGGAAACAAAGAAAATACTAAGGATAATGAAGCGGAACCAATGAAGAGAAGAAGAACACATCCAAAGAAATTAATGAAAACAAAGGAAGAAATGGAGATGATGAACCAGGGTTTATTTGATGATGATAATATCCATATGACCAACCATGAAGAAATCGTGAGTTCCGGGAATAATGGAAGTAGATTAAGGGTAATCTCAGAGATGGTTTACCAGCAGACAGTAGTTTACCACTGGGAAAGGACCAGAGGTAAACTGAATAAAACATGGGGACTAGATCAGTTTCAGCGCAGGACTGGACAGTGTATTCCAGAAAGATGGAAGTATGACATCTTACCAGACTGGGATGACGGCACAGGTGAATCACCAGAATGTGTTCCATTAGAGTACCATCCAGGACAGTTCCAGTGTACAGGTGCACTAAAATGTATTCCTTCAGGGTGGATGTGTGATGGTGAACCAGATTATGGGGTTTCAGATAAGCAAATAATTAAGAATTCAGATGAAGATCCTCACAGATATTTTTCATGCAATACCACATATGGACCAGAGACGTACTGGTGTATAAAACACTATGATAGAGGGAGCCGAATAAGCTTAGCAGCCAACAAAGGAATAGCGGCTAGAAAAATGAAATACAAGACAAAGGCCAGAGATGTCACTAGTACCGGAACGATGATGAAGACTATGGTCATCCGGACAATGAGAGCAAATGAAGTGACAGACTACGGTTAAGTCTAATACCATACACCTCCACAAAAAGGGACTGATGTTATTATAAAACCACCAAAATTCCAAACAAATAGTAAGAACAACTTACAACTAATGATATATGAGAATTAATTTGGAATTGAAGAATTTATTATTATAAAACCACCAAAATTCCAAACAAATAGTAAGAACAACTTACAACTAATTATTTATGAGAATTAATTTGGAATTGAAGAATTTATTATTATAAAACCACCAAAATTCCAAACAAATAGTAAGAACAACTTACAACTAATTATTTATGAGAATTAATTTGGAATTGAAGAATTTATTATTATAAAACCACAAAATCCTAAAGAAATAGTAAGAACAACTTACAACTAATTATTTATGAGAATTAATTTGGAATTGAAGAATTTATTATGATAAAACCTCAAAACACAAAGAACATAGCAAGCTCATCTAACCAACTTTGATAATCCAAAATATAACTTTAAATCAAGCCAAATAAACAAATTTGAATATATCAGAATTCAAATGAATAGTAAGGACAACTTACAGTACAGTTTGATAATGTTATAATGAATCAAGCAGATAAACAACTGGGAATAAATTTCCAAATTCTAAACAAAACAAGCACCTCTTATTAAACACAGATATGAACTCATTATTGGAATATAAAAGAAGGATGCAACATCCATAAATTAGAAGAAACCATAGTGCTATAAAATGAATAAAAAAGGACAAGTGTAGACAGTCGACGATGAAAATAAGACAAGACTAGAAACAAATTTACTACAAATAACCTATCATGATTGTGAGAGGATCAACAACAACTGAAGATGCAAATACTTGTCATGTTTTAATTTAAATGAAGACAGTGAATGAAAAATGAAGATTAAGCAGTACTGATAAAGAAGGAAGGAAGATAGTACCAATTGGAAATAAAAAATGTTATTAATATCGCCACAAGAAAATAAACACCTGAAAGAATCAATGGAAAGAAATATTTAGATCTGAGAAGTTAGACTGAGTGAACGATCCCAAGAATATATTATATTATTTTATTTATTTTAGTCGTGAATAGACTAGTGATTATTAAATTTGATTGACTGACGAGATAGCTCCAGCAATCGATATTATTTATGTATTATGTATTGTAAGGACAGCGGAGTATTAGGTCAAGAGAGCCACCCGACTGATTCCAGAATATATGGTGATTAATTTGTTAGGGAAGTAACATGTTCCAGGGATAGAACACTTATAATTAAAGACAAGTATACCAGATCATAATAAGAATAACAAATGATAATATGAAAAAGAAGGTAATTGATAATTTCAACAAAAACAATATTTTATTAAAATGATCAAATTTGGTGGCAGGGTAATATGTAACATGACATTTAGAACAACATAATATCGTACCTGACTTAATGAAGACTTTGATTAAGAAGCTGACAAGAAGAACAATATCTTCAAAGATGATAGTGAAGAAGAACGACTAACAATTTCAGACTGACTAGTAAGACAACTGACCGTACCCAAATTAATGATTTAGGCTAAGTGATGCAGATATCTTCAAACCCCAACTATGACATGAATTTTAGTATTGACCAAACAAAGAATTGTAAGGAAAAATGGTTTATGAACCAGGACTATAAAGAAACAAATGGTTTCAGTTGATGTATCATTAAATCCAAATAATCAAAATGCAAAGTGAGGGATAATAGACCCAAACATATAATATTATGTAAGAGAAATATTGTTAAATAATTAAGTTAATCAATGTAACAAAAATATAGATACACATGATTATAGATACAAGAACCATACAAAAAGTGTCACATATAGAGTTCATAGAGTTGTCCAGTAAACAACAAATTATAACATGGTCACAATAATATTTATAACAAGAATAAAACACAGATAAACAGTAAATGTAACAAGGCTATTATAACTGTGTGTGAGGTAGAGCAACAGTGTTCACTTTATTGTAATTTTTGTAACACAAAACATCAGTAAGTATACGGATGTTTAAACCCATATGAATAGTAAATATGACATGGACAGTGTCAGAATAAGTCATAAATTAGCTGACAAAGGACTAAATAATTAGTATAGGATTTGTTTTGTTAAATGTGCATGTTTTATGTTATAGCACAGTGTTTTATATAATAGTATTTGTGTTGTGTTTTTTGTATGTAACAGATGATACAGTCAGTTTAAACGGATGCCAATTTTATGATATTAATTCCATTTTTTGTTTATGTTGTGTTCACAAATATACCAATAGAGCTGATATTAAGCCATGGTAAATAAATTAATTAACCAAGCAGAATGGACAATACAAAGATGTTTTGTTAAAGGTCAAACACCTATACAGTTTGAGTAGAAAACAACTATTTGTGCAAGGAGTTGGTATAATCATAGCCATGTGGACATGAATTTAAATATTAGAATAATATATATTTTGTGTTGTGAAAATAACGTTATATGTTAAACCATTTTGATGAATGTTAGAAGTTAATTTAATTGTTAGAGATGTTATAACATGATGATGAAAATAATACTATTACATAGGGCAGGTGAAGCCAAATTTAGTAAATTATGAACAATTATATTAGAAATTTTGTAAAGCAAATATGAAGGGATAGATGTATTTATAGGTAATAATGTATACACGGAATATAGAACCAAAATAACACATATCAAGTTATTTAAGAAAATTTCGAATAACAAAATTGTAACATCCATAGTTCTTAAGCAAAAATAGGCATGTTTGGTGTCTAAATATAACACATGTGAAGATCAAAATAATGCTGATAATAGTTTTAAACTCCCATTCAGTATAGAAAAGTTACGTTAGTTTAAAGATTTTGAACGAAATTTAGATTCTGAAATAATAGAAGTATGTGACAATGTAGACCCAAATTGACCAACCAGGTTCCAAGTTTACCCTTAGCAACCAGAAATTTCGGATAAATAAAATGGGACTTCTTTGACAACGATCTTAGCAGATAGACGCGTTCTTAAATCGTCTCACATTAGATGTTATAAAGTGTGAAAAAACAATACCAATAGATAAATACTGTTAGAAGTATACTATACAAACGTTTTGCAACAACAGAAGACTACCCATTAGATGGATGAGAAGGAATAATAACCAGAAAGAAGATTTGACGTGGACGAGGGACGAGAAGGAAGACCTGACGTGTACTTAGGACCTATTTACAACTAAGAAGAGTACAAGAAGAGGATTTGGTGATCTGACATCTCATTATATCATACTTCAACACATACACTTGTATACACGTATTTTAAGCAATAATCAACTGAATTACAGACACCATATAACACGAACACTAGAAACAACCACTAATAACACCATATAAGATTAACACCTTTTTAATCACAACAAGAACCTTTAATTCACTTAATAACTATCAAAGCCTGATATAGACATAACCTTTTTAAAACTGGCAACCACTATACGATTTCTGTGTGCACCTATCACTCTAACGTTGTAATATCCCATGATTGTGAACTTGTATTTTGATTAATAGTGTAATATTTTGTATAATTATAAATCCCCGAACCATATACGCCCTGAGATAATTGATATATTTTAATTTAAAACGTTAACAAAAAGCATTGTTTTGATCTAAAGGAATACTGAACAAAGGTTTTGTAAAATATATAAAAACACTTGGTAAGTTTCACAAATTTTTTTTTTTTTTTTTTTTTTTTTTTTTTTTAATTAACTCTGACAGCTGTTTCGACTAACTTAAGCCATTGTCAAAGAGCGAGTGAATGAAATTACTGAACACAGGATGTTAGAGTAGTGTAGGTGGTAAACATCTGTTTAGGGCGTATCTGGAACATCTGTGTTGTGATGGCGAGGGGTGGGGAGTGTGTGCATGAGACAAGGGAAGGTCTGGTGGTTTTCACTCGCTCTTTGACAATGGCTTAAGTTAGTCGAAACAGCTGTCAGAGTTAATTAAAAAAAATTTGTGAAACTTACCAAGTGTTTTTATATATTTTACAAAACCTTTGTATTAATATGTTTCACCAAGTGCCCAACGAGTCATCAATTAATATCGTGGAATACTGAACAGCTACTGCTGCCAACTGGTAAAGAAGACTTATATTTTGTACTACAATTGCGATTATTCTGTTTAAAAATTATTAAAACAAGTTAACCAGTGTTTTTTCCAAATAAAGGATTCCACAAGGATATATGTTTGATGATAATTGTGAGTCATTATTATTGCCGTTATATTTAGTAAATAGAATTCACAGGTTGTAGCTGACCCGATAGTTGGCATCGGTGAGTGACGTCACGTAAAAGAAGCAGCGTAGTGGGAGTAAGCGGCAATTTACGAAATCATTCGCCGTTCAACATAATACATTTATAATTTACATCGACGACTCCAGTGCGAGTTTGTCGCTACATCATTTATCCATATTACAAGTCGACATTTCTAACGGACGGTGTATTCAAGTGCACGTTACATAAATACAAGTAAACTGATCCACAATAACTTTGTATGTAACGAAATATTCTCTGGTTACAAACAGACGAACCCGAGGTGAGGCTACGTCTCGATCGTAAGTAACCCGAACCCGATTACGAACAGCCAACCACGTTTATTTATTATCGTTACAAATTGGCGCACCAACGTGTGAGGCGTGCAATTTAATATAAATTAAATTATTATTAAGAGACCAATAAACCAAAATAAACAAGATGAGGAAGCGAGAGACATCGCGAAAACGAGCGGCCGAAACCGAGAAAGTGGACGAATTAGATATGGAAGACAAAGAAGCGACACCGATCGAGGAAGCAGAAGTAATAATAAGAGAAGACCAAGGTGATAAACAAGAACCGGACAAAGTTACAGAGAGCGTTGACCTGAAGAGCATTATGGAATATTTAAAACAGAATAGCAAGAAAATGGAAGAATTAAGCGAGAAGAGCAATAAGAACTTAGAAAAAATGGAAGAATTAAAACAGGACAATAAACAGTCCACAGAGAACAGTAATAAGAACTTAGAAAAATTGAAGGAAGAATTGAAGGAAGATTTGGGTAAGAAGATGGAGGAAATAAGGAGTGATAATAAACAAACCAAGGAGGAATTGAGCCGAGAATTGAAAGAGAATAGCAAGAAAATGGAGGAGAAAATTGACGCAAATAACAAAGCATTGAGGGAAGAATTGAAGGAAAATTACCAGGAAATCATGAAGAAATTGGACGAGAACTTTGAGAAAAGGGAGGAAAAGATGGAGGAAATGCCCAAAGAAATAATAAATGACAGTAAACTGTGGAGGGAAGGATTAAGAAATGAGAGAACCGAAGAAATAAAAAATGATAGCAAACCAGAAACAGAAGAAAAACCAAACGCCAAAACAGAGGACCCAGTAGTAGTATTACCTGAAAAGAAAACTAACGGAAACAAAGAAAATACTAAGGATAATGAAGCGGAACCAATGAAGAGAAGAAGAACACATCCAAAGAAATTAATGAAAACAAAGGAAGAAATGGAGATGATGAACCAGGGTTTATTTGATGATGATAATATCCATATGACCAACCATGAAGAAATCGTGAGTTCCGGGAATAATGGAAGTAGATTAAGGGTAATCTCAGAGATGGTTTACCAGCAGACAGTAGTTTACCACTGGGAAAGGACCAGAGGTAAACTGAATAAAACATGGGGACTAGATCAGTTTCAGCGCAGGACTGGACAGTGTATTCCAGAAAGATGGAAGTATGACATCTTACCAGACTGGGATGACGGCACAGGTGAATCACCAGAATGTGTTCCATTAGAGTACCATCCAGGACAGTTCCAGTGTACAGGTGCACTAAAATGTATTCCTTCAGGGTGGATGTGTGATGGTGAACCAGATTATGGGGTTTCAGATAAGCAAATAATTAAGAATTCAGATGAAGATCCTCACAGATATTTTTCATGCAATACCACATATGGACCAGAGACGTACTGGTGTATAAAACACTATGATAGAGGGAGCCGAATAAGCTTAGCAGCCAACAAAGGAATAGCGGCTAGAAAAATGAAATACAAGACAAAGGCCAGAGATGTCACTAGTACCGGAACGATGATGAAGACTATGGTCATCCGGACAATGAGAGCAAATGAAGTGACAGACTACGGTTAAGTCTAATACCATACACCTCCACAAAAAGGGACTGATGTTATTATAAAACCACCAAAATTCCAAACAAATAGTAAGAACAACTTACAACTAATGATATATGAGAATTAATTTGGAATTGAAGAATTTATTATTATAAAACCACCAAAATTCCAAACAAATAGTAAGAACAACTTACAACTAATTATTTATGAGAATTAATTTGGAATTGAAGAATTTATTATTATAAAACCACCAAAATTCCAAACAAATAGTAAGAACAACTTACAACTAATTATTTATGAGAATTAATTTGGAATTGAAGAATTTATTATTATAAAACCACAAAATCCTAAAGAAATAGTAAGAACAACTTACAACTAATTATTTATGAGAATTAATTTGGAATTGAAGAATTTATTATGATAAAACCTCAAAACACAAAGAACATAGCAAGCTCATCTAACCAACTTTGATAATCCAAAATATAACTTTAAATCAAGCCAAATAAACAAATTTGAATATATCAGAATTCAAATGAATAGTAAGGACAACTTACAGTACAGTTTGATAATGTTATAATGAATCAAGCAGATAAACAACTGGGAATAAATTTCCAAATTCTAAACAAAACAAGCACCTCTTATTAAACACAGATATGAACTCATTATTGGAATATAAAAGAAGGATGCAACATCCATAAATTAGAAGAAACCATAGTGCTATAAAATGAATAAAAAAGGACAAGTGTAGACAGTCGACGATGAAAATAAGACAAGACTAGAAACAAATTTACTACAAATAACCTATCATGATTGTGAGAGGATCAACAACAACTGAAGATGCAAATACTTGTCATGTTTTAATTTAAATGAAGACAGTGAATGAAAAATGAAGATTAAGCAGTACTGATAAAGAAGGAAGGAAGATAGTACCAATTGGAAATAAAAAATGTTATTAATATCGCCACAAGAAAATAAACACCTGAAAGAATCAATGGAAAGAAATATTTAGATCTGAGAAGTTAGACTGAGTGAACGATCCCAAGAATATATTATATTATTTTATTTATTTTAGTCGTGAATAGACTAGTGATTATTAAATTTGATTGACTGACGAGATAGCTCCAGCAATCGATATTATTTATGTATTGTAAGGACAGCGGGGTATTAGGTCAAGAGAGCCACCCGACTGATTCCAGAATATATGGTGATTAATTTGTTAGGGAAGTAACATGTTCCAGGGATAGAACACTTATAATTAAAGACAAGTATACCAGATCATAATAAGAATAACAAATGATAATATGAAAAAGAAGGTAATTGATAATTTCAACAAAAACAATATTTTATTAAAATGATCAAATTTGGTGGCAGGGTAATATGTAACATGACATTTAGAACAACATAATATCGTACCTGACTTAATGAAGACTTTGATTAAGAAGCTGACAAGAAGAACAATATCTTCAAAGATGATAGTGAAGAAGAACGACTAACAATTTCAGACTGACTAGTAAGACAACTGACCGTACCCAAATTAATGATTTAGGCTAAGTGATGCAGATATCTTCAAACCCCAACTATGACATGAATTTTAGTATTGACCAAACAAAGAATTGTAAGGAAAAATGGTTTATGAACCAGGACTATAAAGAAACAAATGGTTTCAGTTGATGTATCATTAAATCCAAATAATCAAAATGCAAAGTGAGGGATAATAGACCCAAACATATAATATTATGTAAGAGAAATATTGTTAAATAATTAAGTTAATCAATGTAACAAAAATATAGATACACATGATTATAGATACAAGAACCATACAAAAAGTGTCACATATAGAGTTCATAGAGTTGTCCAGTAAACAACAAATTATAACATGGTCACAATAATATTTATAACAAGAATAAAACACAGATAAACAGTAAATGTAACAAGGCTATTATAACTGTGTGTGAGGTAGAGCAACAGTGTTCACTTTATTGTAATTTTTGTAACACAAAACATCAGTAAGTATACGGATGTTTAAACCCATATGAATAGTAAATATGACATGGACAGTGTCAGAATAAGTCATAAATTAGCTGACAAAAGACTAAATAATTAGTATAGGATTTGTTTTGTTAAATGTGCATGTTTTATGTTATAGCACAGTGTTTTATATAATAGTATTTGTGTTGTGTTTTTTGTATGTAACAGATGATACAGTCAGTTTAAAGGGATGCCAATTTTATGATATTAATTCCATTTTTTGTTTATGTTGTGTTCACAAATATACCAATAGAGCTGATATTAAGCCATGGTAAATAAATTAATTAACCAAGCAGAATGGACAATACAAAGATGTTTTGTTAAAGGTCAAACACCTATACAGTTTGAGTAGAAAACAACTATTTGTGCAAGGAGTTGGTATAATCATAGCCATGTGGACATGAATTTAAATATTAGAATAATATATATTTTGTGTTGTGAAAATAACGTTATATGTTAAACCATTTTGATGAATGTTAGAAGTTAATTTAATTGTTAGAGATGTTATAACATGATGATGAAAATAATACTATTACATAGGCCAGGTGAAGCCAAATTTAGTAAATTATGAACAATTATATTAGAAATTTTGTAAAGCAAATATGAAGGGATAGATGTATTTATAGGTAATAATGTATACACGGAATATAGAACCAAAGTAACACATATCAAGTTATTTAAGAAAATTCCGAATAACAAAATTGTAACGTCCATAGTTCTTAAGCAAAAATAGGCATGTTTGGTGTCTAAATATAACACATGTGAAGATCAAAATAATTAAATATCACTATAATATTGACGACTCGGAACACAAAGTTTTTTATAAGTAAAAACGTAAAGTTTTACCTTACAGCCTAAACCGGCTTTCACCTATAGAAGGCTTCATCAGAGGCTGTCGTTAGTAGCGCTGCTCGTCTTGTTGTTGGCGACGAGAAAGTGTTTCGAAAGATTGAAGCTGTGTGTGTGTGGTGAGATGTGTTCGAATAATGCGTGCGATTTGAATTGTGTCTGTTCGTTTAGGATGTCGTTTTTATTTGTTTTTGTGTGCTTGTATATTTCTAATTGTTCTAGAGTGTCTAGTTTTCGGCCTTTTGTGTGTACGTGTAGTATGTTCATGTTATTGTCGATGTTTTTATATGTGTGGTTTGCTTCAATGAGGTGGTTTGCGAAGGTAGATTCTGTAGTGGTGTGGAGTGCTTTTGTGTGTTCAATGTATCTCTGTTTGAAGCTACGTCCTGTCTGGCCTATGTAGAATTTACTGCAATTTGAACAATTTAGTTTATATACACCGGGTAGATCGAATTTGTTTTGTGCTTTGGGCATGCGTTTTGATAGTGTGTGTTCTGTTTTGTTAGTAGTTTTGTAAGCGATTCTGTATCCTGCTTTTTTGAATTTGTGGGCAATTTTTTCTGTTTGTTTGTTGATGTATGTTAGTGTTATGAATTTGTTGTTTTCTATCTTTGTCTGTTGTTTGTTTTGTGTTTTGTGTAGGATTTTACTGACTATTGTTCTGTCATAACCGTTAGATTCTGCTAGATATTTTATCGTGTTTAGTTCGTCTTTGTAGTCTATTTCATCTAAGGGGATGTTGTTAAGTCTATGTATCATGGTTCTAAAAGCAGCTAGTTTGTGTTGTATTGGGTGATTGGAGGTGTTGTGTATTAGTGTGTCAGTTGTAGTTGGTTTTCTGTATATACTGAAAAGGCCGAAAACTAGACACTCTAGAACAATTAGAAATATACAAGCACACAAAAACAAATAAAAACGACATCCTAAACGAACAGACACAATTCAAATCGCACGCATTATTCGAACACATCTCACCACACACACACAGCTTCAATCTTTCGAAACACTTTCTCGTCGCCAACAACAAGACGAGCAGCGCTACTAACGACAGCCTCTGATGAAGCCTTCTATAGGTGAAAGCCGGTTTAGGCTGTAAGGTAAAACTTTACGTTTTTACTTATAAAAAACTTTGTGTTCCGAGTCGTCAATATTATAGTGATATTTAGTTAAGTAACGGACACGTCATGGACAACGAAATCCAAGAATCAAAATAATGCTGATAATGGTTTTAAACTCCCATTCAGTATAGAAAAGTTACGTTAGTTTAAAGATTTTGAACGAAATTTAGATTCTGAAATAATAGAAGTATGTGACAATGTAGACCCAAATTGACCAACCAGGTTCCAAGTTTACCCTTAGCAACCAGAAATTTCGGATAAATAAAATGGGACTTCTTTGACAACGATCTTAGCAGATAGACGCGTTCTTAAATCGTCTCACATTAGATGTTATAAAGTGTGAAAAAACAATAGCAATAGATAAATACTGTTAGAAGTATACTATACAAACGTTTTGCAACAACAGAAGACTACCCATTAGATGGATGAGAAGGAATAATAACCAGAAAGAAGATTTGACGTGGACGAGGGACGAGAAGGAAGACCTGACGTGTACTTAGGACCTATTTACAACTAAGAAGAGTACAAGAAGAGGATTTGGTGATCTGACATCTCATTATATCATACTTCAACACATACACTTGTATACACGTATTTTAAGCAATAATCAACTGAATTACAGACACCATATAACACGAACACTAGAAACAACCACTAATAACACCATATAAGATTAACACCTTTTTAATCACAACAAGAACCTTTAATTCACTTAATAACTATCAAAGCCTGATATAGACATAACCTTTTTAAAACTGGCAACCACTATACGATTTCTGTGTGCACCTATCACTCTAACGTAATATCCCATGATTGTGAACTTGTATTTTGATTAATAGTGTAATATTTTGTATAATTATAAATCCCCGAACCATATACGCCCTGAGATAATTGATACATTTTAATTTAAAACGTTAACAAAAAGCATTGTTTTGATCTAAAGGAATACTGAACAGCTACTGCTGCCAACTGGTAAAGAAGACTTATATTTTGTACTACAATTGCGATTATTCTGTTTAAAAATTATTAAAACAAGTTAACCAGTGTTTTTTCCAAATAAAGGATTCCACAAGGATATATGTTTGATGATAATTGTGAGTCATTATTATTGCCGTTATATTTAGTAAATAGAATTCACAGGTTGTAGCTGACCCGATAGTTGGCATCGGTGAGTGACGTCACGTAAAAGAAGCAGCGTAGTGGGAGTAAGCGGCAATTTACGAAATCATTCGCCGTTCAACATAATACATTTATAATTTACATCGACGACTCCAGTGCGAGTTTGTCGCTACATCATTTATCCATATTACAAGTCGACATTTCTAACGGACGGTGTATTCAAGTGCACGCTACATAAATACAAGTAAACTGATCCACAATAACTTTGTATGTAACGAAATATTCTCTGGTTACAAATAGACGAACCCGAGGTGAGGCTACGTCTCGATCGTAAGTAACCCGAACCAGATTACGAACAAGAATCACCTTTCAATTATCGTTACAATATCAATGGTCTGATTTTCTGGTGGATACTCAAAAAGTTGTTCCAATATTCTAGGTGGCCTTGTTCCCTTTATTAACTCATACGGCGTAAACCCGGTGGATTCGTGGGTGGTACTATTCAACCATTCTTCTACTTTCTTTACATATAATGGCCATTCTGTATGCTTGGTGTGACAATACCCCCGAAATATCCTACCAATCTCTCTCATCACCCGCTCTGCTTGGTTGGACTGTGGATGGTATACTGGCGTGTGCTTGGGTATGATGCCTTCCCATACAAGAGTTTGTCTCCACCTACCGCTGATGAATTGGGGTCCGTGATCGGATAAAATTATCTTCGGCTTACCTACATTTACCATGTAATCTCTTGTTATCTTTTCACTCAGCACCCTGCTCGTCGCTCTCTTCACACTATATAATCTAACAATCTTAGAAAAAGTATCTAAAACAACAAAAACATACATTACTCCACCCCTACCCTTGGGCAATGGCCTATACAAATCTACAGCAACTAAATCAAATGGTCTCTCCACCTTAATATAATTCAACTCCCCTTCTACCCTATAATTCACTACCTTAGACCTCCGACACAAATCACATACCCGTAACAACTTTCATACTCGCCTCTCCATATTCTTAAAAACACATGACTCTTTTAAAACATTCGTACACTTTTTCGCCCCAAAATGTCCATACCTTATGTGGCAATCCCAAATAATTCTATCTATCAACCCTTCTGGTACAACCAATCTCCAATCATGCTCACCCCCTTCTACCTTTTTGAACAAAATTCCCTGATATATTTGGAAATGTGTGTTATATTCAGACCCATCTGAATAGGCTACTAAACTAGCGATTATATTCCCTGATTTATTTTCTAATCTCTGCATATTTCTAATATCCCTTAATTCCTCACCAAAAATTCTATCTTCCCTTGTTAATCGAAAAATTTCTATCTCCTTAAGATCCCTCCCTGTTTTATTTTCTGTGATATCTACCCTGGAAAGAGTGTCTGGTACTTTATTGTCTGTCCCTTTAATATACTCCCATGAAAAATTATATTCCTGTAATGTTAGTACCCACCTGGTTAGACAGCTATGGGTTAATCTGCAGGTATTAAAAAATGATAGCGCTTTGTGATCCGTCCTGATGATTGCCCGGTTCCCTAAGATGTATGTGCGGAACTTTCCTACAGCGAACACGATACTGAGCAACTCCTTTTCCGTAGTTGTGTAATTTCTTTCAGCTGCCAAAAGGGATCTGCTGGCGAAAGCTATCGTGTGGTGTTCTTTGTCACTATCCTGCTGGTATAATTCTGCTCCCAGGGCGGCATTACTGGCATCAGTCTGTAAATAGAAAGTTTTCAAGAAATCAGGGTGATTCATCATTATCATATTTGAAAATTTTTCCTTTATTTCCTCGAATGCATCCCTTTCTTTCTCTCCCCATGTCCACTGTTTATTCTTTTGTAGAACAACACTCAACCTTGATGTCGTCTGTGAGTAATTTTTCTGAAATTTTCTATAAAAGTTACACAGACCCAAAAAACTTTGTAGCTGTTTAATATTCTTCGGCTCTGGAAAGTGCATAATAGCTTCTACTTTATCAGGGTTGGCTAGAATTCCCTCTGGAGTAATAATAAAACATAAAAAGTGTATTTCAATTTGCAGAAACTTAGACTTCTCCCAATTAACCATTAGACCCCCATTTTGTAATTTATCTAATACATATTCAAGATGTTCTAAATGTTTCGAGAATGTTCTTGATGCTATTAATATGTCATCAACGTACACTGTTAGAAAATCTAAGTCCTTAGGTTGTAATATCATATCTAAACATTTTAAAAAGCTTGCTACACTAGTGTTAAGTCCAAATGGCAAACGCTTGAACTGATAATTCTTACCATTGAAGAGAAATGCAGTATATCTCCAACTCTCTGCTGCTAGCAGCATCTGCCAGTATCCTGCTGTAAAATCTAAAGATGTCATGTACTTGACTCCACTGAATTTCTGAAAAATCTCATTTATGGGTTCCGGTGACTCCCGGTCAGGTATTATAATTTGATTAATTTTCCTAGCATCTAAACATAGTCTTACCCTTCCATCCTTCTTTATTACCACTACCAATGGATTCGAGTAAGGCGATATTGATCTCTCAATAATGTCTCCCTCCATCATTCTATCCAACTCCTCTTGCACTGCTCTCCTCTTTGAAAACAGCACTGGATAACTCCTCTGCTTGTAGGGTTAGTGTTCCTGAACCTTCAGCTCGCATACATAGTTCCTAGCTTTTCCAGGCAACTCCGCAAACACATCTCTAAAACGTTCCACAATTGCCCACAACTCCTGTCGTTGGGGAATCCCTACAACTCCACCCTCATTAAAAAATTTATCCGCCCTATTTTCCCATACTCTCTCATCACTCACATGTATCTCTCCCTCATCATTCTCTACAATCTCACTCTCTCGACATATATTCACTCTTGTTTCTATGTCTCCATCGCCTACCCGCTTTTGTATCACTTTTACTCCCGTAACTTTAATCTCATCTAACACCCTCTTAAAATTAACCCTGACTGGTTCACTCCCACTATTAAATTCTACTATCTGTTTATTAAAATCTATTACTGCCCCATTTCTCTCCAAAAAATCATTTCCTAAGATTACATCTAAACTCAGTCCCTTAACTACTAGAAAGGTATTTTCAAATTCAGTTTCATTAAAGAATATATTTAATTGTACTTGTCTAGTAACTCTTTTACTCCATACTCCTGTTACCCCCACTACTGTTACGCCCGCAACTGGCAGTGATGGTATATTTTTATTTATTTCTTTTAATTCTCCCATTACATTTTCTGAAACTACTGATATCTCACTTCCTGTATCTATTAATGTTTTAAAACTATTACCTTCTATGTTGACTATTACCTCTGTCAATCCGGTTTTTGATTCCATAATTCCCGTGTCATCTTCCTCCAACAACTCCTTCGACATGTCTGTGGTGATGATATTGCTCTGGTAGTTGCATTCTTCTTGGACCCCACTGCTACCTGCTGACAATGGTTGGGTCCTGTCATCCATTGTCCCCCCTAGTTTCCCTGTGGTACTGCTGAACCGCTCGATGAATATCCTCCTCTACCTCTCATCGCATCTCCACCTCCTCTGCCATTACCTCTGCCTCTTTGCTGTTGCTGTTGACTGTGATGAGTGGAGGCCATGTTGCTCCATTGGCACAACCTCCCACCTTGTTGCATCTGTAACATACTGTTCGGGTAGCAAAATTTTCGTACTCACAATCCGGACATTTCCACATCTCGCCTCTACGGTTATTACTATCCACCCTCGCACCCCTGTATGCTGTAGGATACCCCCTTGTTTGGTTATGATTCCCGTTATTGAATGTTACCGGCGGATTCGGACGCCTGCCTATCTCCCTATCTCTGATGCTCTGAAAAATATCCAATATCTTCTCAAGTTCATTTATCTCTGCTATCTCCCGTGTCATTAACGACATCTGTACCTCCCGGGGTAAATGTTTGCTGATGTGTCTCATAAACGATCTGAAAGGTAGCTGTTTGCTGATGTGTCTCACTAACGATCTGAAAGGTAGCGGAGGTTCAAGGTATTTAGCCTCATTATATAGTCTTGTAACATATATGGTGACATTATTATTATGACCCCCAAAATTACCCGGGCCCATAATTCGACTTCTTAAAACTTCTTGATCTTCCTCCGACAAGTATTTTTCGCGGAATGCCCTTTCAAAACTCTCATAATTTTCCCATTCTGATCTATGAGCCTCCGCCCATATCGCGGAAGTCCCTTGGAAACACTTGATTATCTTTAATAATTGCACTTCCCAATTATTATGGTTAAACTTGTTAAACTCCCTCACCCGATTTAGAAATTGCATTGGATGTACCCCCCTACTAACGTGACTAAATGATTCTAGTTCTATGTCATTGTTCACATCTCACGTTACTAATATTCTCTCAGTAATATTATTCATTTTCTGGCTTATGGCCACTTGCAATTCGTCTTTAACACTGTTTATATTTTGTTCAACTAGATTGAATTTCCTATCATTACTACATTCAGATTGAATAAATTTTTGGTTTATGTTCTTAACAGTATCATGCAATAACTGTATCTCTGTTTCACAACTAGCACTTATTTTGCTAAGTTTATTATCAGTATCTACTTCACATTTTTTAATATTTTTATTAATCTCTTCTATCTGACTTACTGTATTCTGTTTACATTCATTTATTTTTCATTCTATTTCATGGTTGTACTCATTTATTTTACTTACTAATTTTCCGTTATCCTCATTTATTTGTTCACTGAACTTGGTATTTACTGATTCTATTACTTGTTCTTTAATGGTATTAAAACGTTCGTCAATCTCATTCAGAGATTTATTCATATTAAACATTTTGTGTATTCACTTCATCAAATTTAGCATTAAAATTACTTTTTATTTCTTTAATTTTGGTTTTTTGTTCATCAAATTTAGCATTAAAATTACTATTTATTTCATTGAACTTAACATCAGAATCACTCCTTTGTTCATCAAATTTATTTAACATTAACTGCATCATACTCATCATATAACTATTATTCTCTTTCTTAACTGGGGTCAGCGTCGATTGACTCGTTACACCTACCATTATTCTCGATTCAGTCTCGCTTAAGTCGCTATTTATTTGACTTTCAGTGAAGCTGACGTCCTTGTTACTATTTTCATTCGTATATATTTTTTATATTATTTAGCTTTTTACTTATTTATAATACATCTATATGAATAACACTGTAACATAACCCTATCTGACACTCTCGTCATCTAAGTTTATTTCTACGTACATACCAATTTACTCATTCCAAACAACCATACTGTTCCTCAAAACAGGTCCACATTTGCATAAATTTTATTTATGCAAATGGTCCCACCATTCGGACGCCACTGTTAAGTTTTATTTATTTTATTAATTTAACTTTATTAATGTAGTTTGTGTTTACGACTTTCGACTCTGATAGCCACCATGTTGTCTACTACCAACTTAAATTTTTACTCACCGTGTCCAGGGTCTCGTTGGACGATCTGAAACAACAAGATGGTTATTTTGAAATGACTAATATTTCCCTTTTGTAACAAGTTTATCTTATTTATTTTTTACTCAAACTTCATCTTTTTTACAATGATAGAATTTGTATACATCATTATGCGAGCCATCGGAAATACAACAAAACGGAGCCGTTACTCCTCTCCTTTACATTTTATTTCTTGTATTATTATTCTCATTACTGAATTTACTCAAAATACACCAAAACATGGTTACTAACAAAATGCAATAACTATAAACTTAAATCTATTGTTATGGACAAACCAGCGCTCCTTATTTAATACTCTTCATTCACGCACACACTCATAAGTACCCCTTCTCCCTTATGTGAGATCTCACTTTAAATCATGATAATAATATTGTAATTATATTTTTTATCCCATATTAAAGATTGTTCTGCCCCTCGTTTTTGTTACTTATCTGGAAAATCAGTCCCGAAGACGTCTCACTGCTCCGCGCACTACGTAGATTATTTCTTAATTTTCACTGAATTTACATGTTTTAAAAATGTTAATCCACTCTGATAAAGTTGAAATTTGTTACTTTACATTTTTTAAATTTTATACGTGCGGACGTCCGCGATATCGTTCCGGAAATTTTATTCTTGACCGGCTGGCAAAAGTTGTAATTCGTGACTGAGGCGAAATTTAAAGCCTCATTTTCCGAGGTAGTGAGGGAAGTCACGTGATGGCAAACTTTTGTTTCTTCGAGTCTTGACGTCAGATTTTGGCAAAGTTATTAATTTGGCTCTACATTCCAGCAGTGAATCATAGCTGGGCTCGTCTCTGACGTAACATCGTATGACTGCTGAATTACATAACTTGCATGCCATGTGGCAAAAAATAACTGTTCATCTTGTGTCTAGAGCTGACCTTGACACAAATCTACTCGGTTGCTTCATACGTCGTTACAAAACTTTACAATTATGATTTATATAATTTTGAGTTTCAAATAAAATTTGTTTATTTTCCCCAAAACACTAGGAGGGCTGAAATGTCCCGTTACATTATGTTATGTTATATTTAAGTGATTGAGTATTACTGAATACACTTAAGATTATGATTTTGTAATGTATATGAAAGTTTTACAATTTAAAAAGATGGAAGAAAATAATGAAATTGATGTAACTGATGTAACGGAAATGGACGAGTCGGAAATTCAAGCAATGACCGAGTCAACCATTATGAGAGGGCTTGAGATTCGTTCAACCTCGAATGTAGTTCTAAATAGTAAATTAAACGAGTCAGATACTACAGATGACTCGGGAATTCAGTTAACCCCAACCTCAACTAATATAAATAATCAATCTGATAGTAATGATGAGGTAATGGATATGATGCAATTACTGTTGAATAAATTTGATGTACAAAACAATAATTTTGATGAACAAAGTAATGTTTGATGAAAAGTTCGCTAAAATAAATAGTTGTTATAAACAAGTATTTATGTAACGAGGTAAATGCCAAAACTGGTGTCCCCGTGAGGTTATTTACCCAATTGTAACTGGGTTAGGGGGGATATGATAAAATGATGTGGAAGAAGGTGTATAACTGAATATTCAGTTAGGGATTACGTGATCATAATCACGGTGAGATTGAGTTTGATTTGCTCTGATTAGATAGGTTGTTATTGGTTTGGTTCAACTGCTGTTTTGTAATGGTTATATATTGTGTTGTATTAAAAGAAAGTTCATTTTCAATTATGGTGGTTGAATGGTTATTAATGAACTTTCAATTATGAGAGTTAGTGGTTTTAAATACTGGACTTAATACTGTAACGATGTGGGGGTTAACAAGAACATTTAAAGACTTATATTGTAGATAATTCTGTATTTGGTTTACATAATATGTTAAAGGTACTTAAAGTAAGGTTATGTTCATATGCTGATAAGACATCAGCTGATGCATGGTATATTCGATTTACAGTTGCAATTGATTTTATGATAGTAACAAGTTTTTTATTTTTTAATAATTGTCAATATATAATTAAGAATGTTTATGATGAAAATTAAAATCATTTAAAAAATAGAGATTTGGGTAGTAAATTTAAAAAGTTTTGACATGAAGGTTATAGAAAATGATAAATGAATTTCATTATGAAAGTAAATAAATACAAGAAGAAATTAGATGAATTGAAGTTATTTTGAACAATGTAAATAAAGTAAATTATAGTGTTTTGATTATAAGGTAATTCAAATTTATGTGAGAGGAGTTAATTAACGTAAAGTGTTTTGAGTAGTGTAATCAAAATAATTAATTAAAAGAAAAGGTCTAATTAATTTAAAAGGGGAATTTTGGTAATGAACTTAGATTTATTTTGATTTGAATTGTCAAATAAATGATAATTGGTAAAAATGCGATGATTGAAATTTTGAATATGAAAACAAAATTGAAGTAATAATGCAAGATAAACAGTTAAAATGTTTAATTACGGTAATAGAAATTGAAATAAACAGTTGTCTAATAATAGTGAATTTTACTTAGATTCAAAGATGAAATGTTTTATGTTAACCTAAAGTTGGTAATGTTTATTTTGAAGTTAGGTTTTTGTGAAATAGGAATGATTATTTTATTAGGAATGCAATATGTTTATGTTAAGAAGGTACATATATAAGCAACCAGTACTTTGCTAAAGGCAATCCAGTACGTCTAAGAGGGAAATAAATCAGTTGAGGATCTGGTTTGATGTAAGGCCAATTATTGACAATTTGTTTGAAATGTTACAGAGTCAGGTGATACTGCGGTGATGTGCCTGTCTGACTTTATGGTGTTGGGATCTCGATAGGGAAGTCCAGCAAGGTCATGCAGGTGTGGCCGCAGTCGCCGGACTAGGGGGGTAAGTTACCCATCATTTAATAAGGATTTACAGGGGGGTTAGTGGCGCTATATCCTTGCTGGTCCTCTTAGGTTTTTAGGCAATGAGAGTTTTTCTGTTTCGACAGAACACCTCTCATTGGGGGGTATTGTGACGGGACAAACTAGGGGATATATTTTAATTCCATAATAATTGTTATAATGTTACAACAAACCCAATAACCACTCTTACAGGTCTCGACTTCGCATATAGGACCCAGGACACGAGAAGGTAAGAATTTTGGAAATTGACAGTTTTTGGATATTTTATTTTTCCAAAATTTTATTAATGAAAGTTAATAGTTACAATGGCCCCGAACAGGGACGGTCCGTACAAATGTATTTTGTACAGACTGTACCTACTTGTGAATGTAAGGGTGAGGTTGCTGGAGGTTAAGGCATAGTACGAGTAAATTATGAATGCAAGTAAATGACAAAAGGTTGTGTTATGTTATATTTAATTGATTGAGAATTACTGAATACACTTAAGATTATGACTTTGTAATGTATATGAAAGTTTTATAATTTAAAAAGATGGAAGAATTAATGAAATTGATGTAACTGATGTAACGGTAATGGATGAGTCGGAAATTCAAGCAATGACAGAGTCGACCGTCAAGAGGGCTTGAGATTCGTTCAACCTCGAATGTAGTTCTAAATAGTAAATTAAGCGAGTCAGATACTACAGATGACTCGGGAATTCAGTTAACCCCAACGTCAACTAATATAAATAATCAAGCTGATAGTAATGATAAGGTAATGGATATGATGCAATTACTGTTGAATAAATTTGATGTACAAAACAATAAATTTGATGAACAAAGTAATAAGTTTGATGAAAAGTTCGCTAAAATAAATAGTTGTTTTGACGTAAATGATACCAAATTTGATGAAGTAAATGGTAAATTTGACATACAGAATAATACATTTTGACGAACTTAAGTTTGATATCAATGCCGTAAGTGATAGCTGTGAAAGTAATTTTAAAGAGGTAGAACAAAACATTGAGAAAATGAAAGTATGGAAAACAGATATAAGTGTAGAGAAAATAAAAATAATGAAGTAACAGACGGCAATATAAATAGTGATGGTGGTACGAATAATAATCAGGTGAAAACTGACGAGGTAAGTAATAGTAATAACTATAAAAATGATAGTGAGATAGTGTTGAATATAAATAATAATAAAGATGTAGTTGAAAATGAGATATCTATGGGCGATACATTAAGTAATGGTGGTGAAAATGAGAATAGAAAGTCAGTTTGGGTGAGTAACGGAGTAGTAATTAGTGTTGATGAATTAGAGAAAGAGTGGAAATAGAGTTTAAAGATAGTGTGTGTACAAAGGGCAAAAATTCCCTGTTGTTTAAGTGGATAAAGACTCCACTAGTGATTTATGAGGACAGAGTTTCCTCCAGAGGTTATGTGAGAGACAAGGTGTCTCTAAATACGTCCCCTGTGTATTATGATTTCCCTGGAAAAGCCAGGATGTGTTATAATAATGTTGTGTTGCCCTTTGTGTGAATGATAGAGAGAGAGTAAGATGGGGTTGTATAAGCGATTTTGAGAGAGATAGTATTGTTGGAGGTTAATAGAAGTTATAAAGAAATAATAGAGAGAATAAATAGGGAGAGAGTTAATTATATTAAAAACTTACCTTGTGTAGAAATGAGCACTGCAGTAGTAAACGATTATTATACTGATGTTGATGATGATATACACTTACCTGTTAGGAGAATTAGCGTACTGGTAACAGCTGATTACTATGATGATGATAGTAGAAACTATTTAATTGTGACAAGTGATAACAAAGGAGACTTGACCAAACATACTGATGTAGACAGATTTTATGACAGAATAATATGGAGTAATACGGGGGGTTATTCTGGTGTTATGGAACAATTGGAAAAATTGAATAGTTATTACATTAATGGTAATAATATAAAGAACTTAATTAAAAATGAATTGGGTATACGTAAAATAAGACGTTGATGATGGAGGGTAAATAGTATCGTTCATGAACATTTAATTATGTGAGTAGTGGGTTTTGAAATGGGCTGAATTATGAAATGAGGTGTGGTAAACAATAACATGATATGACGAAAAAGTTGTAGATAAATTTGTAGTGATGTTAAATGTATTTGTGTAATAGGTTAAGTTGTACTCTGTATTAGGGCCGGATCCACGGGGGGGGCAAGGGGGCACGGGCCCCGGGCGCCAGCTTTTGGGGGGCGCCAAATGATGGGGCGCCAAAAAATAATTTATTTATAAAAATTAGTAACTGCTTCATAACCAAAAATATAAGTTTTAGTGTCAAGTTTAAATTAATCAATATTGTTCCAGAACCAATAAATTATAAATTTTTAGTGCAAATTCCCAATAAGCTACATTTGTCCATAGCCACATCTACCTAAATATAGTAAGAAATACTTAAACAGGGTGGGGATATTCTCGCAGTATGAGTTGCTGTTGGCAACACTGTGTCTTTTGATTGACTGTTGAGGTTGGGTTACCTTCAGTGACTGACTGAATATTCTAACAGTGACTATCTTGTTTGTTTGTATTTATAAAAAATAAAACTATATCAATATGTGAAAAAAGGCATCAGGAGCTTTCAACAGAAAGAAAGCGAAAGCAAGACAACAAGAGGCAGAGAAGTCGTCAAGTTTGATGTCATCATGGTTGCAAAATATCCAAGAACAAGAAAAAGGTAAATAAAAATTTGTTATTATTTGTTGAGAACAATATTTATATTAAAGAGAGACATAATAGCTGCTTAAAAACTAAACTGTTTTCTTTTTTGTTTTTACTTTCTAATAGGCTATCAGTTGTTCTTAATGTTTTATTTTTCTTTGTCTCGATACAAAGACTGAATGGAAGGAAAGCGGACGCGAATATTAATTTATTAGCTATGCAATGTTGGCTTGACAATACCTTTGTAAATAAAATAATGTTTTAAGTTCACAACTATTTATTTCGCCTAATTATTTATTTCATGATGGAACACTTTATAAGTAGGCTACTGATGCTGGTTGTCTTACTAATTAAAGTAAAAATAAAAAAAATCTTATATGCTTATAAAGCATTAACTTTTTTCTCCTTATAAACCTTTCATAAAACTTATGCTTTATTAACTTAGTGTTTATTTATAGTTACATACTTGAATTTTAAAAATAAGTCTGGACTAATACTTAACGTTGTAATGATTCAGTCATGTATAGAATTATGTTTGTTGCTTGCAGACGAAGCCACGAGCGATCAGCCATCCATTCAAGAGGAATCTTTGGAAGAGGATGAGAGCAGTGTTAGAGAAGAAGACTTCATGGAATTTTGTGCAGAGGAAAAGAATAAAAATGACTTACTTTGTGAAAAACCAAGTACGTCCCATGCTACAGACACTTCAATGTCACTTCAAGAAACATTACCTGGTGTAAAGTGGAAAAGGCCTAATAATGAGGAAACTGAATGTGAGTATAATTTCAATTTTAATGATCCTGGAACTTGGCCAGCTAGACTTAGTGATAATCAAAGATGTTACATAACACAAAATAGGTATGAAAAAGAATATCATGATCCTGACTTGAGTAAAAGTTGTAGGGAGGGCCGAAATCTTACAAAGGATTGGTTCTTTAAAATTTTGAAAAATGGTTCAAAGGTTAAAAGATCTTATTTGGCTTACAGCGAGACAATGAATGCCTTGTATTGTGTTCCATGTAGGCTTTTTTCCCACTTGATCACAGACCATGAATCTAAACGGTCTTACTTAGCAAGAAAGGAGGGCTTCATAAATTGGAGAAAACTTAATGAAAAGTTACCAGAACATGAAAACTCACAGAGTCATAAGGTGTCGTTTGTTTCATGGAAGGCCTTAGAAGCTTCCCTTTGTAAAGGAGGGATCGACAGGGAATTGCAAGATCAAATAAAAAAAGAGGAACCCCATTGGAGGGAAGTGCTACGCTGTATAGTAGATGCTATCTTATTTTTGGCAAAACAGGGTAGTTCGTTTAGGGGGACGAATGAAACGTGTAACTTTGCAGATCCATATAATGGCAAGTTTCTCAACACTATAGATTTAATTTCCCACTACAACGAAAACTTGCGCCAACATATTGATCGCCACAAGAAAGGGCAGCTCAGTTATTGTTCCCACAAAGTACAAGATGAGTTTCTTGATCTCATTGCACATCAAATTAGGGAAGACATTATTAAAGACATTAAAGCAGCTAAATATTTTTCTTTGATTTTCGACTGTACTCCTGATGTGAGTAAAAATGAACAGATGACTGAAGTTATTTGATACATTAAATTTAATGAGGAAGGGCCTGAGATTTGTGAAAGTTTTTTGGATTTTTTCACTGTGAGTGAAAAGACAGGTGAGGGTCTTTTTGAAAGTATCACTGAAAAGCTCAAACAAGATGGTCTAGATTTGAAATATTGCAGAGGCCAGTCATATGACAACGGAGCAAACATGGCTGGGAAATACAAGGGAGTACAATCAAGGATAGTCCAAAAGAACAAACTGGCCTATTTTGTTCCATGCTCAGCCCACTCCTTAAATTTAGTTGGAGTCCATTCAGCAGAGGCATGTGTTGAAGCCCAATCATATTTTGGTATTGTAAACAGTCTTTACAACTACTTTTATGGTTCAACATCAAGGTGGGACGTATTAAAAAATACATGTACCTCGGAGTTTAAAATCAGAAAGCAAAACAAGATTGTCAGCAAGGCTTGAATCCGTGGAGGTTATATATAAACATATGGACAAAGTGCTCTATGCTCTTGAAGAACTGAACACTCATGAATTCTCATCTCCAGAAACAAGATCTGAAGCCAAATCTCTAATCTGCAATTTGAAAAATTTTGAATGCGTTGTCATGACATGTTTTTAGTATACAATTCTCAAGAAAATTGATCGAGTTAACAAGTTTTTACAAAGAGAAGATGCAACAGTAGACAAGGCTGCAAAAATCATACATGTCTTCTAAATTTATCATCTTCGACTAGGGAGTTAACTGTTTCAGAGGCAATTGATGAGGCAAAATTCTTATCAAGTAATATTGGCATAACAACAGAATACAAAGAAACAAGGAAGAGAAAAAAAAAGAAAATGGCAGGGGAAACATGTGAAGATGATGCATCAAATCTCACGGCAGAAGAACTGTTCAAAAAATCATTTTTTCAAATTTGTGATAGAATTATTAGTGAGCTAACCAACAGGTATGATGCACTGAAAATGATTGCTGACAAGTTTAGTTTCTTGTGTGGGGATCAAATTAAAAAACTAGATGTTGATACTTTAAAAAGTAAGGCTAGAGAGTTAGCTAGAACCTATGCAAATGATTTAAATGAAGAACTTTTAAATGAAATAGAGAGTTTTAAGTTTCATGCTCTAACCACAGAAGATGGATTGGAAGATGCAACAGCAGCAACTATGCTCAAAATATTGTTATGAAGAGGGGAATCAAAAGCAAGCTGGAAGAGGGGTATCCAAATATACACGTTGCTCTAAAAATCTTTGTAACACTTCCAGTGTCTGTAGCAACTGGAGAAAGAAGTTTCAGCAAATTGAAGCTTATAAAAACCTATTTGAGAAATGCTATGAAACAGCAAAGACTTACTAACTTGAGCATTATTTCCATTGAGCATCGAAGGGCTTCTTCGATTTCTTTTGATCATATAGTTAACACATTTGCAGCAAAGAAGGTTCAAAAGATAAGAGTTTAATTGATATATTGAATAGTATGTTTTTACTTTATTGTTCTATTCCATTAAACTTTAAACACTGTATATGCGTTATAATTATAAAAATACTCAAACCTTTCTTTATAATTATTTCTTATTCATTTATGGTACTTTTTGAATACTAGTGTAATATGTGTTATGAAAAAGAATTACTATTTAATTAAAATAATACTGTAATCTCTAATCTAGTTTTTTTTTTCAACCTCATGTAGCATTAGACCTTTTGGTAAATCGGGTACCCTAGGGGAGGGCGCCAACAGCAAAGCTTGCCCACCCCCCTAATAATAATTGTAGGTCCGGCCCTGCTCTGTATGTTAAGTAAACAATGTATGTATGTAGTAGGTAGTGATTTTATAATAATAATAATAATAATAATAATAATATCTTCCAGACTAAATAAATAACGAGAGTAATTGTGAAGTTTATAATGAAATTAACTGAATTAACATTGTTTTGAATAATGTAACTAAAGTAACTTAGTGTTTTAGAAACTGATGGAATTGAATTAATTGGAGATGAATTAATTAAATTAAAATGTTGTATAGGTGAATTTTGGTAATGAATTTAAAGGATTTTTCTGAGATTTAGGTTTAATAATAAATAATAAATGAGTAAAAGTAAAATGTGTTTAGGTATTGAGTTATATTGTTATTATAAGGTATAAGAAGGTACATATGGTTATGTAGGCCTATGTTATATTTGTTGTGATAAATGTTTATATTTTTGAGTTTATTACAGTAATCATGTTTTATTTGACTGAATGATTGACCATGTGTAAGTATGAATTTTAGAAGGAAATTGAAGGAAAGAAAATTTTTTAATAATGAAATTAAATGAGTTTGAAAGAATTTAAATTAGGCGACTAAATTAATTTGAGGTAGTTGTGAATTTTCTAATATAATTTTCAATGATTAACTTAATGTAAACTGTTGTAAAAGATGGAGTTTGGGTGATGATTATTTCAATAAGGTATTAAGTCAGTCAGAGTCAATTTTTAATGGGTATTAGACAAAATAAGAATTTTTGGAATAAAAGTAATATAGAAACGGGTCAGTAGTGGGGACACAGTAGCGAGAGTGGAAGTATGTAGAGAAAGAGAGAGTGATGAAAGTGGAGAGTAAATAGGTGAGAGCAGGGTACATAAATTTTGTAGTGAGGGTGGAGGTGTAGGGAGTCAACGCAAGGCGTTGTGGTGGGAGGTGAAAATTTTAAAAAGGGTGGCGGAATTACCTGGAAGGGCCAGAAACTAATAAGGGAATGAGTATAAGGGAAGGGAACACACATCCTATGTACAAAGAGTATTGAGAGATCGGTGTCACCCTAGGCAAATTCGTTAATGGTTGTTAGAAGGAAGAAGGTGAGTAAGGTTATATCTAAATACCCGTTCAATAAATCAGATCACTATTAATGACTGGGAGTCACCCGCACCAATTGATGATGAAAATGCTTAATTGAAATTCATAGTTGAAATTACCAATTGATGATGAAAATGCTTAATTGAAATTCATAGTTGAAATTCTAATGAATAGATAATAGGATTTAATAGATTTTGAAACTAAAGTAAAGCTGTACGGTGTGTAATTCTGGTCAAAATTAAATATGAAATGTTTGTCTTTATTTAATAATAGCAATGTTCATTTTGAGTGTTTATTATGTTGTATTGTGTTGATTATGAGAAGCATAAGGTGTTTATTTGATTCGTATGTAACTGTGTATTGAAGTATAATATTTTAAATGTGATTCCCCACTTTCGGGCGGTCACGGCCTCACCGAACCCTGACCGTGGAATTGGCTCAGCTTTGACCGGCTATAGTCAGGGCACATTACGCTACGCGCTGCCTAAGTTTGGCCATAGCTTGTTATCGTTGTAAAGGTGAATTTAGAAATAAACAGGGGGTTAATCAGGGGTATCACCATTACTATGGAACAGCGGCTATCCAATCGAATGGGATGGTAGACCGTATAAGGGCTTGTAACTAAATTTTAGTAGGATTACTGGTGTCCTCGGATATCAGTAATGCCGAATGTTTTTTTAAAAAACTTCAGTTCTTGTGAAAGCAAATGGGCGCTACAGTCCAACATAATTAAGCAATAGAGTGTGTGGAAAGGAGCTGGCCGTTACAACCCAGGGACATAAACACAGTATTTATGTAACGAGGTAAATGCCAAAACTGGTGTCCCCATGAGGTTATTTACCCAATTGTAACTGGGTTAGGGGGAAATATGATAAAATGATGTGGAAGAAGTTGTATAACTGAATATTCAGTTAGGGATTACGTGATCATAATCACGGTGACATTGAGTTTGATTTGCTCTGATTAGATAGGTTGTTATTGGTTTGGCTCAAGTGTTGTTATGTAATGGTTATATATTGTGTTGTATTAAAAGAAAGTTCATTTTCAATTATGGTGGTTGAATGGTTATTAATGACCTTTCAATTATGAGAGTTAGTGGTTTTAAATACTGGACTTAATACTGTAACGATGTGGAGTTAACAAGAACATTTAAAGACTTATATTGTAGATAATTCTGTATTTGGTTTACATAATATGTTAAAGGTACTTTGAGTAAGGTTATGTTCATATGCTGATAAGACATCAGCTGATGTATATACATGGTATATTCGATTTATAGTTTCAATTGATTTTATGATAGTAACAAGTTTTTTATTTTTTAATAATTGTCAATATATAATTAAGAATGTTTATGATGAAAATTAAATTCATTTAAAAATAGAGTTTTGGGTAGTAAATTTAAAAAGTTATGACATGAAGGTTATAGAAAATGATAAATTAATTTCATTATGAAAGTAAATAAATACAAGAAGAAATTAGATGAATTGAAGTTATTTTGAACAATGTAAATAAAGTAAATTATAGTGTTTTGATTATAAGGTAATTCAAATTTATGTGAGAGGAGTTAATTAACGTAAAGTGTTTTGAGTAGTGTAATTAAAATAATTAATTAAAAGACAAGGTCTAATTAATTTAAAAGGGGAATTTTGGTAATGAACTTAGATTTATTTTGATTTGAATTGTCAAATAAATGATAATTGATAAAAATGAAATTATTGAAAATTTGAATATGAAAACAAAATTGAAGTAATAATGCAAGATAAACAGTTAAAATGTTTAATTACGTAATAGAAATTGAAATAAACAGTTGTCTAATAATAGTGAATTTTAGTTAGATTCAAAGATGAAATGTTTTATGTTAACCTAAAGTTGGTAATGTTTATTTTGAAGTTAGGTTTTTGTGAAATAGGAATGTTTATTTTATTAGGAATGCAATATGTTTATGTTAAGAAGGTACATATATAAGCAACCAGTACTTTGCTAAAAGCAATCCAGTACGTCTAAGAGGGAAATAAATCGGTTGAGGATCTGGTTTGATGTAAGGCCAATTATTGACAATTTGTTTGAAATGTTACAGAGTCAGGTGATACTGCGGTGATGTGCTCGTCCGACTTTATGGTGTTGGGATCTCGATAGGGAAGTCCAGTAAGGTCATGCAGGTGCGGCCGCAGTCGCCGGAATAGGGGGGTAGGTTACCCATGTTTAATAAGGGTTTATGGGGGTTAGTGGCGCTATATCCTTGCTGGTCCTCTTAGGGTTTTAGGCAATGAGAGTTTTTCTGTTTCGACAGAAAACCTCTCATTGGGGGGTATTGTAACGGGACAAACTAGGGGATATATTTTAATTCCATAATAATTGTAATAATGTTACAACAAACCCAATAACCACTCTTAAAGGTCTCGATTTCGCATATAGGATCCTGGACCACGAGAAGGTAAGAATTTTGGAAATTGACAGTTTTTAGGTATTTTATGTTTCCAAATTTTATTAATGAAAGTTAATAGTTACAATTGCGCCCGAACAGGGACGGTCCGTACAAATGTATTTTGTACAGACTGTACCTACTTGTGAATGTAAGTGTGAGGTTGCTGGAGGTTAAGGCATAGTATGAGTAAATTACGAATGCAAGTAAATGACAAAAGGTTGTGTTATGTTATGTTATATTTAAGTGATTGAGTATTACTGAATACACTTAAGATTATGATTTTGTAATGTATATGAAATTTTTATAATTTAAAAAGATGGAAGGAAATAATGAAATTGGTGTAACTGATGTAACGGTAATGGATGAGTCGGAAATTCAAGCAATGACCGAGTCAACCATTATGAGAGGGCTTGAGATTCGTTCAACCCCGAATGTAGTTCTAAATAGTAAATTAAACGAGTCAGATATTACAGATGTCTCGGGAATTCAGTTAACCCCAACGTCAACTAATATAAATAATCAAGCTGATAGTAATGATAAGGTAATGGATATGATGCAATTACTGTTAAATAAATTTGATGTACAAAACAATAAATTCGATGAACAAAGTAATAAGTTTGATGAAAAGTTCGCTAAAATAAATAGTTGTTTTGACGTAAATGATACCAAATTTGATGAAGTAAATGGTAAATTTGATGTACAGAATAATACATATTGACTAACTTAAGATTGATATCAATGCCGTAAGTGATAGCTGTGAAAGTAATTTTAAAGAGGTAGACCGAAACATTGAGAAAATGAAAGTATGGAAAACAGATATAAGTTAGTGTAGAGAAAATGAAAATAATGAAGTAACAGACGGTAGTGTAAATAGTGATGGTGGTACGAACAATAAACAGGTGAAAACTGTCGAGGTAAGTAATAGTAATAATGAGTTAAAGTACGGCAGTGCACACTGTTACGTGGACTGAGTTCTATCATACTCATTGTGTTATGTGTTTGTGTTGATGTGTTTTAATTATTATATTCTTGACACGTTCGTTATGAACTAGAAGAAAAAACAATTTTACCTGATGATGGGAACGTGTTCCCGAAACATGTCGTAAGACATCAAAGACGTAGTCGCAGCACGGATGAAGAAAAAGGTATTTATTTATTTCAATAGTAATAACTATAAAAAAGATAGTGAGATAGTGTTGAATATAAATTGCGACAACACAAATTACTAAACTATTGGCGCATAGGATATGATAGTATGTGTATTTCAAATTACAAGTCTATATTGGAGGGTTTAAGATTATTTATTGTACAAACACAAGTAATAGTTTATATGGTATATTTGAAATGTACAGAATGTAATGTTTGATATAGAGTCTTTCTTTTAAATGTTAAATAATGTTCATACGCAAGACGTGATACGTTACATAAGAAGACTCCCACGATGATGTTGTTGAAGAGAAGGGCCGGTCTTTGCGGTATAGTTGGTTCGTCAGGTGTGGCTTACAAATGACAGACGTTTCACCAGAAACGTTTACAGCTGGGCTGGCGTCCTGTAACAGCTGGGCTGGTCCTATAACAGCTGGGCTGGTGTCCTATAACAGCTGGGCTGATGTCCTATAACAGCTGGGCTGATGTCCTATAACAGCTGGGCTGATGTCCTGCAATTCCCACGATGAATCCGACACTTCGCACACACAACGGTACTACGGATTTTATTACTCGCAAAACTTATATAGAGTTTAAGACCGAGTAATATCTCAGGTGACAGTGAGTTTAATCAATAACGGTATATTGAGCTTATACCTCTCCGGCTTCTTCAAGTGTTCTCGCGAATACCAAGGTCTACCGCGATCAGCAGACCACCCTATAAGGAAATCTTGCACTAACACGGAAACGTCTTGATGGAACTATTGCGTAACAATTAATGATACTGTCACTGCGGAAAATCTCGCACAGTGGTACAGTTGCACTCACTTCTTACACACGTAATACTACAATAATAATATCGTGTGTAAAGATATAAAATCAATTGTTATGCGTCACACGCATTACTATCCCCGAAAAGTCTTAACAGATCCTTGCAAGCGGTAGAGTCTTGTACAAGGATTGTATGTACCGTTCGCGGTAGCAGCAGTGAAGAACTGCTTGTAATTTTACGCACAATGCGTTAAAACACTGATGTGTGCAAATGTACTACACACACAGTTCTGAGTCTTCCCGTTTCACTAACGACGAATAGTTTTTACAACACCTTGCAAGCGGTAGAATTCTTGTACAAGGAGTGCACGTTCCGTTCGCGGTAGATGGCGTAGAAGAACTGCCTGTGTAACGACAGGCATAAGAAATTTTCCAACCACCAGTCAGCATTCTATTGGTGGATGGAAGTCACATGGTTAGTAAAGGTGACCATGCACTTTTCATGCATTAGAGTGCATTTACCTTGTAACAGCATGCATAGCGGTAATCAGACTACTCGTATCTCATGCATGCTGCCTACATATTAATAATATACATGAACGTAAACAATAGTCCGACAGGTATAGGGATTGTAGTGATACACACGTCTCAGTTCAGCTAATGTCAAAACAACGATAATACTTCACGCACCGCACGGGAAACGTTTCCCAATCGCGCACGCGCGCACATTTCCACTAACACAGTACACGAATAACCATAAATAATAATGCACAGTTTTTTTAAACTAAACCCTTAACCTTACTAAATACAATTGATAACAACCAAACTTAACCATCTACCAATATAATATGAATGTCCATTGTCTGTGTAATATATGACTTGCCCCGCCTATCATGATCCTGTGATTCGTTGCAGGATTAACTCCCTCCCGCATAAAAAAAAAATTTTTGTTTTCTTTAGTTAACTAACAAAAAATAAAAAATTTTTTTTTTTCAATATAACCAAAACAACTTCCTAATCCTGAAATAATAATAATACCCTCAAACTAAAATCAAATAAACATCCTCAATTAATACTAACATTTCCAACTGTCACTTTGACAGAAGCATCAAATCAAAAGACACGTGGTAACCTTCAAACCAAAACAAACACACATGTTCTTGACACACAGATAACGACATCTAATGCAGGGTCATAGCGTACACAGACAACATTCCTTATCAAAACTAGATTATTGTTCATTCACAGAGCCATCTTACATACTACATTTAAACCTGAATTGACATATTTAAATCACTACACATTCTTACCCCTATATCCTGACATTTATTTCTGAGTTTACGGATCCTTTGTATAATACTTCCTCAATGAGGACGCATGGGATTTACCAATCGCACGGTTGGTATTTGGGTTGGTTAAGATAAAAGTATTTTTTCCAACTTGCTCCGACAGGGTATACGGACCATTATACAGCCTAAAAAACTTCGCGGCTGTGTTGTCCTCCCTTCTTCCAACATTTAATGCTCGTAAAAGCACACTCTCTCCAGTCTTGAACTTGACTAGTTTATGTTCCACATTAAATTTTTCCGTGCGCTCCTCGGCGCACTTTTTAATGCGTCTTCTAGCTTCGATTTTCTTTATCTCAACTGGTATAGGCATATTATGCGTCGCTATCCTTTCAATGTGTTTACCCCAGACCCGGCCTGGCATTTCTCCGGTTTGGAGTTCATTCGGAGTATACCCAGTAGTAGAATTATAATTTCCATTTATGGCATACTCAAAAAATTCTAGGAATTCCGGCCACTTACTCTGGTTAGTATTACAGTACGTACGGAACAACCGTCCCAACTCCTTGTTGACCCGCTCGGCCAAGTTACCTTGCGGTCTCCGGATCGCTGTCAAGACCGTCTGGACCCCGTGTTTCTCAAGCTCGGAGTGCCACTTGGTGTTCGTAAATTGCTTACCTTGATCTGAGAGTATCTTCCTTACGGGACCATTTTTCGGCATGTATTTATTTAGCATAATGTTTATGACAGCCGACGTAGTAGGTCTACCAATAGCATGTAGGCTAACATGTTTGGTAAAGGCATCCGTAACAACCACCAGGTTCTTCATTCCACGTGCCGCCCGAGGAAGTGGACCCAAAAAATCAATGCATACAAGGTCATTTTTATTACGGACGACAATGTTACCCATTTCAACCTGTGTATGTTGGTTCGGATATTTCGCTGTTTGGCAGATGTGGCATGAGCGGGGTATGGCCTTTATTTTCCTGGTCATATTTAGCCACACAAAATCCTCCCGCATTGCCAGGTAACATTTATAAGGCCCCGCATGAGCCAGACTCTCATGACACATCCAGGTGAGGTCTTCCACCATGGCGTCCGGTACCATAATCTTCCATCCGCCATTGATAATTTTATACACTACGTCTTTATATATTCTGTACTTAGGGTTTTCTTGTATCCGGATAGCGTCACATATCCGCTTCAACTTTGTGTCACGCTGCTGTTCCATACCAATATTTCTTAGCTTATTTTTGAGACTGTCTTCTAATTTATATTTGACAGCTAGAATTTGAACCTCCTGGTTATTAGACGCATGACGTTCTTCCACCATTGGAGGGTATCAGCTTAACGTGTCAGCTGCTTGGTTCTCGCTTGCCTTACAGTACTTAATGGTAAAGTCGTACTCTTGGATGGCCATGATCCAACGGGATATGCGAGCGTTCGCTAACTTGCAGCGCAACATGAACGATAAGGCCTGGTTGTCCGAAAGGATTTCGAAGTGTTGTCCAACCAGGTAATAACGAAATTTACTAATGCAGTACACAATAGCCAATATTTCTTTCTCCGATGTGAAATAGTTACGTTCGGCCCCTTTTAGTGACCTACTACTGTGCGCAATTATTTTGTTTTCGCCCTTCTCATTCCGTTGGTAGAGTACCCCCCCAATGGCATAATCAGAAGCATCGCAATTCAGGACATATGTGCCCCTTTTCTCAGGATGGAACACGTGCAGGTTTCTACTATACAAATTTTTAGTCGCGTCGAAAGCATGCTGATGACGCTCCTCCCATCTCCATTTATTACTCTTACGAAGTAGTTCTAACAACGGCTCAATTGTCCCAGAATATTCTGGAGTAAAACGTCTGAAGTAACCAGTCAATCCGAGGAACGCTCTGATATCCCTGGGTTTTGTGGGTTTCGGGAACTCCATGATCGCATGTATTTTTTCCGGGTCCGTTGTTATACCTTCCGCTGAGATAATATGACCCAAAAATTTAATTTGCGATTTCCCGAATTCACACTTTTCAAGATTGAGAGTCAGGTTAGCGGCTTGCAATTTCTGAAATACAATCTTGAGATGTTCAAGATGTTCTTCAAATGATTTGGATATGACCAAAATATCATCAACAAATATGCTGACGAAGTCCTCCACCTCGGGTCCCAGAGCTAACTCCAAACATCTGACCATGGCCGCTAAACTGGTAACCAAACCAAATGGAACTACTTTAAACTGATAGCATTTATTTCGATATAGAAATGCTGTGTATCTTCTCGACCCCTTGGCAAGGGGAATCTGCCAGAATCCACTTTTGAGATCAAGGCGAGACATGTATTTAACCCCTTGACATTTTATGAATAAGTTCTCCGCATTCGGAGCACAGTCGTAGCATTTTTTTGTAATAGAATTTAGATTTCTCATGTCGAGACATAATCGAATGTCGTTATTTTTCTTTTTAACAACAACCATAGGATTTAAAAAATTGCTATCAGTTCGTTCAATCACACCATTCTGAAGCATACTCTTAACTTCGGCATCAACCTGTTGTTGATAGTGAAGGGGGATGGGGTACGTCTTCCGTACAAATTTATTTTCATCCGTGACCTGAATACTGTGTTCATAAACATTCGTGACGGTAGGATTTTTGGAAAACACAGATTCAAATTTATCAAGCATACTTTGCAGCTTATCTTGCTCATTGCTCGTTATCTGCCTGCTGTGAGTCCGCAGATTATGTGTTATCTTATCGGCAAGTTGAACCGCTGGGCGAGTTATAGTAATAGGTTCACAATCAGACCCCGTCTTACCCCTCCTGCGTCCTAACCTGATATTGTGTTTACTATTATTTACTGCACATTTTAGTATTTTATTTGGAAAATCAATGGTCGCGTGCAGTTTATTTAATGTGTCCACTCCCAAAATAACATTATACACGAGTTTCTTGACCATAAGCACAGTGACCTCTATTTCCATTCCCTGAATGGATACTGTTATCATAGCTTGACGGTCAACCCTCTGAGATTCACCCGTCGCTGATTTTATGATTTTGTGGGCTGCCGGCAGAATCGGGATTTTTTTAAAATGTTTCCTGTGCCTCTCTAGGAATCGCTCATCCATTAACGAAATTTCTGCACCGCTGTCAAATAAAACTTCGCCGACACATCCGTTAATTTTCGCGTTGACAATGAGGTCAGTGTCATTTTCAACGCTAATACCTTTCTCATTTTCCTTACTATGGTTATTGCAAATTAAACTATCTCTAATTACAGCAGGATACAGGCCGGACACTACTAATTTTCTCTTATAACTAACATCTTTCACATTTGATTTATTGAACTGCTTTTTATATTTATAACGGGCTTTTAAAACTTCATTCATCCCATTATGTTTACACCATTTCCGATTGGTAATTCTATTAGGTATTTTATATTGTTCTGGTGACTGTGTGTGCTTGGTTTGAGTTTGATACTGAAAATTTTTATTCTCCCGTCCATAAAAATTTTGCTGTGAGCTGACGTCATTTAAAGTCTTATATACATACTGGGTACAGTTTAGAGGTGACGAGGTACTTTGCAATCGTGACACTTGCTGTTGTAGTTTTTGAATCCGCAGGTCACGTTCGGCCATTAATTCATTTATCGTAGATATGTGTTGCACTACTTGCTCTGCCGTACCAGAGAGTTTCGCTTCATATTCACTAAGTCGTGACTTATTGACTTCCAAATTTGCCTCTATATTGGCCTTCATAGTTTCCACGGTCTCGCTAATATGCTTTTCTGCCGCTTCTACCATTTGTTTGCTTTGTTCGGATTGCTCCTGTATGGCCACGTATGATTTCTCGTTTTCCTCATGGAGTGATTTGTTTTGTTTCCCGGCTTCTGCTGAAAGCTTCTGTATATTCACTTCCATCTTTTCTTCCATAGTTTTCATATTAGCTAATATGGCCGCTAAAGCACTCTCTATCCCTTTTGACTCCGCCATAATGATTAAAATTTAATTTAAAATTTAGTAAATTTAAATTTATTGATTTATACGCAAAGCAAGTTATTATTATCACAACAAGATTAGAACATATGGTAACCAGTTTATACGCACACAGAAAAAGCAGTTCAAAATATCAACATGTAAATACCTTATCTAACATACAACAACTAATAATCTACCTCCAATATACTGATAAAATCTGTTCATATATGATATACAAGAGAATATGCACAATTGAAAAATTATATCCTCAGCTTTTCACATGAACAATACACATACAATTATTACGTTAATTATATTTATACGTCGGATTTTTCCAACAAATTTTATATTCATAGACACATATATAGTAGCGTAATATTACCGCTATTTACGAGCCCTACGTTGCTAAGCGCCAAAATATCTCTATGCGACAACACAAATTACTAAACTATTGGCGCATAGGATATGATAGTATGTGTATTTCAAATTACAAGTCTATATTGGAGGGTTTAAGATTATTTATTGTACAAACACAAGTAATAGTTTATATGGTATATTTGAAATGTACAGAATGTAATGTTTGATATAGAGTCTTTCTTTTAAATGTTAAATAATGTTCATACGCAAGACGTGATACGTTACATAAGAAGACTCCCACGATGATGTTGTTGAAGAGAAGGGCCGGTCTTTGCGGTATAGTTGGTTCGTCAGGTGTGGCTTACAAATGACAGACGTTTCACCAGAAACGTTTACAGCTGGGCTGGCGTCCTGTAACAGCTGGGCTGGTCCTATAACAGCTGGGCTGATGTCCTACAACAGCTGGGCTGATGTCCTATAACAGCTGGGCTGATGTCCTATAACAGCTGGGCTGATGTCCTGCAATTCCCACGATGAATCCGACACTTCGCACACACAACGGTACTACGGATTTTATTACTCGCAAAACTTATATAGAGTTTAAGACCGAGTAATATCTCAGGTGACAGTGAGTTTAATCAATAACGGTATATTGAGCTTATACCTCTCCGGCTTCTTCAAGTGTTCTCGCGAATACCAAGGTCTACCGCGATCAGCAGACCACCCTATAAGGAAATCTTGCACTAACACGGAAACGTCTTGATGGAACTATTGCGTAACAATTAATGATACTGTCACTGCGGAAAATCTCGCACAGTGGTACAGTTGCACTCACTTCTTACACACGTAATACTACAATAATAATATCGTGTGTAAAGATATAAAATCAATTGTTATGCGTCACACGCATTACTATCCCCGAAAAGTCTTAACAGATCCTTGCAAGCGGTAGAGTCTTGTACAAGGATTGTATGTACCGTTCGCGGTAGCAGCAGTGAAGAACTGCTTGTAATTTTACGCACAATGCGTTAAAACACTGATGTGTGCAAATGTACTACACACACAGTTCTGAGTCTTCCCGTTTCACTAACGACGAATAGTTTTTACAACACCTTGCAAGCGGTAGAATTCTTGTACAAGGAGTGCACGTTCCGTTCGCGGTAGATGGCGTAGAAGAACTGCCTGTGTAACGACAGGCATAAGAAATTTTCCAACCACCAGTCAGCATTCTATTGGTGGATGGAAGTCACATGGTTAGTAAAGGTGACCATGCACTTTTCATGCATTAGAGTGCATTTACCTTGTAACAGCATGCATAGCGGTAATCAGACTACTCGTATCTCATGCATGCTGCCTACATATTAATAATATACATGAACGTAAACAATAGTCCGACAGGTATAGGGATTGTAGTGATACACAGGTCTCAGTTCAGCTAATGTCAAAACAACGATAATACTTCACGCACCGCACGGGAAACGTTTCCCAATCGCGCACGCGCGCACATTTCCACTAACACAGTACACGAATAACCATAAATAATAATGCACAGTTTTTTTAAACTAAACCCTTAACCTTACTAAATACAATTGATAACAACCAAACTTAACCATCTACCAATATAATATGAATGTCCATTGTCTGTGTAATATATGACTTGCCCCGCCTATCATGATCCTGTGATTCGTTGCAAAATAATAATAAAGATGTAGTTGAAAATGAGATATCTATGGGCGATACATTAAGTAATGGTGCTGAAAATGAGAATAGTAAGTCAGTTTGGGTGAGTAACGGAGTAGTAATTAGTGTTGATGAATTAGAGAAAGAGTGGAAATAGAGTTTAAAGATAGAGTGTGTACAAAGGGCAAAATTTCCCTGTTGTTTAAGTGGAGTAAAGACTCCACTGGTGATTTATGAGGACAGAGTTTCCTCCAGAGTTTGTGTGAGAGACGAGGTGTCTCTAAATACGTCCCCTGTGTATTATAATTTCCCTGGAAAAGCCAGGATGTGTTACAATAATGTTGTGTTGCCCTTTGTGTGAATGATAGAGAGAGAGTAAGATGGGGTTGTATAAGCGATTTTGAGAGAGATAGTATTGTTGGAGGTTAATAGAAGTTATAAAGAAATAATAGAGAGAATAAATAGGGAGAGAGTTAATTATATTAAAAACTTACCTTGTGTAGAAATGAGCACTGCAGTAGTAAACGATTATTATATTGATGTTGATGATGATATACACTTACCTGTTAGGAGAATTAGCGTACTGGTAACAGTTGATTACTATGATGATGATAGCAGAAACTATTTAATTGTGACAAGTGATAACAAAGGAGACTTAACCAAACATACCGATGTAGACAGATTTTATGACAGAATAATATGGAGTAATACGGAGAGTTATTCTGGTGTTATGGAACAATTGGAAAAATTGAATAGTTATTACATTAATGGTAATAATATAAAGAACTGAATTAAAAATGAATTGGGTATAACTTAAATAAGATTATTGTTTGATGATGGAGGGTTAAATAGTATTGTTCATGAACATTTAATTATGTGAGTAGTGGGTTTTGAAATGGACTGAATTATGAAATGAGTTGTGGTAAACAATAACATATGACAAAAAAATTGTAGGTAAATTTGTAGTGAATGTTAAATGTATTTGTGCAATAGGTTACGTTGTACTCTGTATGTTAAGTAGAAAATGTATGTATGTAGTAGGTAGTGATTTTATAATATTAATAATAATAATAATAATAATATCTTCCAGACTAAATAAATAACAAGAGTAATTGTGAAGTTTATAATGAAATTAACTGAATTAACATTGTTTTGAATAATATGACTAAAGTAACTTAGTGTTTTAGAAACTGATGGAATTGAATTAATTGGAGATGAATTAATTAAATTAAAATGTTGTATAGGTGAATTTTGGTAATGAATTCAAAGGATTTTTCTGAGATTTAGGTTGTATAATAAATAATAAATGATTAAAAGTAAAATGTGTTTAGGTATTGAGTTATATTGTTATTATAAGGTATAAGAAGGTACATATGGTTATGTACGTTATACTTGTTGTGATGAATGTTTATATTTTTGAGTTCATGACAGTAATCACGTTTTATTTGATTGAATGATTGACCATGTGTAAGTATGAATTTTAGAAGGAAATTGAAGAAAAGAAAATTTTTTAATAATGAAATTAAATGAGTTTGAAAGAATTTAAATTAGGTGATTAAATTAATTTGAGGTAGTTGTGAATTTTCTAATGTAATTTTCAGTGATTAACTTAATGTAAACTGTTGTAAAAGATGGAGTTTGGGTGATGATTATTTCAATAAGGCATTAAGTCAAGTCAGAGTCAATTTTAAATGGGTATTAAACAAAATAAGAATTTTTGGAATAAAAGTAATATAGAAACGGGTCAGTAGTGGGGACACAGTAGCGAGAGTGGAAGTATGTAGAGAAAGCGAGAGTGATGAAAGTGAAAAGTAAATAGGTGAGAGCAGGGTACATAAATTTTGTAGTGAGGGTGGAGGTGTAGGGAGTCCTCAACGCAAGGCGTTGTGGCGGGAGGTGAAAATTTTAAAAAGGGTGGTGGAATTACCTGTAAGGGCCAGGAACTAATAAGGGAATGAGTATAAGGGAAGGGAACACACATCCTATGTACAAAGAGTATTGAGAGATCGGTGTCACCCTAGGCAAATCCGTTAATGGTTGTTAGAAGGAAGAAGGTGAGTAAGGTTATATCTAAATACCCGTTCAATAAATCAGATCACTATTAATGACTGGGAGTCACCCGCACCAATTGATGATGAAAATGCTTAATATAAATTCATAGTTGAAATTATAATGACTAGATAATAGGATTTAATAGAATTTGAAACTAAAGTAAAGCTGTAAGGTGTGCAATTTCTGGTCAAACTTAAATATGAAATGTTTGTCTTGATGTAATAATGGCAATGTTCATTTTGAGTGTTTATTATGTTGTATTGTGTTGGTTATGAGAAGCTATTTGATTCGTATGTAACAGTGTATTGAAGTATAATATTTTAAATGTGATTCCCCACTTTCAGGCGGTCACGGCCTCACCGAACCCTGACCGTGGAATTGGCTCAGCTTTGACCGGCTATGGTCAGGGCACATTACGCTATGCGCTGCCTAAGTCTGGCCATAGCTTCTTATCGTTGTAAAGGTGAATTTAGAAATAAACAGGGGGTGAATCAGGGGTATCACCATAACTATGGAACAGCGGCTATACATCGAATGGGATGGTACACAGTATAAGGGCTTGTAACTAAATTTTAGTAGGATTACTGGTGTCCTCGGATATCAGTAATGCCGAATGTTTTATAACGCCAAAGCATGAACGGTGTAGGCAGCATCTACACCCTAAAAAACTTCAGTTCTTGTGAAAGCAAATGGGCGCTACAGTCCAACATCATTAAGCAATAGAGTGTGTGGAAAGGAGCTGGCCGTTACAAGCCAGACACATACACAGTATTTATATAACGAGGTAAATGCCAAAACTGTTGTCCCCGTGAGGTTATTTACCCAATTGTAACTGGGTTAGGGGGGGATATGATAAAATGATGTGGAAGGTGTATAACTGAATATTCAGTTAGGGATTACGTGATCATAATCACGGTGAGATTGAGTTTGATTTGCTCTGATTAGATAGGTTGTTATTGGTTTGGCTCAACTGCTGTTTTGTAATGGTTATATATTGTGTTGTATTAAAAGAAAGTTCATTTCCAATTATGGTGGTTGATTGGTTATTAATGAACTTTCAATTATGAGAGTTAGTGGTTTTAAATACTGGACTTAATACTGTAACGATGTGGGGTTAACAAGAACATTTAAAGACTTATATTGTAGATAATTCTGTATTTGGTTTATATTATATGTTAAAGGTACTTAGAGTAAGGTTATGTTCATATGCTGATAAGACATCAGCTGATGTATGGTATATTCAATTTATAGTTGCAATTGATTTTATGATAGTAACAAGTTTTTTATTTTTTAATAATTGTCAATATATAATTAAGAATGTTTATGATGAAAATTAAATTCATTTAAAAATAGAGTTTTGGGTAGTAAATTTAAAAAGTTATGACATGAAGGTTATAGAAAATGATAAATTAATTTCATTATGAAAGTAAATAAGTACAAGAAGAAATTAGATGAATTGAAGTTATTTTGAACAATGTAAATAAAGTAAATTATAGTGTTTTGATTATAAGGTAATTCAAATTTATGTGAGAGGAGTTAATTAACGTAAAGTGTTTTGAGTAGTGTAATTAAAATAATTAATTAAAAGACAAGGTCTAATTAATTTAAAAGGGGAATTTTGGTAATGAACTTAGATTTATTTTGATTTGAATTGTCAAATAAATGATAATTGATAAAAATGAAATGATTGAAAATTTGAATATGAAAACAAAATTGAAGTAATAATGCAAGATAAACAGTTAAAATGTTTAATTACGTAATAGAAATTGAAATAAACAGTTGTCTAATAATAGTGAATTTTAGTTAGATTCAAAGATGAAATGTTTTGTTAACCTAAAGTTGGTAATGTTTATTTTGAAGTTAGGTTTTTGTGAAATAGGAATGTTTATTTTATTAGGAATGCAATATGTTTATGTTAAGAAGGTACATATATAAGCAACCAGTACTTTGCTAAAGGCAATCCAGTACGTCTAAGAGGGAAATAAATCTGTTGAGGATCTGGTTTGATGTAAGACCAATTATTGACAATTTGTTTGAAATGTTACAGAGGCAGGTGATACTGTGGTGATGTGCCTGTCTGACTTTATGGTGTTGGGATCTCGAGAGGGAAGTCCAGTAAGGTCATGCATGTGCGGCCGCAGTCGCCGGACTAGGGGGGTAAGTTACCCATGATTTAATAAGGATTTACGGGGGATTAGTGGCGCTATATCCTTGCTGGTCCTCTTAGGTTTTTAGGCAATGAGAGTTTTTCTGTTTCGACAGAAAACCTCTCATTGGGGGGGGGGTATTGTAACGGGACAAACTAGGGGATATATTTTAATTCCATAATAATTGCAATAATGTGGAGTCACCCACATTGAGCCCCAGTTTTGATAACCAAAGCTTAACTTTTGTGAACACCCAGTGGTCAGTCTGTGAACAATTCGGGAGAGAGGCGACGTAATTTGGAGCATTGATATGTGTACGAGCGCGCGTGTGCCGCTTTTAGCAGCGTTAAGAGCACGTACTAATTTTCCTTACCGCCGTCTATGGTAGTACAAGAAATAGCGAGACGCTCGCCAGCCAATCAAATACCAAGTTGCCGAGCTTAGAGAGACGCTAGCCATTTTGGAGACGCTTCACTTAGCGTCAGTCACCTGAACCGCGCGGTTCTATGTAATAGTGCTCACCGGCCAATATGCAGTAAAATTGTGAAAATGTGCTAATAAAAGTGCAACAGCAACATCAGAAGTACAATTTCTAAATTACAAAAGAGTTAAAGGTATTTTCCGGACTTTTAAGTGAAAAACAGGGACGCAACAACGAAGCACACGTGCAGGATGAGTACCAGTTAAACTTTCAACAATAAATTAATAACCATGAATCAGTATAAAAACAACGACCCACTAAAATGTATAAAATTTAAAGAGATCTCTTATTTAGGGGGGGTGACGAGTATGAGAGAGAGAGAGAGAGAGAGAGAGAGAGAGAGAGAGAGAGAGAGAGAGTGAGAGAGTGAGGTACTTGATTGCCTTATATATATAAAATATATATACATATTCTATCTATAACTTTTAAGAATTCAAATACTAATTTATGAGAGATGTGCAAGAAGAAAATATAAGTTTAAAGTTTTAAAGCGAAGCAACAATCACGTTGCCTAATTATTTGTGAAGTAATCAAAATATAAATTTAAAACAATATACAAAATATTAATGCGAGATAAATAAAAAATGAGCTTGTTTTTTTTTTATAAAAAGGTGTTAGTAATTATTATGCAACAAACCCAATAACCACTCTTACAGGTCACGAGTTCGCATATAGGATCCTGGACCACTAGAAGGTAAGAATTTTGGAAGTTGACAGTTTTTAGATATTTTATGTTTCCAAATTTTATTAATGAAAGTTAATAGTTACAATGGCGCCCGAGCAGGGACGGTCCGTACAAATGTATTTTGTACAGACTGTACCTACTTGTGAATGTAAGGGTGAGGTTACTGGAGGTTAAGGCATAGTACGAGTAAATTACGAATGCAAGTAAATGACAAAAGGTTGTGTTATGTTATGTTATATTTAAGTGATTGAGTATTACTAAATACACTTAAGATTATGATTTTGTAATGTATATGAAAGTTTTATAATTTAAAAAGATGGAAGAAAATAATGAAATTGATGTAACTGATGTAACGGTAATGGATGAGTCGGAAATTCAAGCAACGACCGAGTCAACCGTTATGAGAGCGCTTGAGATTCGTTCAACCCCGAATGTAGTTCTAAATAGTAAATTAAACGAGTCAGATACTACAGATGACTCGGGAATTCAGTTAACCCCAACCTCAACTAATATAAATAATCAAGCTGATAGTAATGATAAGGTAATGGATATGATGCAATTACTGTTGAATAAATTTGATGTACAGAAGAATAAATTTGATGAACAAAGTAATAAGTTGATGAAAAGTTCGATAAAATAAATAGTCGTTTTGACGTAAATGATGCCAAATTTGATGAAGTAAATGGTAAATTTGATGTACAGAATAATACATTTGACGAACATAAGATTGATATCAATGCCGTAAGTGATAGCTGTGAAAGTAATTTTAAAGAGGTAGAACGAAACATTGAGAAAATGAAAGTATGGAAAACAGATATAAGTAAGTGTAGAGAAAATAAAAATAACGAAGTAACAGACGGCAATATAAATAGTGATGGTGGTACGAATAATAATCAGGTGAAAACTGACGAGGTAAGTAATAGTAATAACTATAAAAATGATAGTGAGATAGTGTTGAATATAAATAATAATAAAGATGTAGTTGAAAATGAGATACCTATGGGCGATACATTAAGTAATGGTGGTGAAAATGAGAATAGAAAGTCAGTTTGGGTGAGTAACGGAGTAGTAATTAGTGCTGATGAATTAGAGAAAGAGTGGAAATAGAGTTTAAAGGTAGAGTGTGTACAAAGGGCAAAATTTCCCTGTTGTGTAAGTGGAGTAAAGACTCCACTAGTGCTTTATGAGGACAGAGTTTCCTCCAGAGGTTGTGTGAGAGACGAGGTGTCTCTAAATAGGTCCCCTGTGTATTATGATTTCCCTGGAAAAGCCAGGATGTGTTATAATAATGTTGTGTTGCCCTTTGTGTGGAATGATAGAGAGAGAGAGTAAGATGGTGTTGTATAAGCGATTTTGAGAGGGATAGTGTTGTTGGAGGTTAATAGAAGTTATAAAAAATAATAGAGAGAATAAATAGGGAGAGAGTTAATTATATTAAAAACTTACCTTGTGTAGAAATGAGCACTGGAGTAGTAAACGATTATTATATTGATGTTGATGATATACATTTACCTGTTAGGAGAATTAGCGTACTGGTAACAGCTGATTACTTAGATGATGATAGTAGAAACCACGGTAAGTATAGAACATGGTAGGTGACAACGCTGTGTGCGCAGTAGCATTACTGAGTGCGTGCCCCACTAGTGTCTTACAGCGCATTGCTTTTTTACGAGTACATGCCGTGTTTATTATCGTGTTTTGTGTGCCTTTATGTGTTTTTGTGTATGTTACAAGTGTTTAAATTTTGTACTGAGTGTTCTGCGAACAATGGCTTCCACTTGTGCTGTTGCAAGTGTAAAAATAATTATAAAAACAGTAAAGCGAGAGGTATTACCTTACACAGATTTCCGAAAGAACTAAACGTGCAACGTGCCTGGGTTCATTTGTGTAAACGTAAAGATAGCTTCAAAGTGCAGAAAACTGTTGTGCTGTGAACATTTTGATTCAAACGATTACGAACGGGATTTACAGGCCGAGTTGTTAAACATTTCCTCTAAGAAAAGTTTAAAGAAGACGGCAATTCCTCACCTAAATATTCCGCAATCTTCAGAAAAATGTGCTACGTCTTTGTTAAATGAAACTGACCGTAAAAACAGATTTGAAATTAGAAAAAGAAAGCAGGATATCAGCGATTTATTAAACGATAGTGTAGAAAAAATATTTTGATTGAAAATGTAGTCAACGAAACCAGTGAGTTAGGCCTAAGTAGTAATCAGTATGAACACGAAGTGACTTTACTAACAAATGAAAATAAGAATTTAAAATTAACTATTTTAGTATTAGAGTAACAGATTACTGCACTCAAGGAAGAAATTGCTTTGTTAAACAGTCTCTCCGTTCAAGACAAAGCATATTTAAATGTGTATGAAAATATTTTTACACGTGGACAGGTAACATATCTAAAATCCGGAAAATGCCTGAATTGGGATTCCGAAGATATTGCAAAAGCAGTAACTCTTAGATCGCTGTCGAAAAAAGCATTTCATTATACAACACGTGTTTTAAATTACCCTCTGCCGAGCGAACGTACGATTCAACGTCGACTTTCTGTTGTGAAATGTCAGCCTGGTGTTATTGAGTTAAGTCTGCGGATTATGAGAGAGCAGCTTCCTTTTTTCAATGACGGAGAAAAAGACAATTTTGTCATTCGACGAAATGAAAGTACAAAGTACTATTTGTTATGACAATGTAGACGACTGTTTCATTGGACCTCACACAAATGTACAAGTGATAATGGCCAGAAGTCTTATGGGAAAATGGAAACAACCTTTGTTTTATGACTTTGATGTGCCCATTACTAAAGATTTATTGATAAACACAATAATTTCTGTTGAATCAATTGGTTTCAAAGTGCGTGGTTTTGTATGCGATATGGGTCCTTCCAATCGTAAGCTGTTTTCTGAACTGCTCATTACACCATCGAAATCCTACATCACTAATCCCACTTGCGACGAAAGAAAAGTTTGGGCTTTTTGCGATGTGCCTCATTTGCTAAAACTCTTGAGGAATCATCTTATAGACCACGGTTTTGTTCTACCCACTAGTAAATTAATAACAAAGGAAGTATTTGAAAAGTTAATTGATCTGAATTATAATAGATCAGACCTTCAGTATTGTTATAAATTAAGTAGTTCGCATGTGATTATTTCTGGAAGTGAACGGCGGCAGAACGTCAGGAAGGCAGCAGAATTACTCTCGGAAACAGTTTCGAAAGCGATTTTACATCATTTTCCTGAAGTCTCATGTAGGAGAATTTGTGAAAACAATAAACGATTGTTTCGATGTATTAAATTCTAGATGCGGTATGAATGAAAAAAACATGATAAAAAGTGGAATCGATCTACAAGTACAAGACGAAGCTCTAGAAAAATTATTGAACTTATGCTTACAGATGCGGATTATGGAAAAAACTGCCCTACTTCCGTTTCAAAAAGGCTTTCACATTTCAATTGAAAGTTTAAGAGGTTTATTTAACGACCTGAAAAAAACGGGTATTTATTTTTAATGACGTCAAGGTTAAATCAAGACGTTCTTGAAAGTTATTTTTCGGAAATTCGGGGCTTAGGTTTGTTTTACGATCATCCAAATCCAGTTGCAGTTATTCAAAGAATTAAGTCTTCAATACTGGGTAAAAACACCTCAATATTTTTAAACAACAGCAACATACAAACTGTAAATGATGACACAAGTGAGAACATACCGTTAACAGCACACGTAATAAATAAAGCTTTTCCTACGGCTTATGACGATAATTTGCTTCCGAATAACAGTGGCTTTCCTGAGACAGATGTGATGGACTTCTTGAGTTCATTAAAACAGTCAAATTTAGAAGGAGAAAAATCCGACTCTTCTAAAGAGGAACCGTTAACATCAGATCAGTCTACAATTAGGCCTACTTATGGCACAGAGCTGAACCTGTTGTACTGCCGAAATTGCTTATGGAATTATAAAGGAAGAATATTTTCAATTCATTTTTAATGTCTACAACAAACAACGTACCTAAAATTCAGTGCAGTTTAACTTCCTTATATAAATAAATTTAAATATTTTATTAGTTTCCTTGTAACAGAATTCCGGGGAAAGCCTCCAGAATTTTGAAGTAAATGTTGACCGACTGCCGAGATCGGCTTATCCTGAAGCACCAGACGATTTTCAAATGAGGTTTGCAATGCAGATATTTATTGATGGCGTCAGAGATTATGAACGTCAGCAAGTTTTACGAATGGGAGAACATTTACATAGTTCAAAAGCTCTTGTTCACGCTTTCGAGTTTGAAGGCGCCAAGTCAGGGTCCCGCTACATAATGAGTTTATATCATCTCACTGTAGTTAGAAGATCCCAGTATCACATTGCCGTTACGATGGGGGTAGAAAATAAATGGTACAAGGCAAACAATTTAAAGGGTTAAGAGCGCCACAACGATTTGAACAATGGGAAAGAGACAGAAGACCGAAGTGTTTCAAATGTGGAAAACGTAGACATTTTCAGGCGGATTTTTGAGCTATTAAAATACAGAGAAAATGGCGTGAACGTAAAAATTGGAAAAATGTAACTCCAGAACAGCACGCAGTTTCCACGTTTCACAAGATCAGTGGAAACTTGCTTGTTAATGGATTTGCTGAAGGTAAACCAACGTTATTTACAACTGACACGGGCGCTAGAGTGTCCATTGTGCGACTTGACTTAGTCAGCCACCGCCAGCCTCACATTAGCTCTTGTATCATACAGACATATTTTTGGGTTCTGGTGTCATGGAGTTTTGAAATTTCTAACGCTGAACACTGTATCCAGATTGTTAAATTCTCTTTGATATGATACCCCACATGGATTCTTGTGTTTCCTAAACAAATTCGACCTCTCCCAGTTGCCCCACTATAATTTGAAGGGATCATCTCAAAGACAACAGGGTCTGTGGGAGGGGGGTAGAAGTATGGCCATGCATGTTGCTGTTACTGTTATTTAAATAAAGAATTAAATATTCGTATCGGTAGGCCTATTTAGAAAGATCGGTTCAAAAGTAATCGTGAGATATTGCCAAGTGGAGAGACGAACAAACTCCAAAGGGTCGAGTCAAAACTTTAAAAATCGTTTTGTTCGTTCAATAAGATTTAATTTTGAATTAAATCCTTTCTTAATAATCATTAATAGATTTGTACATCAATATCGTAATACGACGTAACGCTTACTGAGACACTGGTTAATGTTGTGGTGTCAAAACGATACCAACTGCCAGCGCTAGGCTAATGTTATCTTTTTTTTAGGTAAAGTTTGACACTACGCAAATCCTACTACAGAAAATTATGGCGTCTTTATCAACGTATTTAAAAAGTTTTTAATTATTATTTATTAAAATGGTAGTCAGCAGTACAGTGAAATTTGGAATTAAAATACGTACTGTATTCTTTTATGAAATGTAACCTATCCATATTTTCAGCGTTTTAAATTGCACAAATAAAGACTGATTTTTATAAGTCGACGAGAACTGATGAACCACAGTAATACGATTTGATTACACTTCCTTTAACAAAGAAGAAATAAGGAGTATAGCCGTGTAACGAAAATACTTCGGAGTGTGCGTATAATTGGCACATGCTTAACCGTTCGTTTTGTCGCAGAGGGCAATAAAAATTTGTTAACTTTTAAAGGTGCATAGTATATTTAGCTTCAAAATAAAATATTTATTAAATAAGCTTTATAAACCTACGTTATTTTTTATGGAAATCATTTTACATTATGGAATTTCCGATGGAAATCATTTTGTATGCAATAAATAAAAAAAAATCGGAATGGAGAACCATCCATACATGACTTACATGTTCTAAGACTTATATTTAAAATCATTTTCGAAATGAAACATTTCCATAGAAACTACTTCTTTCTTCAGCCTTAACCACAGTACTATGGTCACTAACGTATAGCACCTCACGTTAGCACACTCGATTTCACTGATGATAGTAGATGGCAGTGCCGAAACGTCTGGTTTTACAGAAGAGACCAGGTCTTAGACCACGTCCAAACAGCCCGGGAAGGAATTATACTACTTTTTTGTTGCCGATAACGTAGTACACATAAAAAATATCCCCTCCCCCTTCAACTATCATTTACATTTATAGAAAATTACCCCCTCCCATTAAGCTACCCTTTTAATTTATAGATATTTCATCTACCTTTCAACAGTGGATTATTATGACCTTCTTTTCAGGATACTTTATTTATCAAATTTAAGTACTTTACTCTTGTTACAACATAAAACGTTGCAGGTAAACTTTACTTTAAAATTCCCCGTTAACCGATATTCACCAAAATCAATAGGCCTTGAATGCTCTACAACTCAGGCACATAGCAAAACATTATTTGATTCTGTTTGAATTTGCGGCAGTTATTCGTTCGCCATAGAAAAAAATTCCACGCGCACATGCGCACGCGCAGACACTCTTCAGAAAATGACTTTTCTTCATGTTTTGAGGGTACTACAATCAGAATCAGCCCTTATCTCGAACACGATTTTTTTCGCTATCACAATACTTCCATTTCCTTATGGAACATGGAAGTAATAAATCGATTTACGCCGAATTTATAACAAACAAAATATAGTCACAAATAAAATTTGTGTGTGTGTATGTGTGTGTGTGTGTGTGTGTGTGTGTGTGTGAGAGAGAGAGAGAGAGAGAGAGAGAGAGAGAGAGAGAGAGAGAGACTATAATACATAAAGGCTGTTATTAATCAAATAGTTATAGCTGACTCTGACTGTCATACGAGGAGCGGTAGCCGTATCGCCCTAGCCAGATGAGAAAAAGTTGGTAATGAAGTTACAGTATTGGACTTTCAAGTAGGGATGAGCATCGATAGCCGATGTTCCAAAAACATCGATGGTTAACGTTCGATGTTCGATGTTTTTACCATCGATGGTTCAGTTGCGATGTTTTCATACTATCGATGGTTTCGTTTCGATGTTTTCTTTTGAACACTTTTTTTTTAATTTGTAATGAAGACTTTTTTTAAGTTGATTGCTAAATTTAGTTTATTTTAAATCAACAAATTTTTATTTTAGATATTAATGGCTACGTAGTTTGCTCCCTACGCTAGGTAAACGATAAGTACCATGTATATGAGCTACGTAGTGACGTAATAATACGGTAAACTAACAAACCCATTTTATAGACCGTTACATAGGTTTCAACAGTTTCAAAATTAACTTTAGCTTACATACGTACGAAATAACGGTTTACTCTTTACGTTAGTCGTATTTGGTTTTCACTCTGATTTAGTTTTAGATTTTTTAGTTATTTTTCATACTGGGTGTAGCGTTTTTCTCTTTTAATTGCGATAGTGTTAGAACATAATTTAAATAAATCCTGAAATTTTTAGTGACCGTCAATCAGTGAATGTTTTAGTGGATGGTTAGTGACCGATCCTCACTAACCATCCACTAAAACATAATTTAAATAGTTTACATTTGAATTTTTAATATAATCGGCATCGTTCATAATTATCTACCCGTTAATTATGCCACCCGAAAGATATATTGCAACGTTAAATGTATTTTTAAAATGAATTATATATTGTACGCGTCTTTCCATGTACATTATTTGTATTATTTTTTTATCTCATATTCTGTTCTTTATAGAGGTGCACTAAACTAGTATTCCACCTAGTATTCGAACAGTGTTGCTAGGTCTAAAAAAATTTTTTCTGAAGATTTGACATGAAAATTTCGGAAGTTGTTTTGTCAAATCTCAAGAAAATGTAGTAAGCTTAAATGAAAAGAATATATACAGTATACATAATTATTATCACAAAATAATTTCAACACACCAACGTTGTCTTATATTTTAAACCTCCCCCTCCTTCACTTTTTCTTCTTCCCCGCCAGTCATGTAGATACTGTTGTTCACCAAACTTGTAAACTCCGCGTCAACTTTGAAATCATAAGCAGGTTGCAGATTTTGTATTTCTTTTGGTATGCAGAAGTCTGGAGATCGTTTGGGTGCTCTGTCTATTTATGATTTTAGTTTTCGTACGGTTTATAGTAGAAAATACTCTCTCAATACTTGTGGATGAATGGGGTAAACACAGAAGTGACCGCATAAAGGTAGACAGCTTCGGAAACATTGGTGAACCATCCCCCTTTTTCACATTACGCACGGCATTCCAAAATTCTGTTGGATTTTCACTGTCTATGTCTACCTTTGTGTTTCTCAGCATCCTCCACTCGGTGTCAAGTTCCTGAATATCTTTCACTAAGTTCGGAAAGTGACATATTTTCATGTTTATCACGGCGACTTGACGTTATTATGACCTGGTGTAGGCTAGACATTACAGTATCTGTTTATTCAGGTGCAGTCATGTCGTGCGATTCTGTCAGCTTGAGACTAAACAATAAGGATTAGTCACTCTTTGTTGAATAAGCAGTATGGTAAAATAAGTGGATATTGCAAAATGCCTATTACATCATTGTGTATGGGTGGTCATAATTGTTTGCGACAGGAGGAAGGAACTATAATTTTGGACAAGACCTCTATAAACTTTTATTGAAAGCAATTATAATTACGGTTGCAAGGAAACACTAGATTTGACGTCATATCGTACGGAAAAACAAAACTCTTGAAATGCGACATTGCACTGAAACGAAAGTACGAAAATGACCCGCCGCGGAAAAAGACCCGCGTCGCATGCAGTTAACTTCAGGTACGTTATCGCGCGAATCGCAGCTTCGTGCCCTACTCTCACCGAAACTCGCGTCGGAAAAAATTCGGAAGATTTACACCAAATTTCGTATTTTCTGGAATTTTACAAAAAAATAGGAAGATCTTCCGAAATTTCGGAAGACCTGGCAACACTGTATTCGAAAGTTACAGGTACCAACGTAACCGTTCCAAAAAAATAACAGGTACGAACTACGAATATCTGTTATTATATAGTTATTATACCTGTATAATTTGTTACAATAAATAAATTGAAGCTAAACGTATTAACAGTGGTACTGTACACTGTGATTTTATTAAGCTTTTACTGTTTAAAAGAAAATAAGAGAATTTATAGGCCTATCTCTCTTTGGGAATACTAATTTAAACTTTCACTAGGAGTAAACAAACCTGACATAGATTTAAAGAGGTTTCTGTTTTTGTTAAAGGAGGTGGTTTTATGTATGTTTGTTCAAACACTTTATAATCATTATAATAATAAATAATAATGACCAGATTTAGTTAATTATGAATGTCAGTTAAATTATTTTAACGTCACCTCGCCTTTACATAACCTGTTCTCAACGAGTTCGTCCACGGCCCTGGAAAATCTGATACGGGGAAGTTTGATGTATTTAAATTGTTTTCTCGGGTACAGTGTTGAGGTTTCCACATTCCGCCTGTCAAAATGTGGTGGTGACACAAGGGCTTTTGGTTCTGATAAGGTAAGTGAGTAAAGTATCGGGTATATTATTCTTCTCTTTAATTATTTTTATTTATTATTCATCCCCAATTATTTGTACTATTACAAACATGTAAAAAGCATAGATTTTTATTTGAATTGCAACATTGGCATAAAAACATCGATGTTTTCAGTCTTAAAACATCGATGTACTCTTTACGATGTTAACATCGATGCTAAACATCGATGGTTTTCTGGCGATGGTCATCCCTACTTTCAAACTAACCTACACCACATAAACGGAAGTGTTGGTGACTGAAGTTGTTTGCAATATTTTGACCGACTGTCTTGCTGTCTACAACATCCGGGCTTCAACAAGGTACTAATGTAAACCGTGTAGATTGCACAATAGGCCTATGTTGTAACCAGAGTGGGACAGATTGGTGTTTCTTTCCTTTGTCTCGATTTTAGTAATGCTGTCGTTATTTCAAGACAAATTTTACTAATACTGGTAAAGGAGGCAATGCGTTAAGGAGAACTACACAGCAATTTCACTAACGAAAGGTAGCCAATTTCTTTAGCGTACAAGGTTACGCTTATAGTTTTTGTGCCTTTCACCGTATTTTCTCATGTATAATGCCCACAGTTTTCTCCCGATTTTTCCCAAAAATGTGGGTACGTATTATACATGAATAATATAATTTACACGGTAAATTGTAGATCTGCACATGTATGGTCACAGATTGTGCACAGTTGGCAACGTCGCTTAAAACTGGGAGGCTTGAGTCTAGTAATGCTAAATGACATTTACCGGTAACTTGGTGCGCAATTTTCACGCCTTCTCCATCAGTTATTTGTTCACGTCGTAGATTTATAACTGTACTGTGTTGTAGCATTCTGTTGCTGTACTTGTTTGTAGTCGTTAGTCTGTCGTTTTTTACAGTAGTTCATTACCGGTGTTGCGAAGAAACAGACTGTAGGTCCTCTTCAGAACGAGTGTAACATCTATGCGGCTTAGTTAAATTATACGTATAACATTTGCAAAAGAAAACGGTAATCGCGCCGCATCGCGTAAACTTGATGTTGCGGAATCTAATGTTTGGGAGTGGAACTGTTTCTACTGGAGACCGGCGTTCTTCCCGAGGTAAAACAGCTAAGTTTCCAGAAGTAGAAACAAACCTAGTCCCCTTATAAAAGTGGGGCTTTCGCCGTTACTACTGAAATGGTAAGATTGAAGGCAAATCGCCCAGCGTCTTCAAACGGACAATACTCAATTTCGTTCTAGTCTTGGTTGTTGTGTACGGCTTCTCGCAGACAAGAACTACTCCGGCTCAACGTTTATCTCGAACATAAAATTATCGAGTTTATTGTACAAACGACCCATGTGAACAATTTCGATTCCTCTCAAATTGGGAATGCAGACCATTGTTTTTACTTCCATGTTCCTTAAGGAAATGGAAGTATGGTGATGGAAAAAAAAATCGTGTTCGAGATTATTGCAGATTCTGATTGTACTACACTCAAAACATGAAAAAAGTCATTTTTCGAGATGTGTGTGTGTGTGTGTGTGTGTAATTTTTTTATATGGCAAAGGATAACAGTCGCAAATTCAAACAGAAACAAATAATTTTTTGCATGCAGCCCTGATTTGTACAGTACTCAAGACCTATTGTTTTTGGTGAAGATCGGTTAAGGGAAAGGGGTAGTTTACCTGCAACGGTTTTTTTTTTAATCAAGGGTAATTTTTTCTATGGCAAACGATAACAACCGATGAAATATCTATAAATGAAGAGGCTAGTTGAACGGGATGAGGGTAATTTTCTATAAATGAAAATAATAGTTGAAGGGGGAGGGGGTAATTTTACTTCCATGTTAAAACATAAATGTTGATTAAAACTTAATTTTTAATCAAGGGTAATTTTTTTCTATGCCAAACGATAACAGCCGCAAATTCAAACAGAAACAAATAATTTTTTTTATACAGCCCTGAATTGCAGAGTTCTCAAGATATATTGTTTTTGGTGAAGATCGGTTAAGAGAAAGAGGTAGTTTACCTGTAACGTTTTATGTTTTAACAAGGGTACTTTGTATGGCAAACGATAACAGCCGCAAATTTAAACATGAGGGGATAATTTTACTTCCATGTTCCTTAAGGAAATGGAAGTATGGTGATGGCAAAAAAAATCGTGTTCGAGATTATTGCAGATTCTGATTGTACTACACTCAAAACATGAAAAAAAGTCATTTTTCGAAAAGTGTGTGTGTGTGTGTCAGTCTGTAGATTTTTTTTTATGGCAAACGATAACAGTCGCAAATTCAAACAGAATCAAATAATTTTTTGCAAGCAGCCCTGATTTTTAGAGTACTCAAGACCTATTGTTTTTGGTGAAGATCGGTTGAGGGAAAGAGGTAGTTTACCAGCAACGGGGTTTTTTTTAAATCAAGGGTAATTTTTTCTATGGCAAACGATAACAGCCGCAAATTGAAACAGAAACAAATAATTTTTTGCATACAGCCCTGAATTGTAGAGTTCTCAAGACATATTGTTTTTGGTGAAGCTCGATTAAGGTAAAGGGGTAGTTTACCGGCAACGTTTCAAGTTTTAACAAGGGTATTTTCTACGGCAAACGATAAGAGCCGCAAATTCAAACAGAATCAAATACGTTTTTGCATACAGCCCTGAATTGTAGAGTACTCAAGACCTATTGTTTTTGGTGAAGATCGTTTAAGGGAAAGGGGTAGTTTACCAGCCACGTTTTTTGTTTTATCAAGGGTGTTTTCTATGGCAAACGATAATATCCGCAAATTCAAACAGAATCAAATAATTGTTTGCATACAGGCCTGAATTGTAGAGTACTCCAGACCTGCCGTTTTTGGTGAAGATCGGTTAAGGGAAAGGGGTAGTTTACCAGCAACGTTTTATGTTTTATCAAGGGTGTTTTCTATGGCAAACGATAAGAGCCGCAAATTCAAACAGAATCAAATAATTGTTTGCATACAGGCCTGAATTGTAGAGTACTCAAGACCTGTCGTTTTTGGTGAAGATCGGTTAAGGGAAAGGGGTAGTTTACCAGCAACGGTTTTTTATCAAGGGTAATTTTTTTCTATGGTAAACGATAACAGCCGCAAATTCAAACAGAATCAAATGATGTTTTGCATACAGCCCTGTATTGTAGAGTTCTCAATACCTATTGGTGTTGGTGAAGATCGGTTAAGGGAAAGGGGTAGTTTACCAGCAACATTTTATGTTTTAACAAGGGTAATTTTTTATATGACGAACGATAACTGCCGTAAATTCAAACAGAATCAACCAGGTTTTTGCATACCTTTTTGAACTAAAGAGAACCCAAGGTCTGTTGATTTTGTTGAAGATCGGTTAAGGGAAGGGGTAGTTTATCAGCAACGTTTTATGTTTTAAAAAGGGTAATTTTGTTATGACGAACGATAACTGCCGACAATTCAAAGAGATTCAAATAATTTTTTGCACCCTTTCCTGAGTTGCAGAGAGCTCAAAGTCTGTTGATTTTGGTGAAGATCGGTTAAGAGGAAGGGGTAGTTTACCTGAAACATTTTATGATTTAACAAGAGTAAAGTACTTAATTTTTATAAACAAATAAATAAATTAAAACAGAAACAAATAATTTTTTCCATTAACGAGCAATGTTTTATCTTTTAACAAGGGTATTTTCTATGGCAAACAATAACAGCCGCAAATTCAAACAGAATCAAATAAGTTTTTGCATACAGCCGTGAATTGTAGAGTTCTCAAGACCTATTGTTTTTGATGAAAATCGGTTTAGGGAAAGGGGTAGTTTACCAGTACCGCTTTTTTATCAAGGGTATTTTTTTCTATCGCAAACGATAAGAGCCGCAAATTCAAACAGAATCAAATAATTTTTTGCATACAGCCCTGATTTATAGAGTACTCAAGACCTATTGTTTTTGGTGAAGATCGGTTAAGGGGAAGGGGTAGTTTACCTGCAACGTTTTATGTTTGAAAAGGGTATTTTCTATGGCAAACGATAAGAGCCGCAAATTCAAACAGAATCAAATACGTTTTTGCATACAGGCCTGATTTGTAGAGTACTCAAGACCTATTGTTTTGGTGAAGATTGGATAAGGGAAAGGGGTAGATTACCTGCCACGTTTTTTGTTTTAACAAGGGTATTTTTTATGGCAAACGATGAAAGCCGCAAATTCAAACACAATCAAATAATATTTTGCATACAGCCCTGAATTGTAGAGTTCTCAAGACCTGTATGTTTTGGTGAAGATCGGTTAAGGGAAAGGGGTAGGTTACCAGCAACATTTTATGTTTTAACGAGGGTAATTTTTTATATGACGAAAGATAACTGCCGTAAATTCAAACAGAATCAACTACGTTTTTGCATACCTTTTTGAACTAAAGTGAGCTCAAGGTTTGTTGATTTTTTTGAAGATCGGTTAAGGGAAAGGGGTAGTTTATCGGCAACGTTTTATGTTTTAAAAAAGGTAATTTTTTATGACGAACGATAAGTGCCGACAATTCAAAGAGATTCAAATAATTTTTTGCACCCTTTCCTGAGTTGCAGAGAGCTCAAAGTCTGTTGATTTTGGTGAAGATCGGTTAAGAGGAAGGGGTAGTTTACCTGAAACATTTTATGATTTAACAAGAGTAAAGTACTTAATTTTTATAAATAAAGCATCCTGATAAGAAGCTCATAGTAATCCACTGTAGAAACGTAGATGAAATATCTATAAATGAAGAGGTTAGGTGAACGGGGTGGGGGTAATTTTCTATTATTAAAAATTATAGTTGAAGGTGGAGGGGAGAATTTTTTATATGTGTACTACGTTATCGGCAACAAAGAAGTAGTTTTTTGTTAAAATTGTTTCCCGGGATCTTTAGCCGTAGTCCAATGTTTTCTGCAAAACCAGACTTTTCGGCAGCGCCATCGACTGCCATCATCGGTGAAAATCGAGTGCGAAAACGTGAGGTGGTATAAGTTAGTGACCACAGTACTGTGGTTAATGCTGAAGCAATAAGTAGAAAGACGTAGTTTCTATGGAAATATTTCATTTCGAATATGATTTTAAATATAAATCTTAAAACATGGAAGTCGTGTATGGTTCCCCATACCGATATTTTTCTATGGCAAACGATAACAGCCGCAAATTCAAACAGAAACAAATAATTTTTTCCATTAACGAGCAATGTTTTATCTTTTAACAAGGGTATTTTCTATGGCAAACAATAACAGCCGCAAATTCAAACAGAATCAAATAAGTTTTTGCATACAGCCGTGAATTGTAGAGTTCTCAAGACCTATTGTTTTTGATGAAAATCGGTTTAGGGAAAGGGGTAGTTTACCAGTACCGCTTTTTTATCAAGGGTATTTTTTTCTATCGCAAACGATAAGAGCCGCAAATTCAAACAGAATCAAATAATTTTTTGCATACAGCCCTGATTTATAGAGTACTCAAGACCTATTGTTTTTGGTGAAGATCGGTTAAGGGGAAGGGGTAGTTTACCTGCAACGTTTTATGTTTGAAAAGGGTATTTTCTATGGCAAACGATAAGAGCCGCAAATTCAAACAGAATCAAATACGTTTTTGCATACAGGCCTGATTTGTAGAGTACTCAAGACCTATTGTTTTGGTGAAGATTGGATAAGGGAAAGGGGTAGATTACCTGCCACGTTTTTTGTTTTAACAAGGGTATTTTTTATGGCAAACGATGAAAGCCGCAAATTCAAACACAATCAAATAATATTTTGCATACAGCCCTGAATTGTAGAGTTCTCAAGACCTGTATGTTTTGGTGAAGATCGGTTAAGGGAAAGGGGTAGGTTACCAGCAACATTTTATGTTTTAACGAGGGTAATTTTTTATATGACGAAAGATAACTGCCGTAAATTCAAACAGAATCAACTACGTTTTTGCATACCTTTTTGAACTAAAGTGAGCTCAAGGTTTGTTGATTTTTTTGAAGATCGGTTAAGGGAAAGGGGTAGTTTATCGGCAACGTTTTATGTTTTAAAAAAGGTAATTTTTTATGACGAACGATAAGTGCCGACAATTCAAAGAGATTCAAATAATTTTTTGCACCCTTTCCTGAGTTGCAGAGAGCTCAAAGTCTGTTGATTTTGGTGAAGATCGGTTAAGAGGAAGGGGTAGTTTACCTGAAACATTTTATGATTTAACAAGAGTAAAGTACTTAATTTTTATAAATAAAGCATCCTGATAAGAAGCTCATAGTAATCCACTGTAGAAACGTAGATGAAATATCTATAAATGAAGAGGTTAGGTGAACGGGGTGGGGGTAATTTTCTATTATTAAAAATTATAGTTGAAGGTGGAGGGGAGAATTTTTTATATGTGTACTACGTTATCGGCAACAAAGAAGTAGTTTTTTGTTAAAATTGTTTCCCGGGATCTTTAGCCGTAGTCCAATGTTTTCTGCAAAACCAGACTTTTCGGCAGCGCCATCGACTGCCATCATCGGTGAAAATCGAGTGCGAAAACGTGAGGTGGTATAAGTTAGTGACCACAGTACTGTGGTTAATGCTGAAGCAATAAGTAGAAAGACGTAGTTTCTATGGAAATATTTCATTTCGAATATGATTTTAAATATAAATCTTAAAACATGGAAGTCGTGTATGGTTCCCCATACCGATATTTTTCTATGGCAAACGATAACAGCCGCAAATTCAAACAGAAACAAATAATTTTTTCCATTAACGAGCAATGTTTTATCTTTTAACAAGGGTATTTTCTATGGCAAACAATAACAGCCGCAAATTCAAACAGAATCAAATAAGTTTTTGCATACAGCCGTGAATTGTAGAGTTCTCAAGACCTATTGTTTTTGATGAAAATCGGTTTAGGGAAAGGGGTAGTTTACCAGTACCGCTTTTTTATCAAGGGTATTTTTTTCTATCGCAAACGATAAGAGCCGCAAATTCAAACAGAATCAAATAATTTTTTGCATACAGCCCTGATTTATAGAGTACTCAAGACCTATTGTTTTTGGTGAAGATCGGTTAAGGGGAAGGGGTAGTTTACCTGCAACGTTTTATGTTTGAAAAGGGTATTTTCTATGGCAAACGATAAGAGCCGCAAATTCAAACAGAATCAAATACGTTTTTGCATACAGGCCTGATTTGTAGAGTACTCAAGACCTATTGTTTTGGTGAAGATTGGATAAGGGAAAGGGGTAGATTACCTGCCACGTTTTTTGTTTTAACAAGGGTATTTTTTATGGCAAACGATGAAAGCCGCAAATTCAAACACAATCAAATAATATTTTGCATACAGCCCTGAATTGTAGAGTTCTCAAGACCTGTATGTTTTGGTGAAGATCGGTTAAGGGAAAGGGGTAGGTTACCAGCAACATTTTATGTTTTAACGAGGGTAATTTTTTATATGACGAAAGATAACTGCCGTAAATTCAAACAGAATCAACTACGTTTTTGCATACCTTTTTGAACTAAAGTGAGCTCAAGGTTTGTTGATTTTTTGAAGATCGGTTAAGGGAAAGGGGTAGTTTATCGGCAACGTTTTATGTTGAACCAAGAGAAATGTTTACATGACGAACGATAACTGCCGCACATTAAAACAGAATCAAATATTTTTTTGCATGCATCCCTGAATTGTAGAGGACTGAAGGCCTGTTGATTTTGATGAAGATCGGTGAAGATAAAGGGGTTTTTTACCTGCAACGTTTTATGTTTTAACAAGAGTAAAATACATAATTTTGATAAACAAAGTATCCTGATAAGAAGCTCATAATAAGCCACTGCAGAAACGTAGATGAAATATCTATAAATGAAGAGGCTAGTTGAACGGGGTGGGGGCAATTTTCAATTAATGAAAATTATATTTGAAGAGGGAGGGGCGAAAATTTTATGTGTACTTCGTTATCGGCAACAAAGAAGTAGTTTTTGTTAAAATTCCTTCCCGGGCTGTTTAGCCGTAGTCCAATGTTTTCTGCAAAACCAGACGTTTCGGCAGTGCCATCGACTTCCATCATCAGTGAAAATTTAGTGCGAAAAAGTGACGTGGTATACGTTAATGACCAAAGTACTGTGGTTAAGGCTGAAGCTATAGAAAGAAGTAGTTTCTATGGAAATATTTCATTTCGAATATGCTTTTAAATATAAATCTTAGAACACGGAAGTCATGTATGGTTCTCCATACCGATATTTTTGATAAATAATATCTTTTTTATCAAGGGTATTTTTTCTATGGCAAACGATAAGAGCCGCAAATTCAAACAGAAACAAATAATTTTTTGCATACAGTCCTGATTTGTAGAGTACTCAAGACCTTTTTTTTTTGTGAAAATCGGTTAAGGGAAAGGGGTAGTTTACCTGTAACGCTTTTTATCAAGGGTATTTTTTTCTATGGCAAACGATAACAGCCGCAAATTCAAACAGAATCAAATAATGTTTTGCATACCGCCCTGAATTGTAGAGTTCTCAAGACCTGTTGGTTTTGGTGAAGATCGGTTAAGGGAATAGGGCAGTTTACCTGTAACATTTTATGTTTTAACAAGGGTAATTTTTATCTATGACGAACGATAACTGCCGTAAGATCAAACAGAATCAACTACTGTTTTGCATACCTTTTTGAATTATACAGAACTCAAGGTCTGTTGATTTTGTTGAAGATCGGTTAAGGGAAAGGGGTAGTTTACCAGCAACGTTTTATATTTTAACAAGGGTATTTTCTATGGCAAACGATAAGAGCCGCAAATTCAAAGAGAATCAAATAATTTTTTGCATACTGCCCTGAATTGTAGAGTCCTCAAGACCTATTTGTGTTAGTGAAGATCGGTTAAGGGAAAGGTGTAGTTTACCTGCAACATTTTGTTTTAACAAGGGTAATTTTTTATATGACGAACGATAACAGCCGTAAATTCAAACAGAATCAACTACTTTTTTGCATACCTTTTTGAATTATAGAGAACTCAAGGTTTGTTGATTTTGTTGAAGATCGGTTAAGGGAAAGGGGTAGTTTACCAGCAACGTTTTATGTTTTAACAAGAGTAATTGTCTCTATGACGAACAATAACTGCCGCAAATTCAAACAGAATCGAATATGTTTTGCATACAGCCCTGAATTGTAGAGTTCTCAAGACCTGTTGGTGTTGGTGAAGATCGGTTAAGGGAAAGGGGTAGTTTACCTGCAACATTTTGTTTTAACAAGGGTAATTTTTTATATGACAAACGATAACAGCCGAAAATTCAAACAGAATCAACTACTTTTTTGCATACCTTTTTGAATTATAGAGAACTCAAGGTTTGTTGATTTTGTTGAAAATCGGTTAAGGGAAAGGGGTAGTTTACCAGCAACGTTTTATGTTTTAAGAAGAGTAATTGTTTCTATGACGAACAATTACTGCCGCAAATTCACAGAGAATCAAATAATTTTCTGCATGCATCCCTGAATTGTAGAGGACCCAAGATCTATTGATTTTGGTGAAGATCAGTTAAGAGAAAGGAGTAGTTTTTTTAAGTGCAACGTTTTATGTGATAACATGGTTAATTTTTTCTATGATGAACGATAACTGCCGTAAATTAAAACAGAATCAAATATTTTTTTACATATGTGCCTGAGTTGTAGAATACTCAATGTCTTTTGATTTTGGTGAAGATCGGTTACGGGGAAAGGGTAGTTTACCTGAAACATTTTTTGTTGTAACAGGAGTAAAGTACTTAATTTTGATAAATAAAGTATCCTGATAAGAAGATCTTAATAATCCACTGTCGAAACGTAGATGAAATATCTATAAATGTTAAGGCTAGTTGAACGGGGTGGGGGTAATTTTCTATAATTGAAAATTATAGTTGTAGCGGGAGGGGATGTTTATATGTGTACTACGTTATCGACAACAAAGTAGTAGTTTTTTATTAAAACTCCTTCCCGGTCTGTTTGGCCGTTGTCCAATCAAAACCAGACGTTTCGGCAGTGCCGTCGACTGCCATCATCAGTGAAAATCGAGTGTGCTGACGTGAGGTGGTATACGCTAGTGACCACAGTACTGTGGTTAAGGCTGAAGCAATAAGTGGAAAGAAGTAGTTTCTATGGAAACATTTCATTTCGTAAATGATTTTAAATATAAATCTTAGAACATGGAAGTCATGTATGGTTCTCCATACCGATATTTATCTGTTCCGATGTGCCAATACTGAAACTAGTATTGATGAAAAAGGTGCGAAATCTGTGCCAGTCAAATCAACAGCACACAACAAACAAAGGCGCATTTGAAGAATCAGAAGAGGAGAGTAATTCAATACTACCTTCTTCAGAAAGAAGAATGTTAATAAATTGAAATGTTATATGGCAGTGAAAAACTGAAATCATAAACTAAACAAAAACTTGTTGAAGTCGTACATGTTTTGTACTTCGTGTGAAGTTCTAAGTTGTTTTAAATTTTATATGATTTTAATATTTCCGTTTTGTATTTGCAAATAAAAAGGCATGGATTTTTTTTATTATTTGTATGAAACATTTTCTGCACAGTATACTATTCAAACAATTATATTTTGCTACGTCCTAATAAATTTATGCAACTGATGTACGCTTTTATTCACAAATAAGCTTGCGCATTATACACGAATTACACTTTTTCTGGGAAATATTACGATAAAATAAAATAATTAAAGTTAACCTATAATAAGGCGTGGGCAGTATCGACAAACAAACGTGGCGTTCTGGGGCAAAGGTGCGCGTGCGCCCAAGTTGGTACTTATCACTATAGCCTCGTCGTTTTTCTTTTCTGTTTCAGAACATACAAACGGAAAACAGACGCCACTCCTATCACCGAAGAATTATTAGAAAAAGCTAGGAATCTGATAAGTGAAGGCTTTTCACGTAGGCAGGCAGCTACTAAATTGCATTTAAAAGAATCCTCCCTTAGAAAACGATTAAAATTGTTCTTATGAACAAGGAGATTTTATCTGTGACTATTGTCTTTAGTATTAGCCTTAACTGTTTTAAGATTTGTAAAATGTTTTTAACGTAATTTTTTTATATTTACTATTTTTTAATGTTTGTTGTTCATAACATTTTTCAATTTTTATTACACGTTAGTAAATATCCAATTTATGATAATCTCTTACTGTTATCATATCATGATATCAATTTCTTATTGTTAATAAACATATATTATTAAAATAATTGTTACAGATGTTCTATGTAAATCCTACAATACCAAATTAAAATCGCTCTATTTACCTCAGAGCGTTACAAGGTATGCGCACTTTTGCCCCATCCACGGGGCAAAAGTCGCATTTGCATTACGCTGAAATATTTTTTTTTCATTAATTACCGTGTGCTTCTGGCCAGACTTTTTATATATCATATGTAAAGCACAGACGTAAGTATAGTGTAGAATGTTTTTTATTAATAAGTATTTCAAATTGACTTGGAAAATATCCATAACGTAGAATTTGCGCACCTTTACCACAGGTTACCCTACATGTTTGCAAGAGAGGCTGGTACATGAGTGCTGCCAAAGAATTTGAAGTATATAAGTATATATATATATATATACTGTCCGGGACAGTCTTGACATGCTACACGCGGTGCACCGTGTCGGTTATTAGTACGCTTATAATATGTTCATTCAGTGTATTTTACATATTTGTTTATTATGTGTTTGTTTTATCATGGATTTTATTATATAACGAGCTCCTTTGGAGTGAAGGTCTGAAGATGGGTCATATGGCCTGAAACGCGTAACCCAGCACAAATTACGCTTGACGTCACTTGACGGAAATTATAAGGTAAATTATATAATTATCATACAGCGACTTGGACCGCATTGATTATGTTTAAAATTATAATATTAATTATATCAAACATAAGTTTAATGTGAACAATGAAGCTGCTTTTGAACAATTAGTTCTGCAAAATTAGGTTTAATGTCTGATAATTTAATATTAAGTCACTCTCGACATAAAGTTTATTCTTAACTTTGCCAATCTCGGCTCTATCTTTCCAGCCACACGTGTCGAAATCCAGCTACTTAGTCGTAAAAACGTTTTGCTTAGAAACAGTGCTTATAGGCGAGATATGGTGCTTATAAGCAAGACACAGTGCTTATACTTGGACTAAAACAGCGCGATCAGTTCTGCGTTGATGCGGGTGCTCTAGTCAGTTCGGCTGACAAACAGATCTGCTACACGACATGATTTAAATACATGATTAAAACCATTAGTTTGAAATTGCTTTTACAATTACTTTGAACAAAAACAAAGTACTGGAATCTTCTATTAATTTTTTAACATTCTAGTTTAAATTTTAGAGCATACAAAATCTGATAAAATTACGGTAGGTCTTCTTAAAAGTGTCCGCGAACCCCCTGAAACATTGTCGCGGACCCCACTTTGGGAACCACTGAGCTAGAGATAAAACTCAGCTCCTGTTTGTGGTTGGCTGTAGGGATGAATTATTTATGAATCACGGATACAAGCTCTATGGACTTTTTTAAGACGACTCATATTTTGAGTTTTTGTAACTTCATAGCTACTAATTAGGCTATCAACATATCGAGAGTTGTTCTTGTATAAATGATGGAAGCCGTTCAAAACAGGTTTGTTCGGATCTTAGTACAAAACAATGCGAAAAAGCAGAAAGAATAATAACAGAGTATAGTACAAAACCGAAAAGAGGATGCAAACAGATTTGCATTCAAAAGTCTTAAGAGAGGTAAGGTAAGTAAGAACGTTTGGGTTAATATTTACTAAATGTTTGTAAAAGATGTCACCAGCATGCACCACAACATGCGCGCGCGCAGACACACACACCTGAAAAGTATAAGTAGCGTGCAAGGTCCAATCGGAGAAATTTAGTGTGTGAGATACGGTCATAATTACAAGGGAAGATAAGAACAAGGGGACATAGAAATATTTTGCCAACTCTGCGCAATGCGCTACGCAGAATTCAAACATCGCGAAGTGAGCATTTTATCTCAGGCAATGGGCGAAATAAGTTGCGTACTCCGCGGACTGGGTATTTTTTTATTCACACACTGGTCGAATGAAACTCTATTTCAGGGATTGTCCAAGGATGTAACGAGCAACTATATTACTTTATTTCGCGAATACACTATACGAATGTACTATATCGAATGCAGTATTTAGCAAAAAATGTTAGCGTCTAAAACCTTTAAAGTAGGTATAAATTTCACTTTTAAGCGTAGAATGTAAAACATGTCACAATTTTATTATCCAAAGTCTCTTTCCTATAGTAGACTTTTTTTGTTGCGCGTTCGATAATCACGGTATAAGAATTTAGGCTTGCGAGTCGACAACTCTGATGTAGCGAGCACCCGGTTTTAACGAGCACATTTGTCCGGTCCATTGAATCTCGTTATAAGCAAGTTCTACAGTATTTTGTTTTATGCACTTCGCGAATTGCGCGTTTTACAGTATTCCTCGCCACCGTGGCTCTCATCTATCCGATAATTCTGCAGGAACCAGTTTCAAACAAATTCCTAACGTTAGAGGTTACTGACAATCCAATTACCGTACGAAAGGAAGCGATGATGTCTTCAGGGCGTTTGTACGTTGCGGGGGTAAGGAGAATTACATAATGCATAAAACATAACATAAAATACAACTCGAAATGTCGCAGCAGTGGCACTTGTAGCAATTAATAGTTAGGCCTATATACGTGCATACTCATGAAATTATAATATGGGGAAACTGTAGTCTCAAAACAGTAGTGCGGTGTATTACAACATAGCTCAGTCATAAAGATTTTCTCTTATTTATTGGATTTTTAAGAACTGTATAATAAATATAGCCCTAATTTGTTTATTTTACTTTACTTGCATTACTGTGTAATAAAATTAGCCTTACAAATGCTCGTCTTTAAAAAAAAAAAGCGTGGGTTTAAATGCGTACGTAATTCTTGTGCATGGAAAGTAATAAAATTACAAAGTACAAACCATCTTCCAAAATAAAATAAACGAAAAGAAAACTAAACCAAAATGCATGCGTGAGTTTGGACGCGTATGTAGGCCTACCTCGGATGGATCTTGAGCAAAAGTGAAATACGCATTTCGCTAAGTGGGTAAAATAAAATGCACACTCCGCGGAGTGGGTATTTCGATTTTCTCAATCCCCGAAAAATAGAGTAATTTCGACAAGTGTGTAAATCGATATACCCAGTTCGCGTAATGCGCAATTCTTTTCGCCCATTGCCCGAAATAAAATGCTCACTTCGCGAAATAAGTATTTAAAAAACTACGCTTTAAATACCTGTGTGTCAGTGTCATTTCTAAAGTTACGAATGTACATAGGCCTACATAAATTATCTATACAAATTATTAACAAAATAGTAAAGACAAATAAATGATAAAATAATACATAAACGTTTTCTTAAATTATAATTTAATATTTATTGCAAATTATAAGATTTCGGACATTAGCCATCGTAAGTTAAAAATATCGGTATGGAGAACCATACATGACTTCCATGTTCTAAGATTTATATTTAAAATCATATTCAAAATGAAATATTTCTATAGAAACTACGTCTTTCTACTTATTGATCAGCATTAAGCACAGTACTGTGGTCACTAACGTATACCACCTCACGTTTTCGCACTCGATGTTCACCGATGATGGCAGTCGATGACACTGCCGAAAAGCCTGGTTTTGCAGAAAACATTAGACTACGGCTAAAGAGCCCGGGAAGCAATTTTAACAAAAAACTACTTCTTTGTTGCCGATAACGTAGAACACATATAAAAAATTCTCCCCTCCATCTTCAACTATAATTTTTAATAATAGAAAATTACCCCCACCCCGTTCACCCAACTTCATTTACTATAAATGAAGATATTTCATCTACGTTTCTACAGTGGATTACTATGAGCTTCTTATCAGGATACTTTATATATAAAAATTAACTACTTTACTCTTGTTAAATCATAAAATGTTTCAGGTAAACTACCCCTTTCTCTTAACCGATCTTCACCAAAATCAATAGACCTTGAGCTCTCTGCAAGTCAGGAAAGGGTGCAAAAAATTATTTGATTCTCATTGAATTTTCGGCAGTTATCGTTCGTCATGGAAACATTTCTCTTGTTACAACATAAAATGTTGCAGATAAAAACTACCCCTTTCCCTTAACCGATCTTCACCAAAATCAATAGACCTTGAGCTCTCTGCAAGTCAGGAAAGGGTGCAAAAAATTATTTGATTCTCATTGAATTTTCGGCAGTTATCGTTCGTCATAAAAAAATTACCCTTATTAAAACATAAAACGTTGCTGATAAACTACCCCTTCCCTTAACCGATCTTCAACAAAATCAACAGACCTTGAGTTCTCTTTAGTTCAAAAAGGTATGCAAAAACCTAGTTGATTCTGTTTGAATTTACGGCAGTTATCGTTCGTCATATAAAAAATTACCCTTGTTAAAACATAAAATGTTGCTGGTAAACTACCCCTTTCCCTTAACCGATCTTCACCAACACCAATAGGTATTGAGAACTCTACAATACAGGGCTGTATGCAAACCATCATTTGATTCTGTTTGAATTTGCGGCTGTTATCGTTTACTATAGGAAAAAATTACCCTTGATAAAAAACCGTTGCCGGTAAACTACCCCTTTCCCTTAACCGATCTTCACCAAAAACGACAGGTCTTGGGTACTCTACAATTCAGGCCTGTATGCAAACAATTATTTGATTCTGTTTGAATTTGCGGCTGTTATCGTTTGCCATAGAAAACACCCTTCATAAACATAAAACGTTGCTGGCAAACTACCCTATTCCATTAACCGATCTTCACCAAAAACGATAAGTCTTGAGAACTATACAATTCAGGGCTGTATGCAAAACATTAGTTGATTCTCTTTGAATTTACGGCAGTTATCGTTCGTCATAGAAAAAATACCCTTGTTAAAACATAAAACGTTCCAGGTAAACTACCCCTTTCCCTCAACCGATCTTCAACAAAATCAACAGACTTAGAGTTCTGTGTAATTCAAAAAGGTATGCAGAAGAGTAGTTGATTCTGTTTTAATGTACGGCAGTTATCGTTCGTCAAAAAAAATTACCCTTGATAAAACATAAAATGTTGCTGGTAAACAACCCTATTCCCTTAACCGATCTTCACCAAAACCAACAGGTCTTGAGAACTCTACATTTCAGGGCTGTATGCAAAATATTATATGATTCAGTTTGAATTTGCGGCTGTTATCGTTTGCCATATAAAATACCCTTGATAAAACAAAAAACGTGTCAGGTAAACTACCCCTTTCCCTTAACCGATCTTCACCAAGAACAATAGGTCTTTAGTACTCAACAAAACAGGGCTGTATGCAAAAACGTATCTGATTATGTTTGAATTTGCGGCTCTTATCGTTTGCCATAGAAAATACCTTTTTAAAACATAAAAGTTTCAGGTAAACTACCCCTTTCCCTTAACCGATCTTCACCAAAACCAACAGATCTTGAGAACTCCTCATTTCAGGGCTGTATGCAAAATATTATATGATTCTGTTTGAATTTGCGGCTGTTATCGTTTGCCATATAAAATACCCTTGATAAAACAAAAAACGTGTCTGGTAAACTACCCCTTTCCCTTAACCGATCTTCACCAAAAACAATAGATCTTTAGTACTCAACAAAACAGGGCTGTATGCAAAAACGGAAACGTATTTGATTCTGTTTGAATTTGCGGCTCTTATCATTTGCCATATAAAATACCTTTTTAAAACATAAAACGTTGCAGGTAAACTACCCCTTTACCTTAACCGATCTTCACCAACACCAATAGGTATTGAGAACTCTACAATACAGGACTGTATGCAAAACATCATTTGATTCTGTTTGAATTTGCGGCTGTTATCGTTTACCATAGAAAAAATTGCCCTTGATAAAAAACCGTTGCTGGTAAACTACCCCTTTCCCTTAACCGATCTTCACCAAAAACGATAGATCTTGCGAACTCTACAATTCAGGGCTGTATGCAAAATATTGTATGATTTTGTTTGAAATTGCGGCTGTTATCGTTTGCCATACAAAATACCCTTGGTAAAACAAAAAACGTGGCCGGTAAACTACCCCTTTCCCTTAAACGATCTTCACCAAAAACAATAGGTCTTTAGTACTCAAGAAATCATGGCTGTATGCAAACGTATTTGATTCTGTTTGAATTTGCGGCTCTTATCGTTTGCCATAGAAAATACCCTTTTAAAACATAAAACGTTGCCGGTAAACTACCCCTTTCCCTTAACCGATCTTCACCAAAAACAAAAGATCTTGAGAACTCTACAATTCAGGGCAGTATGCAAAACATTATTTGATTATGTGTGAATTTGCGGCTGTTATCGTTTGCCATAGAAAATACCCTTGTTAAAACATAAAACGTTGCTGGTAAACTACCCCTTTCCCTTAACCGATCTTTACCAAAATGAACAGATCTTGAGAACTCTACAATTCAGGGCTGTATGCGAAACATTATTTGATTCTGTTTGAATTTGCGGCTGTTATCGTTTGCCAAACAAACAAAATTACCCTTGATAAAAAAAACCGTTGCAGGTAAACTACCCCTTTCCTTCAACCGATCTTCGCCAAAAACTATACGTCGCGAGTACTCTACATATCAGAGCTGTATGCAAAAAATTATTTGATTGTGTTTAAATTTTCGGCTGTTATCGTTTGCCATAGGAAACACACACACACACACACACACACACACACACACACACACACACACACACACACACACACACACACACACACACACACACACACACACACACACACACACACACATTTCGAAAAATGACTTTTTTTCATGTTTTGAGTGTAGTACAATCATATACTGAAATTATCTCGAACACGATTTTTTTTGCCATCACCATACTTCCATTTCCTTAAGGAACATGGAAGTACAGTAATAAGAAAACACATAGTTTTGACCTCTACAGAAACAGAGGTCTTCAGGTGGGCAAAAAATTTAATACAACGATAAATCTATCACTAACAAATAGATATCGTCAACGCTCCAAATCTTAGTTATACAAATATAGTGCTAAAATAATAATAATACTAATAATAATAATAATAAGTACTCACCATGGCGGCAAAGGATTACTCCCGTGTTGTTTACGTTGCAACCACGGGAGGAATCCTTCGTTGGAATGGTGAGTACTGTTTATTATTATTATTATTATTATTTTAGCACTGTATTTGTGTAACTAAAGATTCGGAGCTTTGACGATATCTATTTGTTAGTGATAGATTTATCGGTAATTATGCTCGATCCGGATTATGCTCAAATTGCGGTGAAATATTTCTTTTCCTATTCTTCTATACTATATAAGCACGAAAAAAATTATTTTAAACGGCGGTCGAACCCATTTACGGAGAAAAAAAATTAAATAACTACTCACATCAGAACGCATGCAATAGCCGGTGAACGCCATTTTCAGACTGTGAATGTGTACACCGGTACAGGACGGCGCGTGACGTCACCGCTTGTACATCAGCTGTCGCTGCAAATTGGCCTTTGGGATGTATATAATTCTTGCAAAAATGAAGGCGAACCATTTTCCAAACATTTACAAGCGAGTTGGATGAAAAGCGAGTTGAGCCGATGCCTGCCGGTTAGGTTCGGAGAGGCGGCCCGAAGGGCCGCGGGATATAGTTCATTGTTCCAGATAATTCTTGCAAAAATTAAGGCGAACCGCAAAAATTGGACTGTATGAAAAGCGAGTTGAGGCAATTGCTGAAAACCGGACAAATTTTGGCAAACGCCAAAAATTACCAAACGCCGACGTAATGCTGACTTTTGATTGGCTGAGTTCAAAATTTTGTAATCTCTGATTTGTAATTGGTTAAGAGGAAAAGAGCGGTTTGGCCGTTTAGGGTATAGAGAAAATGCTGCCGTCAGGTCGTGTGTGTGGGAATGTATTTTGTGATTTTCAGTGCTTCAGTTTGTGTTTGTGTAATTGTGCGGTATTATTAATTATAGTTTAATTATTTCTGTTGTTTAGGGTTATTTACTATTAATAACGTTTGTAATATTGAGCCGATTACTTTATAAATTTATGAAGTACAGCGCTGGGTACTCCGCGTAATGTGATTTTCAGTCCTTTAGTTTGTGTAATTGTGCAACATTTTAATACACAATGGCCTGCTACATTAAGGTAAGATTTTCATCTTTTCATAATTATATGCATGGATTCCATGTCACCGTGTGTGTGTGTGTACATTTTTTTTTTTATTCGCCTGAAGACGACCATTCTATAGAGGTCAAAACGTTGTTTTCTCAATTTTAACTTACGATGGCTAAAGTCCGAAATATTATAATTTGTAATGTGTATACAGCGCCATCGATTAATATTAATAATTTTAAGAATCGAATTTAATATTTGTTTCAAAATTAATATTTATAATTATTACAAATAAAACATTACATCGCATAATTATTGGGTTTTTTCATATTTATATAAATATCAGTTTTTAAATTATTTAAATACTTTCAAAGGACAAACGTAAACGAAAGTTTACTATTTTCATTCGTCTTTCATTAAAGAAGTGTAAAACTTAGGCATATCGGGTACAGATAGATCCGCCTCATCTCTTTTTGTTTACCCTCATTATAAAAAAATAAATTACGTAATATTCACTTACAACTGTTCAGCGAATCCAAAAACGTACCGCAAACAACCTGTACCAAACAACGCACATCACAAACCAAACGCTGAACCATCTGAACGTGCCGTCTCCAACATGCGTCTACCTCCGAACTATAGCGCTTGGACAGAGAAACGTATCTGGAATGGTGGGGAGCTTGACTGAGAAACGAATCGGGCATGGTGGGGAGCTTAGCTGAACGTACGAATTTTAACGAAGAGGTGTGTAGCAAACGCGCGCTCGCCTCTCTCCCTCTCGCACGCGCACGCGCGCACACGTACACATTCATTCATACGCGCGCGCGCACTATAATAAATGTAATTAGTAAGTGGCTTAGCAGTATAGTAAAAATTAGTGAATTAAACATAAAATGTAATATAAAAATAAAAAACAAAAGCAATTAAAAGTAACAAAACAATTTAAAATTATAAGAATAATTTGTTCATAAAAACTTTAAAAGTTAGTTAAGTCAGATCAGAGGTAAGGTTTCTATACATGCTGTGTGTGTGTGTGTGTGTGTGTGTGTGTGTGTGTGTGTGTGTGTGTGGGGTACACAATTTAATTTGATAAATGTACTTAGTAATCTAGTTAAAAAATATAGCGAATGAAATATATGAAATGAATTAGGTTAAGTAAATACAATTTTATAAGCACTGTTTATTTTACTCAGCTGTCATTACAACTGGTATTAATTTTTAAATCTTGAGTACTTTACATGTAAAAATGTAAATTTTACTTTTTCCATGTGTCTTTGATAAATGTAGCATAGCACATCAGGTATAAAAATTACCCTCTCACATCAACAATAAATTAATTATCTTATTTATCTAAGTGTCTGCAAGTGAAATTGGTGCAAATGCCGCTGTTCACAACTGGCAGAACAGTGTACTGTGCGTGTGTGTGTGTGTGTGTGTGTGTGTGTGTGTGTGCGTGCGCTCGCTCGCTCGCTCGCGCACATGACATATATTTAAGCAAGAAACGGGATATGTGTAAGTTAGAGGTGGGCTAAACTGTTATTTTAAAATAATAGGTATGAAAATACCGTTCCAAAAAAATAACAGGTACAAATACCTGTTATTACATACTAATTATACATAACCTATATTATCCTTTGTAAGTAAGTCGTTTTGAGTTTCCTGCAGGTCTCGTATGTAATATCTTCAAATAAATACACTGCAAGTAGGTTTATTTTCACATAGATAAACCTATTAATATATTAATAAACCTACTTGCAGTGTATTTATTTGAAGATATTATATAACCTATACTATATAATTTGTTATAAGAAATAAATTGAAACTAAAAGTATTAACAGTGTTACTTTACACTGTGACTTTATTAAACTATTACAGTTTAAAAGAAGATAAGAAACAAGAGAATTTATAGGCCTATCTCCCTTTGGGAATACCAATTTAAGTTTTTACTAGGAGTGAACAAACTAACATTGGTTAGACAAATCAGTTGCGAACTCAAGGCAATGAAATAATTTAGAGTACACGTAATACCACAACAAATAATGTGAAAAAAATATCAGAAACATATAATAAAAACATAACAGTAAACCACAAGAGTGAATAAACAAAATTTTACAAATAAAAATAATAAAAACAACTGTAATAAAATAAATATAAATAAATAAATAAAAACTTATAAATAATAAGCAACAACAAAAGTAAATTAAATACATTACATACCTGGATAATCTTCAGATCCATTCACCAGTGTACACAGAATATACAAATCATGAACTAATCTTTGTCACACCTATTCACATTACAATTTGCTTCATTCAAATAACAAATTATAGGTAAAATTAAAGTACTGAATGGTTTTTAAAATACTAGAATTTCTGTTATTCAGACACTATTTCAAATTTGTATTTAAAAATATCAGCTGTTGCACTTTCCTCGAAGTTAATCGTGTTCTTCGTTCAGATAAAATTATTCCCGCCCTGGAAAATATCCTTTCACAGGGAACGGATGTTGCAACCATGTTACATCTAGTTCTGACCAAATGTGCAAGATTAGGGTATATACGTTGGTGATCTTTCCACCACAGTAAGGGATTTTCGCTTCTCTCTATTGGTGTGTCTTGAAGATATTTATCTACTTCTTGTATACTCATTGATAAAGATGTCCCTATTTGTTTAACTTTGCTTATCTGGTTTTTATAATGGTCCCAAATTGAAACTGTTTCCTCCTCTGTTATGTTAGGCTGTAGATTTACTTTGGTTTCAATGCTTGTATTGGTTCTTGAATTTTTTGTAATTTGTGAAGATACTAGTTCAGCTGCATATTTTTTATATTTTCTAGAGAAGTACTGTCTTCAAAAAAGTAGTGTTTGTACCTGGGGTCAAGTATCATGCAAAGTGAAATTGTTTTGCTTTTTTCCAAATTAGCAAACCTTACAGAAATTCCTTCTAGAAGTTTAAGTGCAATTTCTCTGACAAGTGGTTTAGTTAATTTCACACTTACCTTTTGTATTGATAATTTTAATCCTTGGGTTATAGGTATTATCTGGCTGGTGGTGATATATTTCTCTCCACTCATTTATTTTGTTACCTCCTCACAAGGTTGCAGAATAGCACACAGTTCTTTACAAATTCCCCATTCTTCAGCTGTTAATGTTTCTATGTCTGTTGTTAGTAATGCCAGAGAGTGTTTTACAGCATTCTCCAGTTCAACAAATCGTTTAAGAATATAGTAAACAGAATTCCAGCGTGTTACAACACCTTGCAGAAGTTTTTTAGGTTGCTGAACACCTATCTGTTCTTGATATTTTGTGATTTTTAAATGTGCAATATTACTTCTCTTAAAAAATGTTACAATTGTTTTTACTTTTTTGATCATGTCATTTACAATTAACAGGCTGTCTTGAACAATTAAATTTAATGTGTGAGCATAACATCCAAAATGTTTCCACTTAAGTATGCTTTGTATAGCACTAGTAATATTTATGGCATTATCAGTAATAACAATTGAAATTTTTCCAGACAAGTCCCATTCATTTGTAATAGGCCTACGCAAAATTTCATCTGCTAAATTTTGAGATGTTTTATTTATTTTGATAACTGAACAGTCTAATAGTATATGTTTCATTTCAAAATCCTGATTAATGTAATGTGCAGTAATTGCATTAAAAGTTTCATTTGTTGAAGAATACCATGTGTCAGTTGTTAAGCAAACACTTGGTGCATCTTTTTTAATAGAGTCTTTCATTTCATTTACCTTTGTTTCATAATAAGCTGGTAACAGTGTGTTAGCAAAATACTTTCTAGAAGGAATTTGATAACTAGGGGCACAAGTATTCATCAAATTTCGGAAACCTCTGTCTTCAACAACTGTAAATGGTTGAAGATCCCAAATAAAAAGTTTCATTATGGCCTCATCAATTTTGTTTTTATCAGATACTACTAATGTTTTGGGTATGTAGGTTGATATTGACATTTGTTTTTTACTTGTTGGAACAGGCGACTGAAATGAAGACGGTTGATTTTGGAAGGTGTCAGTAGCTCTTGAAGTGGTTGGTCTCCCTGGACTAAAAAAATGGGAGGAAGATTCAACTACTAAGTTTTCTTGCACATCTGGTCCTATTTGCAATATATCACCTGAAGAAGTTTCTGTTCTTGGCAAAGATTGCACAGCAGTTTGTAGTAGGAAGAGCAACTGTTGGATGCCTTCTTTGTAAATGTTTTTTTAAATTACTAACTGAACTTTTATATGATAGACTTGTTTTGCAAATCTTGCACAATGCAATATAATTACTAACTGGTTCAAAAAACTCCACACTTCACTCGTTTTTCTTCTTGGATCCATGTCACCAAAATTTTAAAAATAAAACGTATGCGAACCTAACCTAACACAATCCACACTGTCACAGCAATACTTAAACGGGCTTCCCATAGTATGGGGAGGGGTTCCCGATCGGTGGTAGGCATACCACCAGTGGTAAGCAAGAAGACCTAGCTAGGAAAAAAGTATTTACTTAAAAAATAAATAAATACAAATTTATGTTCAAAACAATAATAAATTTTCATCGGACATAATTTAAACCGATTACTCTTAAGGAATTAGATTTAAGGAACAGGACTTGATGAAGTGCATAAACGTATATCATAATTATTTAAACATATACAATTATTATAATATCATATATATATATATAATATAATATAATATAATATACATAAATATCATAATTATTTAAACATATGTTTATATTTAAACATAAACAATCTCATCATTTGTGAGATGTGTAGTGCAGTTAAAATCACATTAATAAAAAATATAATTACAGCCTATCAACATCAGCCACTCTATAGGTTATAACACAATATAATCGTTATTTCAAAATTTACCAAGTTGGTGATTAGTATAATATATAATTTATTAGCATATAATCTGTATTATATATCTGCATATCACACGAGAATAAATGTAACATCAGGATGAATTTTTTCCTTTATAAAAAACAGCTTCGTCTCTTTTTGCGCAGAATGAAGTATTCAGTACGAAAAAGTGGCTTGTACTAGTTACTACTCGAAATACGCTTGGTACTACTAGTTCCTAAAATACTAGTGTTCCTCTGATACGCGTTGTTCTTGTGTATCGGTGATACCACTAGTATTTGAAATACCTAGTATTTTAAATACGCGTGTACTGGCTGTTCCTTGCGTACCGGCAATATTTTTGTACGCCTAGTATTTGGCCTTGGCGTATTCGTTTACGTGATACTTGCGTACTGTGTGTGTGTGTGTGTGTGTGTGTGTGTGTGTGTGTCTGTATAGGAGCGTAGGGGGCGTGCCTCGACTCTGAACAGCGAGGGCGGCGTGTCTCGACTCGGAACAGCGTCGCCGCGAATAACAGGTATTTCAACTTTTCAGACACTGTTACATCCGTTCCAAAAAATATCGTTCCAAAATACCTGTTACAGGTATATCGGCCCACCTCTAGATTGTAAGTTGCATTTGAGAAAGATTTTGCCAGGCTCCTAGAACTACTTATTATAGTGTAATTATAGTGTACTATTTACTATCATTTATGCATTGTACCGGTACCCTATTATACACATTTCACAATTACTCTGTCAAACAGTCACTATTCTAAGATCTTTCAAGCAAAGATACACATGTCCATCCAAGTTGTGAATAACTATATTTATTATATATATATATAATCAGTGGACAACAAAATCCAGTATTTCAAATTACATTAAGGTACTACATGAAAATTGAAATTTTTATATATACTTTAAATTTAGGTAAAATAACATAATCTTCAGATAAATTGACGATTTTCTAAATTCTGTGCATGTCATATTAAAATGTTACACATTATAATGAAATAAATTTATGTCCCCCATCTTTTTCCCATACCTTACCACGTTGAAGATAGAGGAACTCCAATAGATTTCAATCAATATTTAAAGATTGGTTTTTCACTGAAAATTATAATTTTTACAAAAAAGAAATTCTCAAAAGCAGTCAAGTAGGTCTAATGTATCATTTTAAAGGCCCAGATATATCATAGATATTTTTAAGCTAGATTTAAGACATTCCTTAACCTAAACGAAATGGCGGCCAGGTTTATAGTAAATATATTTGGATCTCAATAACTATAAAACGGGTTGGTTCCTCGTTGGATCCGTGTTAGTCTGTTCATGGCAGAAAAACACCATGAGTAAAACATGTTTTAATTACATGTTCCATAAAAAAAATATAACAACAGGGGTGTTCACAGAAATGTTGAATCCAAAAAATAAACGTGCATAACTGTTGCTACTCCCTTGAACATAACGTAAATTATAAAATTTTAATCCCGTAGAAAAGTATTCAAATTTAGTAGTTGAACTTACCAGGCTTGAGCCAGATGAAATCGACAGCCAACGAGGGAAAGGCCGCCTTGATGCTTTCATGTATTATAATCAATAACTATAGTATTCCGTTTAAAAATAAGTTTCCTCTTCTTGCATTAATTTTTTAGAAACTCCAAAATATCGAAATATGTGTCTTTCTTTTTGTCTTTCAGCAGGCTGAATAGAAGTGGAATATAAGAACCCCCCACATAATTGTGGATAGTAAATATCTGCTGAAAATGCTTTGGCGCATACTCAAAAGGGCCATCCATCAGAAACGTTTCCTGTTCACATAGATATTTTAGATTCGAATCTGTTGACGAAACTACAAAACCTTTTTCTATGTAATTTTTTAGAAGAAAATTTTCTTCTTTTCTGGTTGTTATGTCCATTTGATTTAAAGCCAACTGGAGATCAGTTGCAGATTTAGGTAGTTTTGGCAGGCTTTTTAACCTAGCATGAGTTATATTGTTTCTAATCAATCTGACATCGTGTCTCGTTAGTGTGTCTAGGGTTGACGGACTGTCACCTATTTCCTTCCGAATAAGCTTAGATGGTCTTTCATCTAAGCTTTCACCTTTCCTTTTGATTGAGTTTGAAATTGATTTCCTATTTATATCTTTTTCTTGAAATGGGTCATGATCGTGAATACCTTCTAGGCGTGAGAATAAGTTTTCACTACCTACAGTAAAAAGTTTAACACTACACTTAGAGTTTCTCCCACAGCACCTCCATCCACGTTTTTCTGTCCCTTTAACAAAGCGATACGGCTTGAATTTAAAATTATTGCACATGAGGTGAACATTATTGAGCTCACTAAAAATAGTCTGTAAAATGCCTCTCTTCCATTTCTCAATATTTAATAAATAAATAACTAAATAAAATAAATATCACTTTAACAGCACGCTTAGAAAATTGACACAATCTATGCTACCATAAGTGTTAACTATTAGGTGTCACCCACCCGACTGACCTGTAAACGCCTCTCCACAGTGACTAATGCATTCCAGCAAGTCCATGACTATGCAAGTGGAAATCCAACGGTATTGTCTCCTGCCTGCATTGCGATGACTCAAGGTCGCCTCAGAGAATCCGTGTCGTCTCAGAACTCACGCGTCTTAAAACTCACGAGTATCAAAATTCACGAATTCCAAGAAGAGGATTAGTAAGAGTAGGTTTCTTTACCTGGGCCAGTCTCAGAACTCACGACCCGGGCCAGTTCTCCTTTGAATGGATAAATGCCCACCCTACCCACATAACGACTGTAGATATTTGAAAATTTATCGGAATTGTGCGAAAAGGTCCATTGTTAGCGCCAGCCGGAACTGCGTGCCCTCTTGTAATTGGCACCTCTCTCATCAAGAGGTGGGCCTGTCGTGTAGCCTCGCACAGAGGGGGTTGAGAAACCCACGGACGCCATGGACCCGCGCGGATAACCGCACTCGGCCTTTGAAATTAAGGCCTAGTTCCATAAGCCGCTGTAAGGCTTTGTCTTTTTTAATATTTTTTATATATTTTTTACTATTTATATATTTCTGTCAATTGGTTTAATTTGCTTAATTTGGTTCAATTTGTCTTTTTTTACTATTTCCATTGCTTTGATATACCTACTAACCTAAATCTACATATTTACATGATTAATTTAACAAAGAAAGATCTGTTTTCTGTTTAACCCATCTTAAGGATGAAGGAAGTGACTCTCAGAAATGCACTTATATCTCTTGTTTACTCATATTTTTTTGTGTTTCGTTCGATCCTGTTATCAAGTTGGCAGTATTTTTTTTTCTTTTTAAACCCTCTAGGTTCAACTCCATCCTCATAATCTTCTTATCTGATTTCTCAGCTTCTTGTTTAAGTCGTTTTATTAAGTCTTTTATTCGAGGGTGAGGTCTTCCCAGAACATAGTTGATTTGGTGATGCCACCCTTCCACAGAATTGTTTGTTCTGTGTCTTCTGTTGTAGCAGTTCCACATTTCCAGGGGCACTTGTGAATTCTGTAGCCACTGATCTACAAAATAGTCAAAAACCACCGTCAACGTTTGGTCTTCGGGGGCGTTACTATCCACCCCTCGTCTACGTCCTGCACACATTGTAAGTGTTTGTCGGATTTCCTGATTCGTTTTGTAGGCTTCAGTGAGGCCGACTTCCTGAACCTTTCGCCAGAGACTTTGACATAAATGGAAGAAGTATTTCCTTGCACTTTGACAGAAGGAAATACTTCTTTTATTGCTTTGATAGCGGCTGCCTCAAAGTCGATGTTTATTTCATTTGGGTTCCATTCTGGGATCTCATTTTTTATGATATTAAATAATCTAGTGTACGTTTCTGTTGCCTTATTAGGGAGAAGGGCAAATATCACAGGTGTTATATTTGTTTCCTCACTGATGCTTCCAAGATCAGCATGTATCGTATATAGCTGTGAAAATTGGCTGCTGGAACTGTTGTCTCCAAGAAGAAAGGTACTGCCATCAGTCACGCGTAGAATGTCTTCGTCTAAATTAATATCGTTTCGATGTGTTGGTTCTTTTTGGACTCCCTGGGCTTTATTTCGGTGTCTGTAGAGCTTTGCTTTTACATTGGAAAACTGAGGTACCCTAGTGATCAATTCATATCCTCTTTGCTGCAAGGATTCAAATTCTTCAGTGTAGACCTGAAACAAACAAGATTATCGTTACCATCTCGTACCTAACTTATAGTAATAACCAATAATACCACCATGCCTTAAATACTCACTGATTCCGAACAAATGTACAAATGTGATTTATAAACAGTTTCTATTGAAACAACACTGATGACAGGCTGTTAGCTGTTAGCTAAAATGCACGGACAGACACGCGCGCGATTATATAAGGGTCTTTGGTTTTGCCTGCGGACCCTAATAAAGATAAATTTTTAACTTACCTGTGTAACTGATGTTCCATTTTCTTCGCGAACTCGTTTCTTGGCCTGGCTGACTGCTTTGTACACATCGAGGCTTGCTTCATCAGGTACACTGGTGGGTTGTTTCACTTAAAACGCTATTGTCACTTGAAATTGTAACTTTACCGGCACACGCAGATGACAGTCTTTTATGACAAAACCATACTGTTTCGCCCGACTTGTTTTCTCGCTGCTTATAAAACCTATAACCGTTGTACACTAAATTTAGTTTACCCTTTTGCGAAGTAATGAATTCCATGTTGTGCACTGCTCGATGACACCAAGCAGAATAACTGAGTAAAGATCAGTGCTATACTTGGAGAATTTGGTCTGTGGTAGAGTGATAATTCCTGTTAACAATACATGGGAAATCCCATTCTAAAAGTAGGTGGACAAACCGGGGTACCTGATCCCTGCGGTCATCGCAGGTACCTGCTCTCCGGAGTCGTGCATTTTGAGACTCATTAAAATGTTGATTTAGCTACTAGTTTGTAGTCGTGAGTTTTGATACTATTTTCTACGAATTTTAGCTCGTGAGTTTTGAGACTCATGAATTTTGAGACGTAACCAGAGAATCGGCCTTAGATGACCTCACCCCCTTGCTTCTGCTACCTGAGGAGAGAGTTGCCGAGTTCGTGCGTGGGATTAACTGACCCTTTTCCCCAACGTCATTTTTGCTACTTAGAGTTGCCGAGTTCGAGTCGGCCCAAAAAAACACTTTCGGTACGAGTTATGATCAATATTTTTCATAATACTGCAAAAATATACATTTAAACAAACGAAAAATGCATTTGTCCTAATAAAAAAAAAAATTTTTTTCCAGGATTCATTAAGCAAAACAAACGGCATAGTTACATTGCAATTCTGTAAACAGCTGTTTTTATCCCTGTTCAGCTCATCATCAACAGACATTTTAATGTTGTTTGTTTTGAGGTTAGCGCACCAAAAATAGTTTTTCGTGCGCCAGCTGTTGTCTTCGTGCGCTAAGGGAATAGAACAAAAAAGCGCCACTTTTGGTACAAAATGCATACACTGAAAATAGCTGTTTTTGGTGCAGTATAATGAAAAAGTTATTATTAAGTTTTACGACAAATTGCTTATATGGATGTCTAATTTAATATTCTGTCAGCGCATATTCTGCTGGTACTGCAAGCTCATCCAAAATATTTTAAAATCATTAGCAGACCCTTCGCAGGTAGTCATGTACCTGAGCGGTACGTAATGTAATGTCGCTAGTACGATTTGTCAGGTATTCCAGTTAAGAACAGAACAGAGTTTATAATAAAAAAGAAATCTATGCAAACATAAGTTTAGGTAGGTCGTTCGCGAATGAGTGACCGGGTGTTAGAACTGAGTGCTTGTGCCCGCTGTCGGTCCATTGTTTAATTCGTTTACTGTTCTTGATTGCAGTTTATTTTTTGAGTTTTTATACTATTACAAACTCCATATTTTTATGTTTTTAATTATTTTGTTATACTGTTAAATAATTAAGTTGTATATAATAATTATTTTTTAAGAGAAGTATTTGTAAAAGTAAACGTCTATGACTCGTGATGAATCGGAAGGGGGTAAGAGAATAGCCTGTTTGAAAAATTTTGTTTATTGTCTGATGTTTGTTATTTCAACAAATTTTGGCATAAATATGATGAAAATAAAATAGCAGCCAATTTTGTTTGCTAGTATTGGGGGAAATTGCTTTAAAAGTTATTAAATAATTGAAATGAATAAATTATTTTTGTTATTTATTACGACTTTTCAATGAGAGACGCGTTTCGCGATTCTGGCAGAAGGCGACATGAATAAAATTATTTTCATAATTTTCTTTATATAAATTACATTTTATTGCGTCTGTTTTGTTGAAACGCCAGACAATGGTTATTGGTTATCTTTCAGCTAACCTCTATGCGCTTTGATGTTACCTCACGTGCATGTCCTATAACCTAAGAAGATGCCAATTTTTGTTCTTTTAATATCAATAACAATTTTAGAAAAAGAGGGGCTCGACATATTGAATTAGTGAACTAGTTTATTATGCTAGTTCGTTGGTGTGAACGACCTAGCTATGAGGAGTTCGTGTGGATGAAATACTTTGCCCACCTCTAACTCTGACCCAATGCTGCGAATATGCGTCAGTGAAACTACCCTCTGAGATTCCGGCAAAATACCCGATTTCACTTAAACTTTCCTCCACATGTTTGTCGACCACAAAGCTGTTAATTTTACGAACTACTGTAAAACAGTTCATCACGGATGCATTAACCGTTAGAGAGAACTATATCACACAATGATTAATTGACACTAATGTGTCCAAAACAGCTGATAAATTAACATCTATTAATTTACGCACGCGTGTTCAGTCTTAACGCTGTTTCTAATAACGGGCCTTCGTTGGTTCAAAGGTTAGACCTCGACGTTCTGTTTGTCTGCACACCCCTTCTTCAGTAGTAAATTTCTGCAGTTCGTAGTTTGAGATTATTTCCATTATTAATTTTACAGTGTTTAACGATAGCAAAATTCTTTCTACAGAGGCACTGGAAACACAACTTTTCCCAACATAAGGAAGGAAGGAAGGAGTGTTTAATGGTGTTTTGATGAGAAACACGTTTGTCTAATATTACCTATATTCCTTTAACTGGTTTCGATCCACCCATTCACGGTTTACTTTTTTCAAGAGATACGTGAGTTTCAAGTTCTGAGTCCGCTTACTCACACTTTATTAGATTCTTCGGAATGGGAAACCTTAAAAATACTAGCAACATAGGACAGACTGAAAATATATAGCATTAAATGTTCATATAAATACAAAATAATAAAAACCAAACTGCCGTTTTTAAAAACGAATCCAAAATCATAGAATTTCATAACGGCTTACTGAATATACAGTACACTAGTAAAAAATGAGTGTTATTATTAAGAAACGTAATTGTAACGCGTAAGATACCTATGTTGTTGTAAACTGTGGTCAAACGCGCTGTTTGCTTTCTTGTTTACTGTTATATTTGATGCAACTGTTATAAAATAATATCGGTTAGTTATTACAGCTTAGTTATCACACACACGTCATTATATTATGCTAGCAGATAGGCTCCCAGACGTCTGGCCTTTTACATAAAAATCCCGCTTCCGGCAGGCATTCCAAAGAGGATAAGAAATACCAGGAATTTTTGTATTTTGGTAGTTAGCGAATAAATTAGCGAATAATCGAAAAAAGCATGAACAATTCTTCTTATGTGCATACACACATGTCCGGGAGAATTACACACTACGATCTTAACACAACACTAACGTCTTTGAACTCATACGCTTTAGGGCCTCTGATGAACAAGAGGACGTACGGCCGCTCAGTGAGTGATACGAATGGTGTAAGCGGTCGCTAACCCGATTCTGATATCTCACAGATAGTTTCCCTCATTACTCAATGACCGATAAAATCTGTAATTCTCTATGGAGACAGAGAGACCAGTGAGCGTCAGATGTTGCAGGACACATTCAAAGCGCTATGTCAGAGTATGATATAAGCACGTCTTTGACACATCGTGTTATGCAATGCACAATACAATGTGCTGTGTAGCATACTCATTCGTTATTTTATGGTGACAGGTAACCTGGGTGAAAGTAAAATGCGCAGTAGGCCTACCCTGTTTTTGTCAGTGCAACCCTACATTTCATCGAGTGCGTAAGTGTTGATGCGTTTTCAAAAACATCTATCGTGAAACGTGTAGGCCTGGATTTGATTTAATCGAAAGTCTGTATTGTTATTAAATCACTTTTCAAATTTCGCTTAGTACTGTCTGTGGGTGTGTTTTCTTGCCACAATTACCAATCTGAAAAATGTACCAGATCAAACTCTTCAAAAAGTAACTTAATTCAGTGGTTGTCTAATAACAAAATTCCTCATACACCTAACATGTTTAAGACACGTCCACCTGTGGTCAGGTAAATAGTCGTCATTGGTTCTCTTGCTGTCTCAGGTGTAACCAGGTGTGCTCCGCCTGTTTGTTCACTGCCCAGGGAAGAGTCAGATAACTCGTCGGCATTGGTTGTTCCAGCGTCTATTGTAAACCAGGTGTGCGCCATTCCCCCACTGTATTCAGGAAATGACTACAATTTTTATTACGTTATTTTGAGAGTAGTTAGCGACGTGACTTCAATGAAAATTTAAAAAAATTGGCGGCTTCCTCAACACCCATAATCATTAGTTTATATTTTTCTGCTGCAATGAAAACAGAAAACCTGCTTTTTATTTAATAAACTTGTGTTAGTGGTTATAATTACGAACATAAATTATACTCTTGTACACCACTAGGCCTAGGCCTATAGAAAATCTTCCCCATTAGCGCTTTCAGGCTTTACAGCTCATCATCAGACAGGAAATATCCGACAGATCACCAATATCATCATCATCCGATCAGATAGTTCCGATCTGATGATGAGTTGTGGAACTTAAACGCGCTAATCGGGAATTTTTCTATAGTGGTGTGCAACAGTATAATTTGTGTTAGAAAACATCGGCATCTGTTCGAACTGTCATCGGCATATTAAACATATGTTAGTTGTACAGGAAAGATTAGAGTTCAAGCCTGTCTAAATGGAGGAGAGAAGCAGTTCGTTGGGAAGCCCGTGTACAGGTTCCAACAAAGTTTCACTATATTCGGGAGCACATATAAAGGCGAAAAGTGAAAGCGCATTGCGCCGAGAGAGACACAGAGTGTAACACTGCGACAGCCAGTATAAGCAAGCGCATTGCGCCGAGAGAGACACAGAGTGTAACACTGCGACAGCCAGTATAAGCGAAAGGATACATCACGTGACACTATGTTCTTGCCTCTGCGCAGCCGAGAGAGACACAGAGTGTAACACTGCGACAGCCAATATAAGCGAAAGGATACATCACGTGACACTATGTTCTTGCCTCTGCGCAGCCGAGAGACACACAGAGTGTAACACTGCGACAGCCAATATAAGCGAAAGGATACATCACGTGACACTATGTTCTTGCCTCTGCGCAGCCGAGAGACACACAGAGTGTAACACTGCGACAGCCAGTATAAGCGAAAGGATACATCACGTGACACTATGTTCTTGCCTCTGCGCAGCCGAGAGAGACACAGAGTGTAACACTGCGACAGCCAATATAAGCGAAAGGATACATCACGTGACACTATGTTCTTGCCTCTGCGCAGCCGAGAGACACACAGAGTGTAACACTGCGACAGCCAGTATAAGCGAAAGGATACATCACGTGACACTATGTTCTTGCCTCTGCGCAGCCGAGAGAGACACAGAGTGTAACACTGCGACAGCCAGTATAAGCGAAAGGATACATCACGTGACACTATGTTCTTGCCTCTGCGCAGCCGAGAGAGACACAGAGTGTAACACTGCGACAGCCAGTATAAGCGAAAGGATACATCACGTGACACTATGTTCTTGCCTCTGCGCAGCCGAGAGAGACACAGAGTGTAACACTGCGACAGCCAGTATAAGCGAAAGGATACATCACGTGACACTATGTTCTTGCCTCTGCGCAGCCGAGAGAGACACAGAGTGTAACACTGCGACAGCCAGTATAAGCGAAAGGATACATCACGTGACACTATGTTCTTGCCTCTGCGCAGCCGAGAGAGACACAGAGTGTAACACTGCGACAGCCAGTATAAGCGAAAGGATACATCACGTGACACTATGTTCTTGCCTCTGCGCAGCCGAGAGAGACACAGAGTGTAACACTGCGACAGCCAGTATAAGCGAAAGGATACATCACGTGACACTATGTTCTTGCCTCTGCGCAGCCGAGAGAGACACAGAGTGTAACACTGCGACAGCCAGTATAAGCGAAAGGATACATCACGTGACACTATGTTCTTGCCTCTGCGCAGCCGAGAGAGACACAGAGTGTAACACTGCGACAGCCAGTATAAGCGAAAGGATACATCACGTGACACTATGTTCTTGCCTCTGCGCAGCCGAGAGAGACACAGAGTGTAACACTGCGACAGCCAGTATAAGCGAAAGGATACATCACGTGACACTATGTTCTTGCCTCTGCGCAGCCGAGAGAGACACAGAGTGTAACACTGCGACAGCCAGTATAAGCGAAAGGATACATCACGTGACACTATGTTCTTGCCTCTGCGCAGCCGAGAGAGACACAGAGTGTAACACTGCGACAGCCAGTATAAGCGAAAGGATACATCACGTGACACTATGTTCTTGCCTCTGCGCAGCCGAGAGAGACACAGAGTGTAACACTGCGACAGCCAGTATAAGCGAAAGGATACATCACGTGACACTATGTTCTTGCCTCTGCGCAGCCGAGAGACACACAGAGTGTAACACTGCGACAGCCAGTATAAGCGAAAGGATACATCACGTGACACTATGTTCTTGCCTCTGCGCAGCCGAGAGAGACACAGAGTGTAACACTGCGACAGCCAGTATAAGCGAAAGGATACATCACGTGACACTATGTTCTTGCCTCTGCGCAGCCGAGAGAGACACAGAGTGTAACACTGCGACAGCCAATATAAGCGAAAGGATACATCACGTGACACTATGTTCTTGCCTCTGCGCAGCCGAGAGACACACAGAGTGTAACACTGCGACAGCCAATATAAGCGAAAGGATACATCACGTGACACTATGTTCTTGCCTCTGCGCAGCCGAGAGACACACAGAGTGTAACACTGCGACAGCCAGTATAAGCGAAAGGATACATCACGTGACACTATGTTCTTGCCTCTGCGCAGCCGAGAGAGACACAGAGTGTAACACTGCGACAGCCAGTATAAGCGAAAGGATACATCACGTGACACTATGTTCTTGCCTCTGCGCAGCCGAGAGAGACACAGAGTGTAACACTGCGACAGCCAGTATAAGCGAAAGGATACATCACGTGACACTATGTTCTTGCCTCTGCGCAGCCGAGAGAGACACAGAGTGTAACACTGCGACAGCCAGTATAAGCGAAAGGATACATCACGTGACACTATGTTCTTGCCTCTGCGCAGCCGAGAGAGACACAGAGTGTAACACTGCGACAGCCAGTATAAGCGAAAGGATACATCACGTGACACTATGTTCTTGCCTCTGCGCAGCCGAGAGAGACACAGAGTGTAACACTGCGACAGCCAGTATAAGCGAAAGGATACATCACGTGACACTATGTTCTTGCCTCTGCGCAGCCGAGAGAGACACAGAGTGTAACACTGCGACAGCCAGTATAAGCGAAAGGATACATCACGTGACACTATGTTCTTGCCTCTGCGCAGCCGAGAGAGACACAGAGTGTAACACTGCGACAGCCAGTATAAGCGAAAGGATACATCACGTGACACTATGTTCTTGCCTCTGCGCAGCCGAGAGAGACACAGAGTGTAACACTGCGACAGCCAGTATAAGCGAAAGGATACATCACGTGACACTATGTTCTTGCCTCTGCGCAGCCGAGAGAGACACAGAGTGTAACACTGCGACAGCCAGTATAAGCGAAAGGATACATCACGTGACACTATGTTCTTGCCTCTGCGCAGCCGAGAGAGACACAGAGTGTAACACTGCGACAGCCAGTATAAGCGAAAGGATACATCACGTGACACTATGTTCTTGCCTCTGCGCAGCCGAGAGAGACACAGAGTGTAACACTGCGACAGCCAGTATAAGCGAAAGGATACATCACGTGACACTATGTTCTTGCCTCTGCGCAGCCGAGAGAGACACAGAGTGTAACACTGCGACAGCCAGTATAAGCGAAAGGATACATCACGTGACACTATGTTCTTGCCTCTGCGCAGCCGAGAGAGACACAGAGTGTAACACTGCGACAGCCAGTATAAGCGAAAGGATACATCACGTGACACTATGTTCTTGCCTCTGCGCAGCCGAGAGAGACACAGAGTGTAACACTGCGACAGCCAGTATAAGCGAAAGGATACATCACGTGACACTATGTTCTTGCCTCTGCGCAGCCGAGAGAGACACAGAGTGTAACACTGCGACAGCCAGTATAAGCGAAAGGATACATCACGTGACACTATGTTCTTGCCTCTGCGCAGCCGAGAGACACACAGAGTGTAACACTGCGACAGCCAGTATAAGCGAAAGGATACATCACGTGACACTATGTTCTTGCCTCTGCGCAGCCGAGAGAGACACAGAGTGTAACACTGCGACAGCCAGTATAAGCGAAAGGATACATCACGTGACACTATGTTCTTGCCTCTGCGCAGCCGAGAGAGACACAGAGTGTAACACTGCGACAGCCAGTATAAGCGAAAGGATACATCACGTGACACTATGTTCTTGCCTCTGCGCAGCCGAGAGACACACAGAGTGTAACACTGCGACAGCCAGTATAAGCGAAAGGATACATCACGTGACACTATGTTCTTGCCTCTGCGCAGCCGAGAGAGACACAGAGTGTAACACTGCGACAGCCAGTATAAGCAAGCGCATTGCGCCGAGAGAGACACAGAGTGTAACACTGCGACAGCCAGTATAAGCGAAAGGATACATCACGTGACACTATGTTCTTGCCTCTGCGCAGCCGAGAGAGACACAGAGTGTAACACTGCGACAGCCAATATAAGCGAAAGGATACATCACGTGACACTATGTTCTTGCCTCTGCGCAGCCGAGAGACACACAGAGTGTAACACTGCGACAGCCAATATAAGCGAAAGGATACATCACGTGACACTATGTTCTTGCCTCTGCGCAGCCGAGAGACACACAGAGTGTAACACTGCGACAGCCAGTATAAGCGAAAGGATACATCACGTGACACTATGTTCTTGCCTCTGCGCAGCCGAGAGAGACACAGAGTGTAACACTGCGACAGCCAGTATAAGCGAAAGGATACATCACGTGACACTATGTTCTTGCCTCTGCGCAGCCGAGAGAGACACAGAGTGTAACACTGCGACAGCCAGTATAAGCGAAAGGATACATCACGTGACACTATGTTCTTGCCTCTGCGCAGCCGAGAGAGACACAGAGTGTAACACTGCGACAGCCAGTATAAGCGAAAGGATACATCACGTGACACTATGTTCTTGCCTCTGCGCAGCCGAGAGAGACACAGAGTGTAACACTGCGACAGCCAGTATAAGCGAAAGGATACATCACGTGACACTATGTTCTTGCCTCTGCGCAGCCGAGAGAGACACAGAGTGTAACACTGCGACAGCCAGTATAAGCGAAAGGATACATCACGTGACACTATGTTCTTGCCTCTGCGCAGCCGAGAGAGACACAGAGTGTAACACTGCGACAGCCAGTATAAGCGAAAGGATACATCACGTGACACTATGTTCTTGCCTCTGCGCAGCCGAGAGAGACACAGAGTGTAACACTGCGACAGCCAGTATAAGCGAAAGGATACATCACGTGACACTATGTTCTTGCCTCTGCGCAGCCGAGAGAGACACAGAGTGTAACACTGCGACAGCCAGTATAAGCGAAAGGATACATCACGTGACACTATGTTCTTGCCTCTGCGCAGCCGAGAGAGACACAGAGTGTAACACTGCGACAGCCAGTATAAGCAAGCGCATTGCGCCGAGAGAGACACAGAGTGTAACACTGCGACAGCCAGTATAAGCGAAAGGATACATCACGTGACACTATGTTCTTGCCTCTGCGCAGCCGAGAGAGACACAGAGTGTAACACTGCGACAGCCAGTATAAGCGAAAGGATACATCACGTGACACTATGTTCTTGCCTCTGCGCAGCCGAGAGAGACACAGAGTGTAACACTGCGACAGCCAGTATAAGCAAGCGCATTGCGCCGAGAGAGACACAGAGTGTAACACTGCGACAGCCAGTATAAGCGAAAGGATACATCACGTGACACTATGTTCTTGCCTCTGCTCAGCCGAGAGAGACACAGAGTGTAACACTGCGACAGCCAGTATAAGCGAAAGGATACATCACGTGACACTATGTTCTTGCCTCTGCGCAGCCGAGAGAGACACAGAGTGTAACACTGCGACAGCCAGTATAAGCAAGCGCATTGCGCCGAGAGAGACACAGAGTGTAACACTGCGACAGCCAGTATAAGCGAAAGGATACATCACGTGACACTATGTTCTTGCCTCTGCGCAGCCGAGAGAGACACAGAGTGTAACACTGCGACAGCCAGTATAAGCGAAAGGATACATCACGTGACACTATGTTCTTGCCTCTGCGCAGCCGAGAGAGACACAGAGTGTAACACTGCGACAGCCAGTATAAGCGAAAGGATACATCACGTGACACTATGTTCTTGCCTCTGCGCAGCCGAGAGAGACACAGAGTGTAACACTGCGACAGCCAGTATAAGCGAAAGGATACATCACGTGACACTATGTTCTTGCCTCTGCGCAGCCGAGAGAGACACAGAGTGTAACACTGCGACAGCCAGTATAAGCGAAAGGATACATCACGTGACACTATGTTCTTGCCTCTGCGCAGCCGAGAGAGACACAGAGTGTAACACTGCGACAGCCAGTATAAGCGAAAGGATACATCACGTGACACTATGTTCTTGCCTCTGCGCAGCCGAGAGAGACACAGAGTGTAACACTGCGACAGCCAGTATAAGCGAAAGGATACATCACGTGACACTATGTTCTTGCCTCTGCGCAGCCGAGAGACACACAGAGTGTAACACTGCGACAGCCAGTATAAGCGAAAGGATACATCACGTGACACTATGTTCTTGCCTCTGCGCAGCCGAGAGAGACACAGAGTGTAACACTGCGACAGCCAGTATAAGCGAAAGGATACATCACGTGACACTATGTTCTTGCCTCTGCGCAGCCGAGAGAGACACAGAGTGTAACACTGCGACAGCCAGTATAAGCGAAAGGATACATCACGTGACACTATGTTCTTGCCTCTGCGCAGCCGAGAGACACACAGAGTGTAACACTGCGACAGCCAGTATAAGCGAAAGGATACATCACGTGACACTATGTTCTTGCCTCTGCGCAGCCGAGAGAGACACAGAGTGTAACACTGCGACAGCCAGTATAAGCGAAAGGATACATCACGTGACACTATGTTCTTGCCTCTGCGCAGCCGAGAGAGACACAGAGTGTAACACTGCGACAGCCAGTATAAGCGAAAGGATACATCACGTGACACTATGTTCTTGCCTCTGCGCAGCCGAGAGACACACAGAGTGTAACACTGCGACAGCCAGTATAAGCGAAAGGATACATCACGTGACACTATGTTCTTGCCTCTGCGCAGCCGAGAGAGACACAGAGTGTAACACTGCGACAGCCAGTATAAGCGAAAGGATACATCACGTGACACTATGTTCTTGCCTCTGCGCAGCCGAGAGAGACACAGAGTGTAACACTGCGACAGCCAGTATAAGCGAAAGGATACATCACGTGACACTATGTTCTTGCCTCTGCGCAGCCGAGAGACACACAGAGTGTAACACTGCGACAGCCAGTATAAGCGAAAGGATACATCACGTGACACTATGTTCTTGCCTCTGCGCAGCCGAGAGAGACACAGAGTGTAACACTGCGACAGCCAGTATAAGCGAAAGGATACATCACGTGACACTATGTTCTTGCCTCTGCGCAGCCGAGAGACACACAGAGTGTAACACTGCGACAGCCAGTATAAGCGAAAGGATACATCACGTGACACTATGTTCTTGCCTCTGCGCAGCCGAGAGAGACACAGAGTGTAACACTGCGACAGCCAGTATAAGCGAAAGGATACATCACGTGACACTATGTTCTTGCCTCTGCGCAGCCGAGAGAGACACAGAGTGTAACACTGCGACAGCCAGTATAAGCGAAAGGATACATCACGTGACACTATGTTCTTGCCTCTGCGCAGCCGAGAGAGACACAGAGTGTAACACTGCGACAGCCAGTATAAGCGAAAGGATACATCACGTGACACTATGTTCTTGCCTCTGCGCAGCCGAGAGACACACAGAGTGTAACACTGCGACAGCCAGTATAAGCGAAAGGATACATCACGTGACACTATGTTCTTGCCTCTGCGCAGCCGAGAGAGACACAGAGTGTAACACTGCGACAGCCAGTATAAGCGAAAGGATACATCACGTGACACTATGTTCTTGCCTCTGCGCAGCCGAGAGAGACACAGAGTGTAACACTGCGACAGCCAGTATAAGCGAAAGGATACATCACGTGACACTATGTTCTTGCCTCTGCGCAGCCGAGAGAGACACAGAGTGTAACACTGCGACAGCCAGTATAAGCGAAAGGATACATCACGTGACACTATGTTCTTGCCTCTGCGCAGCCGAGAGACACACAGAGTGTAACACTGCGACAGCCAGTATAAGCGAAAGGATACATCACGTGACACTATGTTCTTGCCTCTGCGCAGCCGAGAGAGACACAGAGTGTAACACTGCGACAGCCAGTATAAGCGAAAGGATACATCACGTGACACTATGTTCTTGCCTCTGCGCAGCCGAGAGAGACACAGAGTGTAACACTGCGACAGCCAGTATAAGCGAAAGGATACATCACGTGACACTATGTTCTTGCCTCTGCGCAGCCGAGAGAGACACAGAGTGTAACACTGCGACAGCCAGTATAAGCGAAAGGATACATCACGTGACACTATGTTCTTGCCTCTGCGCAGCCGAGAGAGACACAGAGTGTAACACTGCGACAGCCAGTATAAGCGAAAGGATACATCACGTGACACTATGTTCTTGCCTCTGCGCAGCCGAGAGACACACAGAGTGTAACACTGCGACAGCCAGTATAAGCGAAAGGATACATCACGTGACACTATGTTCTTGCCTCTGCGCAGCCGAGAGAGACACAGAGTGTAACACTGCGACAGCCAGTATAAGCGAAAGGATACATCACGTGACACTATGTTCTTGCCTCTGCGCAGCCGAGAGAGACACAGAGTGTAACACTGCGACAGCCAGTATAAGCGAAAGGATACATCACGTGACACTATGTTCTTGCCTCTGCGCAGCCGAGAGACACACAGAGTGTAACACTGCGACAGCCAGTATAAGCGAAAGGATACATCACGTGACACTATGTTCTTGCCTCTGCGCAGCCGAGAGAGACACAGAGTGTAACACTGCGACAGCCAGTATAAGCGAAAGGATACATCACGTGACACTATGTTCTTGCCTCTGCGCAGCCGAGAGAGACACAGAGTGTAACACTGCGACAGCCAGTATAAGCGAAAGGATACATCACGTGACACTATGTTCTTGCCTCTGCGCAGCCGAGAGACACACAGAGTGTAACACTGCGACAGCCAGTATAAGCGAAAGGATACATCACGTGACACTATGTTCTTGCCTCTGCGCAGCCGAGAGAGACACAGAGTGTAACACTGCGACAGCCAGTATAAGCGAAAGGATACATCACGTGACACTATGTTCTTGCCTCTGCGCAGCCGAGAGAGACACAGAGTGTAACACTGCGACAGCCAGTATAAGCGAAAGGATACATCACGTGACACTATGTTCTTGCCTCTGCGCAGCCGAGAGACACACAGAGTGTAACACTGCGACAGCCAGTATAAGCGAAAGGATACATCACGTGACACTATGTTCTTGCCTCTGCGCAGCCGAGAGAGACACAGAGTGTAACACTGCGACAGCCAGTATAAGCGAAAGGATACATCACGTGACACTATGTTCTTGCCTCTGCGCAGCCGAGAGAGACACAGAGTGTAACACTGCGACAGCCAGTATAAGCGAAAGGATACATCACGTGACACTATGTTCTTGCCTCTGCGCAGCCGAGAGAGACACAGAGTGTAACACTGCGACAGCCAGTATAAGCGAAAGGATACATCACGTGACACTATGTTCTTGCCTCTGCGCAGCCGAGAGACACACAGAGTGTAACACTGCGACAGCCAGTATAAGCGAAAGGATACATCACGTGACACTATGTTCTTGCCTCTGCGCAGCCGAGAGAGACACAGAGTGTAACACTGCGACAGCCAGTATAAGCGAAACGATACATCACGTGATACTATGTTCTTGCCTCTGCGCAGCTGGCAGCTCTCGCCTTTATATGTGGTTCCGAGTCTAGAATTCTTTAACTTCATTTTATATCCTATAACTGGAAATTTTTTTATTCGCTTCAGTCACTGAGAATGAACGAGGAAACGATTCTGGATACGATTTGAAGAGTTATGGGCTTAAAACAAATTTAATAAAGCTGGTGACAAAATACTTATTGTGTTTGAGTGCTCGCGCGGGTAGGCTTATATGTGGGGAATCAAGAAATTTTGTAGCCTATAGGTAAGTGCTATTTGGTAACACTGAATGACAATCTTCTGTTCCTCAGGTCTGTACTGATCTATGCGGCTCCCGCATGGTGGTCACTTCTGTCGACCACCAACAAACATAGGCTGGAAGTTTCCAATCTAAAACCCTCTCGGGCAAACGCCCTTGGTGACCTGCCATAAAGAAACCACCCGGGATTAACTTGTGTAACCCCCTTATCAGCTTACCTTCCTTCACCCCTTTTCTCTACCACTCCTCAGGGACCCCTCCTAGCATGCTGAACACACTGTTTGCCACTGTTACCTTCGCCACTGGCACAGGGGCTCTCTGCCTCTGCCTCAAGGCATCTGCCTACTGTGTTCGAGACCTGTCGCCTGGATCAACACAGTCGCAGTGCCACGACATAAAGCATTCTTCCTCCGCCATCTGCGAAAACGCGATTGCGGTCTCCCTTTCCAGTTTTGGGAACCAGTCGAAGAACCACCCACTTATCTTCTGGCAGCCGTTGGGCTCGACCCAGATGCAGCAACCAAGCCACGGATGCAACGACGCCCCGCTACTACAATGCAATGCAATTTTGAGTGACAGTATTGTGTGAGCGTCAAGTCGTAGTTGAGTATAATAATCTCTCAGTGGTTCACATTTGTACGCCTATACATGGATATTTGAAGCGATCATGTGTAAATGCAGTTAAAGTAGTTTGCGATTGTTTCTTTAAATAGCTCGATCGAATTTAGTCGAGAATTGTTGTAAAGATCCTATGTTGCGGAGAAGATATCAAATACACTTAATATCGTGCAATCAAAATTCTTGATGTGAGCCTGTAATAATGATTAAGAATCGATAGTATACAAGCTCAATCTTTTATACGGTGACCTGAATAAAGAACCAGTGATGCAAGAAGTAAAAAGATTCCGACATGTACTACGTGGCACCAATATCAGCGCGGAAGCAGCAGTTATATACACAGTCGAGGAATCTCTTCAGTTTTCTGTCAATCAGGACTTTACTAAATCCAACCTGTGTTAACAATTTTCATGCCTGCGGGTTCATTTCAAAGAGGTTTTTCAAAACTCAAATTAATAGAAACGTTTATCCTAGACCCACAATAAGCGAGAAAAACTGAAGTACGGCCATTTTGCCTGTACAAAGAAAATATGCATCTTCTTTGTATTTTGATGAGGCAATTAGATAAATACAGCAAAGTAAAGGCTCGAAAACATAATTTGTGGTGTTTGGCGGTGTCTGCCGCGAAGATAAAGAATGTTTTCGTTACGCTGTACCAGACAGAACCGCTGAAACCATGCTTGATGCCAGAGGTCCCCCCCCCCCAAAGGCCATGGTGTAATTCCCCCCAAGTATTCCGAAATCCCCCAATTTGATTTCGTGAGTAGGGGGAATCACAATACGTGGATATGGAATAACCCCCAGTTAACGGTAGATCTCGGGGCTTTATCCAACAATTTTTGAAAACTAAAGCCATTTAACCAATTATTGGAATGAAAAAACTAATGTTATTCTTTTTATCAATACCAAAAGGTTTTCTAGTATGCCTAATCAATAAATAAATTATGAGAAATGTAAAAGCCTGGTCAAACCTGGCCTAACATAATTAGTAGTACACTAAGCCTTATCAAGGTAATCTAACTTGATTTTATAATTGCATTCTTTTTCTTCACTGATTTGTTTGATTTACGACGCGTGTAAGGGGGTAAGGGCGACTTGCACCATGCTGTGGGCACCTCTGCTTAACGCAATTAGAGGCTGTATAAGGTCTGGCACAATCATTATTTTTGATTGATTTGTGGAGAGCGTACGATGGAATACCAAACTTGCCAGGAATGAATTTCCTTCATTTGACGATCAATCATAGTCAGTATTTTGAGGATTCTGTAACTGGAGCACACACGCAGACGATCGAGTCCTTATGGGAGGCCGTTAAAGCGTGAATGCGGAACTAGCCGGAATCAACTAGAATTCGTATCTTTGTGAATTCATGTGGAGGTATCGCCAAAAAGACAGTGATTTGTTTCAATAAATTTGGACAGATATTCATGCGTACTGTCCGCCTCAGTAGTTACTGAATAATGTGTGTTAATTATATTACGTTTAAGTGTAGGTGGTAATGTTGGACTAATTGTATCATGTGTATCATCAACAGACTTTTTGTGTAGGCCTACCTCTAATACACTTAGAGCAATTAACATTCTTCCTCTGTATAAATTATAGATAGTGTATAAATTATAGATAGACAATGAAAGATGAAAAAATTGCCGAAATTAACGAATGCGGATTTTTTAATCTAAATATACCACAATCTGTAAATAATGAGTAAAAATATTTTGGTGGAGCCACTAAAAAACTTTAAAGTATAGAAGTCTACCTAAACGATAAAAACCGTAGCTGAAGCCTCAAAATGAAAAGTCTCCCGGGCCTAGGTTAGCCTTTGGATAGAAGTAGGCCTAGTATTCAAATAATTAAAGAAAATATTTCACATAACAGTGTAAATTTGAACGATACAATATTTCTTTCATAGCATGTATAACCGAAATTTACGCTGTATAAAACGGTTCCTATCATATCACAGTGTAGGCTGTATGCAACACATGTAAAAAGTTAAAATTTGTCTTGTTGTTTGTTTATAATACAAGCCAAACTCTACTTTTCTTTTTTTATTATAAACTTTTCTTTAATTTTTATTATAAAGCCTACTTAAATTTTATCTCTATGCTGGTTTAGCTGATTTTTTATTTTACATTCTCATGAAGTCGCATTAAGAGTTAAGAGGTTTGTTTAAATTTATGCTTCTTTTATTTGTGAAAACAGAGTTAAGCAAATCCTAATAAATTTTTAAGTTGTGTAAAGCTTGGTTTTATCATTGCTCCAGTCGTTCACGTTCAAATCGTATTCAACTTAACAGGATCAGAAGAAGAAGAAGAAGAAGAAGAAGAAGAAGAAGAAGAAGAAGAAGAAGAAGAAGAAGAAGAAGAAGCAATAGCTACAACACAATTCCATCACCATCACAAACAAAAAAAAAACGATGCACAAACTAGGCCACAGTAAAGATTCCTTGGAAACGATTTTATGTGTGTGTGCGCGCGCGAGTGTGTGTATGTGTGTGGGGGGGGTAGGAAAAGAGAAAAAACCGTTCACATAATAGCTGTGTGGTCATAAATTAACGCCATAGGACGACATGCCCGTAAAGTATCCGACTTCGACACGCGCCCACAGGGGTGTCCAACACTCGCAGTGCGCGAAACATTTGCTAAATCCACCACACATATTAGGCCTACGTCGAAGATATCGGAAATTATGTCCAAAAATTAGAAGAATGGGAAGGCCAAGTAACAGAACTAGCAATCAAATATTACGTAAACTGGCTTTTGTGTTTATAAACAGTCCATTCGTTTTAAATGTTATCTCGCGCAGTTTCGTGAGTGAAGGAAAACTAGAAGAACTCGGTGGTCGAGGAATCTCCAGTTTCTGATGGACGAAGTCGCAGTTTCCGAAATGACTACAGGACATATCGCCTGGCCGCCTATTTGCATCGGATATCAATCTTGTGATCTCCGGTGTGTGTGTGTGTGGGCGCGCGCGCGGTGAGAGGAGCTCGATCGTGAATCGAGCACACCTATTGTAATATGTCAGCTTAAATAACAGTTGACGGGGCATGATAACGCTTTATTGGGGAGGGGGGCAAGAATGAGAAAACGATCTGCCAAGTGCCAGAACTTAGGAAAATTACTTTTTTCACGTCAGTCTTCGTAATCTCTGGGCGGCGGAGTGTATCGTCGAGGGAGTGACTGAATTAGACCGCGAGTACAGGCACGGCGTTGGAGATCTGCGACGATCGATGGGTGCTGAATCAGGAGCGACTTGGACGGACACGAGGAAACCCTGAGGTCGACATCCCACAACGGGCGGTGCGGAAGCAATAGCAGGCCCGCGAGGTCGTCCGGACCGATCCAGCGTAACCCAGCAAATTCAGGGAAGCGAAATTATAAACTCTTTGTAAAACTATAAAACAATCAAAGACTCTTTCAAATTTATAACTAGGCCTATCAAATATTTCAGGTTTTTATATATTTTCAAATTCATCATTTTCCCATGAAACTGTAGACCTATACCTTTTATATAGAAATATAATAACCAATAAATGTATTAAATCACCCAATCAAAATTTTTTACTGCAAGTGCAGTCAGCTTCTAACCTGTTGCAGAAAAATAGTTGTTGCAACACGCTTGTAGTAACTAACAGTGCAACTATAGAATTTGAGCATCTTCACATGAAGAAGGACGGACCCTTTAAATTGAGCATAACTCTGCAAATTAATTTTTGTTTTTGGAGGCTTATTCCGAAAACAAAGTGCAAAAATACTGTTCTGTGTGCTCAAACATTAGGCTATTTTTATTATAATATACAACCTACATAAAAATATTTCCCTGTTCGCTAAAACGAATGAAGTCAAAAATCGCATGGTGCTTTCTGATAAACCTTCAAATTACGTAGGCCTACTTATCAGGCAAATTTCAAAAGCTCAGAAAGACGATGAAAACTCACAAAGCCCCTTCAATTTAATAAATGCAATATTAACCCAAACTGTAGCTTTGTTTTTCGTTTAAATTCAAACCATTATATTTATTTACTGGCTGCGGATACCGCAACTAGCGGCTGGCGACGCGTTGTAGGCCTACTAGTCATCCACTAAACACAAAAGCCGCACGGTGTGCCTTGGTCCTTCACTGTTGAACAGAGGTATTTTTTTTTTTAATTTATTTATCGAACTTAGTTTTATGCTAAGCATGATATATATCAATACTCTAATCTTTCAGTTATTTAACGTTATTAATTGGCCTACAGAATACACTTAGTCAATTCGTAGAAAATAAAATCTTCCACTGAACACAACTTCGTCTTGACATTAAATATTTCTTAATACAATAACTGCAGAATGACTATAGTATCTGTGTAGGTCATAATATTTCTCAAGATCTTCCAAAAATTTGCGAAGTCCTTCATTTGGCCACCCCTGCGTTGGGGTAAGCAACACGCATGTCTGTCTAATGGCAGACAATAAACTTCAAGATCCATTGAAATGGTGAAAGTAGCCCCTCTCTCAACTCTCCAGCATTGTTACAAGACTGGAACCTAAGCGGTAAATGCGTAAATAATACAAACACTATTTTTTTTGTCTAGAGACAAAAATGTGTTAGAGGGTTGTTTAGGTACTGGTAAAAATGGCTTGTGATGGTAGTTTTGTGTGACGAGATTGACTACACCATTAAATGTAATTTAAAGTTAATAGTTATTTGTATCAAAGTAATTACAAAAATAAGCTTTTATTATATATCCTTTTACCTAGATTTATATAGGCTAATTTATTATTATTATTTATTATTAGGCTAATTTATTTATTATTTATTAATAACTTTCTAATACCGGAATTCGATATTAATTTCTTCGTTTTAAGCATGTGCCTTTATGGAGAGGGTAGCCAAAGGCTGTTCTATGATTGTCTGTAGCCATGCACACAAACAGGTAATATAAACATAGCACACGATAAATATATACAAGGTAGTGACTAATTAATCTAATTGTATGCTATAAAATCAACAAAAATAATGAAATCGGTGATGCGGTAACACATTTAAGCTATGAACTTACGCGATGTTTCTTTGTTTTAGATGAAATAGTAAACAGTGTTGATATCACCACAATTATTATTATTCACGTATTTACAAAAATGAGCAACAATCGCGTTTACAATCGGATGTTGCTAAAAAACAATGTAAATAACGTTACATTTTAGTCTGCGTTGTCAGTTTTACAACTCGATTCTGTACTCTTTCTTCATACATCGTCACTATTACGTAGTCCTACCTGTTGACGATCTGGAGCCATCATTTCCTAAATGAATTATTAGAAGACGCCCGTATTAGCAGTTACCCACAAGATAGACAGACAGCACGGTCGTTAGCTCAGCACAAGGATTTAGTTTGCGGTTCATGAACACACGATGTGCGTGTATATCATGGGGATATGGGAGATCCGATTTCTCTAGGCGTCAAACGGGCAAGGGCCCCACCGTTCGACCTCAGGTTCTTCGGATCCGGATGCCCACTTGAAATTGTTCAAGCCTAAGCTTTCAAACGAACAAACAATTTCGTGGAGAAAAGGTAACCTACAAGCTACCCAAGACTGAAAGCTATAGGCCTACAAGTAAAAGGGATGCCACCTCTGTCCCCCACCATAATTTCTATTGTGAATATCGGTCATCGTTACACCGATAGACAAAGTGTAATTACAGTAAATTCGTCACTTACGTTCCGTAATTAATTTCAGTGCGAAAGGCTATATAAGATTTAGTTAAATTTTGCGTGAGTACACTTAAGATTTAGTACAGTTTTGCGTAATATTAGGCAGGCCGCACACTGGATTCGCTCCGGTCCGCTCAGATCAGAACCGGCGTCTCCGTTCAGAACGCGTCCGGTACTTTTCTCACACTCTGCATCCGCTCCTCTCAGAACAGAATGTCTGTCGAGCTCAAGGCTACACTGTCTGGGGTTGAAGTGGTTTCGTTAAAAGTTGTGACTTGTACAATTGTCGGTTGTTGGTTGCCCTGGAACTCAGGTCGCTAATGATACTCCAAGTAAAGTATACAAGTAGAGACATTGTCGTACTCGCCGTGTTGTAGAAAGTGCTTTTGGTATTTTAGCAAAAAAGTTCAGGGTGTACTCCCAAAAGCTCCAAGTTAATCCAGCTCACGCTAACATCATTGTGTTAGCAACGACATGTCTACATAATTTCCTGCGAGGAGATAATGAAAATTTATGGCGACCTGGTGAGCTTGAAAACATGAGGAATTTTGTAGGTTGCAGCGTGACTAAGACCGGTGGGAATGCGGCATTAGAGGCCTTTGAAATAAGGGATGGATTCAGAAAGTATTTTAACTCACGAGAGGGTATAGTATCTTGGCAGGAAGATATGATAAATATAGGAAGGAAGGACACTTATGGCGTTTTGAAGCCACTCAACCATATCAGAAAAAAAACCTAACGTAGTACCATTAGTAATTAAGCGATATTTATGTATTTAGTTGTGGTTATATATTTTATATTTCGTTAGTTAAAATTCCGTACGAAGTTTTGTTTTACGATAACGAACAGAAAATTCTTTCAATGAAAATAACACAATAGTGTTTTACACCTTTTGTTACTTTTTTATACGTTGCGTTAATTTTAGGAGTGTAGTTGTCTATACAATAACTGAAGGTTGCATACGTTAGTTTCTGTAGAAAATGGTTTTCTCATGATTTAATAACAGATGGTTGAGTTTATATTTGTAAAAAAATTATAACATCTTATGTCTACGTACACTATCGTCTGTTTAGATTTCTGTCTACTTTTCTTGCGTTTTGGGAATTAATATGTTAATTAGGCTTATCTATACCTCTGTAAACAATAAATCTTTTCTTGTCTTTCAAGCTCTGTAACGATAAATGAACTGATTTCTTGGAATTGTTTCAAAATACATTATGGTTATCTAATTAATATTGTTTTTATCAATTATTATATTAATGAATAAATATTATTAATAATTATGTTATGTGATTAATTAATTGCACGCAGACGCACACTATTATTAAACTTCGTATTGTTTAAATTAGCAGCCATCCTTACTATTTCTTTTATGAATTTGCTAACTGCTATAATTTTTATTGTTCGACTAAGCTTTTCGTCATCACTGACATCTTCAGGTCTTAAACAACCAAAGGCGTTGTTTAAGACCTGAAGATGTCAGTGATGACGAAAAGCTTAGTCGAACAATAAAAATTATAGCAGTTAGCAAATTCATAAAAGAAATATTATTAAACTACTATAATTATTATTAATACATTTTAAATATTATTTTAATTACCACTTTCATTCAAATGTGGCAAATGTGGGAAATGATATTTCTTCCCAGACTGATTCCTTCATTGTTATATTATAATAATCTTCATGACTTAAGTCATAGAGTACAGGATATAGTTCTACCATAACGATTAGTTTTTCGTCTGCACATGCCATACTGATGCAATCCACTATTTCAAAATGCCAAACAAACCCAAACACACGACACAGTGCGTGGCGGGGTACTGCTGAGGAGCTTAGTGCGCAAGCGTGACCCTTCAGAACGCTTCCGAATCCGAACAAAATTGCTCGCCGAGCAAAAACTTCTGACGTGTTCTGAGCGGAAGCAGTGTGTGGAATTTCATTTAAATACATGGCTTCCGAATTTTTCTGAGCGGATGTTCTGAGTGGAGCGGATCCAGTGTGCGACGTGCCTGGGAGCAGTTTATAAATTCCGATTATCTTACTTGTAGAGACAAGCAAATCACTGAAACAAACAAGATGAAGTCTTATGCACTTTACAAAGGGTACCATTATACCTATAGGCCTATAGTTGGTAGGATTAACAATGAAAACATGTCCTCGTGGCGATGTGTGAAATATAAAAAAGTGAAATCTAAAGGACAGGTATCCAGCTAGAGCAACACTAGCCGTAGGGAAGGATCACATACATGTGCAACAGATTGCCAACGAAGTTCAGAAGCACTTATCTAACGTAAAGAAGAGATCAAGAGAAGAACACAATGTAATATCATCTACATACTTATACAGAAGAAGTAAGGCCGTTATTCTATCGCCACTATGAAATAGTGAGAGAAGTACCTTCTAAATTAGTTTCCTAAATTACTTTATACCGTATTTGGAGGAAGACTCGGGGTGTACAACAAGATCTGAAGACATCAATTAACCACCTGAATTGTTAAACAAGAACGACGAAAGTGACTTTCTTCCGGCTGACGACTCTTCTGAGCCACAGGAAAGGATCTTAATCTTTTCTAGCAGCAAAGGTACTGGTGCACTCAATGAGAAGAAAACATTATTTATGGACGGAACGTTTAAAAGCTGCAGTAATCGATACGGCCAATCGTGTATAATCCCTGTCGATCTTGAGGTTTCGATTCAAGAAACAAACGTTATACCGGTGATGCGCGCTCTCATCCCGGATAAGAAATAAGAGACCTGTAGTAGGTTCTTTAAAATTATTAAGGATAAGATTCCAAACTGAAACCCTGAAAATGTGGTGGTTTTTGAAGTCGCTGCCACTTTAAAGTCTTCGTTTCCGATTATTAGGATAAATGGGTGTAATTATCCTCCTCTTCATTCTTGGCTTAGAAAGAGCTATGAGAGATGCTGGAATAGATTCCTCCGGGACTGTATTCAACAGGTTATTGCAGGTCCTAGGATATGCCGATGACCTAGGCGTATCGGGAGGTCCCTTCGATGCTCTTGAATGTCCCGCAAGGAGGCGGTGTCTCGTAATAAACGAAAGCAAGACAAAATACATGGTCACAGGACAGGAAGCTAAAGAAGGAGAGCGCGTCCAAATTGGCATCTATTCCTTCGAAAAAGTCAACAACTTTGTTTATTTAGGATGTCAATTTAACTCCGATGGGGAAACAACAGAAGAAATGAATGGAAGAATCACCTCAACTAATAAGTGCTTCATTGGTCTCAGACCCCTGTTCCAGAGCAGAACAATTGCCAGGAGCATCAAGCTACGTTGGGAAGACGGTGTGACCTATGATGCGCGCCATATCCTTGGGACCCGGAACTGGTGAGCAGATGCACTTTCCGACCGGGACAACTGGCGGAGGCTGTTAAAGGTGGCCTTGACTCAGTAATGGGTTGTCGCTCCGCTGAAGAAGAAGCAGGGTATAATTATTATCACCTGAAGCAGTAGGCTATATATGGCGAAAAGTACGAGAAACAGGAATAGTGATGAACGCACTACGATGAAGTTCGATTCTACGTAAGGATGTGTTCTGCCTAGCCTACTCGCCGTTCGATAAGGTCGACGCCACGCAGGTCGTTTTAACATTCAAGAGAACCCTCCACATCGCGATAAATTAAGTAAGTTTTACTACTGCTGCATCGAGCAGTTGTTGGATAATTCCATAATTTCTAAAGATATTATATTATAATTTATTATATTATATTATATAGATAATATATGGAATTGTCATGGAAAATATCACAGAACGACCAATGCTGTCGAAGGTTGAAATCATAGTCTTAACAAAATGACAAACAATTCACACTCTAATGTTTACGCCTTAATTAGAACGTCAGAAGATGAGATGCAGAATATCAAGGATCTCTTTTTGACAGGACAGATCTTAACTTGAAGCGCAAAAATTACAATTAAGATCGTCAAAAGAATTCCTAAGGATCTTCATGAGATTGGTAAACTAAAAATATGTCTTTAGAGTCTGGCTTATGTTCAAAAACATCAGTAAACAATTACGAATTATGTAAAAGCATACAATTATAAATAAAAAATAGTCAAAAATTTAAATAAAATATTAATGAAATACTTAAATGAACAAAATAATTTTAAAACAAATTACGAATCATGTAGAAATAATGAGAAAATTATACACTATTAAAACAGTTGAACGCTATTAAAATAAAAAGGAAAATTTATTAACAAATTAAAAAATAAGTAAACGATTAAAATAAATTAATTAAAAAAGCGCATGATACCATGGACCATGCTCCATACACCATGTGGTATGATAAGAGATCACCTCTCCATACTGTACTCTGGAAAGGTACATAAAGTAACATAATTGTAAGTACCTTACGTGCCTACCGTGCCTGTTAGCGATCACACGTTGGCGTCTGTGTATTATGTTTTAGACTTACGATTTCACGCAGCTATGCGCATAAAGTAACATAATTGTAAGTACCTTACGTGCCTACCGTGCCTGTTAGCGATCACACGTTGGCGTCTGTGTATTATGTTTTAGACTTACGATTTCACGCAGCTATGCGCATAAAGTAACATAATTGTAAGTACGTTACGTGCCTACCGTGCCTGTTAGCGATCACACGTTGGCGTCTGTGTATTATGTTTTAGACTTACGATTTCGCGCAGCTATGCGCATAAAGTAACATAATTGTAAGTACCTTACGTGCCTACCGTGCCTGTTAGCGATCACACGTTGGCGTCTGTGTATTATGTTTTAGACTTACGATTTCACGCAGCTATGCGCATAAAGTAACATAATTGTAAGTACGTTACGTGCCTACCGTGCCTGTTAGCGATCACACGTTGGCGTCTGTGTATTATGTTTTAGACTTACGATTTCGCGCAGCTATGCGCATAAAGTAACATAATTGTAAGTACCTTACGTGCCTAACGTGCCTGTTAGCGATCACACGTTGGCGTCTGTGTATTATGTTTTAGACTTACGATTTCACGCAGCTATGCGCATAAAGTAACATAATTGTAAGTACCTTACGTGCCTACCGTGCCTGTTAGCGATCACACGTTGGCGTCTGTGTATTATGTTTCAGACTTACGATTTCACGCAGCTATGCGCATAAAGTAACATAATTGTAAGTACCTTACGTGCCTACCGTGCCTGTTAGCGATCACACGTTGGCGTCTGTGTATTATGTTTTAGACTTACGATTTCACGCAGCTATGCGCATAAAGTAACATAATTGTAAGTACCTTACGTGCCTACCGTGCCTGTTAGCGATCACACGTTGGCGTCTGTGTATTATGTTTTAGACTTACGATTTCACGCAGCTATGCGCATAAAGTAACATAATTGTAAGTACCTTACGTGCCTACCGTGCGTGTTAGCGATCACACGTTGGCGTCTGTGTATTATGTTTTAGACTTACGATTTCGCGCAGCTATGCGCATAAAGTAACATAATTGTAAGTACCTTACGTGCCTACCGTGCCTGTTAGCGATCACACGTTGGCGTCTGTGTATTATGTTTTAGACTTACGATTTCGCGCAGCTATGCGCATAAAGTAACATAATTGTAAGTACCTTACGTGCCTACCGTGCCTGTTAGCGATCACACGTTGGCGTCTGTGTATTATGTTTTAGACTTACGATTTCGCGCAGCTATGCGCATAAAGTAACATAATTGTAAGTACCTTACGTGCCTACCGTGCCTGTTAGCGATCACACGTTGGCGTCTGTGTATTATGTTTTAGACTTACGATTTCACGCAGCTATGCGCATAAAGTAACATAATTGTAAGTACCTTACGTGCCTACCGTGCCTGTTAGCGATCACACGTTGGCGTCTGTGTATTATGTTTTAGACTTACGATTTCACGCAGCTATGCGCATAAAGTAACATAATTGTAAGTACCTTACGTGCCTACCGTGCCTGTTAGCGATCACACGTTGGCGTCTGTGTATTATGTTTTAGACTTACGATTTCACGCAGCTATGCGCATAAAGTAACATAATTGTAAGTACCTTACGTGCCTACCGTGCCTGTTAGCGATCACACGTTGGCGTCTGTGTATTATGTTTTAGACTTACGATTTCACGCAGCTATGCGCATAAAGTAACATAATTGTAAGTACCTTACGTGCCTACCGTGCCTGTTAGCGATCACACATTGGCGTCTGTGTATTATGTTTTAGACTTACGATTTCGCGCAGCTATGCGCATAAAGTAACATAATTGTAAGTACCTTACGTGCCTACCGTGCCTGTTAGCGATCACACGTTGGCGTCTGTGTATTATGTTTTAGACTTACGATTTCACGCAGCTATGCGCATAAAGTAACATAATTGTAAGTACCTTACGTGCCTACCGTGCGTGTTAGCGATCACACGTTGGCGTCTGTGTATTATGTTTTAGACTTACGATTTCGCGCAGCTATGCGCATAAAGTAACATAATTGTAAGTACCTTACGTGCCTACCGTGCCTGTTAGCGATCACACGTTGGCGTCTGTGTATTATGTTTTAGACTTACGATTTCGCGCAGCTATGCGCATAAAGTAACATAATTGTAAGTACCTTACGTGCCTACCGTGCCTGTTAGCGATCACACGTTGGCGTCTGTGTATTATGTTTTAGACTTACGATTTCACGCAGCTATGCGCATAAAGTAACATAATTGTAAGTACGTTACGTGCCTACCGTGCCTGTTAGCGATCACACGTTGGCGTCTGTGTATTATGTTTTAGACTTACGATTTCGCGCAGCTATGCGCATAAAGTAACATAATTGTAAGTACCTTACGTGCCTACCGTGCCTGTTAGCGATCACACGTTGGCGTCTGTGTATTATGTTTTAGACTTACGATTTCACGCAGCTATGCGCATAAAGTAACATAATTGTAAGTACCTTACGTGCCTACCGTGCCTGTTAGCGATCACACGTTGGCGTCTGTGTATTATGTTTTAGACTTACGATTTCACGCAGCTATGCGCATAAAGTAACATAATTGTAAGTACCTTACGTGCCTACCGTGCCTGTTAGCGATCACACGTTGGCGTCTGTGTATTATGTTTTAGACTTACGATTTCGCGCAGCTATGCGCATAAAGTAACATAATTGCAAGTACCTTACGTGCCTACCGTGCCTGTTAGCGATCACACGTTGGCGTCTGTGTATTATGTTTTAGACTTACGATTTCACGCAGCTATGCGCATAAAGTAACATAATTGTAAGTACGTTACGTGCCTACCGTGCCTGTTAGCGATCACACGTTGGCGTCTGTGTATTATGTTTTAGACTTACGATTTCGCGCAGCTATGCGCATAAAGTAACATAATTGTAAGTACCTTACGTGCCTAACGTGCCTGTTAGCGATCACACGTTGGCGTCTGTGTATTATGTTTTAGACTTACGATTTCACGCAGCTATGCGCATAAAGTAACATAATTGTAAGTACCTTACGTGCCTACCGTGCCTGTTAGCGATCACACGTTGGCGTCTGTGTATTATGTTTCAGACTTACGATTTCACGCAGCTATGCGCATAAAGTAACATAATTGTAAGTACCTTACGTGCCTACCGTGCCTGTTAGCGATCACACGTTGGCGTCTGTGTATTATGTTTTAGACTTACGATTTCACGCAGCTATGCGCATAAAGTAACATAATTGTAAGTACCTTACGTGCCTACCGTGCCTGTTAGCGATCACACGTTGGCGTCTGTGTATTATGTTTTAGACTTACGATTTCACGCAGCTATGCGCATAAAGTAACATAATTGTAAGTACCTTACGTGCCTACCGTGCGTGTTAGCGATCACACGTTGGCGTCTGTGTATTATGTTTTAGACTTACGATTTCGCGCAGCTATGCGCATAAAGTAACATAATTGTAAGTACCTTACGTGCCTACCGTGCCTGTTAGCGATCACACGTTGGCGTCTGTGTATTATGTTTTAGACTTACGATTTCGCGCAGCTATGCGCATAAAGTAACATAATTGTAAGTACCTTACGTGCCTACCGTGCCTGTTAGCGATCACACGTTGGCGTCTGTGTATTATGTTTTAGACTTACGATTTCGCGCAGCTATGCGCATAAAGTAACATAATTGTAAGTACCTTACGTGCCTACCGTGCCTGTTAGCGATCACACGTTGGCGTCTGTGTATTATGTTTTAGACTTACGATTTCACGCAGCTATGCGCATAAAGTAACATAATTGTAAGTACCTTACGTGCCTACCGTGCCTGTTAGCGATCACACGTTGGCGTCTGTGTATTATGTTTTAGACTTACGATTTCACGCAGCTATGCGCATAAAGTAACATAATTGTAAGTACCTTACGTGCCTACCGTGCCTGTTAGCGATCACACGTTGGCGTCTGTGTATTATGTTTTAGACTTACGATTTCACGCAGCTATGCGCATAAAGTAACATAATTGTAAGTACCTTACGTGCCTAACGTGCCTGTTAGCGATCACACGTTGGCGTCTGTGTATTATGTTTTAGACTTACGATTTCACGCAGCTATGCGCATAAAGTAACATAATTGTAAGTACCTTACGTGCCTACCGTGCCTGTTAGCGATCACACATTGGCGTCTGTGTATTATGTTTTAGACTTACGATTTCGCGCAGCTATGCGCATAAAGTAACATAATTGTAAGTACCTTACGTGCCTACCGTGCCTGTTAGCGATCACACGTTGGCGTCTGTGTATTATGTTTTAGACTTACGATTTCACGCAGCTATGCGCATAAAGTAACATAATTGTAAGTACCTTACGTGCCTACCGTGCCTGTTAGCGATCACACGTTGGCGTCTGTGTATTATGTTTTAGACTTACGATTTCGCGCAGCTATGCGCATAAAGTAACATAATTGTAAGTACCTTACGTGCCTACCGTGCCTGTTAGCGATCACACGTTGGCGTCTGTGTATTATGTTTTAGACTTACGATTTCGCGCAGCTATGCGCATAAAGTAACATAATTGTAAGTACCTTACGTGCCTACCGTGCCTGTTAGCGATCACACGTTGGCGTCTGTGTATTATGTTTTAGACTTACGATTTCACGCAGCTATGCGCATAAAGTAACATAATTGTAAGTACCTTACGTGCCTACCGTGCCTGTTAGCGATCACACGTTGGCGTCTGTGTATTATGTTTTAGACTTACGATTTCACGCAGCTATGCGCATAAAGTAACATAATTGTAAGTACCTTACGTGCCTACCGTGCCTGTTAGCGATCACACGTTGGCGTCTGTGTATTATGTTTTAGACTTACGATTTCACGCAGCTATGCGCATAAAGTAACATAATTGTAAGTACCTTACGTGCCTACCGTGCCTGTTAGCGATCACACGTTGGCGTCTGTGTATTATGTTTTAGACTTACGATTTCGCGCAGCTATGCGCATAAAGTAACATAATTGTAAGTACCTTACGTGCCTACCGTGCGTGTTAGCGATCACACGTTGGCGTCTGTGTATTATGTTTTAGACTTACGATTTCGCGCAGCTATGCGCATAAAGTAACATAATTGTAAGTACCTTACGTGCCTACCGTGCCTGTTAGCGATCACACGTTGGCGTCTGTGTATTATGTTTTAGACTTACGATTTATTCAATGTCTCTTTTTCAAAACGTGTCTCGACACGATCCACGCAAACCACCATACAGCCACCACCAAGTGTTTTTTAAGTAGTGTATTAGAAAACTTACTGATAGCTCTATTACGTGTCTAAAAATGTATTCTTGGATACAAAAACATGTTTCTAGAAAGAGAAAAAAATCTCAAGTTATTTGTCTGTCTCTGTCTATGTGTCTGTCTCTCACTCTCTCTCTTTTTCTCTCTCGTCTCCATTTCACTCCGAGGTGGAGCATAAGGCTCTCCGTCCGCGGACCCCAAGCTTCGCTTGGTCCCGCAGCCTCCAGTTTCCAGTCCCTCTTCCACTGTCCTTCGCTATGTAATTTTTGGTTTTCCTCATCTTCACCTTCTTCCATGAGGATTTCATTTCACTAAAATAACATGAGGCTAAGAGTGTGACCGATCCAACTTCACATCCTCCTCATTGTTTGCGATCACCCCTATCTCTGGGGACAAATAGCACAGCGGTCTTCTCTGGAAATACTTAGGTTAGATAAGTATCCTATCTAACCTAAAAACATTCTCACTACACGCGCACACACAGAGTTTGCCATCGCACTTCCTAGCTTTCTGATTTCCCTCTGGCGTTGGTGGAACGTGAGATGTCCTATGGCCAGGGGGCGCCACAAGCCGTAGGCTTGATGAGAGACGAAGTAAAAGACAAAAATTTATTTAATTTCATTTTTGTTTTTCTTAGTAGCAGAAGATAGGCATAAATGACGCAAGTGGGTAAAATACTATTACCATATATGTCATGCATTGCGTTGTTTTTTGTTACTGAACAAAATATCAAGGTCCGTTATATAGGCCTATTTATTTTACATTATTATTATGTGCGTTAGTGAAATCTTAATTCGAGTGTGATAGTTACTGATGTTCGCGTTCAAAACTATATTGTATGAAAAGAATACATTAAGAGTTTGAATAACATGATGGATCAAATATATATAATGGACATTTTCTAGACACGTAAAGGAATTTATTCGACCAAATGTTCGTAAATAGGAATCTTTTTATTGGTTGTTGACACTGTTAATACGTGTAGTGTTGTACAAACTCAGCTCGGTACGTACACAACTGTCGACAATAATGTTCGTAAATAGGAATCTTTTTATTGGTTGTTGACACTGTTAATACGTGTAGTGTTGTACAAACTCAGCTCGGTACGTACACAACTGTCGACAATCATTTTTTGATTATTTTTAGATTTAAAAGATATAATTTTTAATGGACTGAAATATTCAAGTATCATAACAGTTTAGCCGTTCAGTGTAGTTCAGAAGGCGGCTGTGGTTGGTTACTTTGGTTTGAATCTGTCATTTTCGGAAGGTCGGAGACATACACGGAGAGATAGAGGCCTTTTTTTTTTACTAGGTCGATGGGATAATTTTGTCACAAAATGTTCTATGACCTATATAGATCTTAAATAACTGACGGCGGAAAGCGTTTCGGAAGATGAAAATGGGCACAAGTTGTTAAATTCGGAAAATGTCCAAGGTTTTTAAATCACTCGGTAGGCCTATATGGCTGAAAATTTACAGGTAAGTACCAAATGTCGTTCCTATGCCCCATGCAAAGTGGCGGAAACAGGAGTGGAGTATAAAAGGCCGGCGGAAAGCGTCAAAGTTGGGAAATTTTTGAGAAAACTTAAAGCACAAAGTGTATGTCCGCCAATTTGTGTATGCAATGTTTATAAGTTTGTGTCAAAAGGACGGAAAATATTCAGTAGTTATCCCTCTAAAAATATCGATCGAAAGTGCCTTGATCGTAGCGAGTTTTTGCAACGATCGCGATTCAGTTTTATTAGTTTGCCAGTAAAAATGTTCAGGATATGTCCGCCAGTGAAGATACGAGTTTATTGCACATCTATTAGTTTATTTGATAAAAGGCGGGCACCAGAATGGAAGAAAAATGTTTAAAAAATAAATAATAATAATTCTAATAAAATAGTATAAAAATTAATAATGCAAGCATCAGATTTATTTAAATAATTTATAAGATATCAATACTTTTTAATGAAGATTCACTATGATATGAAAAGTTTGTATTATTATCTCATTACAGTTTCATAAAATTATTTGTGTCTAATAACGAAACTGCTGACAATTCGGTATACTGCTACGTAAACAGCCTCGCCACGAGGCAAGGAGTCGCTCTCTGCTACTATACAACGTTTCTTGTGACCTTTAATCATCTGAAAGGAATGTGCGGCAGACGTTTGTGGTCCCTCTAACTACCTGAACAGCTGTTTCCGCGGCGTGCACAACCCTAGTGGAGCACAAGTCACAGACATTTTCATAAAAAAGTATTGATTTTGCGCTCAAAAATTTACGTTCTCGCTATACAAAAATGGAATCTGAAAGTGTTAAACCTTTTTGTGTGTATAAGCGTGGAGAAGAAAGTGGTGTTATCAGATTTTTTACTGATGAAAAACTGGATATATAATATAAAGAAATGTTAAACGCGCGTGTTACTTTAAAATTAAAATATAACGCTGTTATTCTACCTGACGTAGTTGATAATATACATGGCTACCATTCGATATGTTACAAATATTTCGTTTCGATCAAGAAAGCACACTTAGAGGAGTATAGAAAGTCTATAATAACATCGACAGTAACAATAAGTGACACAGATTCAAATCAAGCTTCATCTCGAAATTTGTCAGGTAAGAATGGTTGATATATGCATTAATACAATTATTAAAAATTTTAATTTTTGTTAGAACATTTTATAATGTAGGATTCTACTTTTAACGACGTTATTAATATAGATTATTAAACTTTCACTTGTGAAACTTACTTTGTTTCTCCCGTACGCGTTTCGGCGTGATGTGCGCCTTCATCAGCGGTGTGAGACAGACTGCCAGTTAGTTGGTAGGTTCAGTGGGGGTGTTGTGTGGTGGAAGGGAATTGGTGCGGGGATCCGAATTATTGTTTGCTTTATGTATAATTGTGTCAAAGAGTGTGTGCGATTTATAGTGTAATTGGTCGTTAAGTATGCTGTTTAGTTGTGTTGTGTAGTGTTTGTATATTTCATATTGTTCTGCTGTGTTAAGTTTTCGACTTTTAGGTAAGTAGTGTAATATCTCAAGGTTAGTATCTATGTTGGTGTAGCTGTGGTTTTTTGTGTGTATGTGTGTGGCGAACGCGGAATGTATGTTGTTGCTGGATAGAGCGTTTATGTGTTCAGAGTAACGTGATGAAAAAGATCTTCCCGTTTGGCCTATATAGAAACTATTACAATCATTACAGTTTAATTTGTAAACACCTGTTTTGTTGTATTTGTCTATGTCCGTGTTTGTATCATAGATGTGTTTTTTGATGGTATTGTTTGTTTTGTAAGCTATTTTGTACGTGTGTTTCCTGAATGTGTTGGCGATTTTGTGTGTGTTGGAGTTATGGTATGTGAGTGTGATGTATTTATTTTGTTGTGTGTTGTTGGTATTTATTGTTTTGTTGTTTTTTGTTTATGATGTGTTTGTGTAGTTTGTTAATTTAATTAGTGTTGTAGCCGTTTTTTATTGCTATATATTTTATTGTGTTGAGTTCTTCGTGATAATCCTGTTTACTTAATGGTATTTTTGTTAGTCTATGGAGCATATGGTAGAATGCCGCATTGGGTGGTGCGTTGGATGGTTTGATGTGTTGTGTATGACTATGTCAGTTGTGGTTGGTTTTCTGTACATTTTATACGTGTGTGTATTGTTTGTTTTGTTAATTGTTATGTCCAGAAAATTTATACTATTGTTTTGTTCTATTTCCAGTGTAAATTTTAGTTTGTGGTGTATTGTGTTTATGTACTTGTGGAAGTTTTCGGCCTGCCTTGTATTGCCATTGAATAAAAGTAATATATCATCCACGTACCTGTGCCAGATTTATTATCACAGTCAATTACTTATTTTTATTTACTTCACATTGTTTATTCGCAATCCTATTTATTACATCTTGCTTGCTGTACATCTATTAGCAGATGATTAAAAATGTATTTTGGGTGGACCTTGAAATGAAAAATCCATGTCACGCGGTTTCGAATATACTCAAAACAGGAATTAACACATTTTTAGCAGACGTTTGAAAAATATTGTTTTTAGATTACCAAGTAACCGTCTTTTTAACCAGTCATGTGACTGAATATTCGTTTTCTGCTACAAGACATGAAATCACTGACCTGCGCAGTACCTATCGTAACGAGTATCTGTATATCTGTATGAACAGTCCGATTGAGACAACATTAAGTAAGTCGTGACTCACAGCGGCCCATACACACTCGTTCTTTCCTCTGTAAAATAGCGGCTCATACAGACACGTTCTTTCCTCTGTCAAATCGTGAAGCGTGGGAACGGCACATCCGGCGTGGAGGAAAGAACGGCGCGTTGATAAAACCGTCGTTGCACACATACGGTAAACAGACGTGAAATGTTTTTGCAGATGTTAGCGCGGAGTGTTTGGTTCCTAAGGAAATAAAACGTGTGCGTATGGACAAAATCTGTCATTTGTCGTGGCGCGTTGTCGCCTACACATGACATATCAGAGTTCCACGGTTTATCCCTTGGTGTCTCCCGTGTACAGCCGTGAGTAGCCTACTGGCGAGTTGGTGATCGGTTCTCCCGTTACGATCCTCAGTTTACAGATCGATTTCAATCACTCACATATCGCAGATGATAATGCCGTTTGAACCCACAATAGTAGACCTATTAGAAAGGTTTTTTATGATAGTTAAGTCAGAATAAAATACGATTGGGTACCATTAAAAGCTAATACGATTGGGGACCGTTACGATTGTTTAATATTAAAAATAACTCATTTAAAGAATCGGTGTTTTGCAATATAGCCTCCATCAACCAAACACACTCCTCCTGCTTATTTTCAGGCATAATATCGATTCCGGCGGTAGTTCATGTATGCAGTGAGCAATTACTCGATGTAGCAATCGCCAGTAACAACGCATTTCCCCCTCCACACGTAGCGATAACCAGCTACAATTTGTATTTTTATTTTCAGTTCGATCTACATAATTTTTTTTTGTTTACATGAATTTTTTATTTTTATCTTTTATCTATCATATTTCTATTATACCTTTATTTTTTATATTTCTATTTTATTTATAATTTATTAGGAATTTACTTACATAGGAATTTTATTTACAATTTTACTTACATTTTATTTAAGTTTTACAATTAATTTGCTACATCACTAACAACTACAAATTAATTACAGTTACAAATACGGTATAATTTATAACTACAAATACAACGATGCATTTCATAATTTATTACAGCTACAAATAATACAATGTAAATTACTGCGGAGGCATAACTTGAGCAATGTTTTCAATGTTTTTTTTCAAATTTATCATCATTTCGATACCTTTGCCGCCACATAAATTCAGCCAGGTAGGAATCCAATATCAGTCGCGAAGTACCTCATTTTGTTCCCAATTTTGGCCTTAGACCACATGCTTTCTACATTTTGCGTGTGGGCTTGGATTGACAAATTGTATTGAGTGTTTCACTGTTAAATGTTGACAATTTTGTCGTAAATTCTAATATCCCCTCTACTCAATTGAGAAAACGGCTGTGCCTGGGCCAACTGGTTTATTATGGGTTTCCATATACGAAAACTCACAATTTATAAGTTCCTGCGGATCTGTCTGGAACACTCACAAGGAAGTCTCTTGTTTCACGACAAATTCCGCTAGACACCCATTGATTTGGTAAAACTCTTCCCCTATTATATGTTTATCTCGTGAAACAAGTCTCGTCCACTTCTACACGCAAATTATGTCCACCAATAACCTTTGGATTTTGTAATAAATGGTGCTCACACACTTTTTGCACGTAGGAATTTCAATCCTCGCATATGCAGTGATTCATTTCCAACTCATCTTGAAGGTATTCTGATCCTCGCATGTGCAGTGATTCATTTCCAACTCATCTTGACAGTATTGCACGGTTGTGTACTCATTACTCCAGCAATAAATGAAGTATACGATTGTGCGGAAATCTAACCGAGAATTATTTAACAATGTATCCTGTCGCACTTGTTTGGATTCCCGGCAGTTCTTTTTAGAACAAACCCAACGGTCTTTACGTGTCGTATACGGTTTCATTTGATCGCGGTTCGTACAAATTCTTGAATTGTCTAAAATATTTTTGTCTCTTACTGTATCGCTGAATCTTTGTCGGGAATCCATGCTGTTAACTGAAGGAAATTCATGATACGCTACGATACTACTACAATTGCGACTACGGCATACAGAGTGACAGGGCACGCTGTCACCATGGAATGGTTGCAAAATGCGTTGTTACTGGTCACTGCAACGTCGAGTAATTGCTCACTGCATGCTGCCACTAAACAGAAAAAATCAAAATTTTCTTTATTAAAAATAAAACTGTGTCTTGGATAAAACATTTCCCACAAGTTACGTGAGCTGGAATGTTATTCTAGTTGTTTTTCAGGTTACGGTTGATTTGTTAACTGCGAAATACGGCCGTTTGGCTAACAGACAAGTAGGGGAGACCGGGGATGGTTGGCGCACGGGTTGGTTGGAGCAATAGCGGTAATTTTTGTTCTACGGGGTTGGTAGCACTGCCACCTCATCGTCTTGTCATCCAGGCATAGTGAGTGTGTTTTGGTTGAGTTTGGCAGAGTTATACCCGTGCTGTGCTACATTATGTAATTTTTACCAACGCAAGTAAATTTTTGCATTCTCACTAAATATTTTTCCTAGAGTTAAATGGCAACTAAACAACAGAATCATATAAATATTCGGATTCCTCTTGTTTTAAGCTATAATATGACATGTTGCTTGAGTTAATTTGGCCACCGTTGTCCGTTACAGGACGGCTTAACCAACATTGTGCGCCAACCTACCCCATCAAACACTTTTGAATGCAATTTTTTTTAGTTTACCTGTATATAGGGCTATATGTTAAGACAATTATTATTGCTCTATTGGCAATTTACGACATCCCTTCCATTTTGCGGGACTCTCTGCCCCTTGCTACTAATCCGAAGAACATCATCAGTGGTTTTAAGGGAACTGGTGTTTACCCATATAACCCCGAGGTTTTTCAAGAGAGTGATTTTTTATCCTCCTACGTAACTGTTCGTCCAAATCCTAAAAACGCTGTCATGGACAATGTTACGGTGGAACAAGGAATTGTAGAGGGTCCGGATGATCCTGATCCATTAGTCTTTAAAGATCTAACATTTTGACTGCCAATAAAAACTCACAAGACTTCGAATCCTGCAGATCCAGGACCTTCAACAGCACCTGATGCACCAACGTTCGATCCTGCGACTCCAGGTTCTTCAACTACGCCTAACAGACTTTCAGAAAACATCACACCTGAACATATGCGGCCCTATCCAAAAGCAGGAGATAAAAAACAAAGCAACAAAGGAAAAAGGAAAATAGTAACAGCTATATTGACTGATACGCCAGTAAAAAATTCTCTTGAAGCAGAGCAAAATGCATCGAAAATGAAAAAAGACTAAGAAGACTCCACCGACTAAACTTCAAAAGACCGTAACTCAGAAGACAAAGAAAATGGAGAAAACATAAAGTGATGAAGAGGAAGTTTTTTGTCTTTATTGCATGTCTTCGTTTAAGAGCAGCAAACCCCGTGAACCGTGGATAGAGTGATGTGTGGGCTCATGATGAATGTGCTGGAGGGCCAGATATATTTTTGAAGTGTGCAAATTTTGATCCAATAGATGACATAGAATACAAAATTGATTAACATTTTGACATTACAACATTTTAGGTTTTTCTAAGTTTTATAAGAATGTTAAGTTACAGACATTGTTAACTTTTTCTGAGTTCATAAAGTTAGACTTTTGAGTTCTTTGTTCTAGATTCGAACTTACACAGAATCATTTCAAATTGTTTATGTTACACCATCTAATATTAAACGTTAGATTGTGATTGTTTAGTTTAACTACTACTTTACATCAACTACAATGTGGTTACCTTAGATCTATCAACAGAAATTAAAATTACAGGTCCTGAAAATAATAAGTTGCCTACATGTTATTTATACCTAATATTTTTCTCATTTTACTATGCTGTAGGCTATTTTACTTCCTTAATCTATTTCAAAGATTTTTAGTTCATTAATTTTAGTTATAAACTTAATTTACACTTTAAGTTACTGCCGTAGGTTTCTATGAACTCGAATTTACAGACTGAAAAACGTATAGACTAACGTCAAACGCAGATAATAAATTTAAAAACATAAATTTTGTTTTGTACAACGTATTGTATTGTACGTATTGTACAACGTATTGTATTGTACGTACTGTACAACGTATTGTATTGTACGTATTGTACAACGTATTGTATTGTACGTATTGTACAACGTATTGTATTGTACGTATTGTACAACGTATTGTATTGTACGTATTGTACAACGTATTGTATTGTACGTATTGTACAACGTATCGTATTGTATTGTATAAGTTAAAATTAAACAGTTTGTTCAAAAAGCATTGTAAATTATTTATATTCCTAAATAAATAGTGTGAGCCAACCTACCCCATGTAGTGCGCCAACCTGCCCCGATATTGGGGCAGGTTGGCGCAATTGCAGGGGCAGTTAATTTATTTTTTTATCAAGAAAACTATAAAAATATAACGTAAAATAAAAATATACAGATGTACATAAGGTATCAGTAAATGTTATTACGATTTTTGTTGTCCGTATCTCGTTTTATTTTTTTCATAAAAAATTAAAATGTAAAAAGTGCGCCAACCATCCCCGGTCACCCCTACCCTACCTTAAAGGTACTTAGGTAATAGGGAAGTAATATTAAAAAAAGAAGTAACAAAAACCCATTTGAGGGCGCAAAAACATACATACTGGTCGTCTACAGACTTCCAAGGGAATTAACGTGTCGTGTATGGGACGCTATTGACGCGTTGATCATCTGAGGACGGAGGACATCTGGTTAAGGCTTTGGAACGTCAGGTTGAAAATTACAACTCACCAGAGAGGTTGAAAATTACTTTCATTATTATTTTATGAAAGAACATTTTGCAGGCGGTTAGAACATATCTTTATAAAGATAATTTAATAAACTGTAAAGAGTTTATAGTCATGAATGTTACTGAAGACTAGAGTTCAAGGTAATACTGAGCAACAACTGTATCACCTTCCATTTCTTTCATATTGAAGTATGTTTCTGTTTTATTGTCCTAATGACGATTTTCAAGAAAATTAAGTGTCGCAAATGTAAATAGGAGTTTGGAAAAATAGAAGTTCGAAATGTAGGTATAGTCGTATCACGGTCGCTCGTACTTGCTCGTAACGCCGTCTATCCGCGTGTTCTGGACTTTAACTGTTGAGCGTTACGTATAGCGCGAACATTTTTCGCGCTCTAACCAACAAACTTGGATTGCGTTTTTTTTTATTCTCGCATGTACATTATCACACATTATCAATAATTTAATATATTTTAAATATTTTAAAATTAGTAAATTTAATAAAGTTTACTTGCAGAAGTATTTATTATCTGAAGGCATATTCATTATATAGAAAACCAGCAAGAAATATTGAAGTGTTACGTACAGAGTAAAAATATATATAATTGAATGTTTTGTCTTGTGTATGTATAAATACTCAATTGGGTTATTGAAACCTGGGCTATTGAAACCTACCTGCCTACTACGCTAACAACCTTCGGAAAGGTCGTCTGCTGTTTACTTTCACTGCACCTAAACAAGCCGCCTATTCATACGTCTTTAAGGAAATCCCCAAACAACCTGGTCCCGTCTAGTTTCTTAAAGGCCATTTCATTTAGTCGGTGTACAGTGGTCTGTCAACATCGTGTTATCTTGAAGCGTAGAGCATTGAAACTGCAGTGTGTGATCCAGTGCCAGTGCGTTTTGTTACATCAAATTTTAAGCGGCAGATTAAACAGCGAGATGGATTTCAACAGTATAGTTCTATTGAAAAATTATATACTGGAGAGAGGCCTTAAAAACTGTGCTGAAGACTGGAAGCTTGTGAATAAATCAACCGACTGTGTAAAGTGACAGTCAACCGACTGTGTAAAGTGTGGAGAAAATATTTATATTATTTATGGGCAAAATGGAAACGATTTATAGATGTGGGGCAAAAAATTGTCAAGTGAAAAAACCATTTACGGGACAGTACTATCTTTGTATTTTTACACATTCTTCCCGTTACCTTGTAGCCCGTTTTAATTGTATGTATTTTGAAGTGTGCTTTTTCTGTCATCGTGAGAGAGACTGGTTTGTACAACCAAAGAGATAGATTCTAGAGAAGCGGTTAACAAAAATATATGGTAAGTTCTTAAAGACGTTAGTCTTATTTTGTTAGGACAAACGGTAACAGAATAGTTACTGTTCAATCCGAGTACGCTGATTTTATTTAAAAATGTGTCTCAAGCGATTTCAGGGGGCCATCCTTTGCCTGTCATACCTGCAGTATAACTGCACTGGCAAGTCACATCAAAATTACAGCAAATCCTAAGACCTTTCTTCGCCTTCTGTAACACATGGCGAATCAATGTAAATGGGGACAAAACCCAAATTTGTGTTTTCAACTCCACCGGACGCAACATGAATCATTTCTACACTACACCAGTCCGCGTAGGCCCATCATCGGTACGCCCGAAGCGTGAATGCCAGTATCTGGGCGTCACGCTTGACTCCAAACTTACCTGGCGACCCCATATAAAAGAACTACGGCTATCGCCCGTGCCCGCCTCCGTTCTCTCAGAACCCTCAGCAGACATAACTACTGCTCCAGCGACTTACTAGGCCGAATCTACACCACCTGCATTCGTCCCATCATAACATACGCCCACCCAGTTCTCCTTACCGCATCCCCTGCCTACCTAGATCTCCACCGAGTCACAGAACGACGAGCCCTAAGACTCATATAGCGCCAACAACTCTGTACAAAGACCTCCAGCGCAGGTCTGTATACGCTCAACACCCACTTCCCTAACCTCGACTCCTTCCTCATTAACCTCAACTGGAAGTATTCCCGCACCGCCTCACGCCGCATTTCCCTACAATCAATAGTCCCTTCAATAAACAGAAATGCCCGTAACACAAGCAGACCTTCCTATTTAATAAATCGCCTCCTAACAATAGCCAATGGTCCTCCCCCGCCGCCAGCGTCAGAGACACAGACACAATTAAACACCCATAAAAATCTCCCTCTCATGTTTCACTAACCCCCAGCGGCAGAGACTCGAAACACACGCAGCCTTAACACTCAACAATACTAACTTTACTAAGCTAACTTTACCCAAACCGGTCAGCTGGCGTACGTCATCCTACAGTATGGAACACTAAGCGATCCTTTTAAGGTCGTAAGAGGGATCGTTTACGACTAAAGCAGGCAGTATGATTAGACGGCCCCGTCAGGTTTCCATAACCCCTTAATTTTGTTATCCTTATCTATGTAAACCTTTATTATGTTTTACTTTTCCCTTTTATTAACTTTTACTTTCTCCATTAACTTACAGTAATACATGTAAGAAAGAATTACACTAATATTAACAGTTTCCACTAATTGTTGGGTTATTTTGTGTCTTATAAATTTATTGCAAATTTCCACTGTTGCAGATTAAATAGTTAACACAGTGCTCCTGCTTCCTGTGGGCATGCCTATTAGTGTCTATAAAATTACATAAAACCTGCGAGCTGCGCTGCATGACCTGGAATATAATCTTTTACATATTTAGTTCACGAAAAAATTAGATTCAGCACTTTTACGTTTTACATTCCCTGCTTCCTTTTTTGTAAATATGAATCATTTATTTTCACAGCCTTTCTGTAACAAATTATTGTTAATTTTTTTGCAGAAAATTGTTTATTATTAATAAATATATTCTATATTGCGATAGAACACAGGATCATGATAAGCAATGAACTATGTCTTATGCATGGATGACGAACATTCTCCTGTTTAAATTTGTCTCTTGTTCAAATTGGTTTTTTAGCTATAGTTTTTGTATTATATTACCGATAAGAATTTAGAATAGGTCAAACTCTTAAAATTTTATTCATCATTTTTCTGTGTAATGTGTTTGTGAAAGTGTGCGTGGGTGCGCGAGTTATTAACGTTTTTCTATTGTGTCCGTTATAATTATCCGATTTACATGAGACTTGAAAAAGACATAACGTTTAATATTAGCTGCAATTTCCCTATGTTCTGTGATCTTCAAATAACTGTTAAATGTGATTTTCTGTTATATGAAATCTCTATTTAAAACTCACTCAGGCGTGAAGTAATAAAATCCCAGATAATTATCTGTGCAGGCTTTACCAATTCCATGCAAAGTGTTGCATGAAGTAATATTCGGGCCATGTGCATATTATCATGTGACCTATCATTGGCCAATTAGAACGCAGTAAAATCATTGAAAATTGTCTGTTGCCATGTGCTGATCAAAGGCAGTTCATCTTGAGCATTCGTCTAGTAAACGTGTGGTCCGCGTTCAAGAAGTTTCTCTTGCGTGAACACGTAAACAGTGCGAAAGGTGTACGAAAACTTGGAACTCTGTGTGAGTTATTCTACAGACCCAAGTAATTCAGTTGTAATAAATAATATAATTGTGAATTTCAAGTATCCGTGTTAGTCAAGATATCCTCATAGGAAGTTCTACCGACCGCGGTAGAGCAGGTGACGCGAGGACACTTGAAGACGAGCCGGAAGGTGTACGCCTATACACCGCTTTTCATTAAACACCCACGTTACACCTTGAGATACGTAAATAAATAAAACAATATTAAAACATTTTTAAAAAACCTTTAACAATCAATAACCAGTGTTATCGCAGCGAGGCAGTGTTGCAGTTCGACGAGCAATTTCAGCGTGTTTATCATCAGGACATCAGCCCAGCAGAATCCACGAGGGAAGGACACGCGAGATATACGCATCGCCTTCAGCCATCTCGCCGCATCAAATTGGAACATCTTCACTCAAGTAACAATTTCAGATCTGAACTTTATATAAATTCTTCGTGTTGTTTAAATTAGCAGCCATCCTTACTTTTCTTTTATAAAATTGCTAAACTGCTATAATTGTTTTTATTATTTAGACAAAGCTTTTCGTCATTAATACGAAATTAATGAAGATGTCAGTAATGACGAAAAGCTTGGTCTAAATAATAAAAACAATTATAGCAGTTTAGCAATTTTATATAAATTGTTTTCAACAATATTTCAAAGTTCATAGCATTTGTGTATGTTTAAAAATATATCGTATGAACTATTATTCAATTGGTGTGCAATAAATAATTATAATACCTCCAATATAGACTTGTTGATTTATAAAACACACACCATAATCCTATGCGCAAGAAGTATTCAATTGTGTTGTCGCAATATATAAGCTTAGCTGGTAACTAGTTTAGATATATAATTAATTTAAATTGTATATTAAGTAACATTTATAAATGCAGGAATGTACAAAATGCTTTCTTAAAAATGAATTAAAAAATATTAAACATCATATTATTGTAAATTTGTTTACATCAACTTAAAACGAAAGATTTAAACTTTCACATGATATATGTAGGCTAAGTTACAGTAAATGAATATAATAGGTTTCTTTGATTTTCCTATTCCATGTAGTCCATTTCTTCTTGTCATTTGTATAATATTGCTTCTCTACATTTGTACGATTAATTCATACATTTTCCACAATTTGTATATGTATTAATGTATGTAAATAAACAATTTGTTTATAAATTTATTTATTTAATATGTATTTCAAATCAACTTTAATACACTCAAATAGTTGTTATTGTATTTTAACATAACATTAACGTCAACATAATCTTAACATTCATTAACACAAACATGTGTGTGTGTTCGTGCGTGGCAACTAATGTTAATAGTAATGTAAGTAAATAATTTTCATGGTAAAGGAACTATTAAAATGTATATTACATTCATTAACAAAGTAAACGTGTATAGATTTATTATAATTTTAATAGTACACACACATGCACACACTTGTCTTACTTGTCTCGTGTATGTATGTATACTTAATTTTATTATGCCTACTTTTGTACGCAAGCCTATATTATGTTTTACTTATTTAATTGTGTATGTGTTGTGTATTTCAGCTATTTAGGATGTCTACATTATTGCCAGCGTTTTTCTTATTCAGTTCTCCTACTATATTGAAATATTATTCTAGGCCTATTTTGGCTTATTGAACAGCTCGGTAACTGTTTTTAATTTTTTTTTTAATTTTTAGTTGCGTCTTATAATTACCTTTTCATGAATTTATCTTGTAACATTTATTAAGGTATTGTTGGTTTTAAATATTTACTCCACCTCCAGTCTGAATCGCCACATACCGCTTCTCCTTTCTTCAATGGTTACTATTAGATTTAGTATTCTTGTTTCACCCACTCTCTTCATTACCTCATCACTAGTTAGTTACTCTTTCCGCCCATGACTTTTTAAGACTCTCTCCCAGCACCTCCTCTTCCTCCTCCTCAAATGCTTCAAGGTAGCTCCTCTCCAATTTCCTCAAAGTCCACCACCCGATCAAGGGGATTACTGAGGGGTTAAGTGGGAGGGGAAGGACCAGACAGGAGTACATGTATCAGAAGAATGTATGCGGTGACTGTCTACAGAAGGGAAGCAATTGCAAGACTTTGGGAGTCAACAGTGACTTAGGAGTAGATTATGTTAGCAGTGAGTAGTGAAGCATGAGAGTTCTTCAGAGGACTGTCTACATTACTCATAGATTATCTGGGATCCCCCACACTACTGACAAAGAGGTGAAGACTGTCTACATTACTCATAATACTTCAAAGCATTTCAGAATAAAAGAACTGGAAATGTAGGATTTATTATAAATAAATATATAGTAGACGACGTCAGAGAATTGGAGAGAGAACAATACAATTAACTTGCAAAATAATGACAATTGTCCCAGTTAACTTATTTCACATAATAATTAAGCAGTAGAAGAGGTACACAGTGATTTAGTCATGCTGATATGTATGATCAATCATGTCGTAAACAAGTGGGCCTACATAATAATCATGGAAGACTTTAATGCATAAATAGTAAGACAAAAAGAATGTGACAAACATAGAAGATAGATCATGTTGGAGAGTTTGGTTTTGTAGAGAGAAAAGGAATGGGCCACAAGCTTAAAGAAATTGTAGCATTGAATCAGTTCTGTAATACATCATTCAAGGAAAAGGAGACAACAAAACGGATTTGTGGAAACCCGGGCAGCATATAAGACTTATTACGACTAGAAAAATTTAAAAGACAAAAACATCTGCAATTACTAATTTTCACTCAAGGACTTTTCACTCATAATGTACTTGAGAGAGAGAAAAATCAGTAAACGTCAAAGACAGGTACATGATCATTAAAACATATTTAGAAACCAACAATACGTTAATAAATGTTAACAAGCTAAATTAGTGAAAATAAGATAAAACTGAAAATTATGAAAAACTTAAAACAGGTACCAAGCTATTCAACAAGACAAAATAGGCCTAGATGCAGGATTCTGCAATAAAGTAGCAGAATTCAACAAGAAAACTCCAGCAATAATGTAGATATCTTCTCAAGTACCAACACACGCGCAGGCATGCGCACACACACACACACACACACAATTAAATAAGTAAAACATAATAAAGGCTTGCCTAGAAAATGATAATAAATTTAATTACAGTATTTATACATAGACAAGACAAGTAATTACCGTAACCAATTATATGTCTTTACTCTGTACGTAACACTTCAATATTTCTTGCAGGTTTTCTATCTAATGAATATCTCTTCAGATAGTAAATACTTTTGCAAGTAAAATTTCTTAAATTACGTTGTTGTATTTTCATCTAATATTAATAATTAATAATAATTGTATTCAGGTGAAAATACAACAACATAATTTAATACGTTTTACTTGCAGAAGTATTTGTTACTTGGAGATTCATTTATTCATTTAAGCTTTTATATACAGATGTGTGTGTGTGCGCGCTCGCGCGCGTGTGTACTCTTATATTTATAATAAACCTGTAAATGTTTACTTTGTTGTTCAAAATATTATACATTTTATTAGTTCATTAACCATGAAAATTACATTACTGTTAACATTAGTATCGCGGGCGCGCTCCAGTACGCATGTTTGTGCGTCAGTTTTATATATATATATATATATATATATATACACGTATTTATGTATATGCATACTGTAACATATTAATCTTTGTTAATGTATAAAAAATAAATTATGATTTATTTCTTACATGAGTTATGTTAAAATATGATATTAACAACTGTTTGAGTCTATTAAAGTAGATGTGAATTCAATAATAAATAGTCCTAAATAAAACTTATAAAAAATTTTATATTAAATATATACAAATTGTATATTAATCATTGTATATTAAATTAAGAAGGGTGAGGATGGGAACAATAGGTTTCCCGAAACATGTTCCAAATAAGGGGAAAACATCTTGATGTAAAGTTATTATAAATATTAAATATAATATATGCATGCATCAAGAAATAGACTGTAGCAAGGACGGTTTGAAGATGCGTGGTGTGTGTGTGTGTGTGTGTGTGCGTGCGTGTGTGTGTGTGGTAAACGCATGAATTATTTATGTATTCATATAGAGAAGTAATAACATAGAAATGAGAAGAAGAAATGCACTACGTGGAATATAAAAAGCATAGAGCATAGCCATTATATTCTTTGTTTGGGTTTTTTACAGAAAATTTGTTAACGATAAGTTCATCAAAAGTTTTAATCATTTAACTCGTAACAGTGGAAAAATGCATTGAGTGATAACATGCAAAAGACCTCAACAAACAGTCAGATCAGTTAAAGAACGTTTATCTCATTCCTTATTTGGTTTTGCTAGGCCTATATCTAGTTCTGGGTACTGTTTTATCTTTTATAATATGAAAAATAACTAAAGATTAGTTGGAACAATTAATATTAGTGTAATTCTTTCTTACATATTATATATTACTCTAAGTCAATGAAGTTAAAGAATAAACCACTTTACTAGTTTACTTTTTTTGTTATAAATCCAGTTAATGTTAAAACTAATTTTAACGCCCCGTATTACGTGTTTGTGAAAAATACTGTTTTGTGAATGTAAAGACGTTTTTGTATAGGCCTGTGTCTGAATTTTACATTTGTGTGTTTAGCTGTGTTGATGTGTGTTTAGATGGATATTAATAATTACTAATGTGAGTGAGAGAAATAATTTATTAAAATTGATTAAACTCTCTATTCACAGTGTGTGACAAACCAGACATGCAACCAGTTTTTGCGTGTTAACATGGTTGACAATTTATCGTAATCTGCATTTAATATTGTGATAAAAATCATTGTTTACACAAACACACAACACACAATTATAACGCATAATTACGCTACACTTTAATTTCTTCAGCTCTTACAGTGTAAAGTATGAAAAGTTTATGATACATTAACGCAACGCACACGTTACAAGTACTATATTAAAAGTATCAATATCTATTGCAGTGAATTACAATCGCTTCATAAATAGATTATGCAAACGGTCAAGTATGGGCAGAGATTGTTTTCCCGCGTTGTATTCCATAGTTCTTGCGTAGTGCTGGTTACTGACGTAAGCGTTCCGCGTCATTGACGAGGTCCAGTGTTTTTGTTTAATACGATTTTTTAAAAACGTGTGATGTGCGCGTGCAATGATTAGCTTTCGACATTTATATTAACTATGTGTTTCAATTTGTATTTACTATAAATAACATCGATATCGGTTAGTTGTATGTGGCGATCTGTGAGACAGTAAGTGCAATTTATAAGAGAATATTTTGTATGGTGTTCAATTTTCGTGCTTCAGAATGTGCAAATAAATCGGAATATTTAATAATTTGTCATAATGTATATGTGCGTACGTAATCCAAGATTGTTGGTTACAGAGCTGTAAGGGTTCACAAGATTGTTCGGGCGAACAACGTATTGGCGGGCGCAGCTTATGCAATCGTGATACATGTTCCACGTTTATTTTTACTTCCATGTTCCGTAAGGAATGGAAGTACGGTGATAGCGAAAAAATCGTGTTCGAGATGAGGGGTGATTCTAATTGTACTACCCTCCGGAAGTCATTTTCCGGAAAATGTGTGTGTGTGTCTGCTTGTGTGTCTGTGTGACTCTTGTGTAGAATTTTTTCTATGCCGAACTATAACTTAACTGCCGCAAATTCAAACAGAATCAAATAATGTTTTGCATATGTCCCTGAGTTGTAGAGGACTCGAAGCTTATTGATTTTGGTGAAATCGGTTGAGGGGAAGGAGTAGTTTACCTGCAACGTTTTATGTTTTAACAAGAGTAAAGTACTTAATTTTGAAAAATAAAGTACCTCGAAAAAAGGTAATAATAATCCACTGTAGAAAGGTAGATGAAATATCTACAAATGAAAAGAGTAGTTGAAGGGGGAGGGAGTAATTGTCTATAAATGAAAATGATAGTTGAAGGGGAGGGGATAATTTTTTAAATGTGTACTACGTTGTCCGCAACAAAAAAGTAGTTTGTTATTAAAACTCCTTTCCCGGGCTGTTTGTCCGTGGTCCAATGTTTTCTGCAAAACCAGGCGTTTCGGCAATGCCATCGACTGCCATCATCAGTGAAAATCGAGTGCGCTAACGTGAGGTGGTATACGTTAGTGACCATAGTAAGTGGCTGAAGCAGTAACTTTATTTTTTTTTTTAAATCGTCATTAGGACAATAAAACTTAAACATACTTCAATATGAAAGAAATCGAAGATGATTCAGTTATTGTTTAGTATTACCAAACTCTGACATCATAAGTAAAAGGGTCAGAAGCATTACGAAAATATAAAGGTGAATAAAGGAAAATTGACAATAGATTAAACGTTAACACTGCAAGAGGTAAAAGAAACGGCAAAAATTTAACAGAAAAACATGCATGTGTTTTACGAATTTTAAGAAGCCCTTAGAATATATGAATAGATATCTTATCTGGAGCATTATGGAAGTAAGCGTGTATCCTAGACTTTCCTTTCATGTTCTGTACGAAGAATAGATGGTTATCAGATAAGGTACAAACGAATAAAGGAATTAGAGAGAATTACTGTGTATCGCCAACTCTCTTCAGTATATAAGTAGAATTGCGGTGTATAAATGAAAAATTCATATGTCGGTGGAATTTATTTTGGTAAAAACACAAAGTTCAGTCAACTGACAGAAATTGGCTGACATAAATGGATGTGTCTACTTCAATAGGTCTGTCGAGTAAAATATGACGATTTCAATGGGGAAATCCAGTAACATGACTCATCAAATTCACTAGGCTTTAATATTAAGTTAAACCTAGTATATCATTTGCCTAGCATCGGCATAAAACAGGAAGGAAGCAGATTTAACAAATTATGGATGAAATAGGAATTAAATGTAGGACTATAACCGGAATTTTAAAAAAAATCGCAGATAAAGTTTTGTACAACTATTGCGTAACCAATGCTCACATATGGAAAAATGTGGATGACGACGGGAGCAGGAGATAAAGTGGCTACTTCAAACAAGTTAAAGATTAATGTACATTCGGTTGGTTCAGACACAAACACAGGTGTTAAAGTAATATAAAACATAAATAATAAATATATAGTTTAATTTTGTAATTTTTACTACTGCTGTCGCACTTTATGGCTTTTCACTTCTCTTAATTCTTCTGTTTTCCACGTTTTCTATGATTTTATTGTACCTCTATTACCGCCACTATTTTGGTCTTTCTCCTTAACCTCTTGTTTCCCTTCCTATTTCCAGCGTGGGATTGGACAATCTACTCTGTTCCATCGTGTGACATGTCCGTATCATTCTAGTTGACTGTTCTCCAATTTCTGGTCTACTGAGTTATCATTACTATTGACTTATGACTCACAGTCCTATGTTTTCGTTTTGACAAGATCCCGCTTTGTTCAACTCATATAAACCATTTGGTTTATAATTTGTGTAAAAATAGTTTTCTTTATTCACTTTTACAGTCTAGGTTCCCCCATCGTACAGCTATGAGTGCATCATCATTGCGTTGCACATAAGTGTACTAGTACTTGGATTGATTTAACTATTTCTATGTAGACTTTCTCATCCTATTGATTACATAATTTTTAATGACGCTTCCAAATATTCAATGATTTAGTTAATTAATCCGGATAGTTCAACAAGTTTTCTGTTGGCAAACACAAAAGTAATTAAAAACCGTTGCTTGGAATACGTAAATGTGGAAAACGGTACACATCTAGAATTTCGTTTAGCCTTATGTACACGATAAGAATTTTTAGACACTAACAATATCACATACCGTAGAAAGGCAGTAATATCAATATCTGGGAATAGCTTCGTGTATGTGCACTCATAGAATAATATTGTAATATCATAGCATAGTTCTACAATTGCGTACTTCTGTAACCGTCCATGATTAAATGAAGTAATACATATTCATAATTATAATTCTCTTACATATGGAAATTAATGTAAACATACTTCAGTTGAGCTTGTATGCATGTATTTCAAAATTCTCTGCGATAACAGTTTTTGCGATTGTTGCAGTCGGTTTTATTAACTTTAAAGTATTGTAGTTAACCGCCTTTCTTTTGTGTTTTACATGATACGTTGCTAGTGTATAATTATTATTGTGAATATTACCAATTACTTACCCATAGAATTTTTGTAAAATACTGAATTTTATATTTAAATTTCAATAAAGAAGTTTTATGTTAGTGAGATACTGTAAGAAACCAATTATTTAACAATTAAATATAAAATAATATAAAAAGATTATCATTTCACTTTTGTATTTAGCGAAATCACTTTAGTGCCTAATTGTTGAACAAAAGGAGGAATAAAAGTATTCCTTTGCTCGAACCAGAAGACTTTTGATTTGTACTTTAATTACTGTTTGCAAACGTGCTTTTCTCAAAAATAAATAATTTGTTGATGCAGAACATAGCTGCGAAATATTACTTTCATGGCGTGAAAAATAAACACTTGTTAACAGTTACTTGCTTTATCACGTAAGAAATCTGTTTTCATATAACGTGTGCTGTTTATGTGCAACGTATGGAACTGTACCACCGCACTGTATCATGTGGACAGAGTTCGCTTATCTACAAAAAATAATATTAATTCCAACTTTTTATCTGAATTCATATTTTTAAATAGATTATTACATTTTATAATTTACTTGACAAGAAAACTGTTTTCAAAGTTAATTTTAATTCTTGGATTTCGTTGTCCATGACGTGTCCGTTACTTAACTAAATACAGGGTGTCTCGGGAGGAGAGGGAAATAATTTGAGAAATGGTTCTATAGTGTAAAAGAAGAAAAAAAGTTCATATAAACATATGTCCGGAAACGCTTTGTAAGGGAGTTACGGCTAGCGAAAGATTTCGCCCGGGTTTCGGTTCCCCCGGGTAAATGAAGACTTTCTGAAATTCTGGGAAGGTAAATTAAGGGGCGAATTCTGTCGTTTCTTATGGTTTTTGACCTGAAAATCGAATAAAACAGGTCGCAGAACTGTATCTCCCATAACTTTTATGATATCCGACGTAAAACAGAAAAATCTTTGCCTAAAAACGTATTGCATTGTTTTTAACCAAAATTGAAATTTTTTGTTGATTTTATTGACTTTATTTACACCATTTTTCTCAGAATTAAATTCTTTACATACACCATTTTTCTCAGAATTAAATTCTTTACAAGTTTTATTTTTAACTTTTATGCATTTATTAATCATTTAACAAAGTTATTGTACTTCTAACCTAAAAAAACGTGTTTTTAGGTTAGAAATACAATAACTTTGTTAAATGATTAGTAAATGCATAAACGTTAAAAACAAAACTTGTAAAGAATTTAATTCTGAGAAAAATGGTGTAAATAAAGTCAATAAAAATCAACAAAAAATTTCAATTTTGGTTAAAAACAATACAATACGTTTTTAGGCAACGATTTTTCTGTTTTACGTCGGATATCATGAAAGTTATGGGAGGTACAGTTCTGCGACCTGTTTTATTCGATTTTTCAGGTCAAAAACCATAAGAAACAATAGAATTCGCCCCTTAATATACCTTCCCAGAATTTCAGAAAGTCTTCATTTACCCGGGGGAACCGAAACCCGGGCGAAATCTTTCGCTAGCCGTAACTCGTTTACAAAGCGTTTCCGGACATATGTTTATATGAACTTTTTTTCTTCTTTTACACTATAGAACCATTTCTCAAATTATTTCCCTCTCCTCCCGGGACACCCTGAATAATTATTTCACTACCGACTCGGAACAGAAAGTTTTTTATGGGTAAAAACGTAAAAGTTTTACCTTATAGCCTGAACCGGTTTCCGCTTTTAAAAACCTTCTTCAGAGGCTGCCGCTGGGAGCACTGTCCGTCTTGTTGTTGGAGACGGTATCGACATTTGAAAGATCGATATTGTGTGTGTGGGGTGTAATATATTCGAATAATGCGTGTGATTTGAATTGTGTCTGTTCTAGACACTCTAGAACAATTGGAAATATACAAACACACGAAAACACATAAAAACGGCATTCTAAACGAACAGACACAATTCAAATCACAATTCGGCTGTAAATTATCTCACCAGTGGTTTTCAGAACTTAGCCTGGGAGGTTACACCCTACGATACAGCGAAGAGTAAGTATTTAAATTTTCCTCTGGTTGTCTGAGAGAAATTAGCTGAGAAGCGTAGATTGTGCCGAATTTGACAGCATACTAATCATCCGGATTATACAAGAAAGTGGAATTCCGCGGCCAGAAAACTAAAACGGTTGTTATAAAATTTAAAGAATGAAGGGATTCAGGATTGCCTGGAAAATTTGTCACTTAATGAAAGTACTGATTATTCCTTGTGGAAGGATACTAAACGATTAAGAAGGCCACTGTTACAAATACGACCGATACATAAACCAGATGGTATCTGGGCGTGAAGCAATACAGAGAAATCCCAGACTTTCACCGAACATTTGGTCAACGTTTCTCAACCTGAAGCCCTGAAGCCAGCAAGAACGTCTCTTTCGATGAAGAAGTACGAAGATATTTACACCCCCCGTGCCAACTGGTTCTACAAATTAAGCTTTTTAAGATTAATGAATTCGTGGAAATAATCCTGTATAATTTGAAAAGTGAAAAGGCTCCAGGCATTGATTTGTTATAGGGGAAAATTCTAAAGGAGCTGCCTCACAAAGGTTTCTTACTAATAACATACATCTTCAACGCCATACTCAGACTTGAATACTTTTCTCTTCTCTGGGAATCAGTTCAACTAATCAAGTAATCATGGTCTTAAACCTGGTAAATATCCTCAAGAACCTTCTTCTTATCGACATATAAGCCTTCTGCCGATACTTGGTAAGAGCTTCGAGTAGTTATTCGTAAAACGATTTATGCCAACAATTGTAGAAAACAACCTAATTAAAGATTTTTCTATGAGAAAGCCGTATGCTACCTCTTTTTGTCTAGTAGGACTCACTGAATAAATGCATTCATGCGGTCCCATTCCGCCTTACCGCGAAGCATAAGCGCAACTACGCTCTCGTGCGTGAACTCCCCGAGTTCCATTTCCAGTACCATCCTGTCTTGCGAACCTGCAGAACTTGAAAAACGTGCGCGAGGCATCTTCATGGGGATCTCCGAAGGCATCTCCGAATTGCACCCTTCCCATTCTATGGAGGTAGGCATTAAAATTGCTACGGCCACTGAGGAATTGGGTCACATGGTAGTTGACCTCACCGTGTTGGCGGTCAATCCATTCCTTCAAGTTTGATATAAGCCTTGCGGTCCATCTTCCTCTTTCCTCTTTATCCCAACGATCTTGCCAGTGCCGGAGAGTGAGTTCCCTGGCTTCGTGCTTTTTGGGCATCCCCTCCAATTTCCTCTCTTCTTTCGAATAAATGCTTCCGCTCTAGAGCCAACAGGTCTATGGAAATCACTCCCGCTATCACCAGGACTACTGGCTCTGGCATTGTCCGGTAAGAGGATGCTCCTCTGAGGGTTCCTCTTCTCTGCACCGATGCCATACGTTTTTTGTACTTCTCCATCTTTAGTGCATCGGCCCCCAGATTTCGCAACCGTACAGAAGGATGGATTCTGTGACTGCCACCAACAATCGCCTCTTGCTTGCAGTGGGACCTCCTACGTTGGCTATAAGTCTGCTGAGCTTGGTTGTAACATTAGCCGCCTTATCAGCTGCATACTCTATTTGCTTCCAATAGGAGAGCTTTTAGTCTAGTCTCACTCCTAGATATTTCACAACATTCTTTGTAAATACTGTCTCAGCTCCCACTTGGAGGAGCGTTATGATAGTGGGAACCCGTAGTATCAGTAAGCAGTACTATTTTTCTGTCTTATCGGTGGCTAGATCCAGGCCGTCTTCTACAAGCCAGCAGCCCACTCGCCTCATTATCTGATTCAGGCTTCTTTGTGTATCCTCGACGTTTCGTGCCACAATACCTGCTGCGATATCGTCTGCGTTATCTACCAGGAAAGTGTCTGGCGGCGTCTCCATCCGTAAAATTCCGTCGTAGGATACGTTCCAAAGGTCATGGCCCAAAATTGAGCCCAGGCAGCCCTGGCGGTGATCTTTTCCTGCGAGGTTCATCTGTCGTATCATACATAAGTTCCCTATCACTCAGATAGCATTCTATTATCCGCAGGAGATACTGTGGGATCCGCAAAAAGTGTTCCAGAGCCCTAACCCATGTCGCTCCAGCTGGCAGAATTGAAAACATTCTTAATATCCAGCGTCGCCAACAGAACTATACTTCTTGAGTAATGATTCCCCCGTTGGGCCGCGTGGATAGTTCTTACTACCTCTTCCACTGCTCCAAGAGTTGACGGCCTTTCCGAAAGCCGTACTGTTTGCTAGACATGTCTCCCGCGCTTTGAATGGCTGCTAACAGATGTGGCTTTAGTAACCTTTCTAGACACTTTCCAGCAGTATCCAGCATGCACAAAGGTCTGTACGCTGATGGGTGCCCGGGTCATCCTTACGTTTGTTAACAAGCACCAGCCTCTGCACTTTCCACCGCTTGGGGAAGTATCCCTCCCTGAGGCAGATGTTGTACATATTAAGGAGTATTCGTGGTCATGAACTAGCAATCACCTTCAGAACTTTTGGCGGAATACCGTCCGGTCCTGGGGCTTTGCGGTCTCCTTCAGTTCTTTATCGCTGAACAGCGGGACTTCGTCTTCTGCAACGAGACGCGGGTCACGGAAATTTACTGGGTGAGTCGGAAAGAGTGCATTCACGATGGCATCCATACGCGGTGCATCCATGATTGGGCTAAGCGACTGTGCCCCAAGCTTACGTATGACGACCCTGTAACCTAGCCCCCACGGGTCATTATTCACCTCACCCTTTAGTTCCTCCCACTTTTGTCGTTTGCTACTGATAGTAGCCTTTTAAGGTCTTGTCTTCCTTGTTCTATATTCTGCTGTTTCTTGTTCTGCACAGTCGCCATTCCTTTTCCTCCTCCTGGTAACAATTCGCCTGAGAGAAACACATCTCCTCCTCAGAGTAGAGATCTCCTCAGTCCACCAGTTGACCGCTTTTCTTCTCCCAGATGACTTTCTTTGCCAAGGCATTAAAACGCCACAGGTCTGGCGTCATTGTGGTCTCAACTACACACTCTGCGAGACTAGACCTCTCCAGCACGTAGTCCTCTTCCCTCTCTATTTCTGATACAAGGGTTTGTACGTCAAGTTTGCCAACATTTCATTTACGTCTCCTCCAAGACTTTTCACTTTCCTGTCTTCTTTCGTCATGGAGGCTGAAGATATTTACTGGTGATCACTACCAGTGTATTCTTCTCCAATTTTCCATCCAACGCATAACGTTTTGAAGGTAGAGACTCCGACGCAAGCGTAATATCGGGAATAGTCTCTGAATAACCGGGTCTTTTAAATGTCGAGAAGTGATAAGTGTGCAGTCAATTCAAGCACCCGTTTTCCCATTGAGTCTGCGTTTTGCATACCCCCCTCCACCGCCTAGCGTTGAAGTCTCCAGCAATAATGATGTTTCCTTTCCACTCCCGCAGAATGTCCTCCAGTCTGTCCAGATTTTATTGAAATTCGTTTATACCCTCGTTTGGGGTGAAGTAGCAGCTCAGATAAGCAACCCCCGATACTTCTAACCCAAACAAATCTTCTACAAGGACTCCTCTACAAAGTATCGGTTACACTCATTTGCGAGTTAACATTCGTTGAACTCTGTATGCTACAGTGACATGATACATCCATGCATGCATGGATCCATGCTGCATGTTAGTGAACATCCATACACAGAACATCAAGAGCCAAAGACATGAGGCAACAGGTAGGGGGGGATGCCGGTGAGTTCCTTTGAAGGATTTCGCAGTCCGTGTAACAATGTTATAGAACAAAATTAAATTTCTCTTATCAAAAAATGAATTATTTTAGTGCTAAATTAGGCCTACAAATGAATAATAATAATTATTCATAGTTTATTATTATTATTATATAACGGTAGTATTGTCATTAATATATTACATAATGTTATATAATCGTTGCGCTGTTATAATAATAAAATAAATGTTTTTTAACCAATTAAAATTACATGCAATGGACTAAAATGTCACTCAATCCGCTGGATGAGGCCGCCTCAGTAACTCTACTCTAAAACCCTCTTAACAATAGATGAGCCTTTTTAGTGGCCATAAAAATGACCTTTCTTGAAGTGAAGGGTACAAACACGTAAGCGGACGATGACGGCCCCGTCCAGTATAGAGAATCCAGACTTCAGTTCTTAGCACTTAATTAAGTGACTATTGAAGTTAACATTTCCTCTGGACTTACCTAGACTCTAACACTCTAAATATATTGTACATAATATGTTACTTTTAAATACTCATACAGAGAACTAGTCAATGGACTAGTGAACAATTATGCTTATTGTTATGTATTAATAGATTGCATAAATAAACGTAAAGAAAAATTATGGTACGTTCAACAGTACCACTATCTATATTTCCTTTCACATTCTGATGATCTTCATTACTTAAATATTTGCCAAGATTTTCTTTGAATATTGTCTGTATCTATTATTTCTTCAAGTTCCTGATAACTCGTCACCGAGTTGTCTTCAAACTTCATTTTAGAATCGCCATGCTTACTAGATCTTAGTCACTGCTAAAGTCGCAAGTTGGGGAGTAGTTTTGATATTACTTATGTGATTTGTGTATTTTCTTGTGAGAAGTACATTGTCAGTTTAGTAACTTTCTACAACTCCCGGTGCCTTTTTTTCACGTTAGTTAACGATACACTCGTAGTAGCAGCAACAATAGGTTTACTTTTGAACAAAAAAAGCTAAAAGTGAGTGGACCTGCATTCACGTACCTCTAGTTTATGTGATAATACCGAATTAGTGAATCCCCCAGTACTCCACACAACTTTTTATTACACACATATCTTTATAATTGTGACCATTGCGTTGAATTATATGTGAAATTTTACTAAAATTGAGTCCAAACACGAGGCAATTACAATGTAGATAATAAAAATTAAAATAATCCCTGAACAGTGTCTCTCGTCGGATTTATACTAATTTGGACAATCTCTCCAGTGTTTGGAGTAGTTTTACTTAAAATTCAATTCTGAATAAAAAATGATACACTTAATCCAGTTAACTGTACGGATAGAAACGTTTGCCAGAATACTGAAATGCCCAATAGACGTAGTTGAATTTTTCAATTTACGCATTTCACAGCAACGCTTTTAATAAAATCATGTACTTGATTTTCATTTCGATGTCCTGTTATTATGGTACCCAGGGCTGCTGTCCACTTTGCTCCCGTTCGCAGGATCCTATCGGAATAATTTACATTGATGTGGAATAAACATAATCGATGCTCCTCGAATTATGAGCTGCGTGGAATATTAAATTTAATTATTGCCACGGTGTCAAATAAGGTGATGATGGGGTTAACCTAACGTTTTGTAATTCACGAATAATTCACGAAGATCCTTAAAGTCCTGGGGATGATGAAAAATTCTCGCTAGGTCTCATACCTCGATGAAGGGAATTTCTGCCTCCACGTGGTGGGGGATGGGAATCCTATGATACTAATGGAGCGTCAGTCGGTTAAGCTGTCCCTCTTCGATCAAGTGTAGGGCGCTATTTTATATCCTTGGAGTAGGGAACTATCTCTAAAGGGCGGAGGAACTATTAGATGACCAACGGGACATGTTAGGGACGTCAACGGCTTCAGAGGACAGTGAAAGGAATTAGAAGGCGGGTCTGCCAAAGAAACCAGGGGCAAGTCCGGAAGGTCTAAGCGGTCAGTCCCACCACTGGTTTTACTGTCCGATGGAATGGTATTCCGTCTATAAGACATTTATAAGTACTTCCGGTACTCACAAATCCTCGGGTACCGAACGGGAAACTTGATTTTTCAACGAATAAGGACAAAAGAATATGGATTGTGAATCGTATACGAGTGACAACCTGGAATGTTCAAGAAATCTCCCAGAAAGAGACACAGCTGGTTAGACGCAGACCGCCGAAAATACGGGTAATCCAAGGGAGCCCAATGCAGATGCAACCTGTTAAACCATGTTTTACCTAAAACTACCCATACACGTATCACCCGACTGTATGTAATATGTTCGCCCTGACGACAATAGTGCACACTCCACGACAATTAGAAACACAACGTAACGCTTTTATAAACAAGAGTCGTATAGTAAGTGGTTACTGGTGTACGAACTAACAAAAGTCCAACTATATGTTTTCAATTCTCGTCCAAGCAGAACATTTAACTTTTCGCTTATCTCTGTATGTCTTTCTCTCTCTCTCTCTCTCTCTCTCTCTCTCTCTCTCTCTCTCTCTCTCTCTCTCTCTCTCTCATTAGCTGTACCTCTGACATTCTGAACATCAACAGATTATCAAGTAACACATATTACATGTAGAATCTTACACCTCAATTCTGCTTCAACTATTGCAGTGTTACAATTTCATTGTTAAAGTTAATTTGTGATATTCCACACAAAGCCAATGCCATTGATTTTTTTTTCAAAATAAGCATATTCTGCTACATATTCGATATGTTTCTGTGTGCTACATATTCGATATGTCTCTCTGTACTGCTACAGACTGAAAGATTATATGCGATGCGTGAAGTCTGCTGCAGTTTTGTGCTCCGTAATCCCGTTGTAATAGAGGGACCGCGAAAAAACTGTCGGATTAAATGAGGAGTGCTTTTCCCGTAGAAAATTCAAAGTCTACCGTGTATAGCGACAACAGTAGGTGTTTGGCTGGAAGATAAAGACAGTTTTCGTTATGTTGTACCGGACAGAACCGCTGAAACCCTGCTTGAGACAATTAGTGCCTGCATAACTGTAATTTCTGATTTGTGGAGAGCGTACAATGGAATACCCAATTTCCAGGGGACGAATTTATTCCGTTTGTCGTTCAATTACAGTCAGAGTTGTGTAGTTTCAGTAGGTGGGAAACATGAGCAGTCGATCGAGTCGTTATAGAAGTCACAACAGGCGTGAATACGGAATCAGCTTGACTCGTCCCTCTGTTACTTAACGTGCCCCAAAGAAATGATTAATTTCAACAAATGAGGGGATTAGAATCAAAACTAACACGATCTAAAAAATTCGTTTTTGGCTAAATGTCAAAACTTAGTTTCAGTTATTTCCTTCAAAGTGAGAAATGGAAAATCGATTAATAAATTAAAAATTAATCAAAAATTATCTTGAATTTGTTTTCCATATTCCAGTCACGCGAATACAGTAATAAAAGACATAACAATGGTTTTAAAGTCTGGTCTTATCTTAAATACCAAAGGAAGTTGTTTAAGCGTATTGTTCTTTCGAGTGTTATCGTTTTTAGCTTATTGTTCTAAATCCTTAATTTAGTACATGACAGTACTTTAGTATTTCTTTATCAATATTCAACTGCAGGAGCCCAAAAGTTTAATAATCCAGACGCGGCAGCCCCAGCTACAATTAATTCTGATTCCCAGTATCTAGACCTAGGCATCCCCCTCTTTAATAAGCTATATGAACCCACAACCTTCTACTTACTTCAAAATGTGTGCGTGGGTGCACAATGTGTGGTATTAGGCATTAGCCACAAATATTAAAGTGGTATTTTTAAAAACTCGTTATCTTAGAAATGTTGATTATCGTATTTCAAACATAAAAAACAAAGTAGTTATAAAATATTTATTTTTAATAAATTAAATTTTCTTAATTTTTTAAATGTATTTTTTTACATAAACGTATGTATTACTGTCTCTTTACGTCTGCCAGGTTGAGAACCACTATTCTACCCAGGCACTGGGACAACCCCGGATGTTCGGTCATACTAGTAGTGTTATATGCGACCCTTAGAAGTGGTGTAGTTATATTTCAAATTAAATACACAACCAAACTTCTCCGATCCTGTGTCAGTGACTGACGTCACGTCTTTTGGAATCAATATAATATTCTTGACTAATGTACATCTTATTCAAAGTTATCAAAAATAATTCGTGATCAAAAATATCTCAAGTGTCGAATCTGTCAGCATTGCAAACAAAGCACTTCTTGTTTCGCGGCAGTGCCCACTGCTGAGGTAATACTCTACCAGTATTGTTTTTCTCGTCGGAAAATAAGGCTTTCGTCTATTTAGAGAGTTGAGTTTGGGCCTCCAGTTGTCGTTGGGCTGTTCAAGAGCGCCGATGCAATCACTTGTGCAATCATGATACTTTACTTTTTTATGCAAAATTTCGTACTGCTGTACCGACAACACCAGAAATAAAGTTACTGTCCTGAACGGTTGTCCAGACGCCTCTAACTACTTGTCACGTGTCCTGCTGTGCATTTAAGGCGAGTCCAGAATAATGTCGTGTACTTCAGCACAACATGGAAATTCTGCAGCAAGCCTTACTGTTGTAGAAAGGTTACCACTCAACGTCAAATCAATATTTCTGCCTTATCGGACACTATACGTATGCAAGAAAGCATGAGGTTACGCGAACTATTCCTGGTGCGCAGAGACAGACTCGCTGGTCATGCCATAAAATCCATAAAAAATATAATATAGACAAAAAAAATGTTATTCAAAAGCATTGGTGTACGCTGAATCTCAAATTATCAGGATCAGAAACGATACTTATAATTATAATTACAGAATTGACTCTTATATGGAACTGTGTATACAAATTATTTAAAACACGCCAGTGCTTTGTTAAGGAATTGCCAACAAAATTAATTTCTCGTACGTAATCTTAGTGGAACGTATATAAATACAAACATACGTAATGACAGTAGAAACTGACCTCCTAACAATATCGCACGTATCAAACTCGGAACAGAGGTAAGTTATTTACGCACACATCTATTGGGAGTATTTATAAAAACATTAATTTTCTTCTAACTTCTGGGGTTAATCTACACATTTTTGGAATCCTGTCGGTGAACTCTTTCATTCCATACTACTACTACACTAGAGATTACTGACTACAAATTATTCGTTTTGACAACACGGTATCCCAGTGTCATTCGCGGGATCATGATAAATATTTGATACGCCATTCATTAAACTCCATCTACCCGTCTCGAGCGAGTGCGGGAGTAAAGAACTGGCGTACAGAAACGTCGGGTAATAATTGATGCGACAACGTACACAAAATCAAAATTCAGCCGCCTATTATTACGCTGGGATGTTGTATCCCAGCTACTAATTACACAAGCTGAGTCAACCTTGGGAGATCACCTCTTGAATTTATGTTGGTGCCCGGAAATCGAACGCGGGGCCTTTTGATCAGTAGATAGGCATCATACCAATTGGTCTACTGAACCGCAAAACAATAATTAAACATAATTGTACGGCAGGAACTGAATATTATGATTGTACACGATAGGATTGCCCACGTGCTAAAGTGGTTGGAACATCTTCACCGAAAGGATGTCCGCCGCATTGGCGAAAAGAGTCGTCGTGTGGATGTGGAGTGACCAGTTCCGGAACAAACCGTGTTTTGTTATTGAAGGTGACGACGGTGAATAAATAATTCAAAGTTAGATAATAACAGGAAAATGTTTAAACTCCTGCGTCACTGGATTCTAAATAGGCCTATTTAGTGGACTTTTATCACCGTTAGGAGAGACACTGGCGGTTGTTTTCAGCTCTAATAACCTTACTGTCATGTCAGACTCAACTCGGTGACCCAGATACAATGATGGAAGGGCCTCACATATTTAGGGCTATACGTGGATATATTTATTACGGTATAAGTGTGCGTGTGTGTAATTATTATTTTGTTTTATATATATTAATATTTTTCATATTTTTACTTTAAATGTATGTTACTAAAGAAGTTATTAAATTTTAATATTCTATAGTAATTTGTATAGGCCTACATTCTTAGCCATTCGATCTTAAAAATAATATTTGACTTTATAAAAAGTAAAAGATAAGTTTGGGAATCTAGAAGCAAATCTAGAAAAATATATTTACTAGTGATAATTAACATCCAAAGCTAAGCCTTAGAATGTATGCATTATATAAGTTGCTTATTTACAAAATATAAATTACTTGGTAGGATAAACTATAAAAATTTCTTCTGTATGGCTATTTGATTACTTGCACTTCCATTTTAAAATAATGTAAAATTGAATAAAATTGAAATGGCCACACGCGCGGTTAAGAACGATTGCTTTTACATCTATATTACTTTTTACCCCCCCCCCCCCGATAACTGGTATCTTTTTGCGACACTAATTTTTGGTTACGATGGTGTTTTTCAGTAGAAGCAATTTTCAGGTAGAACTACTTCGTTTAGAAAAGTTATATATGCCCAAAAAAAGAAATAATTGATGACCCGGCTGCGGTTCACGTGGCAATTATTCAACGCTTATGCAGTTGTGTTTGTGAGAGAAAATGAACATTAGTGTATATTGTTAAAATTATTGTTAGCCTGTCTCTACTTCAGTACTGTGGTAAATTGGCGGACACCTTGCCAATCTTTTTTCCGACACTGAAGATGGCCTCCGATGGTGCCGATGGTGGGGGCGAAACGTATGTCTTTAACAACAGTACACTACGGCCCGGCTAATAATCATTTTAACAATGCTGACGCTGTCCGTGAGGAATTGCATTAGTGTATATTTTTCATTACCAGTATTAGTATACGATTCGCATCACTGTACTTGTTCGTGGGCATGCAAACAGATAAATGTAAACAAATTTACAGGATTCACAACTAATGTAAACTTAAAGACATTGAAAATGAATAACTGACGTTCCAAAAAATAAAGACACATTATATCTTATATAGTTTTCCTTCATTCATACAAATACATGAAATTATAATATGTACTTAGGCCTATATTACCATTCATCGACTTTATACATTTTACGTTTTGATATGCTAATTGGATCGTCGTCTTCGTCGGATGATAATGAATCGCTGTTTTCTCTTCGACGTGGCTGCAGCAAGCGAGAACATCAAGTCCTCGAGACGGTTTTCTTGAACTCGGGGACGTCGATCGTATCGTTCAAAGGCCAAATACTCTACATTCATGTCTAAAGAGATGATGTTGCGTGCAGTCTTGAAGCCGCTCACTTTCAGAAAGACGGCATCTTGAAAGTAATTCGGAATAATCAGTCGTTTCCACTTTGTTTTGCCATCTTTAGCTTCAAACAGTTGTAACGATTATTTATGTAAGGTAAATCTTTACGATTTTTCTTTTATAAAATTGCTAAACTGCTATAATTATTTTTATTATTTAGACAAAGCTTTTCGTCATTACTGACATCTTCAGGTCTTAAACAACAATTTGCACTCGTTGTTTAAGACCTGAAGATGTCAGTAATGACGAAAAGCTTTGTCTAAATAATAAAAACAATTATAGCAGTTTAGCAATTTTATAAAAGAAAAGTAAGGATGGCTGCTAATTTAAACAATACGAAGAATAAAACTTTACGATTTTACTTATAAAAAACTTAGTGTTCCGAGTCGTCAAACAATAGTGATATTTAATTATTTATGTGTTACAAAGATGACAATCTTTGATGCATAATTGAATTGATGTTAATTGTAATGGTATAAAATTTACTTAGAAGTGATGAGTACAAATTATACATTCGTGTTCAAGAAAAACTAATTAAGTAATATTGTTGTATCATCCCTCAGGTTGGTATTTAAATAATGAAACATATACACATTTATCAGTCAAATATCTCGTCAAAATGACGAGAATTTTATTGCAATTCATGGGTTAAGATCGAACAATAGTTAGTTACAAGTTACAATAGTTAGTTAGTTACAATACATCACTTTATACAATCGTCTAAAATCATTAAAGCGATTTAGTGAAACTAACAACGTAAGTGATGAATTCGTGGAATATTTAAATAAATTACAAAACTGTTTTGATATCTACAGATATAAAATTACTGAACAAACAAAAATAGATGACTTTTTTAAGGTTAATTAAGTTTTGTGTGCAAAATATAATTTTGACGATTCCATTTAGAACGAAGAACGAAAAGACAAATATATTAGAGTGAATTTTCTTGTAATTTAAAAAATAAATATTGTACATGTGGCGTGGAAAGTTTTGCGTCTTTTGCCAGATAGCCGGCTGATTTTTGGTAAGTTTTTACCAAAGTAAAACAGTTATTTTTACTATATACATATATCTGCACTATAAGCCAAAATTCAACAAAGAATGTTAGCGTCTAAAAAATGTGTTGTGGATCTGTCCGTTTCAGTTGAAATCTTCAGCCACTCTGTAGTAGACAAATAAGGTGCGTTTTAGTTTACTTCTTTACTACAGCTAAACCACTACTGATAAAGGTGTTTTTGATTAAAATAAAAATAAAAATGTTTTTAAATTCAAAAATAGGGCAAAATAGGCCATGAAAATTTTTATGTAAGTATAAAACGTAACTCTTTGATAGTATTGTTACCAATACATATAGTATATGTTCCCAAGATACATATAGTGTATGCATATTTTGATAGTCTACATATTTAAAAAATTTCCTCATCGTAATTAAAACTCTGTAGAAAGAAAAGAATACTATCAAACTTTTGAAAAGGTACAGCTTTCGAATATTTGTACCCCAATATGGTCTAACCGCTACATCAAGCAGGATCACATTACAAGATGAAGGTATCGCTTAATTAGCTAGCGTTTCCCCGGTAGTACGGCAGCCACAGGAAGAAATCAAGGTTAGAAGGGGGCCACGGTTTGATACTCTGTGGTAGACTACAGGCCTACTAAATTAGAACGCCTAAGATGGCAGGATATCTATTACAAATGAGTGAAATTGAATACACGGAAAAATAATGGAAAGACATATGTTGGGGACCAAAGGAAGGGAAATACCAAGGACACACTGGCAGGACAATGCTGAGATTCTGGGGGAGGGGGATGAGAAACTGGCGAATGGCCGGAGTCGTTGGAGACAAAGGTTAAAGGAGGCCAAGGTCAGTATGAGCTCACCTCGGCGAGAAGGGAAACATTGGCAAAACTTGTCAAAAATACAACTTTTGAATTTCCCACAAAAATCCAGTCTAAACGTCCCATACCAGTCAGGGGTTTAAGCTAGCCCTGAGTAAGCAATCATTAAAAATTATGACTTTTAAACAGTCTACAAATCGTTTGGAATTCACAGAAAGTTTTAAAAATTACATTACGGATGCAATTTAAAAAAAAAATTTTTAATTTTATTCCATGAAAGAGCTGAGTAGTAGGCCTACATTTATTTAACCACCAAATTTCAGTAGCCTACGTTAATGTTCTTGGAAGCTAGAAATTAATATTGTTAAAAAAATGTTGAGTGGCTGGAGGGCTATTCAGAAGTACGTTCATAAGCAACATTGTAATTCCGAATGAAACAATAGCTGAAATATTCTGAAAAAAAGTCCCATAATTACATATGGCTCAGAGTCACGGTCAGTCACTGAAAAACAACGAAGGATATAGAGGCTACTGAAATAAGATTCTTACGAAAATAAAGGATAAAGCCCTCGTGGACAAAATGCGAGTTGAGGTATTCAGAGAAAGGTTAATAACAAAACGCAGTGTGTACGCCGCTTGGCTGCTAAATCTAGAGGATGTGAAAATGGCTACTTGGAATAACATCCTTGGGTAATAATGGGCGGTTGAAGAGTAGTACTGGCCACACTGCCTTTCATGTATGTGAACGGTTCATAGGCTATAAGGCAGCCTGCCCTGGGTGACTCCTAAACTGTTTAATAAGTGTTAAAAAAGAGCCACAACTGTTGATAAATCTGGTAAACAAAGTGGAAACAGCACAGGTTAGGACGTGGAGCTGTCACACAAACAGCTTTACATTCGGGAGGGCAAGGTGGTACATAAGGATAAGGATTCAGTAATCCGAGGTACATACATCCTTACATAAGGATTCAGTAAGTAAGAAATAGTAAAACCATACCTTCTTTATTCTTTTCTTTAAACAGGAAATAGTTTTGGAAAACATACTGACTTCCGGTTTCCACAGATAATGGCTTATATCAAGGTCTATTAACAAATAAACAGATAACATGACGATCTATTAAGATGAAAGTCACTCAATAACATAAGACGTACTCAAAAGTCGAAGAGTAAGGAGGCAAAACAATGGACGTTAAGGAAGCCTCTGACTTTCTACAAGCACTGTATCGAAGTATACAAGTATGGGGATGTGTAGAAATGTAAAGATGCAGATATATTGAAATTTATATTAATATGCAAATAAATTGTAACACTCTGAAATTTTAAAACCTTAGTCACAAGGCTTGAAGAAAAGGGGAGCTCTATTATTACTGTACCGCACCTGACATTATCCTACACACTTCATCAGTCCCATTAAACGAGTTTTACGGAATAATTGTTTACAAAGAAAACAGTATTAAATAGAATCGATCAGACAAGATGCCAGAAACCCATTAAGGAAGAACGATTATGCAATTATTTAGTTTTTGGTTATATTACGATAAACACAGAGAAAACCGTATAGGCATACCACTACATTTCGCCGCCATTTTGAAATCACAAGAGGTACCGATACAAATGTTTTGTCTAACTGCTCAATTTTCAAAGCTATTTTGTGGCTGTGCGCGCGTGCGCGTGAGTGTACAAAGGAATGTAAATTATGTAAAATAAATTTAAATAATTGCTGTGTTGGGCATAAAAGACTAAGTTAAAGACCAAAATTGAAAACACAGAAAGTGTCATGAAAATAAGTACAGTTTTCAACAATTAATATTAAAAGTTAAAAAAATAACGCCATTCTAACTCACAGCTTTGAACACAATAAGCAAGAAGAGCGTAGACCTTACTGTTAAAGGAAGAGGAAATGCTTAAATGATAATGATAATTAATGGAAAAGATTTGGAATTTGGAAACCTCCGATATACAGTGAATCGGCAATATGAACTGATCAAATAGCAGTATGGAAATTGGAAAATAAGTAAGACTTACTTATGTGGTAGACTAAACTAGGGGATACAGGCCGCAAATAGAACATATGCTTCGTAGACATCTATATTCAAGACAAGGAATACCCACCATAAGTCCAAGGTCACATTATATAAAGTTATGATTAGACCGGTGATAACATATGGCAGCGAGACGGACTGAACAAACAAGCCGCTAACACATAGTCAATACTTTTGAAAGGAGAATTTTGAGGAGAATATATGGACCAATCCAAGTAAACGGGATATGGAGAATGCGTCACAATGAAGAGCTATACAAGCTGTATAAAGACAATGATCTGGCCACCACCATCCGACTGCAATGGGCAGGACACATCATTAGGATGGAAGACAACCGAATACGTAGGAAGGTAGTATTTAGTCAGATCGAGAGTAGAAGGCCTGTCGGAAGACCCCAGACACGCTGGATTGACGCAGTGGCGAGGGATGCTGATACTTTACTTAAAATAAAACGATGGACATCGATCGCCAAGGACAGGGGAAAATGGAGGCGGATGATTATGGAGCCTAAGGCTCGACTTCGAACTGTGACGCCATAGAAGAAGAAGACTAAACCAGGCAATAACTAAAAATAACCTGTCAAGCGCTGAAAGAAAAGGTACCTACACTGTTACAGTGTATGCATAACTACTCATTCAGTAGTGAAACTGAGTGAAAACATAATAGGCTAAGTGAAACTGAGTTAAAGTGTTAAACTCGAAGTACAAAATTTGAAGAACCAGTATTATGATTTCCGTGTTCCAAATGGCAAATGAAATAGGCCTAAATTAAAATAATAATTTACTTCTCCTTACTGATATACGCGTATTTACCATGATGTAGCTACATGATGTAATACAAGTTTATGCTTAATGAGACATGATATAAGTTAATGCTTAAGTTTGAGACATGAGGTGTCACGTGGACTACATAAAGTGTAGTCGGTAAACTAAAATGTTAAATCCTGGTAAACAACCGAAAGCAACTTGAAACGATTACACATCCAACTAATTATAGTAAAATTACATAAATGCAAATACGCGTTCTTACGAGGAAATAAGCCAGATGTTTTATTATAATACAAATATACGACGTCGCCGTCATTTTTCACCCTGGGTCTTTCACACTTAATCCCCGCATTTTGTTCATCTTTCACTGAACTGTCTGTATTATAAGTGGTAACTCGATTTTGTTAAGTCACTTATCAGCCACCAACAGTAAACGTCCTGTGTTTTGATTACTGTACGTTTTAAACGCTACCTTTTTCTCTCCCCCCTCACTCTCTCACACACACACATACACAGCTGATTCAAATGCCCCTCTCCACCTCTGAGCCCTGTCACCTACATCTGGACAGTTACATATTTTTCTAGCAAATTCCTTGTGTTTCAGTGTGTGTGTGTGTGTGTGTGTGTGTGTGTGTGTGTGTGTGTGTGTGTGTGTGTGTGTGTGTGTGTGTGTGTGTGTGTGTGTGCATTCCTTTTAAACCTAACCGTCTTTCTCATTCACACTTGTGGGCCAGTCACACACCCTTACTTTAAAACATCCAATTAGTCCTATGCAATTTAATTCTTAGTCTTATCTTATCTATCTGTCCTCTATCATTTACTGTACTTCTTAGTTATGTTATAAAATATTTCTTCATTATCAAATTTAATTTTAGTATTAATTAAATTGTCTAACCATTTTTCTCTTTCTTTCAATATCTCTAACTCCTCCCTAAGGTTCCTTTCAACTGTTATTTACTAATTTTACAATTTCGTAGTCTTCCAAAGGATTAACAAACTTATGGTTGTCTTCTATGAAATGTCTTGCATATAACGAATTCGTTGTTCTATTACCTTCTCCACGTTTGTGGTCAGACGACCTGCATACGAATTTCCGTCCTGTCTCACCTAGGTAAACTTTGTTGCAGTCTTTACATTTTAATTTATAAATTCCGCTTTTCTGTAACACTGGGATTTTTTCTATATTTTTATTCCTTATCTTATCAAATACCGTTTCACATTTTTTTAATAGCTATATCTACTCCGTATTTATTAAAACATTTTATAATTTTTCTAGTATGCGAACCTATGTATGTCAATGACCCTGCATAATTCTTTTGTTCTGGTTCTATTTTAGCTTTTTGTATGTTAACGCTTTTCATAACTTTATCCACTATGTTGATGTTATAGTTATTATTCCTTACAATTCCCTTTATCGTTTTTAACTCCCCATCTTTTGATTCGGTCTCTTTTAAACACTTCTGAGCTCTATAAACACTTCATTAAACCTCTGTTAAGATGTGCAATCGACGACAGGTAATGGACAACAACAATGAGGTAATAAATGACAACAAGAAAGTAAGTAAAGTTTTTAAATATCTTAAGTTAAAAGTTAAATTGAAGAGGGTTTTAAGTAAAATATGGTTCAATAAACAATGTCTGGATAATAATGTCATCCCAAAATACGCGCAAGTTAAAATTAAAAATAAGAACACAGTAGCTAAAAAAGTAAAAGAACAAAGCGAGAAGTTGTGGATAAAATTAGAAATAAGGTCACTTTACGGCTTAATCAATAGATATAATAGGGAATTATATGACAGACATATAAAATTGTTAAGAATATACTCGTATGTAGAGTTAGAAGCAATATTATATAATTTTGGTTTGGGGTACGTAGAAAAAAAATTGGAAAATAAAAATAAAAAAATGGTAGATAAATTAAATAAATTAATAAGAAAGAACGAAATAAAAAGGAACATCTCTCTAAGAATAACTATGAAAAAGAGTAATAAACCTTACAGAGGTAACTTTCAATACAGAAGAAAAAGAAATGTTAGCAAAAGGCTTAAAATACGCGCCGCCACCAGAATTAAATCAAGAAAAAACGATTATTGAATGCGAAAGCATTATACAAAAACTAGGAAATGAAAATGATAACAAAAAGAATAAGGTGGGAAGTAGGAAATGTAGTACTGTAGATAAAATATTTAAGAAAAATTTGTATAATTAAAAAAATGAACAAAAAATCAAATCAACTGTAACTAAACTAAAGAATAAAAGTCCTATTTCCACGACACTCGATAACAGCCGTACATTCTCTCTACTACAATGAATTTTTTATATAATTGCATGTATTATAGGTGTATTTCTTTTGTTATTACCATTAGATTGACTGACAATGTAAATTGTGTGTTGTTTTATACGTAGGGCCCTACAGCCCCACGTGAACCCTGGTTTCCAACACCAATCCTCTCCAAAGTATGCTATCAATTGCCATCTCGGTTCTCGGTAACCCCTCACATCAATCCTATCTCGGTTCTTCTAGCACATCATCCAACCATCTTATCCTAATTCGGCCCCTCTTTCTGCTTTTATAGACCTGCACCCTCATGATTTTCTTTGGCCTACGCTGATTATCCGTTCTCTCTAGGTGACCTAGCCATTGTATTCGTTGAGCCTTTATGAATCTTACAATGTTCTCATGTTCTCGTTCAATAGCTCATTAATTTTCTCGTTATTTCTTATTCTCCATTCGTCATCATCTTTATAACCGGGCCACAAACACGTCTCAAGATCTTTCTATCAAACCTAATTAGTGTTTCTTGTTCATTTTTTTCAGTGTCGTTGTCTCGCCTACATAAGTAACAACCGGTCTGATAAGTGTCATAAATATTTTTATTTTTGTGTTACGACTAATGAGTTTGCTTCTCAGCAGTCTGCTGTTGGCATAATATGCCCTATTCCCTATTTGCATCCTGTCATGTATTGTCGTGTTTATGGATCCTTCATTATCTATCATGTTACCCAGGTATCGGAACTTATTAACTGCATCAAATGAATTATCTTCTGTGCATAAATTATACAGATTTCTTCTCCTTCCTGATGAAGACATCACCATGTATTTACTTTTCTTATTAAATACATATCCTATAGCCTAATCGGAGTGTAACTATAGAGAAAAGCTAACTGGAGTAAATCGTGTGTTAGGTCCAATATAAACAATTAACTTTACTATACTCTAAACACTGTAGGTTTATTTCATTCAGTGAACAGATTATAAGTCATTATCATGTAGGGCTATATCAAATATAAATATTTAAAATTTTCGGGTTGTCAGTACAGGACGGGGCCGTACTTGTCCACACACCTGTTCGTACCCTTTACTTCAAGAAAGGTTATTTTTATGGCCACTAAAAAGGTGTATCTATTGTCAACAGGGTTTTTACAGTAGAGTTACTGCGGTGGCCCCATCTGGTAGATTAAGAGGCATATATTCCAATGCATGCAACTTTAGTTGGTTCAAAAACATTTATTTTATTAACATTATGTAATATATTAATGACAATATTACCGTTATATAATAATAATAATTATTATTATTATTATGAATGATGATTAATATTTATTCATAGGCTTAATGTAGCACTCAAATAATTCTTTAATTTTTTTTATAAGAGAATAGTAATTTTTATATATAATATTTTTACACATACTACATCCTTCAAAGAAACTCACCGACATCCTTCCTACCCGTCGCCTCATGTCTTTGAATATGTCATGTATCGACATGACAGATGTTCATGTCACTGCAGCATACAGACTTCAGCGAATGTTAACTCGCAAATGAGTATAACGTTTACTTTGTAGAGAATTGTAGCCTCTCCACACGTTCGTAATTATAGTAGTTCCAGCCTAATCGTTTTTCTCAATTACATCGAACAAAATTTTAGAGGTAGACCATTTTCTGCTCATATCAAAAATTAGTATTCCAGGTAGGTGGAGAAAGGCTTGACCTACAGAGCGCCAGTGCTCCAAGCAAGCTTAAAGTACACCTGCTCCAAGATGAAAGTAGCCTATAAGACACCTGGGGTAACATCAGAGACGTCATATCAGAAGTAGCAGTCGAAGCATTGGGGACGAGACGTAAAAGGTATGGAAACCGAGGCCTACATGCATGGGATGACGATATTAGACAAATAATAGATGTCTTGTTTGTTCATCGTCTTCTTTCACTGCACTACACTTTATATAATATTGAAAACTTTCTCAAGTGAAACTTACTTGTCTGTTTTGTATGTAGAACGCGTTTCGGCGTCGTGTTCGCCTTCTTCAGCTTTGCGACAAACTGCCAGTACCTAGTAACGTTTGTTGGTTGGAAGGTATAGTGGGGGTGGTATATAAAGGAAGGGGATTGGCGCGGGAATCCGAATTATTGTTTGTTTTGTGTATAACTGTGTCGAAAAGTGTATGTGATTTTATTGCAATTGGTCGTTTAGTATGTTGTTTGGTTGTGTTCTGTGGTGTTTGTATATTTCATACTGTTCAACTGTGTTGAGTTTTCGCCCTTTGGGTAAGAGGTGTAATATTTCAAGATTAGTATCTATGTTGGTGTAGCTATGGTTATGTGTGTGTATGTGTGTGGCAAACGCAGAATGTATATTGTTGTTGGAAAGGGCCTTTAAGTGTTCAGAGTAAAGGGATGAAAAAGATCTTCCCGTCTGGCCTATGTAGAAACTATTGCAGTTATTACAATTTAATTTGTAGACACCTGTTTTATTGTATTTGTCTATGTCCTTGTTTGTATCGTTGGTGTGTGTTTTGATGGTATTGTTGGTTCTGAATGCTATTTTGTAATTGTGTTTTCTGAATGTGTTGGCAAGTTTGTGTGTGCCGGAGTTATGGTATGTGAGTGTGATGTATTTCTTGTGCTGTATGTTATTGGTATTTTGTGTTTTATTTTTGTTTTTGATGCGTTTGTGTAGTTTGTTTATTAAATTGGGGTTGTAACCGTTTTTCATTGCTATGTATTTGATTGTGTTGAGTTCGTCAGTATAATCTTGTTTACTTAAGGGTACTTTGGTTAGTCTATGGAGCATATGGTTGAAGGCTGCATGTTTATGTTGTGTTGGGTGGTTTGATGTGTTGTGTATAACCATGTCAGTTGTGGTAGGTTTCCTGTATATTTTGTACGTGTGTGTATTGTTAGTTTTGTTAATTGTCAGGTCAAGAAAATTTATACTATTGTTTTGTTCAATTTCCAAAGTAAATTTTAATTTGTGGTGTATTGTGTTTATGTATTTATGGAAGTTTTCAACTTGTCTTATGTTGCCTTTGAATAAAAGTAGTATGTCATCAACATATCTGTGCCAGTAAATGATCTTGTTGGTGTATTTGTTGTTGTTTATTATGTGGTTCTGTTCTATGTTGTGTATATCCCGATGGGATCCCCCATATCAGGAATACTGGCAGAAATATATATATATATATATATATATATATATATATATAAGAAGGCGAACACGACGCCGAAACGCGTTCTACATACAAAACAGACAAGTAAGTTTCACTTGAGAAAGTTTTAATATTATATAAAATAATAGATGTTAAAACGCAGGCATATTTGAAACATCTAGCCTTAAACACTGATCAAACAAGGTGTGAATATAAGCGCTGCTGTGTCATTATCAGAAGATAAGTCATGAAAAGCAAACAAAGTACATGGGATAAATATGTAAGTGATATAGGACACGATGTATATGGCAGGCAGGACAAGGCTTAGAAAATATTAAGGCATTTAAATCGAACGGAAAGGGATAGCCTGAAGATCAGTAATATGGAAGAAACAAGCTTTGCTGATATCAGTGATTGTGTGGACCCAATAACAATGGATGAGTTGTTAGCTGCTCTACACCGCTGTAAAAGTAGAAAAGCACCGGGCTCTGAACGCGGAGCTTATAAAGTATGCACCAGCGTTGCTGCAGTTCATCAATCTATGCTGGACATGTTCCTGACGACTGTTGGATTCCAAAGGTAATTTCCATATTCAAGGCAGGTGATCGTAATGACTTCAGGAGTCACCTTTCCTAATACTGCATATGCATCTATATTAAGAACACGGCTGAATGCAATAACGGAGACGATGATTTCAGAGGCCCGGAAGGGTTTCAGGAAGGACAGATCATGGTTAGATTGCATATTTACAATAGCCTAGCTCTTTGAAAAGCATAGAAACAGCTGGTCACATCCATAGACATAGCTTTTGTCGACTTCGAGAAGGCGTTTGACAGGGTGAATCGGAGCAAACTATGGACAATAATGAGAAGGAAAGGTATCCCACAACAATATACAGAGTCTTTATGTGGAGAACAAAATTCGAATTGAAGCAGAGAAACCGAGAACAGCTCCTAGAGTTGCCTGATCAATCGCGGAGTACGACAAGGGCGTCCACTGTCACCTTCTCTTTTTAATTTGTATAAATTGACGATGTCATACAACACTGGCAAATGTGTCTTGCAGAGAATTTTATGATTGGTCACTCTGCAATTGATACTTTATTGTTTGCAGACGTTCAGGCTATTCTGTCGGACACAGAAAACAGGTTCCAGATGGGTATAAATTTGTTAAATCTAATCTGCAAATATTCTGGATTACAAATATCCACACTTAAGACCAAGGTAATAGCTTTTCGTGGAACTGATCCCGTACGAGCGAAAATTGTTATAGATGGCACTGTCCTGGAACAAGTCAGCAATTTTGAATACCTGGGCTACAGTGTGTCTTATAATACAAGCAACGACTTGTGAATATGTTGCATAAGTTCAACCTTATGTGCGGAACCATGAGGCGAACGTTAGCAAGTAAAGATCATGCCTAAAATTCTACAATGTTACCACACTCTTCCCACACTTCTTTATGGGTCTGAGAATTGGACTTTAACTAAAGGCCAGAAAAGTCGTATCCAAGCCGCTGAAATGAGATTTCTCAGGTACGTGGCAGTGTACACTCTCCATGATCATAGAAGAGCCATACATACGGCAGGAACTGAATATTTGAGTATACTCAACAAGACTGCCCAGTATTGGGTGAATTAATGGGAACATCTTTGCCGAATGGATGACTGCTGCACCCTCAAACAACTATGGAACTCTAAGCCGAAGGGACAGAGGAAGCGCTGGAGCGACCACCTCTAGACTCTTTGAGACCGGAACAAACCATTTTTGGTTTAATCCTTGCAATGGTAATGATGATGCCATCGAACAAAGCGTTAGTATTCCGTTTATTTACAACTTTCAGGAAGCATTTTTTACTCCTGTCTATCCCTCCGATTACCATCGAATGTTTATCAGTCGATCCTTTCTCTTGCCGAACGCACTCTCGTCGTTACCACTGTGACTCCAACACCACCAATTTTTGTATTGTTCTTCGACAGCAATATAGTTAATATTTTCATAAACTCGGGAATTAATTTTCTTGTCGTTATTCTATTTAATCCTTTTTTTTAGTCATTACCGAAATCGGGTAGAGTATTTAAAAATCCACGCAAATAAAACGCACAACAAAGTTTCTGTTGGAATCCGCGCTATGGCAAAAAAACGTATTGTCTCGCAGATTCTTTTTTAATCTACATTAGTTTGTCCCGCACACGTATATCAGATTTTGATTAAATTCTTTGTTCAGATACATTTTACCGCATACTTCAAACATTGCGTGTAACGTTCCAGTGTGTGATATATTTCCTTATTCCGTTGTGCCACACGTAATTTCACGTAATACATCACAGAAAATAATATAAACACTTGAAACTTTGAATGTGATTATGGACTTTATACACAAAATTAGTTGGTCGCGATTCTTATAGTATCCCACACGTTGCACTTGTGAGGAAAAACAGTAATGCTGATTGTAGGATTGGTTGTAAGGGGTGGGGGGGTGGAAATGCCTCTTACTCCACCAAGGTGGTCCGTCTTCAACTTATGTAAACATAGAAACCCAGGATAACAGTCTCACACTTCCTTAGTGTTCGTGAAAGTAACCTACTCTTCAGTAAAATGTACAAGTAAGTACGCGGACAGCCACCGCCCATCCAGTAGCGAAACCCTTATATTTTATGTATATACTTATGTATAGTGAATTCTCTTGTGTTAACAAAATTAAGTTACTCTTATCAGAAATATGAAAAAACTACTTTAGTTCTAAATTAGGCCTATGAGGCCTAGTAATAATAATTACTATTATTATTATAACGGTAGTATTATTATTAATATAGGCTTATTACATAATGTTAATAAAATAAATGTTTTTTAACCAACTAAAATTGCATGCAATGGAATATAGCTTAATCTACCAGATGGGGCCGCCGCAGTAACTCTACTGTAAAACCCCTCTTAACAATAGATGCAACTTTTTCATGGCCATAAAAATAACCTTTCTTGAAGTGAAGGGTACGAACAGGTAGGCGGACAAGTCCAGTACCGACAACCCAATTTTTCATTATTTATCATACTTACATAACATATATAGACCTGTGTGTGTGCACGCGCGCGCGCTCGTGTAAACGGATCAGTTATCCATTAATGACATTATTCCGCAATATTTCACTACCAGAATACAATTACTGAATACAGATTTTGTAAGGAATAATAGGTTATTAAGTGACTATAGTTTACAAAAATGAATAATCATTTATACTCCAGAAAGGCGTTTGTCTATTAATTTTATATCGTAATCTCAGGGAATTTATTTAATTTTAAGTGGGTTCTTGGAATTTATAACCGAATGAGGTTTCTAATAGTGCTTATATAAATCTTTCCATAGTAAATATAATAACATAGTAGAGGATATCGTATACTGGGATTGAAGGAACTTGCTTTAAAGGTTATTTAATAATTAAAAAGAATAGATTATTTTTTGTTATTTCAGATGTGTGTTATTTATTCCGACTCTTAAATGAAAGACGGGTTTCGTTATTCTACCCGAAGGCGACTTGAATAAAATTATTTTCATTAATTTTCTTTATTTAAAAAATATTTTATTGCGTCTGTTTTGATGAAACGCCAAAAAAAGGTATTGATTATCTTCAACTAAGCTTCATACGCGTTGATGTTTCTCAGGTGCATGAGAAGGAAGAATGTTTTATAGGCAGTTTTTGTTCCTTAAATATATATATATATATTACATTTAGTATTTATAATGAATTTACCTCAAGATATTTTTTTCCTTATTAGGAACATGTTTCGGGTACCATCTTGTACCCATCCTCAGCCTTCCGGTTTTTGTGTCTGGTGAAGTACATATGTGTTGGTTGACTATTATTATTGTGGCTTCCTGTTGGCTTCTGGCACTTCAAATTGGTTTTATTGTGTGTGATTGTGGTGTATGTGTTAGTTTTTTGTGTATTATGTGTATAAAACCAATTTGAAGTACCAGAAGCCAACAGGAAGCCACAATAATAATAGTCAACCAACACATAATGTACTTCACCAGACACAAAAACCGGAAGGCTGAGGATAGGTACAAGATGGTACCCGAAACATGTTCCTAATAAGGAAAAAAATATATTGAGGTAAATTCATTATAAATATTAAAGGTATTATATACATCAAGAAACGGACTGTAGCAGAAAGTGATTGAATATATATATATTATAACGATTCATATAGTCGACCTATCAGATCGTTATATGAAAGTGTCAAACTGTGCTAGTCTAGCGGCGTAAGCAAAAGAGAGAGGGAATAATCACAGCCATCTCTGTCTAACCTCGCCATTGCTACTACTGACGCGTGCACAGACATGAAATTTTATTCAATTAATTTTATTTATTAAAACTGCAATACCTTCAAAACTAATAAATATACGGCAATTCTGAAACCCGCTAGTGTTCAGCAATTAAAGCTCTATAAGTAGCCAAAATATCAACTAATATAATTAACATTTAAAGAAGTTATACAGAAGAAGAACGCCAAGAGATATAACTAGAGAATTAGGCTAGGTACGAATTAGGTGTTTTCACACACATACAGAGAAAGACGAAAGCAATAATATTCCGTGGTCAGATCTTAGAAAACACGTTTGCAAATACCTGTAATCAAAAACTTTTGCAAACAGCGGAAATATGAAATTAGCCAGAAATTCTCTACCATCTCAAACTTGTTAAGGAGAGTTTGACCGACCTGTTCGATATTGTTTCAAATGGAAAACACATGATTTAGTTGGAACAACCAATCGCAACCCTGTATTAAGAGCAGACGCTAACTCAGAATGAGGGAATTGATCACTTCGGGCATTAAATAAGCAAGACGTGTGTTGAATACGATCTCAATTGCACAAACAACGCAAAGTATTTATTTAAATAAACAGTTCGCGAAGTGGTCCGCGGTAGTAGAGGAACTAGTAAAGTTCAATAAATAATCTCGATGCGTAATAACTAATTAATTAATTAAATAATTAATTAATTAATAATTCATTAACAGTGAAGTGAGCTGTGCACCAGAGTAGCTACAGCATCTGTAATTGTCCAGGATCATCAGTCAACGTTATTGGTCAACATCATTTCTTCTGAGCCGAACCATCAAAAGGAGTATCTCTACTGATTACTATCTACGGTCGACGTATCAATCAGATAAGAAATATATTCATTGATCAATGAACATAAAATAACAAACTAAATAATTAAATCACTCAACATTTTTAAAAGACACTATATAGAATCAAATTTTGTATTTAATTTTTAAGATTAGATATAAAGTAATATAGGAGTGTTGAATGGAAAGTGAGGTGTAGTATTGAACGTGCAAATTATTGCAGACCCGTTCTTTAGCACTGGTTTGGGTGATATATAAATCCCTAAATCAACCAGATAAGAGCAATTGGTCGTTTGGACGTTTTAATCTTCACTTTTCAGCCACACTCATTAACCAATAAGATGTATGTTAGCAATAAGTCATTAAATTAACTTTTAAAGAAATTAATTCAATAACAAAGTCATTAATTAAACAAATTTCAACATTATTTAAGTTATTTGTAACGATTCCCTTTAAATATTCCACTCACTGAACGAATCCTGAGATAGTGTGTCTCTGTGCTCTGAGCTAAGCTGAATCCGTGTCATTTGTATCTGGGATTTGTTCTGGCGCCCAGGTAAAGTAAAAAGTCACGGGTAAGTAAGATTTGTTCTATCGTTATATACATAAAATAGATAGATAGACAAAAGGTCTTTATTATATATATAAAATTTAAAAAAAAGGGGGTCCGACATATTGTACTAGTGACCTAGTTCACCGTAATAGTTCGCTTTCACGACCGACCTGTGGTGTGTTCGTTTCAATTAACTACTTTGCCCATCTCTAATGTGTATGTTTACACAAACAGCTGTCTTAGTTTTCTTAACATGTATCACACAAGGTTATTTTCTCTCTCACACCCTGAACCTCCTCCTCCCCAAAGGGTATTCTACTCGATTTGAGTGAGAAAACAATAGGCCTACCCTTTTGTCAAGAAGAGATACGCTTTCACCCCAGTGTGCGAAACCAACCTTCAAATAATAATTTTACACTTTATACAAATAATTATTTTACAAGGCCTACGTGTTTTTTATAGTACTTAAAAACTGTAAGTGATTTATAGCGTACATCAGCCTAAGAGCCCCCGCACACTGAGACGAAACAGTTCCGCAACTGTTTCTTTTTTTTCCGTTGTTTGAGACCGACCAATATGGTCGGACTCGGGCTGTTTTGGAGACTAGCTCCCTTCAGCCGTGTGGGTATGGGATTTTTGGGGAGACGTACGCCAGCTGGCCAGGCCGTTGAGAAGGTGGAGGCACGAAGTTGGGAGAGTATTGCTTGTGAATTATATTGTGTGCAAGTGTAGTGGGTAGCCATATGCGAGCGGGAGAGGTAGATGGATGTGGCCATTATAGTTGTTTGGTGGCATCTTTATTCATTCATTTTGTTTTGTTTATTTCTTCTTCGATGATCTTTTGGGGGGGGGGCAAGACAGGGACGTGTGACGCTGGTCGCCTAAGCTGTTAGGTGGCGACAGGGTGCCGTCAAGGGAGGGGGAAGGAACAGATTTGAGGATTACAAGCGGAGACGTAAGTGTGAGAAACTAGAGTGTGTGTTTTCATGTGGTGAAGCGAACAGTTTTAGAGTGTGGGGGAATTTAGCAGTGTTGAGTATTTCGGCTGCATGAGTGTGCCTAGTCGCTACCGCTGGGGAGAAATGAGTCATGGGCGGGGGATTGGTATGCATTGTTTAAGTGTGTCTGTGTCTTTGACCTCGGCGGCGGGGGAGTCGAGGGGGAGGGCCATTGGCTATTGTAAGGAGGCGATTTATTAGTTATGAAGGTCTGCTTGTGTTGCGTGTATTTCTGTTAATTGAAGGGACTATTGATTGAATGGAAGTGCGGCGGGAGGCTGTGCGAGAATATTTCCAGTTTAACTTAACTAGGAAGGAGTCTAGGTCAGGGAAGCGGGTGTTTAGCGCATACAGGGCGGCGTTGGAGGTCTTCGTGAGGCGTGGTCGGCGGTATATGAGTCTTAGGGCTCGTCGTTCTGTGACTCGGTGGAGATCTAGGTAGGCAGGGGAGGCGGTAAGGAGAACTGGGTGGGCATACGTGATAATTAATGGGTCGAATGCAGGTAGTGTAGATGCGGCCTAGTAAGTCGCTGGAGCAGTGGTTAAGTCGGCTGAGGGTTTTGAGAGAACGGAGGCGGGTGCGGGTGATGGTCGTTATTCTTTTGATATGTGGTCGCCAGGTAAGTTAGGAGTCAAGCGTTACGCCCAGATACTGGCAATCACGCTTCGGGCGTACGATGATGGGCCTACGCGGACTGGTGTATTATAGAAATGCGTCATGTTGCGTCCAGTGGAGTTGAAAACACAGAGTTGGGGTTTGTCCGCGTTTACTTTGATTCGCCAAGTGTTACAGTAGGTGAAGAAAGGCTCGAGGATTTGTTGTAATTTGGTTGTGACTTGCCAGTGTGCGCCTGCTGAAACCCAGTAGGCAGTAGCCTATCGTCTGCGTACTGGGCTAGGCCTGCTGATGGGTAGGGTAGGGTTGGCGGGGGGAGGGGTGTCTTTAGTAAAAATGATATACAATAACGGGCTAATGGCGGAGCCTTGGGGGACACCGGCATTGAGGTGGAAGGATGCCGAGAGATGCTGACGGACTCGGACTTGTGCAGTGCGTCCATCCAGGAACTGGGAGAGCCATTTGATAATGGTTGGGGGAAAGTGACATCCGAGGATCTTGAAACGGAGGCCGTTGTGCCAGACAGAGTCGAAGGCTTTGCGGATATCGAGTAGGGCTAAGATGGTCGGGCGTTTGCGGGCCGAGTTGTCCTGGATGGCGCTGATAACCCGAACAAGTTGGTCATATATTTTGTAGCCAGGGCGGAATCCGCCCTGGGTACTGGGGAGGACGCTATGATTTGCAGATGGCGATGTATCCTGGCGACGAGGATTTTCTCGAAAAGCCTGGAGATTGCAGGGGTAAGAGAAATCGGACGATAGTTCGACGGAAAGCTGGCGTTTTTGAGTGGTTTGGGGAACATGAGGACACGGGCGTGCTTCCAAGCCCGCGGGACGTAGCCGAGGAGGAGACTTGCGGTATATAGATGCGCTAGGGCTTCGATGGCAGTGTCAGGGAGTGCTTTTAAAATTCGGTTTGGTATTCCGTCGGGACCGGGGGCAGTATTTCTTATGTCTTAAAATCTCATGTATTTATATAGGGGGTGTATTCACACTACAGCAACAGAAACAAAACTGTTTCCTATGGTGGAAACAGCACGGAGACAGAATAGTTGCGAAAACGTGCTAGTTACTGTTTCTTATGGAAGTCCGCACACTGCAACTAAACAGTCTCAAAACTGTATCGTGGTGGGGGTAGGTGCCGCTCCATCACCACGGTACACAACAGTCATTCTGCCAGCGTTTTGAGTGTGTTTGTTAATAGTTGGTTCCACTCGATTATTCTTAAATTTTTTATACAAATAAATTACAATGAACGACGAGAAATTTGAACAGTTAATTGATGAAGTGGAAAAACGACCTGCTTTTTTTTTAAAATTTGAATGACTATATGGACATAAATTTAAAAAAGAAACTGTGGGAAGAAGTTTGTGCTGCTATTTTTTGTAACACATTCTTTGTATTTCGTTATTCTACCATCTCTTTGAGAATAGCTTAATCGGCTGAAACAATTGTCAGAATTTAACAATAAATTTTGTGAAACTACTAAGCGTTTATAGTTTTTAAATTTTGTTTATTCAAGTTAATTCAAAACTCTTTGTAATGAATAAGCAGTTTTTCGTTTTTAACTGAAAATTATTATTGCTAGTATTTTTTATAGGCACCTGAAAAATTGTTTTCAGGTATTATTATTTTTACATTAATACCTGAAAAACTAGAAATTATAGAGAAGCTGGTTAAAGGATACACGGTTTATCGTTACTCCACGGGTTATTGTTACTGCTTTCATTACAATATGACAAAAAGTGAATATTTATGTCGACCGTTATCCTTCTCAAACATTAGCGTGGATAATCGAGAGTTGTTCATTTACGAAAATGTGTACGCGCTGTAGGGTAATTGGGGGTATAAAGAAGTTTTTTAGTCCTATTATTGTTAATAAAGTCTTAATTAAAGTTCCATTATTGTATACTCCGGATCTGATGATGAGCTCTGAAAGCGCTAATCGGAATAATGTTTCTATAGTGGTGTGCAACAGAGTTATTTCTGTTTGTGATTATAACAACTGACACGACTTTATTAATTTAATATTTATAGACTGCTTAACTAATTAATCACTACTCAACTAATAACAATTAATACTCAATTAATTAATAACGTACTTACCTCAGAGTTATAGTCAGCCTTTCTTCTGGTGATATCGAATTCCTAAAAGTCGTATTCTGATGAGTGATGCTAGGTTTCAGAAGACTTAATAGTTCATCGAAACTGCTGATATTCATTCTCATATATGAAAAAAATGTAGAAGGAAATTCACGCAACTGGCTATACAATGTAACAAAATTTTCCTTTTATTGGCCTTTCACAATGAAGCGGATGAACCCAAAAATTTTTGCTTCGTTTTCTTTTCCTATAGCGAATAACTAAAGCACAAACAGCGACAGCGTTTTCGAAAGACATCTTGAGCGAACGAAAAAAACTAAAGAAATACGGAACGAATTAAGTGGACGAGCAACTGTTTCGTCTCGGTGTGCCCAGGTATAGAGACAAAACAGTTTTGTTGCGTGGGCAAGAAACATTTCCAGGCAGTTTTGTTGCGGTGTGCGGCCTTTTAGTGAACGTACACGACACTACACGATAACTACTGAGCGTTACACCCGACTGGCATTTAACTGCAAAAATATAAAAACAAACCTGACAACACGATCCTTTTTTTCTCAGTCGCTCAGTTTGTGAAGAACAGGGTGTAGCGCTCCCTCGTTACTGAGCAGGGTGGGCGGCAACCTTGCTGAAAGTTATAAGCCCAGAGCCCTTCCTGTTTTTTGTCACTCTAACGGTATACTTAAGTGCTGATGCGTCTCCAAAAGCATTTTTCGTTTTGACTTACGTGTCTGTATTTGCTTTAATTATTAAGTTTGCATCGTTACTAATGTTTAGTTTGGGAGTGTGTCATGCGCTAAATAGTCTAGTTCGATTTCAAACTTCATTTAATGCTGTGTGCGCGTGTGTGTGTGTTTTCGGGTTCGTGTATTGTTAAACTAATATTCGGGTATCGTGTATTGTTAAACTAATATTCGGGTATCGTGTATTGTTAAACTAATATTCGGGTATCGTGTATTGTTAAACTAATATTCGGGTATCGTGTATTGTTAAACTAATATTCGGGTATCGTGTATTGTTAAACTAATATTCGGGTATCGTGTATTGTTAAACTAATATTCGGGTATCGTGTATTGTTAAACTAATATTCGGGTATCGTGTATTGTTAAACTAATATTCGGGTATCGTGTATTGTTAAACTAATATTCGGGTATCGTGTATTGTTAAACTAATATTCGGGTATCGTGTATTGTTAAACTAATATTCGGGTATCGTGTATTGTTAAACTAATATTCGGGTATCGTGTATTGTTAAACTAATATTCGGGTATCGTGTATTGTTAAACTAATATTCGGGTATCGTGTATTGTTAAACTAATATTCGGGTATCGTGTATTGTTAAACTAATATTCGGGTATCGTGTATTGTTAAACTAATATTCGGGTATCGTGTATTGTTAAACTAATATTCGGGTATCGTGTATTGTTAAACTAATATTCGGGTATCGTGTATTGTTAAACTAATATTCGGGTATCGTGTATTGTTAAACTAATATTCGGGTATCGTGTATTGTTAAACTAATATTCGGGTATCGTGTATTGTTAAACTAATATTCGGGTATCGTGTATTGTTAAACTAATATTCGGGTATCGTGTATTGTTAAACTAATATTCGGGTATCGTGTATTGTTAAACTAATATTCGGGTATCGTGTATTGTTAAACTAATATTCGGGTATCGTGTATTGTTAAACTAATATTCGGGTATCGTGTATTGTTAAACTAATATTCGGGTATCGTGTATTGTTAAACTAATATTCGGGTATCGTGTATTGTTAAACTAATATTCGGGTATCGTGTATTGTTAAACTAATATTCGGGTATCGTGTATTGTTAAACTAATATTCGGGTATCGTGTATTGTTAAACTAATATTCGGGTATCGTGTATTGTTAAACTAATATTCGGGTATCGTGTATTGTTAAACTAATATTCGGGTATCGGGTATTGTTAAACTAATATTCGGGTATCGTGTATTGTTAAACTAATATTCGGGTATCGGGTATTGTTAAACTAATATTCGGGTATCGTGTATTGTTAAACTAATATTCGGGTATCGTGTATTGTTAAACTAATATTCGGGTATCGGGTATTGTTAAACTAATATTCGGGTATCGTGTATTGTTAAACTAATATTCGGGTATCGGGTATTGTTAAACTAATATTTTATTTTGTTTTAAAATATTGTTACTTAGTATATTTTTATTTAATTATGTAATCCGGAAAAACACCTCAAGGTTAGGTGAAAACAGTGTGCATAGCCAGGCTCGGGAAGTGATTTCTAAAGCCCCGTTCCCACGACGCGTGGCTTGGCAAGTCTCGAATGGCTCGGGGTTCGTACTGGGTGAACATGTGGTCAGTAGAATTACGAGTCGAATCGTTCCCACTACGCCTGGCTTGGAAAGTCTCGGGACTGGTGGTTCCGTCGGGAGACTTGATGCAACTCGATACTGTAGTGGGACACGAGTTTTAGTTTGTTGTTTGGTTAATCGAGATAATTTTTAAAAATGAATAAAGTTTACGAATCGGACTAGTGACGAGAACATTGAGTGTACCGCAGCGTGTTATGTAGTGTTAAGTGGTGAGTTTTCGAGAGGAAAAAACTCCATAATCACTTCATTACTCCACTCCATAACGAAAAACAGTACACTTCACAAACGAAAACCTGCGCTTGACAAGCCCGTTGGAACGGTGCGCGGTGCCCGAGCCGTACTGAGGTCATCCGTCGACCCACAAGCCTTTGATGTTGGGAGCATTCGACGGGAAAGGCCGAGCCTCCACAGATCTAGCTGTTCACACGGCCCGTGCCGTGATATGGCAAACGTTAGAGCAGACTCGTCAAGACACGCGTCGCGGGAACGGGGCTTAATGTGTGTACATTTACGTAAGGTGACAAAAATGGAATTCGTAGACTTGTCGATGGCCTCTGGTTTACGTTTTACTACTAAACGGACAGCCTTCGGGACGCCATTGTACGTGTTAGGACAGTACAGCGCTCACAAGAGGGCCGGCACAACAGATAGGTAACGGTACCAGGTGGTCAGCTGGACGCAGATTGGTCGCAGGTGTTAATGGCCTCAGGCAGCCTATAAGCAGCGGAGAACAACATAGAACAGATAGGCGCCAGGATCATATCAACACACTAAGCAAACTTGCATTCCGATTGTAGTCTATACTAACTTTAAGATTACAATTTATACCGTTGAAAAACATAATATGGTTTATGATATAAAATTGTTCTACGATTAATATTTTATTATCTAACGCATTCTAGAAGTAGAAACTGAATAGTTAGGCGTTTAATTCCAATGAAAATGTTAACACTTCTTTTAGAAACAATAAATAAAATTTGATAAATTTAATAAATTTTTTTGAAATAGATTTTCAAATTAATCGTTTATATTTTGTAAATAACAATGTAATAATTTCTCTCTCTCTCTCTCTCTCTCTCACACACACACACACACACACACACACACACACACACACACACACACACACACACACACACACACACACACACACACACACACACACACACACACAGGACGTATTAATAATAGATGGGTTACAAGAAATAAGCTTATTACAACATAAAAAAACTTTTAAATTAATTTAATTAACATATAGGCCTAAACTTTTACTTCTGTAGTAACTAAAACAATTTTGATTACAAAATTTTGACTACAAAGGCAATTCTTAACAAATTGAATCGCCCACAATTTTCAAATTTTCAACAAAATAAAAAAATTTAACAAATTACAATACAAACAAATCCCTTCAACAAAAAAAACAATTAATGAATTATTAACAACAGTTTCATTTTTAATATTCCTTTCAAATATTTTCTGCGTCCCTTCACTGTGGACAGTCTTCTTTCAAGTCTGAAAACAATAATTAAAATCACAACGTTGTTTTGACATCAGTTTGACACACTAATCTAAGAATTTCTAACTCAAGGCGGTGGTTCCAAACTTTGGTGATTGCAGTTGATTAACTGGGCGGGAGAGGAGTTAAAAGACATGAAACTATCATAGTCACAGTTGCACAAAATTATTACTATAACTTTATAACGTTTACCTTGGACCAACGTAAACACTAAACCTGACACAACTTATAAATCGAGAGGGCTGTGGTAAAAGGAAGGTTGTGTTTCATGACACAATTAAAGTTGAGCTACAACGCTACTAGTGGAGCGTTGTAGCGCAACTTTGCAACCACCAAGCTTACATAGGGCACGTCCTCACTTATGTTTGTGTAGTAAGCTCTGCAGTTTACTACTGAAGTTACAAGCGCCCTACAACCACCAGTCTGCGCGCCACATTTGAATTGTACGCGAACATTGCTGCATAGAATCTAATACTTTATCCGTTGAAATTTATGACACTTTTAGGTGCTTAGTGTTTTCGTACCTATCATTTTATAGTTTAGTTATTCTATATTGGTAATTCTGCAACGCTGCAACCATAACACCAGCCGGCACTGATTCAGGGTTTACAAACATGCGGCCACCGATCAAATGCAGGCCTGGAGATATTTTGTGCAACCCTACATAAGAACGATGTCAAGACAGCTGACAGAAAAAGTGACATTTCTGCTTGGTTATTGCCTAAACTGAAATTCCAATTACTGTTTATTCTAAATTTTTAAATGTAAACTGTATGAGAATGACGTTTGAATTCCAATAATATAATTGGATTTCGTTGTCCATGACGTGTCTGTTACTTAACTAAATATAATTAATTCACTACCGACTCAGAACACAACGTTTTTTATGGGTAACAACTTAAAAGTTTTACCATATAGCCTGAACCGGTTTTCTCTTTAAAAAGCTTCTTCAGAGGCTGCCGTTGGGAGCACTGTCCGTCTTGTTCTTGGCGACGGTATCGAGTTTTGAAAGGTCGATGTTGTGTGTGTGTGTGTGTGTGTGTGTGTGTGTGTGTGTGTGTGGGGGGGGGGGGTGATATGTTCGAATAATGCGTGTGATTTGAATTGTGTCTGTTCGTTTAGGATGTCGTTTTTATGTGTTTTCGTGTGTTTGTATATTTCCAGTTGTTCTAGAGTGTCTAGTTTTCGGCCTTTTCTGTGAACGTGTAGAATATCCATGTTCTTGTCGATGTTTTTGTATGTGTGGTTTGCTTCAATGAAGTGGTTTGCAAAGGTGGATTCTGTAGTGGAGTGTAGTGCCTTTGTGTGTTCAATGTATCTTTGTTTGAAGCTACGTCCTGTCTGGCCTATGTAGAATTTGTTGCAATCTGAGCAATTTAGTTTGTAAACACCAAGTAGATCGAAATTGTTTTGTGTGTGTGTTCTGTTTTCTTTTCCATAGAGACTTGCTTATAACGAGAATTTTATCGCAGGCTTCTTCATGGGTTAAGGTCCTAACAAAAGTTACTTACATAACAGCATTTTAAATAGACTATTCGATTAAAATCATTAACGCAATTTAGTGAAACTAATAATGAAAGTAATGAATTCGTGGAATATTTAAATAAATTACAAAACTGTTTTGAAATCTATAGATACAAAATTACTAAACAAACAAAATAGACGATTTTTTAAGGACAATTAAGTTCTGTGTGAGAAATATAATTTTGACGACTTCATTATAACGAAGAACAAAAAGACAAATAAATCAGAGTGCATTTTCTTGTAATTTAAAAATAAATATTGTACATGTGGCATGGAAAGTTTTGCGTTTTTGCCAGATAGCCGGCTGATTTTTGGTAAGTTTTTACCACACAGTTACTTTTACTATATTTCGCGAATGCACTGTACGCCAATGTTCAGCAAAGAATGTTAGCGTCCAAAAAATGTTTAAAGTCTAAATTTCACTTTTAAGCGTAGAATGTAAAACATATCAAAATTTTATTGTATAAACCCTCTTCTAGAGTAGACTTTTTTTGTTGTGCGTTCGATAATCACGGAATAAAAATTTAGGCTTGCGAGTCGACAACTCGGATGTAGCGAGCACCCGGTTTTAACGAGCACATTTCTTCGGTCCCTTGAATCTCGTTATAAGCAAGTTCCCCTGTATTTACAACAAAAAATATCAGCAGGTAGTAATTATTTATACCGATAAATTAACACGGACAGACGTTTACGCAACGCACTGCACTAAAGAACGCGACGTTGTTTACTTCAAGAACGGTGAAGGCGAATTGATAAACTGATTCTTCCACACCATTTAATATTATACAACAGAGAGTTTTGCGACGATGAGTACAGTTGCAAAAACTGTAGGTCCCTCTACACATGTTGTTAATCTGTAACAATATCAGTACAACGCGTAGTCCATTGTTTCCGAGTAACTGTAAATTACACACACACACACACACACACACACACACACACACACGCGCGCACAAGTAATTCACCAGAGAAACATTTACATGTACATTTCTACTGATGGCCGTACAAATAGTACCTGAAACAAGCCTATCAAGTAGACTAAGACTACTGTGTGTGTGTGTGTGTGTGTGTGTGTGTGTGTGTGTGTGTGTGTGTGTGTGTGTGTGTGTGTGTGTGTGTGTGTGTGTGTGTGTGTGTGTGTGTGTGTGTGTGTGTGTGTGTGTGTGTGTGTGTGTGTGTGTGTGTGTGTGTGTGTGTGTGTGTGTGTGTGTGTGTGTGCAAATATAAATGGAGACGTGATTCAGTAGTCAACTTTTATTGACTGTGCTGTGGTTCAAAAGAATTAAAGTGATTTTCTTCTGTCAATATATATATTGGTGGAGGGGGGGTTGTGAAAGATACACTTCCTTGTAGGTTATTATAAGTGACAATAATTATGGCTTTTCTATTGCAGTTTGTTGTATATGATGCTTGTGTAAAATTTGTTACTTGTAGGCCTACATATACAGTACATTAGTTATTACATAGTGGACTGTGTTTAGGTTTTAAAAGGTGGAACGTAATGTTAAATGAATGATGGTAATTGGGTCACGAGCGGTGTCCAAGAAAGGATACATCGTAGGACTACAGAACTTTACTTTTCGCCCACACAGAGTTACTTGGAATTTAACGTACCATCGTTTGAATTATGCCCTTCGTTGTCAACGTCAAGAATCTGCCTACCTATAATTTTTTTAACCATTATTTATTGATATTCTCATTGCCTCACTCAACTTGAAAATAAAGAAACGTTCATTTACAGTTTACAGCGTACAGTGGCGCGTTGACGTGCTATTATAGTTTTTGAATGTTATTACTTTCCATCTTTATTATCCCCTCTTTCATTTCTTTCCTTCCACTATCTCTTCAAACTCCTTTTCAGCGTCTGCTTACATTAAAAACAAATTTTGTTTCCGTATAGATCTAGATCTGCCTTGAAAACGATAAAAACATAACTTTTTCGAACGGAAAACCACGGAGAAAAAGGAAAAAGCGTCATAAAAAATATCACTGGCCTACCAGAATAACCTGCTTCCTGTAAGTAAACATGCAAACCAATGTAATAAATTATAAATTCTTATTAAGAACAAGATACTTTTCATTTTAAATGAACCAGATTGTAGGCCTACTTTTTAAAACTACTGTATATATTATAAGATAAATATATTGGTAAACTAAAGAAACAGAAACTATTATTCTATCAAAGCTTATATGGAAACGTTTATTATGAATATCTGACATTACCAGAACTTACATTTTCTTACTTACTAACAAACAACCTTTGAATTAAACCTGATACAGCAATTATTGTTTGTATGGTTGCATGTGTATGTAAGTATACACGTTTTACAGTAGTAATAACCTATTGCTACTTCTTTATGCCTGATTAAGAGCTATGAAACTTCATTCTTACCAGTACGGTGAGGTTGAAGAGGTTGTCCCTCACTGCGACTACGAGCAAGTTCTCGTCGATATTCTTCAAGTTCTCGATAGAACTTTGCTCTATCCCGTCCTCCTACAAATACGACTTCATCTCCTCTTATCGTCATTAAATTATGGATATGATAAATTAGCGCGGGGACTAGAACGAGGAGTAGAGCGATGAAGATCGCGCCGACGAATATGCCAACGGTAGCAATGAATTCCAGCAATACCTTAACTAGAAAACATATAATGTTATTATCGTTAGTATTATCATCGTCAGCTATAATCTTATCGCTATCAGTTAGCTTTAATATCATAATCATTAGTAATAAAACTGACTATGATCATCAACAATAATTTTTCATCATCAGTATTAATAATAGCTAGTATCGCCAGTATTAATGTTACTATCTTAATTAAAGTAATCACTGTCTTCATCACCAATAACAGCCTATACAGACATCAATAATAATAAACTCTATGGATCGTCATTAGTAATGTTATTGTAATCAGTATTATCATTTACCATCAGTAATGACAACCTGTCATCGTTATTATCTATAGAAAATTTCAGTCTAAAACAGACCATATAATTAGCAATACATCGACTCAAAAAAAAAAAATAATAATAACGGCTGCAAAAAATTGTATTTCTGATTTAAAATTCATATAGGCCGTAGACCTACATGAATGAGCGGAAATTTGTACGAAATTAATAATATTGTGTTAGTGGCTATAATCAGAAACAATTTATATTTACACTGTTTCACATCACTATATAAAATATTCCCGATTAACACTTTTGAGCTTCACAGTTCACCATCAGATCCGAAGTAGGATCAGTAGCTCATTATCAGTTCGCAAAACATAGTTCCGATTTGTCAATAAGCTGAAAGACTCAAATCAGGAATTTTCTATGTAGTGGTGTGCAATAGCGTAATTTCTGTTTCTGAAAATTTGTATTTCACAGTGTTGTTTGTTGCACCGTTCAGAGTACTTGAACATGCAGCAAACAATTATGGAAAACTTATGTTATAAATTAAAAGTTAATAGGCCTACAAAGATCATTTAAAAAAAATTAGTTTATACACATGCGCGCACACGTGTACAAAAACTCATGAAACATAAATATTTATTATCGTATATTTTGACCTTCAAATTTATTGTATTTTCTAAATATGTCTTTTTCATTTACTTCGTTGGGTAGTAGCTAACACGATAGCAACATAGAAATAACTTTAGAACTTAAATCGTACAATAAAATTTTAAAGTGGCTGATTCAGGTAATCTCATTGGATCCGCTGAGACTGATATTACTTGGTACGTTACAGATATAGACCTACAGTCGATACAGTGAGGAGGAATCATCGTAGAGTGGGTGAAACTTTTGGTAGTAAGCAAAATATAACGTGCTGTTTTATTCCTCCAAAAGTCTGCGACCGAGATTGGCTATGGTGTAATATACAGTAGAAAGTGTACCGGAAAGTGTTACAGTATCATTGACTTCTGTTATTGTATACTACAGTGTTAATCTTTCTCATTACACATTGGAAGATAAACAGGCCTTCGATCCTGCGTAATCAGTCAGCGGAAATGCATGGAATATCGAAGTTAATTAGAAAAACAGCATAACAAACATAAATAAGATTTTTTCAAGTTTTAGGTTAAAATTGATTTTAAAAATTTGTCTTTTCATTTGTTTTAATATTGTATAGAAATACTGCGGAAACATGTAAACAAATGGAATGGTGCGCGCTGTACGGGTAGGTACCCGTGTATGGAGCACGAGGCTTTAGGATGCAGTAACTAGCGTGCAAGTCGGGGAATGAAGTTTGTGTCTGCACCGCGGCGGAGAGCCTTGACACCCACGGTAATCGCTCCATTGGTTACCCTGGAGTACATTTATATAACCTTACAGCCGTGGGTGTCATAGATGTAAGGCGTCGACGGCTTTTATCGAGTCAGTACCGGGCGCCCATCTATGCAGCACGAGGCTTTAGGATGCAGTAACTGGCGTGCGGCGTGCAAGTCGGGGAATGAAGTTTGTGTCTGCACCGCGGCGGAGAGCCTCGACACCCACGGTAACCGCTCCATTGGTTACCCTGGAGTACATTTATATAACCTTACAGCCGTGGGTGTCATAGATGTAAGGCTTCGACGGCTTTTACCGAGTCAGTACCGGGCGCCCATCTATGCAGCACGAGGCTTTAGGATGCAGTAACTGGCGTGCAAGTCGGGGAATGAAGTTTGTGTCTGCACCGCGGCGGAGAGCCTCGACACCCACGGTAACCGCTCCATTGGTTACCCTGGAGTACATTTATATAACCTTACAGCCGTGGGTGTCATAGATGTAAGGCGTCGACGGCTTTTACCGAGTCAGTACCGGGCGCCCATCTATGCAGCACGAGGCTTTAGGATGCAGTAACTGGTAACTGGCGTGCAAGTCGGGGAATGAAGTTTGTGTCTGCACCGCGGCGGAGAGCCTCGACACCCACGGCAACCGCTCCGTTGTTTACCCTGGAGTACATTTACGTAACCTTACAGCCGTGCTTGTCATAGATTATCCCTCCAACAATAAATATCAAGGAGGTTCCAGTTTTTACGTTAATTTTTGTTCTTAGTGTGAAAAGCCACACGTTGTTGCGTCTATACTACGTTAATGTTTATGTCCCTAGTGTGGGCGTCAAATGCAATGCTAATGTTTACGTCCCTAGTGTGGGCGTCAAATGCAATGCTAATGTTTATGTCCCTAGTGTGGGCTAATGTTTACGTCCCTAGTGTGGGCGTCAAATGCAATGCTAATGTTTACGTCCCTAGTGTGGGCGTCAAATGCAATTCTAATTTTAATTATTAACGTTTACTATCTCAGGGTTTTTAATTATTATAATAATTTATCCATTAGCAGTTATGTAATCACAGGTTATAATACTCTATTATTCAATACTACTTGGAACGAATTGGTAGCTAATTCTAATGATTAATTTAATAGGGTTTTCTTCAATAAATATACAAGACGGGTTTGCCTGTATACTACTACATTTATTATGTTAACGATTATTGTTATTGGTATCATAATACTAATTTGATTAACAATTGGTTATCAAGAATTATTTTAATACATTATTTCTACCAATAAAAAAAAACAATTATAAAAGAAACTAAAATATCACTTTACACCTCAGTATTCCTTTTTATCTTAATATTACTTTTTGAGTATCATTAAAACATGAATTACTTCTGACAACTAATTACTCATTTCATTATAATGTAGGCTATAATGTTAAATGGATTCATTGTAATGTGGCTGTAGGCCTATATAATTCTCTATATTTTTTAACACTGTCATTTTTATCATTTACAAGTAAGTTTGGAATGAGTATATCCTATACTATGAAATTCTCTATGTGGATTCTTTTAGATAGACAGACAGGTGATTTAGAAATAAAATTAATATATAAAAAATTTACTCTGAGTACGTATTCCATAAACTACGGCGCGTCGTCATTCTGGACACTCCCTGTCTATTACTTAATTCAGCGTATGGAGATGTGGACGCTCCTTCAATTGTGTTGAACACCGTCTCAGTGCGTGCATAACAAATGTGACTCCTACATGAAGTAATTTACACATATACACTTTCACTATTCACTCCCTTTGATGCTAACCGGAAGTTCCCAATTTTCGGATTTGTGGATTTATTGGTTACTATTTGCTACACTTATTCTCACTTCACAGGTCGTTCTTGTTGATGACCTCACTTGATTCTAAGTAAACTATCCGAACTGTTACTTCGAATTTCCGTAAACTTTAGCTCGACTCCTAAGTGTTTTAGTCTTTACTCCGAATCATTATAACGGACCTTTCCGACTCTCCGTAACTTTTGTTATCTACTTCCGAAGTTTTAGCAAAGACTCCTTCATCTCACCTTCGTTCTGTGTACAGTATTTATCACCTCCTCTACTTTTTTCCACTATTTTCTCATTTTTTCCCCACTTAAGTCCTTTTTCGTACTTCAGCTTCGTTTCCATTGGTTCTTTCTCTATATTTCTTGAGAAAGTCCCTCCGTGTACCCCCACAAGTTACTCTGCTTTGTGTTCATTGGTTTTGCTTTTTGGATTACCTACAATTCCCTTCAGGAAACCCGCCTATACTCTTAGCTGCTTTCTGATAGGTGATTTCTGTTCCCATCAATTTGTTACTCTGGGTCAGTTACCTCTTGCTTCAGTATGCTGGCTACCACGGTCATAAATCGCTTCGGGTATTGTTCTACAGTGACATTCTTTTTTCTGTCCAGCTGGCAGCTGCATCGGTTAATTGGTTCCACCCCTGGTGTAGTCCTTACAATATGTTATAGTCATAACTCTTCTTGGCGTTGTTCATGCTATTTAGCAAGACACCCTTTGTTTCTTATTTCGTTCAGAAGCGCGTGTTACGTAAGCCTTCCCACGTGTGCCACCCTTTGTGTAGCTAAATGCACCACTCTCGAAGATGTCTCTTGTTGACATACAACTGTTCTGTTGATTTAGTACGTCAGTCTTTGTCGTAACATTTTCTTAGTAAATTTTCATTGTACTGCGTTCTGGCGATTGTCTGCCTTTCTTTTAGAACAATTCCTTACTTCGACATCCTTCTGGCCCCGTACATGCTGACTGGGTTCACACGCCTCTGTTGTCTTTCTTGGAAAAATTTCTCTCTGCTTTTGTTTAAATTTATGATGCTTTTAGGCATCTGCACTTCTACGTTGAAGGCTGTACAATGTACATCTATTGTAAATTTCTTCTTTTATTGTTTCACTCATTCGTCACTGTCATTTCACTCGCTGCCAGGTGGTCCCTATCTTCTTTCCAAAAAATTTTTTAAATTTTCCTACGTTTTGGCGTTACACAGTCTTGCAATGCGCGAGATCGCTAATCAAGGTAATAAGCAGGCATCAGGCAGTCATCGGGTTCGCCCGGACACTGCGACCATCGGAACACGTCAAGCTGCTGCTCTGTACACTTGGACTTGGACTTGGTCGTAGACGTAAGGCTTGATGGCTTCTGTCGGGGCGTCTGGAAATTTTGTATTATATGGAGCTCACGAAGCAGCAACAGTTTGTCTATCTTGAACTTTGACAGCTTAGTATCGCCTTACATTTAGACCGCAATCCACAATCACCACAACTATAAAGTTCTCCACATCGATATTTCAAAGCTGCATTTATTTTGTCCGTTTCTGACTAAACAGAAATGTTTTCACATTAAAAACATGATGGTTTACAGCGTACTGATGATTTTAACAGTATTACGGACACTGGAAAGTTGACAGGGACGTATTTGTAGGGGGGGGGGGAACGAACAGGACCGGAGTCCGCCCAGAGGGTCGAGAAAAGTTGACGAATCTTGTTAAGCTCTTAATTTTTACGCCATTTTATTATTTTTCAGCTGTGTACACTAACACAATAGTAACTCTTTTTTAAATATACAGGTCTATTATACAGCACTTGCCTATACGTTTGGAATAGGAAAAATATATAGGAAAATCGATTCAGTCAATAAGTATCCCACGAACAATCTGAAGAATGTTTCAATAATACGTAGGGCTATTCTTATTGTGTTATTACCGTTTACTTTAATCGGATTTATTTCAGGATGTTATCACCGCGTTTTTCAACCACTTTAAAAATAGTCAATTGATTAGTCTTATCTGATTTTTCTTTTGTATGAAAACGACTCGACCGGAGTCCCTAAATAATCCTTTGTATGAAACCAAATTCTAAAAGGATGACGGATTATTCATATTTCTCTTATGTGTGGTGGTGACGGTTTCTAACGACTAGGTTATAATTACAAACTCCCTGCTCCATACTGGGTAATTGAGCGAAGGCTTCATGTACACCAACAATGTCATATACGTACAACAGTGACATTACGTGGCAGCAATTATTGAACACACACCCGCATACACACGCAAACACTGCATAATTATGTTGTGAAGTAATAATTACCCCTACAAGTAGGCCTACTTTTTAAAAAATTTTTAATCGTTACCTATGAAAACAACAAATCTATAAAATCTTGCAGACGTAATTAGGGCTACTATTTGAAAACCTATTTACATATTATACACAAATCCTGCAAAACGACATGACTTACGAAGGAAGAAAGGATTATAAAAAAGAATTTGAAGGGACACATAACAAACTCTGAAAGGTCTATACAAGGTGCGCACTCCGGTCGAAGGAATTTGAAGGGACACTTAACAAACTCTGGAAGGTCTATACAAGATGCGCATGGAGGCAACTCTTGGGGTCTATACAAGGTGCGCACGCCGGTCGGAGGAATTTGAAGGGACACTTAACAAACTCTGAAAGGTCTATATAAGGTGCGCACGCCGGTCGAAGGAATTTGAAGGGACGCTTAACAAACTCTGGAAGGTCTATACAAGATGCGCATGGAGGCAACTCTTGGGGTCTATACAAGGTGCGCACGCCGGAAGGAGGAATTTGAAGGGACACTTAACAAACTCTGAAAGGTCTATACAAGGTGCGCACGCCGGTCGAAGGAATTTGAACGGACACTTAACAAACTCTGGAAGGTCTATACAAGATGCGCATGAAGGCAACTCTTGGGGTCTATACAAGGTGCGCACGCCGGAAGGAGGAATTTGAAGGGACACTTAACAAACTCTGAAAGGTCTATACAAGGTGCGCACATGGCAACATTTTATTTACTTAATATATTTTCTTATTTTAGTTCCGTTTTGTGACTTCTCCTAGTAGCTCTGTCACGCGTTTCGGAATGATTATAGACTATATATCCCTCATACGAGATCGTCAAACATTAAAATTTTAATTAAAGTGAAACACATACCAACAATAAAAACTGATTCACGTATACGCTACTTAAACAGTGTACACGGATGCCTTTCGACATCTAAATATTTTTATCTTATTCCTTAAATTGCTGTTGAGTTATATTTACTAAAAAACGTGGACTTTCTGCCAATATACATAAACATTCACTTTTGAGATTACAGTATGTAGGCCTGAACAACCGATTGTCACTGAGGGTAACAGTGCCTGTTCAAAAAATGTCTACTCTTTAATTAATATGCCAGTATTACAAATTTAAGTGATTTGTCACTATAGATATGTAACATAAAACATCAAAGAACACTTCGTTGTACTAGATTGATAAACTTATCTGCCTATTTCGCCCTGAGCGCGGTTTATGGAATAAATATGAAATGATTTGCTTTTATAAAATAAAAACATAATTTTATAAATTAAGTTTTATATTAAATGACCAAAAGTTTGATCTCTCTGATGTATCCTTGTCTGAGGAAGACAAAATTCCTGTTACCGAGGTTAAGAATGCTCTAAAAACCGTTACAAATGGACGAATACCAGGTCCAAATAGACTCCGTATAGGCTATAACTTTAAAAATGGGCCAGACTTACTTTTGGACATTTTAGCATATGTCTTCAGTTAGTGTTTAAAAGGTAAATAGCTTCCTCTTAAATGGAAAACTGCGTGTATTCCCAGCCTCCCCAAAAAAGGTAGAAGAAAGACACTATCGAATTACAGGGGACCAACTGTATTCCATCTCACGGTTATATGGAAAAATTTTCAAAGCAAAAATTGAAAGCCAATATGAGGATATGGGTTTTGTAAGAGGCGAGAGACCAATCTTGTATAGATTATACAATTGAAACAGATCCTTGAAAAGAGAATGACAAAAATGTAGACACCCAAGTATTTAGTACTTATAAGCTATGTCGGTGTTATTAAAAAGTGTCGTCAATGCTTTATATCTTAGAGCTGCGAGTTATGGAAATGCTGTGGAAGATGCTGTAAACTTACATGGTAGGATATAGTTAAGAATGTAGAAATAAGAGAAAATGATTATATGTATCAATATAAATGACACAATTGATGCAAACAGATTAAGATGGTTCGGGCAAAGAAATTACGCTACTAGAATGGACCCCTCCAGAAAGAAGAAAAGATTGAGGCCACGAAAGACTTGGATAGAAGTATTAGGAATGGGTGTACGTGTGTAAGGAATGTAAGCTATAAAAAAGTGTGTGTTTCAACGTATAGGTTCGAATAATTCCATATTAACTTTGTCAAATTTTGTTGCTTCCCTGCTATATACACTTTTTCCTCGAACGAGGCCTTTCGGTTTCGCAACCATTATCAAGTTCTTCCTACAACAACGATAATGGCGAAGAACCAACACTACAAGGTTGTTGTAGGAAGAACTTGATAATGGTTGCGAAACCGAAAGGCCTCGTTCGAGGAAAAAGTGTATATAGCAGGGAAGCAACAAAATTTGACAAAGTTGTTATGAAGACTGCTAACATAGAGAAAATAACTGATAATTCCATATTAGCATTTCCAACAGCCAAATTGCTAATTCTTGAATCTAACGACAGCGTATAGGCCTATACTAATTTATGAGCTTTATTAGTTTATATGCAACCACGAAAATAACAACATAGGAACAAATTATAAATCATCAGGCCACTCTGCTTTTCACATCCGGCTTAACAAGAAATGTTGAAAATGTTGAAAGGGCGACCAAAAATGACCGCCACACGCACCTTGTACGCCACTTTGAGAATTTTTGACCACCGCGCGCTCCTTGTAAAACCCCACACAAATATGCATATAATTGCGACGTTACATTCTGTTGCGTGCGTGTTCGTGTGCTGATCGTATCTTCAATACATTAGATAACCAGTCAGGCTGTGGGATTTGAGTTTATTTGAATTCTGTTACTTATAAAGATTAAAATAATTAAGATAGCCTAAATAAAATAAAAACTTTAAAATTGCATTTCCTTTGAAACTAATCTGAAAATGTTTAAAATGTACGCCTCTTCTCATAGGTGTAGGTTACATGTAAATATAATCACAGTACTGTATGTAATAATCATCCTTTAAATAACTTACACTTAATAGTCTATAAATCTCGTATTCATATACTGTAGGCCTACCATAACAAACAGAAAATAGACTGTTGCACACCACTATAGGCTATAGAAATTCACAATTAGTGCTTTCGAACTCGAGCATCAGATCAAAAATATGATCATTAACTCATCATCGGATCGAAAAACATATTTCAAACATGAGTAACAAGTGAAAGCGTGATGATAAGCTGGAATGACCGAAAGCGGTAATAGGAAATTTCCTATACAGTGGTGTGCAAAAGCTTAATTTCTCTTTGTGATTATAACCATTAACACAAATTTATTATTTAAAATATTGTACCATACCATATTTCGACTGTCTGGCAATTAGTTTTTATTATTTAGACAATGTGTGGATACATTAGAGTTGTAAATATTTGGTCTTAGAAATACATTGCGCGATGCTAATGGAACTGTCTAGCAGTTTTTTCGTCTGACCTATGTACAATAATGGCAATAAGGACATTTTATTTTGTACATTCCAGTTTTATTGTGAATGTTGGATTTAGTTTTAGGTTTCATATTATTAAAAACTATATTATCAGTGTTATAAGATATTTTCAAATTTACATCTTTGAACATTTTACTTAGTTTTTAAGTTACATTACCATTAAAAGTAAGGTTGTATATTGTATATATATTATTATCGTTAATAGTATTATCGCTTATTATCGTTAAGTGGATTTTTAAATTAGTGTTATAAGGTATTTTTTTGGTGAGTTAGGTTTTATTTTATTTTCTATTTTATTAATAGGCTTTATTTTTTAATTTATTTTCTATTGCTATCTGTTTGATAATATTTATTTCTTTGCCATTTAATGGGATCCTAAGCATTCGGTATATAATGGAATTAAATACTGTCATTGTATGTTTGGGGAGATGATTAGTATTATTTGCAAATTATTAAATTAGTTTGAAAAGATTTTCAGTATATTGAGTATTCAAAACTTGTTTAATTGCTGTTTATTGTTAGGTCTAAATAATTCAAGTTATTACTGGATTCGTCTGCAAATGTCAGTTTTATTTTTGCACGTAAATTGTTTGTAGAGTTGGATATATTATAGGCTTTTATATTTATACCATTATTTTGCAATATACATAGAGTATCATCAACGTATCTAAAATAACATTCCCAATGGGTCCTTTGATTTTTATTATATTTATTATTTCTTCATCGAGTTTTTGGAGAAAGATTTCTGATATGACAGCCGAGGTTGGAGCTCCGCCATAGTTGGCCATAGGAAGGCCATCACTTTGGCGGAAGAGTTTGCCATTATATTGAAAATAATTTTGATTTAAACGATTAGTTAATTGTTCAATGTATATGTTATTTTCGTTATTCGTTTCCGGTTTATTTATTATAATATTTATAGTATTGTTGAAAGAATATAATCTTTGTTTTTTAGTTGTTCCATGAGTTGGATACTGTTTCTTATATTGTAGCCTATTTGGCTTGTAGTTTTATTGTAAATATTAAAATTAGTGTTAGTAAATTTTTATAGTTTGGTCCTGTTCTAGCGTTTATTAAAGGCCTATTAGGTTTATTAATTTTATATAATTTTTAAAACCATATGTAGACTATAAGAATCTAATTTAGCTACACATTGTCTAAATAATAAACATTAGTTTCCATACATTTGAAATATAAAATGAATTACAAAAAGTCAAAAAAATCTATAGGCCTATTTGGAAAAATCTTAATATTTACAAACATAATAACAATAATATGCTAATTAAAGAACAAACTCAAATAAAGAACAAAAGATGTATTCAAAATTATAAACATATTAAAATAAATAAAATATAAACATTAAATATTTTCAGTGTAGGATAACCGTGAAAACAGCTGATTAAGTAAACAAACATTACAAAAATCAAAAACTTAAAATCGAAATAAACTCGATTATCCGTTATTTTAGGCTATATTTAAATCGACACAAAATCGATTATTTGTTAGAAATTTCTGATATTCTGTGAATCGTGCGTAAAGTTAAAATAAACAATAAAAAAAGACCATTTCACTTGCAGAAGTAATCATTGCACACACACACACACACACACACACACACACACACACACACACACACACACACACACACACACACACACACACACACACACACACACACACACACACACACATTATACAAGAATCCTGCAAGAAACTTAACGTGTCACTAACAAAGACATTTTATATATACAAACAGATGTGGCGTATGAATTTGTTTTTTGACTGTTTCCAGTATTTTGTGATTTAAAAATTCTGCCTTGTTTTGTATTAATTTGTATTTGTTCTGGTATTTGTATACTTTTATTTATGCTTATATATCTGTAGGTTTTCCAATATTCATTATAATGCCTTTATATGGCATATGTTTCATTAGTTTGTGATGTTACTGATGTCTAGAAATTGGACGACATGGACATAGACATCGAGGCGCTAAACACTGACACTATGCTCGAGTCAGAGATAGTACACGCTAGACAACACGCGATGCTTTGGAACGGAGAACACTATTTAGACATCCCTCCTGGCCAACATTCGATTCCTCTTAACATCGTATACGACATTTATGCAGAAGAGTGGTCGTTTCCATCCATCTACTACGGTGTGGGCAGAGAGTTCGAAAACAGCGTGTTGGCGACTCCGTACATGAGACTAGACGTGGCGTTACACCTCAGCATATACTCTACTCTATATGGCCTTGAAAATATTACGTGTGCGTGTGAAAGACGGCGTTTATAATACGTTCCGCTGAGGCCACAACACCGAGGGCATAACTAGGGGTATGATTTACGATCGCAAAGTCTTGGAGCAGTGTATGGAAAGAAACTTGGCATTTCTGAAATCAATTCCAAACGCTGTACAATACTGGCAGGAAAGAAAGCGGGATCTCTTTGCGATGCTTCGACAACTGGGCAAAACGACGGTATTTTTAACGGTGAGTGCAAGTGAGATCGCTAGCCCGGTTTGCTGTAGACTTTGTATAATTTGAACGTAAACGTCACGAGAGAGAACATCATGCAAGCGTTGGACAGAAGTAAACGTAGTCACTTTGTAAACGAAGGTCCTGTAGTCTGTTGCTTGTAGACAGTATACTTATGATACTGCAGTCGAAACACAGGGACAATCCGTTTGGAAGCTACCGAGTACTGGATTACTTTGTACGAATTGAGTTTAGCACAGAGGATGCCCACACACACATATACTACTGTTCCTTGAGAATGATTCGCGTGAGCCAGTCAGCAAGAACAAACCACAAACAATCAAGTTACTAACAGACCTGTGCTCAGTAAGCGACGACTACATACAAGACAAGATCACCAATCAAATACATCGCCACACGTTCAAGTGCACCAAACGCGGCGAGACATCGTGTCGTTTCAACACACCGTTCTGGCCGATGGAAGCAACCCGAATACTGACCGATGGCTAGCACTGACTAACGGCGTGCGCCGCTGCAGAAACAGGCGAAAAAGGTGGGCGAGGCTTTATAAAACAAGACATACGACAGCATAGACGCGTTCTTGAAAGACAACTGCTTGAACTACAAGAGATATGTAAATCTCATACGCGCCAGTGTCTCAAAGACCGAGCGCGCTCTTCAAACGAACCATGCAGCAGATATTCACGAATACTTTTAACCCATGGATTGCCAACGTTTTGAGCTCAAACACAGACATGCAGTTCGCAGCTTACGTAGTGGAGTATGTAAACAGAAGCAACATATGTAAGTAATCTACACCGCGAACTTCTAAATCTGCATGAAGAGCACCCGGACTGCGATTACAGCAAACTACTCAGAAAAATGAGTATCAAGATGCTAATCGCCGTTGAGATGTCTGCACAAGAGGCGGCTTGGTACTTGCCACGAATGGCGATGAACATGTGCAGCCGAATAGTGTATTTCATTCCAAATATGCCACCGCACGAACAACACAAGGCACACAAGAGGAAGACCGTTATGGACAAAGAGGGCCTGAGTGAAGACAGAACCGACATATTGACTAAGTGGATCATTCGAGGAACGACCACAAGACCTGGACTCTGTAAACCTGGCTCAGTTTGTTGCGTGGTACAAACGAGAAGCACACACAAGAATCGTGGGAGTAGACGACGCTGACTACTGTATATGGAGTTAGATGAAGACGTTGCATTGCAAAACAAGACCAACAAAGCCGCCCAGCGAAGTGAATACCGCAAGAGAGCTGTCTGCAGAATTATCCGTTACAGACATTACGAGTCAAACGATGTCTACAATTATAACTTAATTATTAGAAAAATTTACAGGTATTGCACAAATGTAATTCACAGAGTAGGGCATTGAAAATACTACCAATGTACAGATTATAAGTTAAATGTAGTCGCATTCATAAGCGCGCACGCATTCAACAATCATCCGTGTTGATTTTGCGCTTTTTCTCAGGCTGCTCATCACATTCCTCTTCCGAAGACGTCTGATCCTCTTGAATTGTAAACCGCGACAATACTTTACGAGGTCCTGCTTTATTAATCTTGTCCATTCGTTCAAACTTATCGAAGACTAGCGTCTCGACGAACATATCTAGAGTGATCCCCGATTATGTTAACTTCAAACCAGCAACTTTCAATAAGAGAACCGAATGCATATAAGCGGCAGTCTTGAGTTCCTTCCATTTGCCGCAAGTTAATGTTTGTTGGTTCTTAATTTTATACAAAGGTGCTGTAATTTTACTTGGTGTTCCGAACGAATTATACAATCTTACTCCAAATACTGCAGGCGTAATTCGATCATACTTACCAATTTTATCGGCCGTTAATATTTTCGCTTTCATATTCTGAACTACCTTCGTAAAATCATGCAATTTATAGCGGTCAACGGCATCAATAAAGGCAGATGTATTGGCTATTCATTTCATATTGGTAACAAACGTTTCGATAAACGCTTCCATCAACTCTTTGCTCTGCTGATTCCACCAATATTTGACAGTCGGTAACAACAAATTCACACGATGTTTGCCTTGAAGATGATCTAAATCCTGTATTACGTTTCTGGAGGCGAAATTGTCAGAATCGTTGATAAACAACCCGTACGCGTTAGTAGTTAGCAGTAGATGAGGCGCCTCCTTATATTGGAATTGAACGAAATGCTGGCGAACAATCGCTTTTTTCGTCAACTTAAGATGAATTTCTTTCAGTTTGTTGACAGTACTAATACAGATCTTATCCTTGCACGTATTAGTAAAATCATCATAGATATCTTTTAGATTTGCTGCTGTAAAGAAAGAATCTTTACCATCGTAAGGACGTAACGTATATTCGCATGGTTCGACGATCGAAGTTGATACTTGAGGTTCGTCATCATCATCTGATTGATCAGCACTAACGAAACGACTTAAAGACATGATGGATAATTTGTTTGTTGATTCACAACACTATTTATACTCGGGAAAAACACAAACGATAGTCGAATGTACTGCGTTCAACTTACTATTTATACTGAAAGAATAAAATATGAGCCTTAGTAAAGCCTAGAAGTTGCTATGCTTGCATTAGCAGACTACAATATTATATATACCCAAACTACAGACTAGATCGGTTGTGTAATGTTCAGACAATCGTGCATTCATATTTTTGCAAAAATCAACACATCTCACGGAGAGAAGCTCGCTGTTCTTCTTGAGATTCATAGATTTCACTTGGAAGTATAATCATCGGACGATGCGTAGTGAAATATGAAGCGTATGGGACCACTTCGGTTGGTCGCAACTTATAAAATACACCATCAATCGTAGTACCATTACGAGTGGTTATGATATTTCGATCAGATGCTAAACGTACCGAATAAAATTCTTCCAAATATGCGAGCAGTCGTCCAGCTTCGGGCAGTTTCAAGTTGTAGTTAAAATCACCACATATAATTAACGGGCTCCAGTATAAGTCATCGGTACGTGACGTATAGCTGCGCATGTTATATACTTTAAAGCGCAAAAGAGCGGCGTCGAATAAACGAAATAACTCGTCTTCAGTGATGTTTGGTCGTCCGTACATCAGAACGATGTGGAGTTTATCATTTAGTCCTTGAGTAATCTTAAATTCGACACGAACACAACACACATCACCATACGGCGCGCTCGTAGTATCCAACTGGAAATGCGTACAACGCTTCAAATAAGGCTTGATAGACTCATAAATTGCGACACCACCGGCTCTAGTAGACGAGCTGTTATGCCTGGAGACTATCGTATAACCAGGGATCTCCATACTCGGTTCGACGTCTTTCATCCAAGCCTCAGTGAGTGCAAGTATGTCCGTCTTGTTCAAGACCGGGTCTGATACTAAATCTTCGTGGTGCGCAGCCAAGCTTTGTATGTTCAGCAGCCCGACACTTAACGGATTATCTTTAATACGCTGTCGGCACCGATATACAATCGATGACATAGTATTCTTTTCTAACCGAGTAAATTCCGTTTTTAAAGCTTCGCGACAATTCTTTTGCTTTCTGCAGTGATAAAACTTGAAATCATCCATTTTGTTCGTCAAATATAAGCCTTCGATAGTGCGTGCACGAGAAAGAGCGACGTAAACTAAGGAGATATCGTGGGTTTTGCCATACTCATACACAATTCGATCGTACGTACCGCCTTGCGATTTATGTATAGTCATGGCATTGCCAGGCACAACTGGAAATTGCACACGTCGAGCTTTGATGATTTTAGAACCGACATCAATAACAGCTTCACGCTTTAAAATAGGAGTGTATGAAGTTAGCAATCCATGAGCTTGAGCGTATGCTTTATACTGCAGCCTTCTTGTAGCACCTGCATCCTTATTCTCAAACTCAATCCATAGACGTTTTACCTCAACGCCGCCTTCTGTATACTCAATATGCCGTAAATACCCAGACGAACCGTTCACTAAATAGTCTTCTTTAGCGATATTTTGGGTTATATGTACGGCTGGCCGATCACCAACAATAATTTCTTCTACATATTCCCCGTTTTGTTGACAGCCAGGCGATTGATTTTATTAATGACTGACTTGATCTGCTCATCGTGTAACCACGTATCTCATCAGCCGCATGAGTAGCAATATTCGTGCTCAACGACAGGGTATTATAATTGTAGTTATCGACATCGGCATTTCTATGGAATAAACGTATAGCGTCTGGTATGTTTAAAGCTTCGATCTCTTCCTTTGTTCGAAATCGACTTTCTAGTAATTGCAATTCGTCTTTGTCCAGCTCATCTCCGTTGCCTATTTTAGTCAGTACGCTAGAGAATTGTCAATCCTTTTGTCGTACCATCTCTTGCAACGCATAATATTCTAAATTTTGCCAGAGCATGAGATCTTGTAACATGTTCGACGGACGAATATAAACTGCTCTATCATTAATCGGCGGCAATTGTCTTAGATCTCCATAAAATATCACGTTATACCCACCAAAGTTATCAATATTGTTACGTCCGATAGCTTTTAAACGCTCACTTACGATATTTAGCATATCCGAGCTCATCATACTCACTCGTCTACGATTATAGTGTTCACGTCGATCATATCGTAACGCATCGATTGAAGCATATCACCACTCAACTGCAAACGCTTCTTAGAGTTAATGCCGATGTTCAAAGCTGTATGTACAGTCGTCCCATTGATATTCACAGCGGCTTTTCCAGTCGTAGCACACGCAATATACGCACAACTGTCCATTTGCCTCCGTGGAGTCATTCTATTTGCCGTTTCCATCAGCATCTTTAATACGTGCGATTTGCCAGATCCAGCAGGTCCCGTGAAGAACACTTGCAAAGGCCTGCCATCGCTACACACCAAACGATTTATATATTCTAAAAGGATCAACTTCTGGCCTTCATTTAATCCTCGCATCATTCGGCAATATTCTTCATGTGTGGTTTTATTTTTAACTGTCCGTATTTTTATCTTACGACGTACAGATGCTATATCTTTATTTTGTTCTTAACGACATTTCTCTGCATACAGTCTAAATTCATCATCATTGACAGTCCGTACTAACCATATGATGCCGATTCCTGCTGTAAACCGCTTTCTTCTGCTACTATTTTCATTATGTTCTCCAAGTTAACTCCATTAATAACTTATAAGACGTCTTGCGTTTATAAAGTGTCTCTTTGTGCTGTTCGTATAACCGAATGTATGAATCGTTGTCTAACAAATCAAGCTCTTCATTTCTAAATGGATAAAACAACAAAACCATCTCTCGCATGTAGTTCAAGGCATCTGATGTTTTCTTATAATTCACCCACCGTATAAATTTATCTTTCGACGTTCGTGGTTTTACATTATATTGCTCCTCAATAGTCGGACATTCATCATCATTATCGTCGTCGTCATCATTATAATGCCCCTTTTTGATAGTTACTTCATATTTGGCCACACAATCAGCCAAACAGACGTCGTTTAGCTCGACTGGCCGTTTTTCGTATTTCTGTACGATATTCGTAAGCCACACCTCAGTGGAATCATCACTGAGACCTTGTTCTTCCATCTCCCGTACGGTCTTCCTCATCAGATAACGCTGTGAAGGGTGTTGGGTTGGTATATATGTAAGCCGCCTTGAAGTTTCAGACATTGGCAGTCGCAACAAGAACCAAGCTGCTTCTTGCGAACACATCTCGACAGTATTCATTGTTCGAGTACCGATCTCTTTCAAGCATTCAGTATAGTCCATATCTGGATATTCGTTCCGTAATTTGATTAATTCACGATGTAAACTGCTAAAACCTCGTTCACTTTTGTTGACGTATTCAGCGACATAAGCGGCACAAGAATATTCATCTAATATATACTGGATAGCCATATTCGATTGTATAATTGCCGAAATATCAACGTTAAATGAATTTATCCATGTGTCTTTTATGCTGCGTTTCAGAAACACCATAGGTCTTGCGATACCGTGTCTTAAAATTTCAAGATATTCCTCTACAGAATCGACCATATTAGCCGTAAGAAACTCGTCAAAACTCTCATAACTTTCATTTTCGAGATTTCTATGTAATAATTTATACCGTTCTTGCATGTTAGGATCTCTATTTATACTTGGATTCAATACGCTAGTTTTATCCATTGGCCAAAATGGAGCTCCAAATCGACAAACATACTTATTTCGCTTGTAACAAGTATGCGTATGCCGATGCGTCTGTAAATTTCGTTCGCTTTTCAATTTTGAACTATCGACTGTGCTTATTTGATCGATTAACGATGTAATGGCGGTTAAAGTGTCATTCTCTGTGATATTTTTGCACGTTGGTGCATTATTTAACCATAGTAACATATGACAATGAGGACTACCTTTATATTGGAATTCGATACGCCTGAAATAATCAACTACGTAATGATCTCCGAACACACCATTTGGTTTCTTAAACGCGTTAATAAAAGTCGACACCAATTTCTCGAAATACAAGCAGCACAAAACTGGATCGTTGTTTACCAATTCTGCTCGAGTTGTGCTCGACATGCCGTCAAATATCGCTGGATCTATCGGCACGTCTACAGGTATATCTTCTTGAAAGCGATAAATCGATTCTAAGAGATGAGGCCAATGTATTTCTGAAGCGCTCAATGTGAGAAATATGGTAGGTTTGCCTAATTGTCGCATCATACTGAATAATTCCATTTTACGCTGATGCCAATATTGGATAGAGTTCGGTATGTTTCTCATGAACGCTTCATTTTTTAGCAGCATGCTCTTAACAAACTCGGTATCTTCCAGATCTCGTCTTGATACGCTGTTGATTTAATTATTATTTGCTCGAAACGCTAAGTATTATTCGCTATGATTCTCAAACGCAGCACTTTAGCAGCCATATACAAGATATGATCGGATTTTACACCTCTCCGATCCCGTCTACGTATTTCGCTCCTAGCACTCATGAATGGTGTGGCTCGACAAGTAAACCGCCGTTTCACACCATAATATATCGCTGGGAATGACAAATCTTCTGCATCTTCATCGAATGCGAGCGATAATGGTTGATTATTTTGTCCAGGATCTAGATGTAAAATCAAATCTTCACACCAGAATAAGGTATGCTGCTGCAATTTGATATAGTCTTCGCCAGTTACATCTCGCTGTATGCTTATTTTGCTATTAGATTGATTTATGCGAGACAATAAGTCTTTCCATTCTACTTGCTGTCGTTCTTGATCCTCGTCTTCATCCTCACTAGACGCACTGCTTTCATTTTCAGGCTCATTATTGAAGAACTTGTCATTAATCATGATGTTATAATATCTGAATAGCTCAGTCGTCAACAGATGCCTTAACCAGAGCTTTAATTTACTTTTAGAAACCAGTCCTCGCATATAAGAACTTTTATTGATTATGTGCTTCTTAAGGCAAACGTTAAACGCCAAATCGTCATTCAACATGCGAGGCAATTGCAGAGTAGTGGTAACAAGGTTTATCGGTACGTTTATGACTTGTCCAATTATACGTTTAGCGCCATCAAAGTATGATATATTACGAATGTGCGTGAATGGAAGGCGCGGCGATATTAAACGTTCCTCTATTGGCGTTAGTTCAGGTAAATTCTCTGGTATTTGTGGATACTTAAAGACGTTAACTGTCGCATAAGGTACCAAGCTGTTCTTCTTTAGGCATCTGTAACAATTGTGGCATACTTTGGATTTATCAAGAATATTATAACCATGTTTATTAAGTATTTCTATAACGTCTGCGTGTCCAGTAACGTCTTTTAAGCTTTTAGTCCACCAAATTCGTTCACAAACAAAGCAGTAGTCGTTCAAATTGTCATTATAAAAGTGCGTTTCGATATATCTTGCTAAATTACTCACTTGCTTCTCTTCACATTCTTCCTGTTCATTGCTCTTCATCTTCTTTGCTTCATTCATTTCTTCTTTCTTACGTTCTCGATAGCGTTTTTGATTTTCGCGTTTTCGTTGCAGGCGTTCAGATCCAGTTAGTGGAGTTCTGACCAAACCTTCCTGTTCATTACTCTTCATCTTTGCTTCTTTACGTTCTCGATAGTGTTTTTGATTTTCTCGTTTTCGTTGCAGACGTTCAGATTCAGTTTGTGGAGTTTTGACCAAACCTTGATCAATTTTCTGTACTTTTTGCTTCTTCTTCCACTCTCGGCAATATTCGAGCTTTCGTTTTCGACGTTCTGCTTCCAATTGTAGCTTTTCCGCCAAATTAGTTCCTTCTACACTCGAATCGATGGAAGTCTGAGCCGTACTTCCACTCGCTTCCTCCTGATCCATCGCTCCGTAGTAAATTCTTGTGTGATGTATACCTTACGATAAATTTAAGCGAACAAGTTCTCGAATCTGAACTTTCGCGTGGCCGTTTGCTCGTATTTTTAAGTATCAAAGCAAATCCTGTCGACATACTATATTACGTCGCATTTATTCCGCTCTGGTTCGGTTTCCGACAACGCGAATTACAATCACTCGAGCTCGGTCACTCTACCCCCCTCTGCCATCGTACTCATACGTCATACAATGACTCATCAGTTCCCAACCACCGAACACCAGACAGCGATCACTCTAGCGCTTGTACATTTGCCTCATATACTGTGCTGACTCACGGGTTCCTATTTTCGATCACGCACCAGCGATCACGCGCAAATGTGCGAAACGTTCTTATAAACATTTTCAATGTTAACAACACTGGATAGTCATTTGTGTGAATATCAGGTGGCTTTAGAAAGGGCAGATCCTGTCCAGAACGAATATTCACTCTGAAGTCAATAATCCGTCACAGACTACTGAATTCAAAGAAGATTGTAGTAACATTTGTTGATTTCAAAAAGGCCTTTGATTCTTTTGATGGAGAAACTATAGATAAAATAATCCGATAATTTGGTGTTAAATCTAAACTGGCAATCTAATCCGTGAAACCCTTACGGGCACAGTCTCAAAAATAAAATTCATGGGAGAAATATCTCAACCCTTCAAAATAAATACAAGTGTAAGACAGAGTGATGGATTATCCTCAATTCTTTTCAACTGTCTCCTGGAGAAAGTAGTGAGAATTTGGAATAAAAAAATTAAAGGAATGCAAAATATCACCAATCATGTTGGGAAGAAGGAACAAACATATTGAAATAAACTGATTGGCATTCGCAGATGACTTTGCTATCCTTTCTAAGCATCTGACATCTGCAGTAACACAAGTTAATTTTTTAGAGGACATAGCCAGTAGAACAGGCTTAAGTATTTATGCAGAAAAAAAACAAATTTCTCACGAACATTAAAAATGCGCCAAAATTCCTGCTAACAGATATTGGTTGAATAGAGAGGATTAAAAAATTTAAGTATCTAGGAGAAATATTTCAAGAGAATGGTTTAGAGAAATCTGCAGTAGAAGAAAGGATTCATAAAATGTAAAGAGCATATGGTATAACTAAAGATATTTACAATAAAAAGTGCATATCTAAAAATGGGAAAATAAGGCATTACAGTACAGTAGTGAAGCCCGTATACCTATATGCAAGTGAAGGTCTAGCATTGAGTTATTATTTGGGCAAACTAGAAATATTGGAAGATGAATTATAAGGAAAATATTAGGCCCACGAAAACTTTAGAGGTTGAAAATTAAGAAGTAATGATGAAATATATCAAAGTATAGAAAATATAACAGAAACAATGAGAAAAAGAAGACTATTACTTTTTTGGACAGTTATATAGAATTGATGACAATAGGTTAACAAAGCAGATCTTCAAATGTCTGTGGGGCAAGAAGTCAACATCAAGTTGGATTAAAGAAGAGTCCAAAAGGATTTAGAAAAAAATAATATAAACGCGAAGAAGCAATTGAAAGAGAAGTTCTTTGGGCAAAAGTGTTAAAAATGGAAGGCGTCCAGGGTAGGAGAGAGAAAAGCGCAGGTTCAAAGTGGGCTGAAGACAGGAAGAAGAGACACAGTGAAAAAATGAAAGAATATTGGATAAAAAAAGAACAAGGAATAAAGAATAAAAATTGACATGTAGTCCTTGGATGGCCGATACAAAAAAAAGACATGCAAGTTTGTTCATTCCCTTTTTACCAAACCCACAAACACCCCGTCCCAGCAAAACCTCAGCGGTAGTGACCCCGACACTACCTACCCTTTTTTATTTCTTCTTTGTTTAGGGGTGTTTCACAATTATAACGATATAGCCAACCAAAAGCCAAGTGAATCCATCAGCAGTAACCAACCAATGCACAGACCCAATATCTCACAAGACTCAAAAAAAAAAAAAAAAAGGATAATGATGTCCAAAATATGTTCCAAATAATAAAAAGCAAATCTTGATTATAAACTAATATTATATTAAGTAATTTACTTATCAAGACAAGAAACGTAACAAAAAGCGTTTAAGTATACATATAAGCCTATACACTGTAATGTTTACAAAGGGATGAAGGAGTGCGGGAAACGGGAGGAAGAAAACAAAATATATTCTCTGATACTGTCTAAAAGCAAAGAAATTACAATGTCGCATTTCTATTCAACGCCCGTCCGCGTTGGCCCATCATCAGTACGCCCGAAGCGTGATTGCCAATATCTAGGCGTCACGCTTGACTCCAAACTTACCTGGCGACCACACATCAAACGCACAACTACCATCGCCCGTACCCGCCTCCGTTCTCTCAGAACCCTCAGCCGACTAAACCACTGCTCCAGCGACTTACTAGGCCGAATCTATACTACATGTATCCGACCCATCCTCACATATGCACACCCAGTTCTCCTTACTGCCTCTCCAGCCTACCTCGATCTTCACCGTCTCACAGAACGACGGGCCCTAAGACTCATATACCGCCGACCACGCTTGACGAAGACTTCCAATGCCGCCCTGTATGCGCTTAACACCCGCTTCCCTGACCTCGATTCCTTCCTTGTTAAACTCAACTGGAAGTATTCCCGCACAGCCTCCCGCCGCAATTCCATTCAAACAATAGTCCCGTCAATTAATAGAAACACCCGCAATACAAGCCGACCTTCCTACTTACTAAATCGCCTCCTCGCAATAGCCAATGGTCCTCCCCCTCGCCTCCAACCACGCCGGCGTCAACGACACAGACCGGTTTAAGCAGTAACACATACCTTTCCCCCGCCACGGACTTATCTCTCCCAGGCAGTAGCGACCTGTCTTCCTAAAGCAGCCTCAATACCCAACACGCGATAAACACTCTCTTCTCTTCACAGTAAACACACACTCTAGTTCCCCACACTTACGTACCCGAACATAACCCGAATCTGTTCCTTCCGCCTCCCTTGACGGCTCCCTGTCGCCACCCAACAGCTTTGGCGACCAGCGTCTCACGTCCCAGTCTTGGCCGCCCCCCCCCTGCAAGAACGTCGCAGAACAATATGAAGAAGAAATAAACTAAATCAACAAAATGCTTAAATAAAGATGCCCCAGAAACATTATAACGGCCACATCCATCTACCTCTCCCTCTCGAGTATGGCTACACACTACACCTCACACAATATAACCAACAAACAGTACTCTCCCAACTAAGTGCCTCCACCTTCTCTGCGCTCCGATCGTCTGGCGTACGTCCCCCCAAAAACCCCTTATCCACACGGCTGAAGGGAGCTCGTCTCCAAAACAGCCCGAGTCCGACCATACTGGTCGGTCTCAAACAACAAAAAAAAAAAAAAAAAAAAAAAAAAATTACAAACTCAATTATATATACGAATATCGGTATGGAGTCTTCCATGACTTCCATGTTCTAAGATTTATATTTAAAATCATTTTCGAAATGAAATATTTCCATAGAAACTACTTCTTTCATCAGCCTTAACCACAGTACTGTGGTCAATAACGTATACCACCTCACGTTAGCGCACTCGATTTTCACTGACGATGGCAGTCGATAGCACTGCCGAAACGTCTGGTTTTGTAGAAAACATATGACCACGCCAAACAGCCCAGGAAGGAATTTTAACAACAAACTACTTCTTTGTTGCCGATAACATAGTACACATGACATAAATAAAAATTACCCCCTCCCACTTCAACTATCATTTTAATTTATAGAAAAATTACCCTCACCCCCTTCAACTAGCCTCTTCATTTATAGGTATTTCATCTACGTTTCTACAGTGTATTATTATGATCTTCTTATCAGGATACTTTATTTATCAAAATTAAGTACTTTACTCTTGTTAAAACATAAAACGTTGCAGGTAAACTTCCCGTTAACCGATCTTCACCAAAATCAATAGGCCTTGAGTCCTGCACAATTCGGGGACGTATGCAAAACATTATTTGATTCTGTTTGAATGTGCGGCAGTTACCGTTCGTCATAGAAAAAATTACTTTTGTTAAAACATAAAACGTTGCTGGTAAACTACCCCTTTCCCTTAACCGATCTTCACCAAAATCAATACGCCTTGAGTACTCTACAATTCAGGGACGTATGCACAAAATTACTTTATTGTGTTTGAATTTGCGGCTGTTATCGTTTGCCATAGAAAAAATTCTACACATATACACACAGACACGCACTCACAGACACTTTTCGAAAAATGACGTTTCTTCATGTCTTGAGGGTAGTGCAATCAGAATCAGCCCTTATCTCGAATACAGTACTTCCATTTCCTTATGGAACATGGAAGTAATAAAAAGTAAGGCGCAGGCTTATAATATAATATGTTGGTAAATTAGACATAATATAGTCAATACAATTAGCTAGTATCTATTTACTAATTCATGCTATTATAAAAAAAATCCTCCAACACAACAAACTTTTATGACCTATACATATGTGAGTTCTACAATATCGAACGAAGACGTAAGGTAGGATCTTGGCGGTTAATGAGACTATAGTAAAGCCCAGACCGCTACAGACCTTCGTAAACCAAATGCATGCCGCCGTAACGAATTAGTGACTTTTTAAGTACAGTAACGAAGTTTGCAAAATTTTAATAGCTTTAGACCCTCTGACTAGGTCCGTCAGGAGTAGGTATGTAACTATTTTCCTAGACCCAAACCGCAGCTACTGTAAGCTAAGTAAGAAATGATTACTGCGTACATCACAGATCATTAATCGTTGTCATAGAATTTGGTGAAGCCCATATCGCAGATTGTAAAAGTAGTCGGAAAAGGTAACTGTGGAAGTTCTCGTAATTTAGTGTGACAAGTTTTGATCAATGTTACAGCATTTAGCTGCATGATTAATATCTAATTGCCAGGTGTAATTCAGTAAACTCAAACACAGATACAACATCAGAAAACTTAAGCTTTGGTGTGTGTGCGCGCGCGCGCAAAATTCAATGGCCTCATCGCCGTCATGTTTTTTTTAGCAAGCCCGATTAAAACATAACACGAAAAATTTAAAAGATACAAACTTGAGTACACTTGTCTCTATAGGCTACATATGGAAACAGAATCAAAATACATAAATTAAATTTACTCAAAATATCATAAATATTTTGAATTTCCAAACTTGAATTATATAAATTTAAAAAAAATATTTTGTATTACATTGTAGTATGCTTATAACATTTAAATGTACTGCCACGATGCAAATAAAACTTCTTGACTGTACTTCCTTAAAAATAGTAATAATTATTTTAAATGTCCAGTAAAGGGACTACACCGCGCGCGCGTGCGCGTGTGTGTGTGTGCAGATAAATTAATCGTTGTTCTGTTTACTTATAGATGATACTTTCTTTTACATTGTTTCTTTTTCTAATACAAAATGTTTCTTTAAAGGTTGGCTATTCCTCCTAAAACACTGAAAAAACATTCAAAATACAAACAACTAAAACATTACTTGTAGCTTCTATTTCATTTCTAAATCATTACCTTTAATATTAGGCTATTTAAAGTAAGCAGCTGTACACGAACTATTGAAGGTGTATATTATACCTATACGTTCAACATCGTATTAATTGTTAGACATAAAATTTAAAATTTAGGATGCATCGTCTTGTTTTTTATTTCACTATGTTCTTTAACTCTAAATAATACGTTTTTCATTTGTAGGTTTCCCAAAAAGTTTCAAAAAATATTCAAATAAAATCATCTCATGTACTTCTTTTAGGCTGTATTTTATTAGTCTTAAATGTTATATGTAATTTATTCATACGCTTTATAATTAACTACAACTACACACACGCACACGCGCGCGCGAATGTGTATCGATGTGTTCGCATGCATACCGGTACTCAAGCACAACAGTACACATCCTACACACGCTCCCGTATAGGCATATATTATATAAATAATGCAACTGGAGGCCTTGTTTATTTCAAAGAAAAATTGGTAATTGTGAACTTCCTTGACTTTTCTGATATTGAGGAGAGAGAGAGAGAGAGAGAGAGAGAGAGAGAGAGAGAGAGAGAGAGAGAGAGAGATGAGATAAATGATGTAGTATGTTAGGGTAATTGTCTGCCTGTCTATCTCAATAGTTTTTTGGTTTTGTTTGTTATAATTTACATACTCACCGTAGTTGTTATTCATACAATTTTTACCGTTGCAATATGTGTGTGTGTACGCGCGCGCGCGCGCGTAATAAAACAAAAACTATTTTACATTCAGGACAGTTTAGTTGTCTACCTAAACAGAACGTGGCATGTCCTTAGCTAAAAATATAATGTAGCCTACTTCCTGTTTAACATACATAATAATGTTAACTGAATTATACAACAATGAACATTCAGCCGAAGCAAATCTGAATTTTTATTACAAAATTATAAAAGTGCTCAATACAACAGGACTCGATCAAAATGAATTTCACTGAAAAACATTTATATTTAATAAATTTATTGTTAAATACTTACCCAAATTATAAAATTTATAATTTGATAATTTAAAGAATAATAGATTCATTCTTGTACACAAGCTAAACACTAAAAATAAAAGAATATGAATACAGTAGATAATTAATCTAAAATAAAAAAAAAAATAATAATAATAATGTTAATTTAAATGACAGTGTTCATAAATTCATATCAAATTTGTAAATGTACCATCCTCAAATTCACCCAAACCCAAAATGAAATTTGAACCTTGGAAAATTTACAAACAAATTATAAAATAAGGTAGGCCTAATATCGTACATAAAAAAAATGAACAATTTATTAAGTATCGAATTTAACGAAGCACAGGTTACAACAAAATCATAATTTAATTAAAAATATTCAAAACAATAATTTTTCGGTAATTGTGAACTTTCTTAACTTTTTGATATTGTTGTGAAATAGTTTTTTTTTTAATCTTCTATGCTATATAAACACGGGAATGTAAACCTATGTATAAGCGTGTATTTTATAGTCGTAGGTAAACATGTATTTTACGCGCCGTGTGTATGGAAGCGTCCTGCTTAATTTGGCGCGCAAAATGTAGTTACGCTAACTACGCTTAATTTGGCGCGCAAAATGTAGGTACGCTAACCACACTTAATTTGGCCCCTAAAATGTACGCGAACTGCCGTGATAGGTAATCCCGCGCGTCATACAGGCTCTCCGTGAATCTCTCTCTCTCTCTCTCTCTCTCTTTCTCTCTGGTAATATTTAAAGAGTATTATTATTATTACTATTATTTACACATCATATTTAAATAAAGACAAAACAAGATATTTTATTTAGAGTTTTGAATATTATTAAGAATAAGGAAGGGAAGAGAAATATTTAAGCTTTAAATATAACCTTCAATACAGCTGAATATCTAAGTAATTATTACATAAATCATCATAATTAAGAATAAGGAAGGGAAGACAAATATTTAAGTTTTCAATATAACCTTCAATACAACTGAATATCTAAGTAATTATTACATAAATCAAGATAATTAAAATCGTTAGTCACTCGATAACTCGTTAGTACTTTCAATCTCCGGTGACACGGCCACTAATTCTGTGAAAAATGCTTTAGACAATATATTTTTCTTGCAGAAAGAAATTAAGATTTAAAAAAAGTGTACTCGCACACGTTGATTTGAGTAAATTGTATACTTACTCAATAATAAATAATTATCTTACATTTTGATGATTAATGACATCGTTAAACGCAACACAACTGCGACTTGTTGAAATTCATTATACATTTCAATAAATATAAACAGGCACATGATAATATTGAGGTGATACCTGATTATGTTTTATATCTACTATAAAAATAGTTACTACAAGCAACACGTAAAGATTTAAAACATTTTAATCAGTTACAGTCGACGGAAGATTGAGAAAAAACTCGAATTAACGTATTCTGGTAACAACGGGAACAATTTTAAACAGCACATTTTTTTCCACAGTGCACGTTTTAGCCGAATACAATTCATGATATTAAATAAGACAAATAACGCAATTTAAGAAGAAAGTTCGAAAAAATCTACAGTAAAAGAGAAAAAACGAACGTTCAACTTACAAATTGGATGCATTTTTGATAAGGCACAAAACTGTTGAATCGAAAACTTTCACTACAGAGCTAAGACAATACTGCTAAGGTTTTCGCTCCAAAATGCTTCCGGTGGATTAGTACCATGGTCTTCCGCTATAGCGCGACCCTTTATTATGAAATCTTATTAGCATATATTTTACATCCATTTCTTAATCAGAGAAATTTTAATAACGATATATAATTTTTTTTTAATATGTGTGGGGCTCGGCAACTGATATATCAGTTTTATTTTTGGTACTAGGCTTATAATAATAACGGTTGTAATAATAATAATAATTATTATTATTATTATTATTATTATTATCATTATACGTTTATTTTATAGAAGCCTATATTATGGATTGTAGACCTATGTTATGTATGTCGTATAGACATATTTTAGAGTGTAATCTTCAGATTTCATAAAACATATGCGTGTGTGTCTCGACATGTTAATTATGATTTACCAATATGTTTTCCCTTTTGTCGTAACACTGGCGTAGTAGTCAACTTCTGTGTAGGCCTATAGAGATTGCTAAATATATATAACAAGCCTTGTTCGTTTTAACTAGACGTATAAAGAAACCAAACAATAGATTTTTTAAGATAACGTCAGAAGTGAACAATCGATAAATGACAAAAAGTTGCAGAACGCGAACATTTGACTACGTAATAGTTACTATAACAGCTGAGTAACTCTGTAGTAGCCATAACATTGCTCTTTTCTTAGATTTTGTTGTACATAAAGTGTCCGTTTGTAACTAATGGAGTCTTTAAATACATTTTTAAAAAGCAAAGCTGGCTCAGGCTCTGATAAAATTGAATTATAATCGTAGGCCTATCTTGAAAATATTTTAATTTCGAAAAAATTTAAAAAGACAATTACTCACTATTTTTGTTTACTTTGATTTTACGTTTTAGTCCCGGGTTTTATACAACATTTCTCCGCTCATGTTGCAGCTCTTACGATACTGTTTTGTTTCAGAGCATCAGCCCGAAATTTCACCCTTTTCCCAGTCTTAAGACTAGCGTTTTTTGTGTACTTTCTCTATATTCCTTCCTGGCTTGGCATTTTAATCTCCAGTTCTCTATTTATACCTTCCTCATGTCCTACGATACCTCTTGTAGTTCTATCTCAGGCTTGTTATACTCCTCCTCCTCCTCCAAACCCTTAGATTCCACTACCTAATTATTTTTAACAATTTCAGCTCGTGTCTTGTGTACAAACCGCATTAGCCTCTGCACTTTAATAAACCTGATCGTAGTCCTATTCTCCACTTTTAAACTTTTATTTATTTCTGTTTTCAGAAAACCTCTATGCCCTTGGACTACATATTAGCCCTATTTATGGCTTTACTTTCTAAAATCATAGACATAATAACTTTCGTGGTTTAATGGTAACAACACTTTTGTCGGTTTATTTCTGGATAGCAGAATGGATCACGCTCGCCCAACAATATCGTCTGACTGATTCTACGTAGCAAATTACATAGAGAAGGTTCGACAGTGGGCGCGGGTCCCACATGTGAGCAAACATTATTCCGCAGTCTCTCGTTAAAAAAAAGTTTCAAGTTAGGTTAGGTTATAGTTATAAGTTAGCGTTTCCTCCAAACGCTCAAAATATAGGGCTTAACTAAACACACAAACTGTGTGTGTCAGGCCCAACCTAACCTAAGTGTAAAACAGATCTTTTTACTGATGAAAGTCTCATCACGCCAGAAGAGGAGATTAACTACTCGTTCCGAAGCTTGGAAAATAGCTTATAGAAATTATTGTAATTAACTTATTGATGTCAATTGTAAATAAATAAATGAAGAATACAAATCACATTAACAATAAGAATTTCCCATTCAATTATATGCAAATATGCGACTACAGCAGATAATAAAAACATCAGTATTTTCCTAAATACGGACCAAATACGATAAAAATATTCTGCGTCCATTTATTTATTAGGAAATTTAAAACAATATATCACCAAACAAACAAAGTAAGAACATATTTAATCATATTGAAAGTAGCCTATAACTACACACACACACGCGCGTGTAATTAATAATATTTTTCTCTTTAATATTTAAAGTCTTTTGATTCGGTCTCGGTTTCTGATAAATGCATGGTTATTTGTCACCTTGTTATTTGTGTGGTATATCTGAAGCGTGTCCTCTTCGGTCCTGGATACGGATAATCCTCTTCGGTCCTGGAAGTCCTGGAGTCGGGTATTCTAGGAGTCTTGTAGTCTCTCGTACTCTGGTTCACTGGATTCTCTCGTTCCTGGTCATGGCCTCTGGTTCCAACCGCTCACTCGAATGGATGTGCAGTCTTGAAGACTCTAGTTTCTGCTTGTGATACTTTGGATGCCATGGTTGTCAATCAATTCTAGAAGTTCTAGTTGTTGGACATAGCCTCCAGCTGTTCTGATGATTGAACGAGAATCGAGTTGTAGTTCTTGGACATAGCCTCCGGCCGCTATGATGGTCTGACGAGAAAGAGCAATATGTTTTCGCGTTTCCGTATTTATACCTAAGGCGCCAAAATAATGTCTCGACAATATTCTGCATGTTTGAAAGTGTCGAGAGCGTCACTCTTAACCCACGCTTTATTGTTACACTTAATTTGCTCGTGTTCACGAATTGCGAAGTCTTTGGCACATTATCCGATATTCATTCGATCGGTAATTTCTAGGTGTTCATCATGCACAAACCGTTTTTCCTTATCGTACTTACTCTAATTACTATTGATTTTTAACTTCCTATCAGTACACTTTTCATTCGTTTTTCACAATTTTGTATACACTAGTCCGTTATTTTTAACCACACATTTTGGTGTCTTCAGTTTTCGCTACCATGCACACAAGTATTATAAATTAATTTAAATACAATAATTTATATCGTTACTGAAAAGGGTGGCGCTTTTCAGAAATGAACAAGTAGCGCGCGCGCACACACACACACACTTTACGTGTGTACATACATACAAAGAGCAGCTGGCGTCATTCACCTGTCCCAACCTGCAAGTCAGACGTCTCTTTTACAATTTATATTGCAGGCTGAATTCTTATTATTATCAAAATGCATTATTTATTTCTTCTATCACTTATTTAAAAAACTTGGTGCAATGCACAGTACTCAACCTATTTGTACTGTTGCAATATATGTGTATATATATATATATATATATATATATATATATATACATATATATTGTAGCAGGTTTTTGGTTAAATCTGTGTATGTGATGCTTATATTGCTGACATTTTGTCCTGTTATCCTGGAACATTTTCAAGGCATATTGATGTGAAATATGTATGTACTGTACTGATGTGAATTAGTATATGAAATATGTACTAAAAAGAAGCATGTTATGTTTTTCTTTAAGTATCATACTTTATTTTCTTTTATGCCAGAATTCCTGTTCATGCCACAAATAATATGAAGAGCACTTATAGAATGAATATTATGGATTAGATGGATATAAAGGAGGAGGAAGTAGACCAACATTATTTTGATTGAAGTGAAGTAACGAAAAACAGAGAACAGGAGGAAAGGAAGAACTTTTACAATTTCTAACTGGTTACATAAATTAGAGTTATACAAAAGTGGTGGTATTGATAAAAAATGTTTGAGATGAATTTCCAAGAAATAAAATAATTTGGCTGACAAGAATTTCTTGCAGAGCGTTCATGAAACCCTACAACTGAATGGTTACAAACCATGATAAAAATGAGACAAAATTTTCTACAAAGATGATTTCAGTAAGGAAGATGATGTAATTAAAAAAAGTTATTATCATTTTGGATCTGCGCATTTGTAAGTTTTTTTTTTTTTTAGAATATTCATGATTTTTCATGTATTTCATAATTTTATCATGTAGAGGCAAGTTACCATTGACTAAATCTTATTCCATTTATCATATGAAAGTTCAGTTCTTCCTTTTCAAAATGACATGGGTAAAACAAAACTATGGTGTTTAATTTTTTTTATTAATTACTGTATATCGTTATTTCATTGAGATTAAAATTACTATTGTTGTTTTAATAGTATTTACTATTTACTGTTTTGATTAAACAGTAAAATACTAGTAAATAAACAGTAGCTTATATGGATGTAATGCATTTATTATAAGACAAGTGCCCTAAAAGGAATACTATGAGACCAATACTGAATGTTGACATCTTTACACATTACCGTAGCAGTAGTGAAGTGGGGAGACATGTGTATAGCCCCTACAATTGTAGCATGTACTGATATAATTAATGAGTGTTGTCAGTAGATGGTACTTGGTTAATTAGAGTAATAAGAAAAAAAATTGATCTGCTGCTGGTCGATAAGAAGTTACTTCAGTTTTACACATCCAACTGTTGTAATTCACCTTGGTATTATGTGGGTGCATAATTTTTTTATACATTTCACATAGTTGCATAACAGAACACAGGGAAAGCCATACTAAATGGTCCCAGAACTACTGTTTTCTCCATCACACTGTATTGCCTCATTTTGGTAATATTTTAAGTTTACTTCACGCTATATTGAGTATTTATTGATAAGTTATGGTCCCACTAAAAGTTTTTAATGCAGTTTGTAAATATTTAATACCTAATAGTGTCATTTGTGTAGTTTTATACTGGCACACTAAATTAATATTAGTAAAATAAATGTAATTAAAACAGGCTAATTTAATTTTAATTACTATAGTTAATTAGCATTAATTTTTTAATGGTCAGGCTTGAACAATTTCAAGTGGAAATCCAGAGAACTGGAGGTCAGGGCCGCATGAGGCGGACTGTTGTGGTTGGGCCCTTGCCTGTTAATTAATTTTTCAATTAACTGTACTGTGATGACTTTTCAAAAAGAAAAAAAGCAATGAAGTAAGTTACACAGAGTGTTAAATATACTGACAAAAATTTTCTTGCACAGTTTGCGAATAGAGTTAGTCAGTTATTGTTTAAATTATTTGGTACACATCTTGTGTGCGTGAATATTGAGTATTGATCATATTGAATATAATATTTATATAAATTCTCAAGGTCTGGTCTTCAATAACAAGCAGTTTTTTTTTTGAAATTTATTTGTCTCATGGTAATGCCTATACAATGAAATATAAGTTGCCATGTAGCATTGTAAAATGTATTGTACTGTTTTACAGGTGATTATTATTGTTTATAAATTGTGGACAAGTACTGGGAAACTTTGTGCTTACATTATTGTAAATTTACGAGTTGTGTACTGCTGTGTACCTCTTACATTAACTATACGCGTAACTAGTATGCTCCTGAAGGAGTGGACCAACTGGGGGTAACAGATTCATAGAAGGGGTTTCAAGCTTATTGACTTGTAAGAATTAGGGAATTCCAGTGTTAGGTCTTATTGTCTTCTACTATTTTGTATTGCTAATTTATTTTGTCAATAAAGATAAGGAAATTCCTTTTATATAGTAAAAATTAATATTTGATTTTTAGAAAATTAATTCATTTAACAATCATTATCATCTATAAAGTAATACAATATATTTTAAAATACTAAATTACAATCTGTATTTTATTTCTGTGGGCATGAATGTGAGATAAATAAATGCCAAAATATTACAAAACTGCTTTTAATTGAAGACTGCACCTTGAGAATTTATAGAAATACTAAATATAAATATACATATGCATTCCATCCTTCAAACATCTCAGAAATGATCTTCTGGTCTGAAGGCTGTTTTGAAATTGTGCTTCTGCACAAGCCTACCAATTCATCTGTAGTTTCTTTAGTGTGGGGTGACATGATGGTTTGTTGGTTAGTTTTCCTTGTTGGTGCTGTATCTGGTCATCTGTCTCTCTGTTTTTGAACATGTTCAATTTTGGCTTGAAACATCCTGCTGCTCTTGGACATGTCCCACACTTCAGCAACACTGAATATTCATTCCTATATATGGTGTAGTTCAGAAATGGGTCCAATGGTGCCATAACAAAGGAAAATATATGTATGTGAGACCTGATTTGAAACTTGATCTTAAACTATCTGCATACAGGTTGGTTATTACTGGTAAAGAGAAGAGCCAATTTGTTTGGCAGACACAATGTCCATTGAAGTAAGTGTTGTTTACAGTGGGGTTGTATCATCAGTTGCAAATATTCTGTAGGATTATTTTTCCTGTAAATGATGTCTATACTTTACATACGGACATTTTCATAAATACATCAGAGCTTATGTATGTGTCAAGTATTTTGTCTGGTTACTCAGTCTATAAAGACTAGAAGTATGTATTAGAACAATCTGTATTAATAGCAGTGGGAGACAAAATAGTAAGGATTAAATACTGAATGATATTTAAATAAGGTAGTGATCTATCAGATTTTAAAAATATTTAATTATTCATCAAACAAATGCTCATTAAATGGTTTCACTTCAAACTGGAAACACAATTTATTTAACAGGAAAACACAACAAATAAAAATCTATTTAATATGTAATAATAAAAATAGAAGTTGTTATGTAGTTAAGTATGTAGTTGTTAAAAAGTAGTAGTAAAACTTATATAGTTGTACAACAAATAAACAAATTAACGATATAAAAAATTACAATATATCATTCAATGCTAAATGTACAAACTAACATAACTCATACACCTGGCCATGTGACAATTGTAAACAAGTTATACATGTTTGAACTAGTGTAGCAATGGGAATACTAAAAAGGGCATTTTGCACATTACTGTGTAAGGGTTGATTTATACAGGGAACAAACCGATGACGTGACGAGTACTCAACGAGCTGGACAGAAAATTCTTCAACACTTTGTAGTGGGGCAATTTATACTGCCGGCATGATGAGTCTGAGCATCATACGATGCTTGGCCGAGACTCATTCTCAACGAGTCAACGATATTTTTCTGAAACTTGTCAATCGCTCAGCTTGTTCACAGCACGTATACTTCATGTATGAATCACTTCAACAAGCCAAACACGTGGTTTTTAGATTGGGAAGGCTTCTCTTTCCTTTTGGGAGTTTGTTTTAGAACAAAGTAATTTCCATTTTCATCATGAATAACAAAAAGTTAAGAGAATTAATGAGGCAACACAGTGTGTTATACAATCTGGCAGATCCAAAATACATGGATCCTAAGTACAAGATGACAGTTGAATATTGAGTTGGGTTGAACATTAAGTACAATACAAATATTGAGTTGAACATAGAATGACACCGTTATACCAGGATTTTGGTGGATTTACGGTTATTATACTTTATGAACACTTTGGTTCTCACCTGGATGACCACATTTACACCGTAAATTATTGTTTGGAGAAACCTAACTTTGGGTTTGCTGGGAACGTACTCCAGAAATATGGAAACAGTAATCGTCGATGGATATCCTGTTCACGCCATCTACGTTACAAACGGTGAACCTGAACTTCCAGGTGGTCCAGAATAAGTGGTGTTCAGAATATGTCCGGTAAAGTCAATCCCAATGGGAAGATGCAATGTGCTGTAGACCACCAAGAAGTGGGAGGCGTATATTTCAAGTACTCATTGACCAAACCAACAATCATCATTAGTCTCAAAACCAATGAAAATGACATAAATGGTGTATGACGTTAATGTAAGTGGTAGGGACAAATTTCTTTGTCTCAGCCTCTGCTGGCACTAAAAATGGTAGTTGTAAAGGAATTTTACAGATTTCATACAATCAATTTTTCCTTTCATTGAAGTCTAAGCTTTCAAAAAGGACTAGGAGGGAATGTGGTCTCTATCAGCCTTCTAAAAGTCAGCAGATCACCACAAAGAAAAGCAGTCATGGAAAAAGTATTAACACAAACAAAAATTACGAGTATGCCCTGATCCTATAGCTGCTCAATGTGCCAAAAAATTAATGTGTATTCTTCAAGCACAAATGGCGATGAAGGTATCGGGGGGCTTGATGAATAAAAGGTATATGGCATGGGAGAAGCCAGTCACAGTTTAATCCAGTCCAATGCGAATATAATAATTAATGATTTTGAAGATTGGATTAGAGGATCTTGATCGACAGATTAAAAGTAATGGTAGACTTTTCTTCACCATTTCATGCGTACTTTTATAATTAACTTGTAAATTTTAATTTAGTATTTCTAATATATTGTTTAAATTTTTTAAGAGAATTTATGATTATGGCAACATTTTTTCCAAAAGGACATTAAAAAAATACTTTGACTCTTTGCCGCTAATTCGCCAGTTGAAGACGAAAAGGAGTCCGCCATATTTTCATAAAATCACTAACTATGTGTACAACAAACACAGAGAGAATAAACTCGGAACAACCTCGGACAGCCCGTTACCTGTATAAATGGTCACACGCTCAGCCTGTCCTCGTCATGTCGTTGGGTTGTTCCCTGTATAAATCTACCCTAATGTGGCTGTTGCGCTTGGTAAGCAACAACCATGCCTAAGTGGAAACTTGAATTAGCAGCCAACACTGCTACCAATACCAGATATTGCATTGTTTAATTTAAATGATACCGTAGTACTTATTGCTTTGTACATGTGTTTGTAAATCAACATTTTTAAATTCAATTATTGTTTTAATTTCCCTGAAAAATTCAGGTGTTGCACAACATTGCAACAGGCCTATCACTGATTAAAATATGTGCAAGAGTGAGTTTTGATATTTGAGAATAAATTTTAACTTAATGGAACAATAGTAAATATTTGATAAAAGATTATGATAGTAAAATAATAATAAAAGATTGCACTCATTTTTGTATTACACTCGAAAGACCCTAAACAGAATAAAAATGTAGCCTACTGATTTCCTAATGAAAGTAAAACAATGTCATTGTAATTATCACAAATTAAGCATATTTTTAAAAAGAACATAAAAGTATTAGGGTATATTTACATTGTACAAATCTGTAAGTAAATCATGATTTTTCTGTACCATAAAAGATTGTAGTACACTACTTTCATTAGGATTTGGTTTGATTTATTGGCACTCACCTACACTTAATAGTAAGTAACAAATTTACTTATGACATCTTCAAAAGATAACTGTTTCAAAATATCTCTCTCTGGGATCATAAGAGATCAAAAGTTCAGACTAATCTTCTAACATGGTTGTCCAGAGCCTAATTTTAATAATTTTCAACTTCAAAAATGATCTTTCACCACTACTGTTGGTAACCATCATTGACAAATACATTCGAAGTGCCTCTTGCATGTTAGGAAAACACTTCGACATTCTTTTTTAGGAGTTTGTACATCCACCGCCAGGGCCGGACTGACCATAAGGGAATTTGGGCAAATGCCCGGTGCGCCGCAGGGCAAAAAAATCGCCGCCTACGGCTATATATACGGCGCTACGCTGTGCTCACGAAGTGTTGGCAATATTTTCTTGGTGAATGTTATATGCCTAGGTAAATATTTCAGCGCCATAGATTGATAGTCCATAAGAAATAAGTTGTGGGACTTGCGGCTGAATCGTGAACTTCTTTAACTAGTAGAACTTTTGAAGTTCTCGATTTTGCCACTATGTATTTCTTATGGAGTAGTGAGTGGCGTAGTGGCACTGGATGGTATTAGAATGAGATGGATGCTGTATTATTAGTAGGTGTGGAGTACAAAGCCGCCGCTATTGGATCTGGATGCCCGCACCTAATTTCATTCCCAGTCCTGCCCTGTCCACCGCACATGATGTTCGTTTTCTCCTTTTCCCCTTCTTCGATGTACACATTGGAAAAAGACTTGAAATGTGGTTCCAGAAAAGTTCATTTCCCAGGTTGTTGTCCAAACCATTGCCATATGCGTCTACTAAATTTTGAGCTCCTTTCATGATCTCTTCATTGACAGTAATGTTGTCTAATTTACTAAGAGCCCAAAAATGAGTATCAACTAATTTGTATGCTCTAGCCTCTGTCTCAATTACGACACAAATTGGTCTATAACTGGAAGGAAACTCTGGCTTCAAAATGTTTCTAAGGGTGTCAGTTCAGTTTCTGGTGCCTGACTAGTGTCAAGAGGTGCCAAACTCACGTTTTATTTTGTGCTTCTGCTGTCTTTGTTGCATATTCAGTACAACCAGATAATTCTGCCCCTTGACTCTTATACTCTTCAAAGCTATCCCGTTTAGTTTCTATGAAGGTTTACAAATAAAGGTGGTCAAATATATTAATAAAGTAAATAAATCAAAAATAATGTTAATAAAGTTGTTTAAAGTTAATTTATTAAAATTAATTAAATTGCAAACTTTTGCCTCACTTGTGGGGGCTAAAGTTCGCATTTGACATGTTTTGGAAATATACTTATTTATTTACACATGTTGCAGTAGTTGAAATTATAAAAAAGGGGTCTTAATCAAACCTTAAGGGATTCATGATATTTCTATCAAAAAGTAATGAGTCTCAGTGCAATGATTCCAGTTTGAATTGAATTTAAAATTTAAATGCACACTCTTAACCACTATCTATATATATATATATATATATATATAACTCAAAGTCTGAGGATTGTGCTGAATACAAATCCACACCGTTACACCAATTGCCACCAAATTTTCCACAGGTAACCTTTGACACAAGGCTAAAAATACTGTCTAACTTGGAATTTGATATTTTGCCCCATTCGCACGATTTAGGCCCTTTTAATTACGCCTTTTCGTTGATGCATATAAAGATGTCAATTACACCATGGAGACCAAAATTAATTACCATAGTAACAAGTAAATAAACAAATGATATTTAGCAACATCTGAATTGTACTTTTATCCATTCCAGAAGTTTTTAATGTTTCTAATAAGCGATTGTATCGATATATTTTGTAATGTTGTATACAGATACGGCTATGTATTTTGTTATTGTCTTAAACGATTATAAAATTTATGTTTATATGTATTTCTGATGATGCTATAAATAAGTAATTAAATATATTAAATACTACTTACTACAGATGTCAATAACACCATGGAGACCAGAATTAATTACCATAGTAACAAGTAAATAAACAAATTCCTGCAGTACGTTTTCGAATGTTTTATATAATATGCAATTGTATCGATATATTACGATATGGAAAAGAAGAATTGTACTAATTGTAAATTGTCCTGTTACTTAATACAAAGTGAAAATATGTTGTTTTCATTTCTGAGGTTAGGTGAACGGTTTTTGGTTTACTGCTGAAATAAATAAAAGCCATGGTTGAGGAAAACATAACATTTAATGTGTTATACAATGCTTCTAACACAGTAACACTTAAAATAAAGAATTTAGCGTTTTTGGTTTAACAGGTACTTTATAAATATCTCCAAAGGCTTTATAAATGGGTACTTTTAAATCCCCAAATTCTGTTGCACCAAAATAATAATTTAGTACAAGTTAAAATAGTACAAGTGTTGAAAACTGCTTTGGAGAGAATTTGACTAATGAGTACAAAATAGTTATACGAGCTGACAGAACGCCATATAGACATAGACAATAAAAATTATGTTAAAATACTTATTAAAAGTCAAATATTCGCGTGCAAAGCCGTGGGTAACATCTGGTACCCTATAAATGGCTCATAATACCACCTTTTCCTTTAACAACTTCTACTGTTCTCTGAAACATGAAACAAATAATTTTTTATGCAAGTAGACTGTTCTTTTTTTCTCTTTTTGTTTGTGGTGCAGGCCCCTAGGCTCCAGCCTATGCTTAAATCTGGCATTGATGGGCAGGTATCATTGATGACTTCTTGATTGGTCCTGCTTTTTTGCTGCCAGACCTTATGGTCAGAATTATCTCGAATTTCTTCAAAACATTTTACCAAACTACATGGAAGAGGCTCCACTAGCCACAAGAAATCAAATGGTTTTTTTTGCATTATGCCCCACCAGTTTGGTCACACTGTATGTCGCTTTTTAGATACGGTAAATGTTATGGCAAAAGGTGGATTGACTGTGGTGAAAACATACAATGGTCTGCAAGATCACCAGATCTAAATTCATTAGATTTTTATATACTGGGGCACCTAAAAACATGTTGTACTCAACTGCAATTCAAAATATTAAGTATTTATAGCAAAGAATTATTGAAGGTTGCAAGCAGATCCGAAATACACCAGAAGTTTTTGAACGAGTGAGAAGCCCTTTGCATCATTGACTACAGGTCTATGTTGAAAACAACAAAGGGTACTTTCAACATTTATTACAAATTCTTGTACAGTAAAAGCCTTTCATTTTATTTTAGTGTTTTCATGCCACTGTTGTTTCCTATGAATTCCAAATAGATTTGTTGTGATAAGTTACTATTTTCATTAAAAAACAAATGCTTTACTTTGTTATAAATTACTGTCAGTGTGTTATTTTGAAGAAAGTAATTCAAACATACATTTTAATTTTTCATATACTGGATGAACCAAATCCAGTATAAAAAAATCAAGTGTTCAGAATTTATATGTAGGCTCTGTTTTCCACTATAACTTGGCCATTTGCTATTGATTTGAACAATATATTGTGCCACAATAAATAGTCAGCATTTTATGTAATAAACCACAATTTGATAAAATTTATGAAGCTGTTAGTTATCAAAGAAGTAAACTTTGATATTGAAGGCCACCATATTGAAACTTGAGATCACAAAATAACGATTTTGTATTTATCAAAGAACAATAGCGTAAACATATGTACCAAATTTCTTCTTGATAAATTTTTTCTTAACAACACAAAAATTGGGGGGCAGATGGGAAACTAGTCATTTCCAGACCTATTTTTATAGGTCAATTTTTTCTTATATTAAGAAATGTATGTTCTAAAATCTATAAATATATGTTGTAAAATCCAAATATGTTTAGCGAGGGCACATTTTACATTGCATTCTGTATATTACAAGGTGGTAAATAGTAGTCATTCAAAAAAAAATCCAAAATCCAAAAAAAAAGCCAAACTTGAAGGTAAAGGTAAAGGTATTTTATAACAATAACTTCTACAAATCCAAATGTACCTTTTCCTTCTGAAACAACTTCATGAAGTATTTTGACCTCTTCAACATTGATGTTGATTTTGATGAATCTAACCCACTTTCAGTTTAGTGTACAATATCAAGTCCTTCTGCTATAAACAACTCGGCAGTTAATAGTCTCTAAAATTAATCCACAACAACCAAGAACTGTTGAACCTACTTTGGCAGTTGTAACTGACAAAAAATTAAGTACAAAATTAATCTTAAGGCTAAGGCAAATTAAAAAAAATCTGAACAATCAGCCTCTGAATTTTGTAGAAGTTAAAGGTTTTGGTACACTATTATAGTATTTAAAGCCAAGGTATGAAATACCCAAAAGAAAGTGTTTCACACAGTTGAACTACCTGAACCTTACAAAAAATAATGTAACTGTGATAGGAATGGTAAAAAAGTCATGTTAGCATAACCACTGATATGTGGGTGTCAACTATCAGTGATAATATTTAGACCTTATTCTAAGATAAGAAAGGCAGCAGCCACGTAGTTAGATGTGTGTGCAGGTACGTGTGACATTTTGTTTTACCTAGAGGAGTCGAGGCAAGCATGTGTAGGATATAACTTTGTCAGTTCACATTTGTCATCATGGAAGATTCATATTGTTACAGACAGAGTTTGTTACTGAATTTGTTAATTCTATAGGCAAAAGCCATGTCAATTAATTACAGAGCATACACACTCTGTAGACATCATAATACTCTGTAAGTTGCCGAATTATAATGCACAATGATGGAGCTGAAATTTCAGTGCTGAATTTTGGGTCTTCATATAAATGTCCTGTTGCTATGCATCTCAAAATAGCTGTAATAGATTTTCTTAGACTGTAACAGATTTTCATCACTATTATCATTCATTATATTTTATCCTTCACCAGACCCAACAGTACATTAAAAGACACATGCTATCTACTTGTAAATGATTTTTTTAATCTGGGTAATTCTCTGATCAAAGGAGAATGATAAAAATTGTTGCTATACCTTTTCACTTGACCTTTTTTTTTGCTCAAACAGTGCAACAACAGCTATCACATCTTTACATTTCTTGTTTTCAACCATTAATATTTTGTAACAAAGAATTTAATGGATATGGAACAACTGAAGTTACAAAAAATTGACATGCCACTCAGATGTTTCTAAATTACATAATACTCACATGCATAATTACATGAATTACATAATTACATCATACTCACGTGCATAGTTAAAAGTGTTGTTCCAACCTTTAGGTGTACACACTTCCATGTGACACACTGCATGCTGCATAAGTCCATAGTCAAAGACATGTTGGCTATTTGCACCATATGCCTGCTTGTGCTATTGTGCTCCTGACCACAGATCAGCACGTGTTTTTCAGGAGTGTACATTTTATTTGCCTCTACATCTAAGTGACACAGTTCTACCTCCACTCAGGCGTGTGAGTGGTCCTGCTGAGACTTCCATGAAAAATTGTACTTGTGAAAGCTCCTAATGGCAGTACGTTGTCTTGAAGTTATTAATTTCCCCAAAGTAAGGCATTTAGTGTTACACTTACTTATCACTGATCAGATACTGTATTGGTTTAACTATAAAATGTAGATCCTGTACTGATTGGACTGCTTTTACTGTTGGCCAAATATAATAATGGGCTGTAAGTTGTTTGACAAACATGAATTTTTTTCCAACTTCAAATAATAAAAGGTTTTGTAAAATTCAGTCACTGACTACACACAATAAAAAAAATTACTGTCACTATTAGAACCTGTACATCAGCAGTATACAAGTAAAACAAGTTTATAATAATTTTTTTCATAATGTATTTTTGGGTGCTGAATGCAAACATCTTATTAAAAATTTCATGTCGCACATAGTTTTATCAAAATGCATATTTTTATTTTCGAGGTAAGATGTGGATACACACCGTGATTAAATTCATTTCTTCTTTTATTTTGGAAAATATATTAGTAGTGTAGAGAGTTATAAATCATGCATGAAGCTAGTTCATTGTAATGGTACAGAATTGAGTGCTACCCCAGTTTTAATTTAAATCAGTTTTAATTTTCAATTGTCAGCATCCACCTGTGAGGTGCCCCAGTGCAACATACACTGTTAGCATAAACAACTGTCTAGACATCTTACATAATAGCTTGCCAGCAGCAGTCTTTGTGAATCACAGTAAGCAGTTTGTCACCATAGAGTCAACAGGGGAGAGCAGTGTATTAATTCAGTTCATTAACTAAACACAGTAGGCAGATTGTCATCAGAGTGTTAACAGCCAACAGTAGTAAGTAGCAGCATACAGTGCAGTAACAAAAAACAGTGGCCTCGGGAGTGTAATATAGGCCGAAATCAAAGTAGGCCTATCATGAACAATTTACAGTATAAACAATATAGCGCGGCCAGGAAAAATTAACCACTCAAGTACTCTATTACAAGTAAAGTCGGCCGACTGAATTATTAAAAGTGAAATGTTCGAATAACTGAATTAAAACAAAACGGTTCGAATAATCCGCAAGCAATTAATGCTAGACGAAGGACAAAGTAACTCTAACTATCTTCAAGTGACTTTTGGAGTGCGGGAGAAAATAAGCGCTTACACAAATTGGACCAGGTCTACAACCAGGCTGAGTACTCATTAAATTATTTTCTGCTAATTACAAAATTGAACAGTAGTAAAATCCATACCTGCTATTACGAGATCTCTAAGGGAATGGGGCTTATTCAAACACTAATGTAAAAGAAAGAGTGTGTAGAGGTTATGTACTGGTTCGTTATAGTATTCAATATATTCATATCCCGTTAGTAAAATCATTTATAATTGTAGTTAAAAAACTTATAGGGAGAAGAATTAAGTTCATGATTTGACATAAAATTGTTGTACAACCTTTCGTAGAACGTAAAAGAAGGGTGTGAGGTTTTCATAGTAAATAAAAATAAGCATGTGGTTTAGACAGTATAAAATGTGTTAGCGTAATCATTTCGCACTTAAACCCAGATAACCTTGTCTGCAGTGGATTTTCGTCTGTAAGACCCTGGAACATGCAACCAAAGGTAAGAGTTTATTTAATTTGAAAAACCTATATTGAAATCTTGAATTTGAAGTAACTAATAGTGTTTCAATGGCCCCGAACTAGGGACTCAAGAGTATTTTATAATCTTCCAATAACTTATATTGTTTCATTGGCCCCCGATACAGGGACGGTGAGTGTAATTTGTTATTACATTCACCAGACCTAAATAAGCTGCAGAACGTGTTGTTTGGGAGTGAGGGCGATTGTGTAGTTTACTAAGTATACATTTACAAGTATATATTTACTAAAAAAAAAAAAAAAAAAATGGAGAGTAACAGTGACAAAGTCAACAGCATTGACTTGACCAGTACAAGGAAATATGATAATAACTGAAACAGTAGTAAACGAGATAAGCTTGACTGAGTCAGTGATATTGAATGATGTTGCGAGTCAATCGACGCCGGTTCAGGCTAAAAAAGATGATAGTTATAAAATGTTTGAAAGATTACAAGCAATGTTAGAGGTAAATTTTAACGCCATAAATAGTCGTTTTGACATGTATGATACCAAATTCAATGAACAAAATACAAAATTTGATACATTAAGTAGCAACATAAATAGTCGTTTTGACATAAACAAGACTAAATTAAATAAACGCTTTGACATAAATGATGCTAAATTTGAACAATACAAAGAACAGAATATGAAATTTGAAAATAGCATAAACGTAAAGCTTGACTTATACCTCGGATCCGAGTTTACTTTCTGTATATTTATAGTAAAGACTTCTAATTAGTTTCAATTCATTTTAGAAGCTTGCAAGACTTCTTTAACCATTTGAAGAATGGTACTATTACTTGGATCGATAATAAGTTACATTAACATTTAAAGCGTTACAACGTATGATAATTGAAATTTTACAGTAAACTCTTAGATTTTCTGATTACAATGTTTACATAAAATTAATCGTCTTTGAAAAGTCTCTTTTAGAAGTGATTAGTGTAAAAAATATTATTAACTCTTGATAGCCCAGCTATCGAGTCACCTTTACAATCGAACGTAGAAACCTCGTCCTGAGGCGTCCGTCTTGGGAATCCTTGTAGTCCGCGTCATCATCTGGGTCGGGTCTTCGTTAAAAATATGTCGGATGTTCACAGAGGAGATTGAAGCTTCTTCGGTGTAAGTATATGTAGATTCTCGGATGTCCTAAACAGCATCTTATGCCTGGTATACGTGTCTTTATGAAGTTCCTGCAGATCACATCTTCAGGAGTGATGTTGAAAATTGAGTTACTTCTTGAAGGGAGTCATCATCTTGCTTAACACTATTACTTTTTTGTTACATATTATGTCTCCTTGTTACCACATATTTATAGTTATTGGTACATGACACACGCTTTTAGCAGTGGTAGTTACTATACTACATTTCAATTAAAACAAATAAATTAACAACATTTTGGCAGAGCTTTCGCTCGTACGTCTGCACTCCGTGAAGTCAACATAGCGAGAGAGAGTTTTTCTGCTCGCTTCGACTGGTACTTAACAAAGGGAGAGGGGCAACTACTCCGCGAGAATATAGTCCCTATCTTTATTTAAGTTAACATTTTTAATTACAAAACTTATGCCTTAATAAACATCTATAATTTAAGTGAGTTATTTTAACAACTATCTGTGTCTTCAGATTTCTAATTATAAACATTATGGTTTTTATCTTATCCTAAATTACAGACGACTTGGTAGACACGTCGAGTCCGGAATTAACAGGTCACCGCATGATAACAAGCAAAGGATTAAATATGACAATAATAACTTTTTACAATTTGCCTTTTTTATTAGTGTTTCTTTGGACTTCTTAATTACTTCTCATTCTCATACTGAGTACATACAGGGGTTTTAGGTATTATAGTGAGATTTAAAATTACTTAATCGCTCGCAAACTTAATTTTTAATTTTTTTTTATTTTACGATTACTGTTACAATTTAAATCGTCACATACTCCACTGCTTAATTTTCACGTTACGGTTGGTTTTTTTTTTGGGTCTAACGCACAGTTGGGGACTTGGAGTATGTATGGTGTCAGTGTGTGAAGTTATTTATTATTAGTATTATTTATTATTAGTGCACGGTTTGTTTGTTTTTTATATCTCTTTAAATGATCTTGTTCATTTAAATGTCCACCTCCGTGAAATTCCCTTTATCTCACTTCTTAACACGCTAACTTATATTTTAAGTCTTAATACTAATTTCCAAACCTTAGATTGGAAAGATCCCTACTTATCCGTAACTCACAATATCGTGGCCCGACTGACATCAGCTTACTCTAACTACACCAGTTAGCTTTCAGCACTCATTAATGATCTTTGGCACCTTTCTGCCCTATCATTACCCTTTTCAGTCGGCGCCGTTGTGACCTGTTACGTTACATGTATACAATTCTCTCTTAATTATATACCATAAACTTATTTCTAAAATAATCTAAAGAGGATCCCATACTCCACTTTAGATTACTGTTACTTGAGAGAAGCGGAATCTCACGAAGATAATTCTCTTTTATCTCTTTAACAATAACTAAACAAACTATGCGGGAGGGGAGACACTTTACACAATGCATTGTAATACACACTAGGGGTGGTTTTCAATTGTTTTGGCTAGCACCGGTTTCTCACAATAGGGAGGGTGAGTGGCTGCTTACTACAATTCTGAACACGCTTTATTACCTCTAACTGGCCACCACCGGGGTGTTTACACTATGCAACGTTACTTGTATTATTATTATTCTTTTCCCTTACTTACTGCTACACTTCACACAATTTAGTTTAAATCAAGATTTATTCAGCTCTATTATTTAAAGCAATTATTATTATTTACTTTGGGGAGATTTAAGAAACTTCCTTAGAATTAATTTCCTATTTAATTACCATATTTATTTAGCACACTTTATTTATTATTATTAATTTCTTATTATTAAGTCACTACATTATTTATTTGTCGTCACGGTGAAAATACTTGCTCTACTATACTGTACATATATACAAGATAAATTCTTGAGTAAATAATTTGCACAAATTAGAAAAGAACAATTTCTCTGCTAAGGGAGAAACAGAAATTCCACACACATATTTTTCAAGTTAAATAGCCGATCAGCTGTTTTATGGAATGTAGGTCACCCTCTTTATTTAGTTAACAAAGGTAGGCTGAGTGTGTCAGTGAGAATGGGGGGTTTTACTCTTACGTATTGTTCTCTACACAATGCCACCGATTACCTAAATAGACCGGTTTAAACTGGAGAAGGCAGCACAGACGTTAGGGTGAATCTTATTCAACAATGAACGCCTACAACTTGCACGAGTATTACGCTTTATAACAGTTTGACTTTATTCATTCACGTACTTTCCCCAATTAAATTAATTATTTATTTTGGTCACAATTTCAAGTTACGAAATTCTTTCCACGTAATTAACTGGGTCTACTGTACACAGGAGCATTATTATTAACAAAGTTTTTCTTTACCGGGACAACAGACACATGTTAGTGTATGTCTAACATATACTACGCAGATTGAATAATCATAATGCAGGAGAATTCAAGAAACAACAGGTCTTGGATTGTCATAATACAAACCTGTTAAAGACTGATCAGTTGACCAAACATTACAAGTCATGTATGCAAGTAGGTACATGCATATATCTTCATACAATGATATTTCAACTTATACTGACAATCATTTACGTATTTTTGAGATACGTAAGATATGAGATATGTTTTGAAAATTAAAGTTACATTAATTACATTCTCTGAGAGCATAGATCAATAACTGAATGATAAATAATTCATGGCATTCAGTGAGTTATTTATCTTACTAATAAATTAAGCAAGCTACAGAGTGGCGCAATTTTGTTTGTGACACTCTGTACACAGTTACTCTTACAAGATAACAACAGCACAATACCTTTTATAAAAATTAGCAGAGTGGCGCAATTTTGTTGCGTCACGATGCTTACAACACCTTTATATAAATCAGCAGAGTGGCACAATTTTGTAACGTATTCCCGCGTTACAAATCCAGGGAACCCATCTTAACTGACCTCTGCCAATTACATGGGCTGCCTACGTTGTAACGAACTGTATTCAAATCAAATTAACTGAACAAATTACTTACTATCTGTGTAAGGAAACAAGGGAAGGTATTTTACTGATTTATGCACTCATTTTCATGTGTAACAAGACGACTTCTCTTTATTTAACAACAGTTACTGACAGATCCCATGACATCATTAATTAAACTAAAGTATTTAAATGCTTCTCATAAAACTTTGGGATCAAATTGATTCTATTTTCTTATACCTCGGATCCGAGTTTACTTTCTGTATATTTATAGTAAAGACTTCTAATTAGTTTCAATTCATTTTAGAAGCTTGCAAGACTTCTTTAACCATTTGAAGAATGGTACTATTACTTGGATCGATAATAAGTTACATTAACATTTAAAGCGTTACAACGTATGATAATTGAAATTTTACAGTAAACTCTTAGATTTTCTGATTACAATGTTTACATAAAATTAATCGTCTTTGAAAAGTCTCTTTTAGAAGTGATTAGTGTAAAAAATATTATTAACTCTTGATAGCCCAGCTATCGAGTCACCTTTACAATCGAACGTAGAAACCTCGTCCTGAGGCGTCCGTCTTGGGAATCCTTGTAGTCCGCGTCATCATCTGGGTCGGGTCTTCGTTAAAAATATGTCGGATGTTCACAGAGGAGATTGAAGCTTCTTCGGTGTAAGTATATGTAGATTCTCGGATGTCCTAAACAGCATCTTATGCCTGGTATACGTGTCTTTATGAAGTTCCTGCAGATCACATCTTCAGGAGTGATGTTGAAAATTGAGTTACTTCTTGAAGGGAGTCGTCATCTTGCTTAACACTATTACTTTTTTGTTACATATTATGTCTCCTTGTTACCACATATTTATAGTTATTGGTACATGACACACGCTTTTAGCAGTGGTAGTTACTATACTACATTTCAATTAAAACAAATAAATTAACAACATTTTGGCAGAGCTTTCGCTCGTACGTCTGCACTCCGTGAAGTCAACATAGCGAGAGAGTTTTTCTGCTCGCTTCGACTGGTACTTAACAAAGGGAGAGGGGCAACTACTCCGCAAGAATATAGTCCCTATCTTTATTTAAGTTAATATTTTTAATTACAAAACTTATGCCTTAATAAACATCTATAATTTAAGTGAGTTATTTTAACGACTATCTGTGTCTTCAGATTTCTAATTAGTAACATTATGGTTTTTATCTTATCCTAAATTACAGACGACTCGGTAGACACGTCGAGTCCGGAATTAACAGGTCACCGCATGATAACAAGCAAAGGATTAAATATGACAATAATAACTTTTTACAATTTTCTCTTTTTATTAGTGTTTCTTTGGACTTCTTAATTACTTCTCATTCTCATACTGAGTACATACAGGGGTTTTAGGTATTACTGTATAGTGAGATTTAAAATTACTTAATCGCTCGCAAACTTAATTTTTAATTTTTTTTTTATTTTACGAATACTGTTACAATTTAAATCGTCACACTTTTCCGTTATTGTATAGTTCTTTTCACTAGCTACTAAGGATCTACTGGCAAAAGCTATCACTTTATGGTTACCATCCCCATCTAACTGAAATAGTTCTACCTCCAAAGCGACGTCTGATGAGTCTGTATGTATGTAAAATGGTTCTATAAAATTAGGATGAGCTAATATGACAGTGTTTAAAAACTTATTTTTTATTTGCTCAAATACAGTTTGTTCTTGTAAACTCCATTGCCATTGATTGCCTTTATTTAACAAATGCCCTAATTGTACCGTTAAGTAAGAATATTTGTCTATAAATTGCCTATAATAATTACACAAGCCTAAAAAACTTTGCAATTGTTTCACATTCTTAGGTACTGGAAAATTTTGTATTATCTCCACCTTTTTAGGATCTGTACTGATGCCCTTGGCTGAAATTATGTGGCCTAAAAAATTAACCTGTTCTTTTAAAAATTCTGACTTCTTAAACTTGACAGTTATGCCAAACTCATGCAATTTACTTAATACTCTATCTAACCTTTCACAATGTGTATTAATATCTGGTGAAGTTATTACTATGTCGTCCACATAAACAGTTGTAAACTCTAAAATCTCTCTCCCCAATACGTAGTCTAAACATTTAATAAAAATTGAAACACTTACGTTTAGTTCAAAAGGCAATCTACAAAATTGATAGTTCCTTCCATTATATAGGAATGCCACATACTGGCGAGACCTTTCCTCCAGTTCTATTTGCCAATATCCAGCCGTTAAATCCAATGTCGTAATATATTTTGTCCCATTGAAACGTTGTAGAATTTCGCTCACCGGTTCTGGTGACTCTCTATCTGGAATAACTATTTTGTTCACCTGTCTAGCGTCTAAACATAGTCTTATCGACAAGTTTTTCTTTCTAACCACTACTAAAGGGTTGGAATATGGTGAGGTGGATTTTTCTATTATCCCTTCTGCTAACATCTTGTTTATTTCCTCTTGTACTAACCCCCTTTTAGAGTATGGTACCGGATATGCTTTAGGTGCAAAAGGTGTTTTTTCCTTAACTATTAATCTACCCTTAAAACCTTTTACTAGACCTGGTTCGTCTGAAAAAACTAATTTTATATTTATTTATTACTTGTACTATTTTCTCCCTATCTTGATAACTGAATTCCCCAGTTTGATATAGAATTTTATTCATTTTTCAACCCAACTATCTTCAGTTTCAAATAATTCATGACTATTTACCCTTAAATTACAATAATTAATCATCAAGGGTCTGCATTCATTTATGTCATTATCAGAAATTAAAATTCCCTTACTAACTATTTTTAATGCTTTCATTTCTACAGCTCTTTTTTTGTATAAATGGTATTTCAATTATTTTATTTTCATTGTTTAATTTCATAGTCTGTGTATAATAGTTTAACTCAGCTTTAAAGTATTTAAAAAATCATTACCCATTATTGCTCCCATATTCAAACCTGGAATGACTGAAAAAGGTACATTTATTGTGTGTTTATTTATTTTTAGCTGTAACATTATTTGCTTAGTTATTCTTTTACTCTGAACACCTGTTACACGTATAACACTAATTCCCAATACTGGTAGTTGTGGAATTGTCTCTGTGGTTTGATTTTTTATTTTTTCAAAAATTTTATCATCTATAGCGGTCAGTTCACTCCCTGAGTCTACTAGAAAAGTGTATTTGGAATTAAACACTTCGGCTTCGAATTCTGCCATGCTAAAATTACTGCTACTTTCCCCTACTTCTTCATCGGATAATTCATTATGTATGTTGGTAATAAGTTATGTGATTTATAGACGGCTGGGGACTTTCCTTTTCAACCGTCCTTATTAGTTTAACTGTGCTGGAGGTGGTGGTTCGCTGTAAACCCCCCTATGATCTCCTCCACTGTTGTGATCATTAGAAGGTACTTCAACACCCCTAGTCTCGTTTATTTTACCATATCCCCCTCTCCCTCTGTAGTTCAAATTTTCCGGCATCCCCCTATTACTGGTAAACCCTCTCCCTCTATTATTCCCTCTAAACTCATTACTATAATTTTCCCCTCTATTATAATTATAGCTTCTCTCCCTTGGGCACCACCACTAGGACCCCGACACCTATAACACTGATTTCGAGAACTATTATAGTTGCTAGCTCTACAATTAGGGTGTGGACATAACCACGCACCCCCCTCTAATCTACTCATATTATTATCACGTCTAATAAGATGGTCTGGTTGTCTTAATTCGGTATTTATTGGTCTCGATTCTCTATCTCTAATATTTATTGATTGATATTTATTGTCTTCCTCTTCTTTCATACTCTGGTAAGCTTCTAAGATTTTCTCTAATTCAGCTATATCAGTAAACTCCCGGGTTCTAATTGTGGATCGTACGTCTTTAGGTAAATGTTTACTGACATACCTTATAAAAGATGAAAGAGGCATTGGTGGTTCTAAATATTTAACCTGGCTATATAGTCACGTCACATAAGACGTAATGCTCATATGCTTAATATTGAAACTACCCCATCCCATTATTGTGCTGCGTAAACTCTCTTGTTTTTCCTCTGACCAATATTTATTTTTAAATGCTCGTTCAAACTCATCAAAATCTGCCCAATTATCATTATGAGCGTCCGCCCAAATTTTAGCATCCCCTTTAAAATATTTCAAAATTCGTACTAATTTTATTTCCCAGCTTTCTTTATTATACTTATTAAAACTCTTTATAGAATTTAAAAATTGTATGGGGTTCATTCCCTTACCCTCATCACTGAAATAACCTAATTCAACATCAACATTCACTCTCTCACACATATTGGTTAGTTTTTGATTAATCGCTAGGCTTAGATCTTCTCTAACTTTAATTATTTCTTGTTCATGTTCTGTGTGCTTACTTTTCAAATCAGTTACACTAGTTTTAATTGTGTCAATTTGTTCAAAGTTACTTTTGAATTCATTATTAATATTCTCTTGTATCTTATTTGCTTTTTTAATTTGCTCACACTCATCAATTAACCTTGAACATTACCTTCAATTTTGTCATTTTGTTTTTTAAATTTATCGTTAAATCTACTAGTTAATGCCTCAAATTTTTTGTCTGTCTCTAGCAGTTTCTTATCCTGCTTTTCGCTAATTATTTTTATATCATTTTTCATCTCGGTTTGTATTTTACTTATACTTATAGTCATTTCACCTTTCACTCCCACAATAGTTTTACTCTGTTTCTCTAGTTTAGTATTTATTTCCACGAATTTCTCACTCACTCCATCAAAATTATCACTTATACTTTTAAATTGGTTATTCATACTTAATTTACTCATTTCTATTTCGCTTCTTATATTCACGAATTCGTTATTCATGTCTCCTAATTTCTCGTCTTGTTTGTCAAGTTTATTATTCATTTCAGTTTTGAATTCATTTAAACTCGTGTTCAAATTATCATTATTCTTATTTTGTGTTCAAACTTATTATTCATCTCTGACTTGATATTATTCATTACTTCCATCATCAACGCTAATTGCTTAAATATATTTATTTTGTTATTTCTACTACCCCCTTCGACCGTTTCATTTAAAGCCAATATTTCGCCTATGCTCTTGACATTTTCATGCGTGGTTATCATACTATCTTGTGTAACATTCAACACTGATCCTACCTCTACACTTTCATCTAAATTTGTATTTGCATCTTTCTCTGCCATTTTTCGACTAAATTGTAAATCAATTTTAATTTACAATGTCCCTGTAAATTCGGGTGCCAACTGAAGTGTTACTCAGTAATTGTTTATTAAAATGAATTTGATTATATGTAATGTTTGGTCCAGGGATTCGTTTAGTGTTCTTAGGAAGAGAACAGTGAGCAAATACAAATAACAAAATGCGTATATCAAGTAAAATATAACGTTATTTATTTTCTCTCGAAAAACATGACAAAAATCATGAACACACTTATTCCGCCTTAAGTCGTAAAACTGATCAACAAACTATGACATCAAAATACTACTACGTATATCAAAATTATGCAACTCAGCACTTCTTGTTAGGCCTATATGCATATGCTTCACACACACATCATACACATTTACATACTTTTTTGATTTTGTTGAGCTCAACTTTTTAATTTATGAAAAAGCCAGGATTTTAATTATTTTTGAAATGTCTACTTTCCTGTTGATGCGTAGATGTTCGACACCTGGGGCGTCTCCTCGTGGAGTGCACTGGTTGCTGTTTTATAGTTCTCACTTTCACATTTTACGGCCGAACTGTCAATTTACTGCAATTAGTCACTATTATGGATGAATATTTAGCCAAGAACTGTTTGTATTTCGAAATATATATAAATTCACATTTTCGTTGTATGCGGGGGCCCGCGATTACGTTACATAACTTTCTTGCTGCTACACTGTGCAAAAGATGGTGGTCGACTGGCATTCAGTGTTACAAATTTCCGTTTTGTTCATCTCTAAACTTGTTCTCTCCGCTCCCCGCCCTTCGTCTCGTCCTCAGCATTGAAGAGTTTCGCTGATCTTAGTATCACCTTTTTAACTTTGTCGCGAAATGTTTTTCGTCAACAAATACTGGTGGAATTAATCACTGGCTATAAATAGATTTTCGTCCCCTGTTGCACAACCACACACGGCCATGAAAATATTTACCGGCTATCGCGTCACCTCAAAGGGGCCTCATCTCCACATGCTACAGAATCTATGAAATTACACAACAATATTTAGGCAAATTTAGATGCATTACAACGTAGACACAAAAGGCCGAAAATTAGACACTCTAGAACAACTAGAAATATACAAACACACGAAAACAAATAAAAACGACATCCTAAACGAACAGACACAATTCAAATCACACACATTATTCGAATATATCTCACCCCACACACACAACATCGATCTTTTGAAAATCGATTCCGTCGCCCACAACAAGACAGACAGCGCTACCAATGGCAACCTCTGAAGAAGCTCTTCAAAAGTGAAAACCGGTTCAGGTTGTAAGGTAAAACTTTATGTTTTTACATTAAAAAACTTTGTGTTCCGAGTCATTAGTGAAATAGTTGTATTTAGTTAAGTAACAGACACGTCATGGACAACGAAATCCAAGAATTATTATTATCATTTGACCTTCATGGTTATACATTTAAAATGTTTTCTATTAGTCTGTTTGTTATTAAGCAAAACACACACACACACACGCACACACACCATATTCAGTGTTCAAATACAGTGTGGTAAACGTTTTTAATATTCTATAGGACAAGATACTGTCCTAAAATTATTTCACACCTGCCATTTAATTTAAGAAACATAATCATAAAATAGAAATTATGTATATGGTCAAACAAAAGTAGCACAAATATGTTCTCTTACTGCGTAATAACTTCTATGAAATCATTTCATAAGTAATTTCACTTACCACAAAACTAATTGAAATGAAAGATTCGTTGTTACCAAATATACTCTTTATCTTTTGAACATGTTATTCAGACAGTAAATAAAATGCTCATGTTAAACCATATATGAGGAAACATGTAGCAGTTGTGACTTCTGAGGCATGCACATGCATGCTCTACGAAGTCAATGTCCCTCATCTTTTAATGGATCTGTCCTACACGCACAGATTCCTATTTCTTATTTATCTTTTTTGTTCAGATATACTTCCAGAGTTATCAATGTCATGGTTCCTTTAGTCTAATATGAATAGACAAATATAATTTGTCTATGGTTTGAATTGTCGTCTTTGCACAGATGAACTAACAGTTTCTTGACTTTAATTTGGAAAAAATGGGAAGATTTTATTGCTGCATTTTACATAAAACATAAAATGAATTACAAGCTTAAAACATTCTTGGGACACCATTATTAAAGTGCAAAAATCTAATAAAGCCTGGTTTTTCAAAATATCTTCAGAAAGATTCATTTTCACAAGTTGTATTAAGAATACAAATGCATGATTAAAGTGATTACTAATGACATGAGATTTGAACAGCAGTTAAACAAGACAGAATATTTTGAAATTAGCACTTTTCCAATTTTTTGTCAACCCTTATAGTTCATGTTGGTTTACTCAAAAACTTTGAGATGCATAGAATTTATGAAATGTATTTACAAAAATTGTATAGAAAGAATCCTGAATTTTTCATCTGTCCTGAGGAAAAATGGGGAGTACAATCTTCAAGGTGGTCAACCCCCCCCCCCACAACGGGCAGGAGCAGCTATTAGTTATGCCACTGAGATATATACAGGTATGTTATAATTTGTTTGTATTTATGAATGCATGAATTATATGTAACTTTTGTTAGTTCACCTTCTGCATCAACTAAGTTACAGAGCATTTTGTTGTGTATACTACACACAATTATCTTATTATGTACTGACTTAATAATAACAATCAATCAATAAACTGATTTCACTCAGGATTTTGTAAATTCCAATAGTATTTGTAATTACAGCAATATTCCTTTAAGTGTGTGTGATATTCACTGTCAGAATACTAACTTGCTGTCCCTTTTACAATTTGCACAACTCAAAAAAAGAGACAGGTGATGTCAGCTTTATTTTATCTTTTAAATACTATATCTAGTGACTATTATCAAATAATGGCGGAAATAGGAATATGCACCTACGATGTCACTAATTGATGAAACATATACAACATATAATAATTACAAAATTAACAAAAATTTTAAAAATTAAATAAAAATTATAATACAATAGAAAATCAACCTGTAGCTTTTTTAACACTGTTTCATGAAAAACGCTAACACTTTAGACTTGTGACACTACATACCGGGTCACAGGTATAACCGGGGTTCAGAGTATTAATCGGGTCAAAATTAGGAATAAAATCATTTTACTTTGTAATCCATCTGAAACAGTGGCAGAAGAAGCTATAAGGAATTTGGGTGTGACTGGTAAACAAATTAGTCGAGTGCTATTTTTTTAGTTGTGTCTAGCCAGAGTGGTGCTCATCGAACCCAAAAGTGACCTCAACATCGCAATTATCGACTGACGTCACAAACATAATGACATCAAATCAACCTTTTATACCTCTGAAACATAAGAAAACACAGTGCTAAAACGTCCAGAGGCATACGATATGACGTCGCCAACGTGGAAGGAGTATCACGTGACCCACAAATATATTGGCCGCACAGAGACCAAATTCATTCTGTTTCGATCAACACTTTAAACCGGCCGGGCGTACGTAACAACGTTCATCAGTCGCCAGCTTTCTGTTCCACTCAACATCTAAAGCAGCCGGTTGCATATAATTCAAGTCCGCGGACAAATCAGATTTGGAACTTTAAACCAGTTAAAATGTAATTCAACTACAGTGAAATCAGTATCAAGTGTCGACAGCCAGTGACGAATAACTTAAACAGTTCCGGAATTGTGTTCGTGAAATTTACAGCAGCAGTTAGTGGATGAGCAATGGCGCCTAACAATGGATAATGCGTCAAGATAAGTACAAAAGACCTAGGCAACTACGAAATAACACCAATAATATTTTAAAAGTAATAGGGGGGTTTTAAAGAATGAAAGCAAGCATGAATATGAAGTACTGGTGAGCCTTATTAAAAAATAAGTAAATGTTTCTATCTATTATTCATTATGTATGTTCATTAATGTGGTCTATGAATCACCAGAGATATGGGGCAAACCCCATTAATTGCAAATAAAATTATAAGTTCAATTTACAAAGACCACGTGTTAGTGTAAATTATTCAAACGCTACCTCAGTCTGTGTGCGTCATTTTAATCCTCGCCTAACGGACTCTGGGGTAGGTAAGAGTTGGAATGTCAAAAGTAGGTGGTATATTGGGAGGGAAGTTTGAAAGTTTAAATAATCAATAGTTTGTAAAGTCACAAATGGTGCCGTGATCAGGATTATTGTTTGCAAAAAGTTTGTAAAGTCACAGACTTTGATGACCACTGTATGAAACTGTCTGCTTACTACTCCCCTATATATAACTGACAAGATTAAAAATTAATTACAATATTTAAAATTAGTCGCAAAGAGTTTCTTAAATCTTATCCAGCAAGTTCATCATTAGTTCAACACATATGTATACAATGTTATTTTACGTGTGTGTGAATAATTTTTTACTTATTTTCCTCCTCCCTGTTACTTAAAAAATTATGTATCAACGTTTAGCCTACAATACCCTATTTTTAATCTTTGTATAACAAGAAAAGTAGAAAAAACCAAAGGTCCATATATTCCATAAACTACCCAGATAATTATACATCATTAAATTCTATATGATATATATGAACAGATCAACTGATCAAATAATTCATTAGACATGACAGTAATACTGACTTTATATAAGTCCACATTTATATCACGTATCAGTCATTTGTATATTTCTATTCCTGCAGAATGCCAGAAAATTATTGTGCCTAACTTGTAACGGGACAAAAAGGGTAAAACCATTTTTTGAATCATTTTTAACATAAACCCGTCTATCTAAGATTTGGTAACAGCCAGTGTCAGGTACGAGTTGTGAGTGGGGACAAAGCGTAGATGAGTCAACAGCTATATTTAACTGTATCACACAAGTGGTGAACAGGACCTATCCATATAAGGTAACGAATTTTTATTAATTAGTCTGACATCACGAGTGTATCATGAGCGGAACACGTGCTTTTAATCTTACCACGCAGTTCTAACTTCTAGAATTTTCGATGTACCCAGACCAGGGGCAGTGAGGGGAGCCAGAGGAATCACGTGTCCAGGGTGTGGAAAGACCGCATAGTATACAGTTGCAAGCCCGCAACTCGCCCCAGTCGAAAAACACCATCAACGGTAACAGACGTTATAATTGTAGCCTCGGAAATTTCGGTAGGTCGAAGCGATTATAGTAGCCGAGACCTGCCGAATCTAGTGACAAAGTAAACGAAGAGTATAAGGAAGAGAGAGTGACAGTGACATAAAGAGAGTATGTAAAATTGAATGATTAGAACAGTGTTAGTGGCGACGAAAGTGAAAGTGAATGGCGAATGATGGCGGAAAGATTTGGATAACGAGGGAAGTTGAGTACAGTGATGAAATAAATATGTCGACCTAAAGTTTTAAAGTAAACAATAATAAGAGCTCAATAAATAAAACGGGGGTATTCAGAAATGTAAAGAGCCTCAGAGTGTGTGTGAGGGAAAAAGGGAGAAATAAAAAGTAAAAGAGTACTGGTTTGTAAGTAGAGATTAGTATAGTGAAATTTTATATAATAGAAATTAGTTGAAGTAACAAATAAAAAGAAAGAGAAAGAAAGAAAGAGTTGAATATGGAATAAAAATAAAATAGATTGATTATTAACATAAATATGTTTTAATTGTAATCATTTTGCAATAACTATTTCCTAGTTTCTGTGCAATCAAACTGGTCTAACGAGCCCGTGAGAACTTCTGATTTACGGAATTAAATATTCATCAAAATTATTCAAGTTGTAACATGACGAATGGGAGGGATTTTTATTTTATTAAATTTTTGGGGTTTATTAAAAATATTCATAAAGATAATTTCCATCGGTGACCAGGCCACGTGTTGAATTAAAACATTGCGCTAACAAAGGAACAGTACGCAGTATCTGTTGTGCAACCTTTACGAAAGAATGTACCAGGGCGTCAATTCTAAGAACTCTACATTTGTGTGGCAGTACGCCCGAACGCACCATACAAGCAGGTGCGCAGACCGACGCGGAATTGTAAAACTAAAAAATGGCTATGAGACGAAAGTTTGCATTGCACATAATCATAGACGACGGATGTCAGAGTAAGTACAGACTCTTTTGTGACGTCAACCAGTGCTGACCAAATATCATCCACGACCAACACACAAAAACTACGTGTGTTGAATGGGACACAACAGTGACAATTAAATAGCAGGCATTGTTTTCCACCTTGCGAGAGTCAATCTAGTTGGTAGTGAGCGTAGGGACACCCTGCCCAGTTCGCATACAGACAGTACCTGGCCAGGTACCAGCCCCAAGGGGCTTTTGAAAATTTTATAAGTTTCAAGTAAAAAGTGAGTAAATAAGTTAACAGCAATGCGACAGTGTTGTTCGAGTTTCAACTAAAGGACACAAAATATAAATTTGGACATCCAAGAAGTGATAAATGAGTGGCCACGGCTTTGAGAGGACGCCTCGTGCCGGCAAAGGGGATCGGTATCAATTTCAATAATAATGGGGCGCATTTTATTTAAAAGGGGGTTTTAGTGTGAATGCGTGAATGATTGGCAGGCTGGGCTGTCTGTACATTAAATTAAGGTAAGATACTAGTGTAAGGTCAAAGTAGTACTTGTAGTCATGGAATGAATAACACAAGAAGAAATTATTATGCTGTATTTATGTTTTCTAAATTTTGAGTAAAGATCTAACAGAGTTGCTAAAAGTTAAAAAATAAAATGGATTAATTCTCTTCAAAAATGAGTTACGCAAATGATTTACATAACCTTTAAACATACTTGCATCTTACGTTCGTGCGACCGAATTCTGGACCCAGATAAATTTTACAGGTAGGTGGAAATAAATTATGTATTTATATTTATAAGTGATAAAATAAACTTCACAAGTGGCGCAGCCGAAAGGGACGTTTTTATAAATTAAAAAATTTAATGTAAAAACTGCACCTACAAATAAGATGCAAGCGTGGTTTTAAGGTTGGAGTAAGGAAGTAAAAGTGCGTCATTTACGCCCAATTGGCATAATATCGAACTTGTAGTATGATAAATTAAATGAATTAAAGCAAAGTAACAAATATTAATTATAAAGAATAAGAGATGGCAGGAAATAATGAAAGTGAGATTATTGAAATTACTAATATAGAAAATTGTAATGAATCAAATAGCATGAGCGATTTTGAAATCCACTCGACTCCAAACGTGAGTCGGGAGCATAAAGTAAAAAATAATTCAGATGAAACAAATGTTACGGAGGATTCAGGGGTGCAGATAACTCCGACCTCAACCAAATGTAATAAATTAGATGATGATATAATGAGTATATTAAGAACCATATCAATGGACATTCATGAACAGAAAAACGAAATCAAAGAAATTAAAAGTAGTTTTGACAGACAAAGTAGCGATTTTAGTGAGAAATTAGATGAACAGAATAACAAATTTAAAGAATTGAATAAACGTTTTGATAATAATGACAAAATGGGATGAACAGAGTAGAAAGTTCAATGAGCTTAAAATCGAGATTAATGAAGTCAAAATTAAGTACGAAAATAGTTGTAACGAACTAAAACAAGACATTGAGAAAATAGTAGAGTCAGTAGGAGAACAGAGTAAAAGTAAAAATAATAATGATAGTAAACAAGTAACTAGTGAGAAAAATAATGTTGCAAAAAGGTTTATAATTAAAAATGTGGTACTAGAGAATAAGTTAACAAATGATAATGATGATGTTGAAAATAATAAAAATAATATTGAGAATGGTAATGTATTTGAAAAGATAGTATCAGAGGGTGATACGGTGAAAATAAATAGTGAGAGTACTGATGAAGTTGTAGAAGGTAATAATGGAATGTTAATGTGTGTTTATGAGTCAGAGAGAAAGTGGAAAGATAGTATAGTGGTAGAATGGGGGCAGAGGGTAAATTTTCCCCTTATTATTTGTGAAGAACCAGAGTGTTCAAAAGTGTTATTATTGGAGGGCAAGAAACCCTATTTAATGAAAGATTTAAGTTGCTTTCCTTTTTTGTATAAGTTAGTACCCTCTGAGTGGACTGATGTTGAAAGTATGAGGTGGTGTTACGATGAGAGATTTAGATAGAGAGTTGTGTGTTGAGAGAGAGATAGAATTATATGAATTAAAGAGAGATTATGATGGGTTGAAAGAAATGTTAGAAGTGTATTTAAACAAGAGTAATTTAATGTATGATGAAAAAATAACTGACCCGATAATGAATATAATTAATAATGGAGACTTGACAGAAATACATTATGTTGACTTGGTTCATGATTATTGTGATAAAACGAATGAATTTGAATTTTATGGTTATGACACACAAGATAGCCATATGTGTGTAAATGAAATTGAAAATTGTTATTTGAAACAAAGATTAATTTTTGACGATGGAGGTTAAACTATAAAACAATCAATGGACAATTTTAAATACTTTGTTTTATGGTGCAGACCTCGCAACCTTGGACATTGAAGTATGATATAACTGAATAATCAATGATGAAGAAGTGTAAATAAATGTTTAGTGAATTTAATTGTGTGTATTGTAAAATGTTAGGTAACCAATGTGTATGTAGGTAATTGTTGTAATAATAATATTAATATTTTGCAATCTAAATAAATAACAAAGTTAATTTTGAAGACAGTAATTAGCGAATTGTAATTGTTTTGATAGCAATGGAACTTGTATTTTCAATAATTAATTTAATTAAACTAATTTGAAATGTTGAAATATTTTGATTGATTCAAATGTTGTATAATTGAATTTTTCTAATGAATTTAAATTATTTTACGAGAGGTGAATTTGACAGTAATAAATAAATGGATGTTAAATTGTTTTGTATGAAACAACACTGTTGTTAAATGTTTCCGAGGTGACGTGGAAGTAAGGGTGTGTATATTTTGTGTTTATGTCAGTAGGTGAATAATGCACTGTAAGTATAAAAATTTATGATACCAGTCAGATATAATAAAATGTTTACAGATGTGAAAAGAATGTTAAATTCAATAATGAAAATAATTTGAGATAATTGTGTTAAGTAGAAACTATAATTAAAAATAATAATAACTGAAAGGTGATGTGAAATAAATGTTAATAATAAATTTGAAAATTTTAAGGAATCTAATTGTAGAAAGTGATGAATGATTTAAATTTTGATGGATAAAAGAGTTAATGAAAATTTCATATTATAATGTTTTATATAAAGTTTTAATTTAGCTATTAGTGTGCTATCGCTGGGGTGGCATGTGCCCCAGGGGATAGCGGAATGGGTTGGGGGTAATAGAGAGTGTTACCTCCATCGGAGGCCAAAATGGCGAAAATGCACGGCACACCTTTTTGTACAATTGTATATTGTACCATGATAGACTTTTGTGCCGTGCAGAGTAATGATGTAGTAACATGCTTGAAGGTAGAGTTTGATTTCCCCGACTTTTCGGGCGATTACTGCCTTACCAGCACTAATCGTGGTTTTGGCTAGCGGTCAGCTATGGCCATAATCAAGTCCCTTGACCATAGCTGACTTGAAATTGGTCTATAGTAGAAATTAACACGGGGTGAAACTAGGGGAAATCCCGGAACTACGGAACAGCGGCTGCCACTCTGTCCGGGAAGGGACAGCAGAGCCAGGTGGTAGACCCGTTTTAAGGGTGAGTAGCTATATACCGAAGATATGTTGATATCTAAAAATCTTTAAATGTAACGGTAAAGCAAGGACAAGGAGATGTTCAATTCCTCCAACTATGCCGTCCTTGTGGAGGCCAATGGGCGCCACAGTCCAACAGAACAAAACAATAGTGTGTGTGGATGGGGGGTTGCTCAGGTGAGCAACGAATTTAAATTTCATAACTTAAAAATTATAAATCAATTTTGCACTAATTAAACGCTTGTATTCTGCTTTGATAAATAGGTGTTCACATGTTTATTATACTATGTTTATTCTGTTTCATAAATGTTTTATTTTCTTGTGTTAGGAATCTAAGGATTAAAGGAATATGTAAGCTATATAATTTTGAAATGTGTTTATAACAAAGTAAATACCTAGACCGACCCCGGCAGGCGGTTTACATAATTGTACCAGAGTCAGAGAAAGGGGAAACAATGATGTGTAGTATGTTAGATATAAGGATTGATAAAAATATGTATTTCATGTAATTTATATAATTTTGAAATGTGTTTGGGGTAAGGTCATTCACCTTGCTAAGAAAGTCAGCTGATCAGTAGTAGAATGTCACTGATAAATTGTTTACTAATTTCCAAGGTAATTAATGTTCTATGTTCTAACACATGATTTTAATGTGTTACAGATTTTATTTTTAAATGATGATGGAAATAATTGGATATATTTAAGATTTTTAAATGATGTGAAAAATAATAAAAGGTAGATTTTGGGTGATCAATATTTTGTTGGGACATGTAGATCAGTCCATGTTGAGTTTAAAGTGGTAATAGAGAGAATAATGTTGTTATGAAGTAATGTAATGTAGAATTTGAGAAGTATTGATGTTGACACAGTAGTTATGGGGAATATATGTAGAGTAATGATTGATATATTGATGTTTATAAATGATGATGTTATTTTGTAGTTGAAGTGAGGTAATGAGAATGGTGATTTGGGGATGGTAATTTTGTAATAGGGGATAGTGTAGTGTAGGAGTCCGCAACAAAAGGGTTGTGACGGGAAGGGACCAATTAGCGGGAAGGGGTTGCCTTAGGTAGAATCCAGGGACCAGATTAAGGGAATGAGCTTTGGGGGGGGGGAACACACATCCTAAGTACAAAGGGTTAGAGAGTATTTTTTTTATATATATCGAGAGAATGATGCGGATTGAGTTTAGTGGTAAGTTGGGTGTAGAGATTGTTTGATAGATGTTTTGATAGAGATGGGTGTCATGATAGTTAAAGTTGTTAGTGATATTAGAGTCAAAGAGGTAAAGATTATATGTATAAATGCCAAGTGGCAAATCAAGTCATTATGAGTAATTAAATCACCCAAAGTAATGGAGAATGAGATTATTAAATAAAGAAAGTTATAGTAAAAATACGAAATTTTGATTGAAACCAGTGACAATTTTAATAGAATTTGAAAATGTAAAGTTGTAAAATGTTTATTTTAAGTAAATTAAATATCAATTTTATTTGTTAATCATAATAATATTTTGTTATTTTAAATGTCTTATTTTATTATGTTTTGTGTTTAAAGATAGAATTTTAAAGATGTTCAATGTATTTTCAGATGTAACTTATGTATATCTTATGTAGGTCAAGGTTCTTGACTTGACCCAGTTTGATCAGCTGATGGGTGATGTCCTATACTAAACCCGTTTTGGCAATGCAGTGAGGCCAATTTTGTTTCTTAATTAATCTAAATAAATTTAAATAATGTTAATATTGAAAAAAAATATATTTTAATAAATTTAAATTTTTTTTGAATTTGAAAAAAAAAATTTTTGGATTTTTGCCTGCCAGCCAATTGATGTTTTGAACTCTGATTATATTATTGTTTGTGTGTATTAATAGTGTTTTTATTGAATTGTATTGTTTAGAATATATGTATAACCACATGTTAGGATAAGGATGTTCATGTTTTAATAAATGTTCAACTTGTTTATTTTCTAATGATCAAAAAATAATGAAGAGAATTATTCAGTTTATATAAAAGATTTGTATTTTGATTTTGAAACTTGGTTTCAAGATAAAGAAAATTCCGAAATGTAACAAGAGTTGATAGGATGTAGTTATAAGTGTGTGTGCGAGCCCAGTAACTGCTAAAGGCAGCCCAGTGTGCATGATAAGGGGAAACATATCGGTTGAGGATCTGGCATGATATAAGACCAGGGGTTGGATTTAGGGGTGGCATGTTAGAATGTGAGGTGCGCTGTGGTGCGTATCTGTTCGATTTTACGGTGTTGGGATCTCGTACAGAGAAGTCCAGTGATCTCGTTCAGGTGCGGCCATAGTCGCCGAGCCAGGGGGGTTGTGTACCCATGATGTATAAGAGCTAAAGGGGGTTGTTGGCACCATATCCTCACCGGTCCTCTTAGGGGTTTTAGCAATGAGATTTCTTCTGTTTCGGCAGAAGATATCTCATTGGGGGATATTGTAACGTGACGAATGGGAGGGATTATTATTTTATTAAATTTTTGGGGTTTATTAAAAATATTCATAAAGATAATTTCCATCGGTGACCAGGCCATGTGTTGAATTAAAACATTGCGCTAACAAAGGAACAGTACGCAGTATCTGTTGTGCAACCTTTATGAAAGAATGTACCAGGGCGTCAATTCTAAGAACTCTACATTTGTGTGGCAGTACGCCCGAACGCACCATACAAGCAGGTGCGCAGACCGACGCGGAATTGTAAAACTAAAAAATGGCTATGAGACGAAAATTTGCATTGCACATAATCATAGACGATGGATGTCAGAGTAAGTACAGACTCTTTTGTGACGTCAACCAGTGCTGACCAAATATCATCCACGACCAACACACAAAAACTACGTGTGTTGAATGGGACACAACAGTGACAATTAAATAGCAGGCATTGTTTTCCACCTTGCGAGAGTCAATCTAGTTGGTAGTGAGCGTAGGGACACCCTGCCCAGTTCGTATACAGACAGTACCTGGCCAGGTACCAGCCCCAAGGGGCTTTTGAAAATTTTATAAGTTTCAAGTAAAAAGTGAGTAAATAAGTTAACAGCAATGCGACAGTGTTGTTCGAGTTTCAACTAAAGGACACAAAATATAAATTTGGACATCCAAGAAGTGATAAATGAGTGGCCACGACTTTGAGAGGACGCCTCGTGCCGGCAAAGGGGATCAGTATCAATTTCAATAATAATGGGGCGCATTTTATTTAAAAGGGGGTTTTAGTGTGAATGCGTGAATGATTGGCAGGCTGGGCTGTCTGTACATTAAATTAAGGTAAGATACTAGTGTAAGGTCAAAGTAGTACTTGTAGTCATGGAATGAATAACACAACAAGAAATTATTATGCTGTATTTATGTTTTCTAAATTTTGAGTAAAGATCTAACAGAGTTGCTAAAAGTTAAAAAATAAAATGCATTAATTCTCTTCAAAAATGAGTTACGCAAATGATTTACATAACCTTTAAACATACTTGCATCTTACGTTCGTGCGACCGAATTCTGGACCCAGATAAATTTTACAGGTAGGTGGAAATAAATTATGTATTTGTATTTATAAGTGATAAAATAAACTTCACAAAGTGTTTATTTTTATTCTTAATGGGAGGAGTGTTAAAATTTATATATTTCACTACAAAATATATTGGCGGCCCTGAAATCTTCTAGTGTTGAAAAAGGTAAGTGCGTAAGAAAGATCGCACAGGTAGGTAATATTCTGGCATTTATTTTTATAAAATGTTTAAGACTTTACAAACTTCTGAGCTTGAATAAAGCCTGAAACTGTACAGTACCTTAAATATAAGTTTGTTTATTATTAACAAAGTCTCTTAATATTTATATAAGTTTTTGCACATATGCAAAATTAATATATAAGGGTATTTACCTTATACAAAATTTTAAGAATAGCACATGTGTAAATATTTCAAAAAATGTAGAACTTTGTCTTTACAAACACTAGAAAATGGAATGAAATACTTCAGTTGTTTCACTTATAAAAAACTACACTCTTAAAAATGAGTATAGTATTTATTTATGTTAGCACTTCAAGAAACTATTTTTTTGGTGACTGCTATTGCGGTGTTTTGTTACCATCAGTTCTCATAGTGTCTATTTTAGCACAAATTTTTAATGCAGGACCCAGTTTCATTGCCATTGCTGACACTAAATGACATTCTTTGAGAAGCATAAGTGCCTGACCATCTATTTCTTGTATTGCAAAGTCTTCTGCATAATCACAACATCCAGGCAGTGCACGTATAAATTCACAAACATCAGACACCTGAAAATTTAAATAAATATTATTCTCACTAATTTTAACATACAAATCATAATCAATGTTGGCTGCAATACCTTGTCCTTATCATATACGAGATCAATAGCAAGTTATATGATCAACACAGAAGTCCACCCCCGTACGTGTGTGTGTGTGTGAAATGTTGGACTGGTTGATATAGCAAGGAAGAGATGTGATAGCAACTACCTAATTAAAATCAAGTCACTTATAAGCACATTGATTTTGAATTTGCTTTTTTGTTTTTCTTAAAAACAACTTTCAGTTTTAATTATCAATACATTTTCTGGTCTGTAGGCTGAGGTCTAGGTTGTTGATGTTTAACTCCTGTCATCCATCCAGATTATGGACAACTTCAGTGGCATGAGAACACAGATCACAACACCCACGAAAGAATACAAAGACTCTTATATTCTGTTGAGGGACTCATATTTATACACATTCTTAAGGTGCTGGTTGGCAATTTTTTTGGCAATCACATCACTCTCGTTTTTTATGGTATCCAGTATTTATTGCGTGCTAAAACTTCTTTTCCTTATTCATTGTGTGGTCACCAAGCTCATATGTTTCAACTGCCTCCATCTGCAATTGCCGAGTCGGTGACAGGACCTTGGTCTCTCCAATATGTTCTTCATTAGAAATTGCATGAGCCGCTATAACAGACATCTACGTTTGGTCCTGATGGCAGTGTCACTTGTGTTCACCTAAGCGAGTGTTCAAGCTATATTTTATAGTGCCGATATAAACTTTTCTGCAATAACATGGCACTCTGTATGCCCTGCATGAGGAAAGCGGATTTCTGGTGTCCTTCAGTGATGTTTTGTTTAAAATTGGTGACTTTCAGTTTTGTTTAAAATTTCTAAATAGGCCATTTTAATATGCATTAGTGAAACTGGATGCTGTTTTGATGGTGTTACATTAATAAGTTATAACACAGGTCTTTTGCTATGAGGTAGTACTAGGCAGGGTTGCTAATTAGGTGCTTCCCAAGGTGGTCGACTAGTGGAACAAAATACCCAGGGAAAACCAAAATTAGCAGTAGATTAGATCCATCAGTCATAGAGGATGTGACTATCAAGGGGATGTGAACATAAAAATCAAAGCATCTGGCACTGGTCTTTCAGGTTGGAGGTTCCCATGTGATGCTTTCAAAAAAAGTACAGTTAGTAATATGTTGCCAGGTGGCCCCAGTCTGATTTGTGGAAAGACTATGCTTCCAGAAATGAATATATAATTGGAACATGGAACGTGTACTCTTTATCAAGCAGATGCCTTCAAGGAAATTAGGACAGAGGCACAACCTATCATCAGTGATAGGTTGTTTAATCTTTGTGTGAGGTCTCATGGTGAACAATGGTCTTAACTCTATGTACACAGACTGCACAAGTTTCTATGAACAGACTAAGAGGGTACATAGCAGATGATTACTGCATAATATTACAATCATCATAGGTGGATTTTCATATTCAAATTAGGAAAGAAACAAAGTATACAACTATAATAGGAAAGCATAACCTACGTGAAAAGTGACAATGGAGCAAAGGAGTCATACTTGAAGTGATACTAGCTTTAAAATAAATTTATTATTGTGTAAACATTGATTATTTTAAACTTTTCGTGAATTTCCAGGGTTTCGTCAGGTGTACTTATTAGCAGAGAGAAACGGGTAAATGCAAATGAACAACACACATTGAATGTTTACGAACACTTTTCATTTTATTTGCTAATTCCCATCTCCCATTACCTTTATACTATAATTTGAACAAAATGAATTTAATTATTATAGAAACAACAAACCAAATGAATTTAACCATTCTATAAAAAATTACGCAACCAACACCTAGTTTGCTTTAAATCGAACTTTCGTCAAATAACATAATTAGAAGTCCAATTACCCTTGTTACACATTGAAATCAATACAATAAAATAAACTATTTTATCTTAACATAAACCAGCGCTTTTGCTTATACTAAGATAGGTACCCACACACACACACACTCACGCAAACACATACCCATACTATGTCATACATTTTATTTATTTAGTTCAATTTTGAAAAATGAATTTAGTATTGTTGAAAGATTTAAAATAAAATGTCTACTTTCCTGCTATTGCGGCGAATTTTAAGACTTAGGCATCACCTCGTGGCTTACGGCATGTTGGTCCAAACACTTCACATTTTTATAGCCGAACTGTTACTTAATTTCCACTTTCGCTCACTGCCTCTATTATTTGGTTATAAAAGATTGTTAGTTTATAAAAGGTTATAACTACATTTTAGTGTAGTTATGCGGTATTTACTTTTTAGATTGCGGGCCCGCGATTTATGTGTACCACTCGCGAGTGGTGATTGTGTTAGACTGTCTTTGTTCACTGTGTGTCACAACGCAATTGGCATCGACACACCTACATTCTTGTTATGTAAAAGCTCTGACGTAACGGTCGCCTGTTGTTAGTTATCTAACTTGTTGCTGTTTTTGTATGTGTCATTTGTTGACCTTGGTGCACTTTGCTGTCTGTTGCTGTGCTCTGGTTTACAAAATATTATTAAATAATTCTGCATACAACGCCTCAATCAGTGCTGCCATAGTTGTTTCCATCGCCACCAATAAATTTACCTTTCTTTATAAATTTTTGTCCCCATTGTTGAAAAAATGTTATTGTTTTATTTTATAAAAGAAATACAAATTGCGCTATTACACCAGGTAGGCCCAAAATGCCATGTTACATACTGAGTACAATATTCCTCATAAAAGTATGCATAAGCAAGCCTGGATTACACGTGATAATCCAACCGCTAATCAGATACATCATATTCTTGTATTTAGCATACGCTGCAGTAGTGATGAGGATGATAGATCATAATGTGGTTGCTGACATAAAAGTCAAAGTATTAGTTTGTGCTGAAGAAATTCTGTGAATTGCTTTGAATGATGCCTGGAGTACGATTTAAGAAAAAGAAGCTGTGAAATATCAAATGTCTTATTCAAGCAGATGGCAG